>CP149054.1:2530000-3780000 GCA_038024825.1 Polylopha cassiicola | reverse complement strand
ATCGACACAAATCTTTGATCAAGCAAAAATGTGACTTACTACCATTTTCTAACATTAATAGGTGTATACTTTTTTTTTTAATTTGATTATTATTTTCTGATTTGTAAAGCGGACCAACTATTCTATTATTTTTTAAACCAAAAATAATGAAGGCAAGTGAAGAATTATAGTTTTCAAAGGTTTTAACATCGCATATTGTAACTGGGAAAGACATGTCCTCAGGAATATTTAACACATCTTTAAAATTTGGATACGATGTTACTCTCTGAGGATTTTTTTGAGCAGGATACAAAGCTGCTGTCACGCACCATAGAAAACAGTAAAGGTCTTTGTTATGGATATTAATGCAAGCTTTTTTATTACGAATAACTTTTGGTAATTCGATAAAGCTTGCACCGCGTAACGGTTGAAATTTATTTATATTAATTTCCAAATGAGAATTATTTAAAAGAGTCCACCCACTATCACGTTCTTGAAACTCTTCGACTTTTTTTTTTAAACTTATTAAAAGTTCACTATACAATCGATCAAAATCATAATTTTGATACAAAATCTTATTTTTGGTGCCAAACGATTTAATGGATTGACTGCTGTTTTTGAACAATAAAAAAATTCCATACAATTCAAAATTTACTTTTACACAGATATGTTTTCGAACAGATTTATTTAATAATAACTTTATTTTGTCACGAATAGAATTCATAAATATATCCACTGAACTCGATAAGATATCATTAGAGGCTGTAATCCTATACGAAGCGATACGATTACGAAACGCCGACTGAATCATTTCAACACCATTACCGATTACATAAATAGACTCATTTTTTGACTTATGGTCGATACTTCTGAGATGTCCTACCCATGACTTTTTATCTACAGACAATCTACAGGATACACAAAAAGGCATTATAAACTAAGACTAAAAAATAAAAAAAGAAACTCACACACAAAACAAAATTAAAATCTAAAAACCTATCCCACAGGTCAGACAAATGTCAATCTTATATCAGAAAAACTATACTATACCCAATTATTGATATTTTTTAGTATTGGAAAAGAAAGTGGGCTCAGAGTCCTTAAAAAGTTTAAAAGCTATACTCATAAACTTTTGAATCTGTTCCCACTCATCAGATTTTTCCTCACACTGCAATTTAGTTACAGCTAACGCCTTTTTGTAACGTTCGAGACCATCTGATATCTGATAATCTTCTATCTTATAAATTTTGAGGTCAATCAAGAAGTCACCTGTTCTGGTTATATTACGCCTCGTGGTGCCCGCGGACACGCGGCTGCTAAACGATGATACTGTTTGTGATGGCTTCTGTTTTTTAGGATTGGAAACGCCTTTTTCTTCTTCTCTAATGATTTGAAAAATGTCCGTATTCTTTTTCACAACCCTGAAAATAATTATTTTATAAATTAATTAAACCAACACCTTTACCTATAATAGCATTTTTTAGGTAAAATAAGACTAGGAAAATACTATGAAGTGCATACCTTGAGTTGGCTTTCTTTTTAGAGGAAGGCTCGTTGGATTTTCTCTTTTTCTCTGCTAGTGCAGGTGAGCAGCTACGGTCAGAGTCTTCATACCTGAATCAAATATAAACATAACAATTATAAATTGCTAATTAAGGTATTACATACATACACTAATTTAATCGTAAATTCGAAAATTACCTTGAAGTATGGAGACTGGTTTTGCGTGGTTTTTTCTTCTGTTCTGACACCGGAGTTGGGCTGCGTGAATGGATTGAAAATTCAGAGTCCGACCTGAAAAACACACTAAGACTTAATATTTGAATTACTGGTTAAAATTACAGGTAAACTATGTTTAACAATTAAGTTTTTACTTACATTTTAAAATAATATAACTTCACAGCACTTCAATGGAAATAGCACAAGATAGCAGCTTGACTGAGCCTAGTGTATGCACGTAGAGTACAGAACACCAAATCCGCATTACAATGGCTATTTAACCACAAAATAATAGCGAGTAATCAATTTTCGCTAATCATTGTTTAAGTTATAACTGCCAAATTATGATATGCAATTATACTCCATAGTTACTTATATCATACACATAATTTACTTATGTATGATAAAGATTAATATTACACTTATTACGTTTTGAAATGATGAGTAGGCGGCGTCTTTGTAAATATATTATGCATTGAGTTTTTTAAAACAACAAGTATCAAATGAAATATGTTAATTTGGTGTAAATTTAATGATTGCTAATTATGCATTTAAAAGTAGGTCGCTCGTTTTCCATCGCATTTTGATGACACCGCACGGTGGGTCTAGCATAGGGTCGCCATACGTCTCGGTACGCCGAGACATGTCTCGGTTTGAAGCATGGTGTGCAGGCGTGATAATTTTAGTTTGTTAGTAAGATTGTTGATTACATAGTGTGCTAATTAAAAAATGATGACATATAGGGACTTAGTTTAGTTAATGTTGATTTCGTAAAAATATTTTTTTTATCAATATTCTGTAAAATTATTAGAACTATTGAATTGGCGTTGAAAAAATTTTGTTAAAAGTTGTTCTGTGTTTACCTATTGTTGTAATAGCAATAAAATATGTAAGTTCAGTTTTTTCTACATTTAGGTAGGTACCTACTAGTTTTTCTTGAAATGTCCCGGTCTGAGTCCTCACACTTATGGTAACCCTAGTCTAATCGCTCTGCTTACGAAGCCAACGGTCCTAGGTTCGAATCCCACTAAGGACAAACATTTATATGAGTGTATCTAAATCATGATCATTTATATATTTAAGTACATATTTATAACCATAGAGAAGTTCATAAGTATGTATATCGTTGTCCAACACCAATAACACAAGCCTTATTGGGCTTACTTTGTGGGTAGAACAATTTGTGTTTAAACGTCTACAATCAGATTCTGAAGTCATAGAAATGTAAGTTAGATAAATACAAATTAGTAAAAACGTGATATTAAAACATAATCAAATAATAATATGTAGGGATTTTTGATAATATTTTTTTTGCTTTTCACAATTTTCTATTTAATTTAAAGTACTTCAAACTATGAATTTAAAGCACCACCTATAAGGTATGAGAGTAATTAAAACAATAATCATATTCGTATGTGATAATTAGTCACATACGTGACTAATTCATACACACGTTTACTAACAGGTGTCGCGATCATCAACGATTTCTTGAATTATAGCAGATTTTTTTTAAATTATCTATTACAGTATTGTTACCGAAATAATACTTTTTATTTAGACAAATGATTAAATGTTCTATAAAAATACTATATCATAACTTGGGATAATTTACATCGTTTTTTATTTAACGTAATTTAACTTAAACCTAACCTTACGAAGTGTTTAGATTTATTGATATGCACATTCATGCACGCGTTTACTAATAGATGTCGCGAGCGTCGACGATTTCTTGAAATAAAGCAGATTTTTTAATTATCTTGGTTCTATTACTGTAATAATATATTTGATTTAGACAAACGAAGTAACGATTAATTTTAGTATTTTACATAACTTCGGTTAAGATAAAATCGTTTTTATCTAAACTTAATTTTACCTAAACCTAAATCACGCTTACGAAGTTTTTAAGATTCGTTGATATATATAGAAACGTCAATGTTTAAACAGTCGGAAATCTCGTGGCTATCACAACCGCTAGTCATGAATTTCTTACCATAATCATAATTCCTTACGGACTGATCACCCGGGATATGGATTTGGTAACGCGGTGGCGTATTACGGTTTCGCTTGGCTTGGTTTTAATAAATCTATGATGATCGGGGCCTGAGACCGTATGACACAAATTCACTCTCAACTTGGGATCATCTCAATACTGTAGCGGTTGACGGTACATGAGTCCCATCCTCACGTCCCGAGCTTTGCCAACTCTGCGGATGTGTCAAACACCTTGTGCACCCATGACCCGTGGCTGGGGATTGGGTGCTGATGTATCATACACGGTACTGATCACACCATTGATACGTTGTGTTAAGCTTTTGTTTTTCTAAACAATAAACCTTGTACATTAATTATGATATGAAATATTTCGAGTTAACAACATAATATCAGTTGCACGACGTATTCAAATCAAACTTGCTAACGTAGAAATCATGCACGTTATGCGATCACAGTCGGTTTGGCGCAACCCAAAGAAAATTAACGCGATACCAAAGCGACTTGTACCATTTTTGTTGTGTTGTTGTATGATTCGAATCCGAAAACGAACTGAATACAGAAGTGATTTCTGCTATGAGTCGCGTAACAGAGTAACGCTTCCACATGATAATAGAACGTCGGCGTGAGTTGTATCGTTCGCGTTGAGATGCTCGCTGCAGGATGCGTTTGGTATACTTAATTGCACATAACAACATAATATCAGTTGCACGACGTATTCAAATCAAACTTGCTAACGTAGAAATCATGAACGTTATACGATCACAGTCGGTTTGGCGCAACCCAAAGAAAATTAACGCGATACCAAAGCAACTTGTACCATTTTTGTTGTGTTGTTGTATGATTCGAATCCGAATACCCATGATTTGAATCCGAAAACGAACTGAATACAGAAGTGATTTCTGCTATGAGTCGCGTAACAGAGTAACGCTTTCACATGATAATAGAACGTTTGCGTGAGTTGTACCGTTCGCGTTGAGATGCTCGCTGCAGGATGCGTTAAAATTTTCGAATTATATACAGTTCACATCAAAAAACCTACTGGGCATTCTGGCACACAACATTTTGCATCGCAAAAAACTATTGGGCATTCTAGCACACAACATTTTGCATCGCAAAAAATTATTGGGCATTCTGGCACACATAGGTGTGCCAGAATGCCCAATATATAACTACTCTTAATCTAAAAACTAACGTCTTCAAAGTCACCGCGCACATCTTCATCTTCACTATCGTCAACCTTCAACCGTCACTACCTGAGGGGTAGTCCTACTGCACCCACCTGCTGCACCTATCTGCTGTACGGCGCTTCATCTACCTGCGGCTGCAGCGGAGCTCGACCCGGGCCCTTCCAGTCCGCCCGGCTACCCTAATTGCCGAGGCGGCGGGCCTGGAACGCCGACGACCCGAGCCTGCCTCCTGCTGACTACGCCGAGCCACCTCTTCAATACATAACCTCGCTCATCCCTCTCATTCATACATACATTCATCAACTTACTTCACACGTATACACCTACGTAAATTATTCCTTTTTATTTGTAAATACTTCTATTAACCTTGTATATATTTCTATTTCTATTGTAATAAATCCCTTTTGGCTGTATTTTGGTTTCCTCATTTCTTTTCAACTGCCGCTTCCCGACAGTGTTCATTCCCTTATGCAATATTTCAGTGTCCTAGAGTGGTTAAAAACATTTCATCATACCGAGGTGTAAAGGTAGTTACGTCAAAATTTGTTTGGTTTATAGTTATCTGAAATCCCAGTCACCAAAGTTACGCGATTTTTGGAAATATGATTTTAGGATTGGTTCTTGGGAAATTTTGGATTTTTAGGGATTTTTAGGAAAATAATAATAATAATAATAATAATATCTTTGGACAATTCACACCAATTGATCTAGTCCCAAACTAAGCAAAGCTTGTACTATGGGTACTAGACAACGGATAAACATACATAAATACATATAAGACATCCAAGACTCAGGTACAGATGCCAGTGCTCATCACACTGACATCTGCCCCTAGCAGGATTCGAACCCGCAACCTCCGGTTTCGTAGTCAGGGGCTCTGACCACTAGACCAGCAGGCCGTAATAAACGGAATGGGTACTTGCTAACCTAAAAGCGGGGCCGTTATTCAAATCAAAAGAAAGAATCTGACTCTTTTTCCCACGAGAAAGGGATAAAAAGTATCCTATTCCCGTTTCCTGGTTCTAATCTGACTCCCGACAATTTTTTAGCCAAATCGGTGCTTAGGTTAAAATAATATTCTGGTAGAATCAACGACATACGTAAAAGAAATCAATACTTAGTAATACCTACGCTTTAAAAATATATCATCAAAATCAGCCATTTCAGGCTTAAATGTCACGAAGGTTTTTTTATCATGTTTCGCTCAGCATGTTAGGGCGATAGGGCGTGGAAGCATTTCACACACGATTAGAAATTAAAAGGTTGAAAAAAGGATGTGGAACGCTTGTTTACGCTTTAATTATACCTATCGGACCCTGGATGAATGAGGATAAGACACGGATAATAGAAAAAGTAGATATTGCGTAGGTACTTAAAATTTTGTCGAACTACTGTCGGATATGACCCAAAATTTGACTTTAAGGTAAGTCTTGTCTTGGTACAAATATCATTATAATTAACTAGCGGTCCGCCCCGGTTTCGCACGGATCCCTAATTATTATTTTTTAAATATTCTATAGCCTATGTTACTCAGGGTGAACGTAGCTTCCCAACAGTGAAAGAATTATTAAAATCGTTCGAGTACTTTTTGAGTTTATTCGTTGCATACAAAAATACAAATCTTTCCTATTTATAATATAAATATAGAAAACTAATAGTATTGAACCAATAATGTCAATTGAATTTCAAATGATAGATCGTAGTTATTTACTTAAATGCATTGACATTTTGCAAACGTTTCTCGTATACATGACAATCTTGTATGGTCTTGTCTTGAAAAATCTTTAAAATTTTAATTAAATTCGGCGTCAAACGTTTACTCAAACCCAAATCCGAATACACTATCATTAGCACTAAAACACTGGATTAATAACCACGCCGAGACGTAAACTTCCTTCCACGTCTGCGACGAGTTGCTAAATATTTCCAAAATCCATGGATTTATCGTCAGATGTTTACATTTAGGTCTTAATTAGGTGTATGCTAAAATTACAGATATGCAATGAGCACAACTTCATCAGTTGCATCCTTTTTACATATACATAAGCTTAAATGAAATTCATAATACGGATAGCTTAAATATAAAAAAAATAGCACTCCGGGATTGCCGGCAGAAGTGAAAACTTCAATATGAACGTTGTGTTTAATTATAAGTACAAAAGTACTATTATTTATGAGGTAGAATACAATGTTTATTTATTGCGCTATCGTACACAAATATGACAATTTGTCACCATCCTTGGATACGTGTGGCACGCTGTACATAAACACACACGACATTCGCGCAAGCGCCCTGTGCCACCTAAACGGAGTAGCACACTCAGGCACGGTAGAAAGAGTGGGAGATACTAGTTCCTCTCCCTTCCCCATCTTACGCATTTTCGATCAGCATCACGTGACCCTGACGCGAGGCATCACGTGACCCTGACGCGAGTTTGAAAGTTTTTACCCATACAAAAAAAAGTGCTCAGCGCCGCTAAAGAAGTTTTCACTTCAAAAATATCAACTATAATAATAAATATTTTGCACAATTTAGACCCACTAATCTAGTCCCAAACTAAACAAAGTTTGTATTCTAAGACATGCAAGACAGAAATACACGTGTTTATGACACTAACACCTGCCCATAGCAGGATTCGAACCTGTTTTATGGTCAGGGGCTCTGCCTGTAATGAACACTTTTGTCACGCATTGGTCGACATTATGTCGTCTATTAAACGTCAAAAGTGACACATTGATATTTACACGACATTTCGCCAACATAATCATTATTGTCGTTTCGTAAATGTCAAATTCTATATCCTGTTTTTTCCGATTTATGACAGTCCACCGCGACAAAATCTCGGCTTGTTGAGGCTACAGGCTGTCAATATATCCTGACCTCTAAGAAATCACAATAATCCCTAATACCTTTTTCCTCATCCCATAGAATATGATTACAATGAGAGTAACGTATGCAAATCCTTGACCCATTTCCAACAGCCTCGAACAGAATAAAAGCAAAAGATAATAAATACGAAAACAAACTAATAGGATAACATTGCGTTCCGTCGTTATTTTGATTGTCTGGATCAAAATCACTTTGTTTTGGCTCTCGTCGTGACGTCATTACTCTTGTTCTTAATTGCCAATGAATATTACAAGGACATATCTTAGGTTCTACTGAATAAGTTCTTCACATTTGTGCCCTTTGGAATGAAACTACTATAGACATATACATTTTATTTTATTGGTTGACGTTTCGAAGCCTTTACAGAATCAGATTCCATAATCGTAGCACGACTGAGCTGACAATAGTCTTATGCTAAAGCTTTACTTTACAATAGCTTCGTTCCAATATATAATAACCGCGAAGGTATCAGAAATTATTATGTATATACCCTTTTTCAATCGGACCACTAAATTGACGATAGTACATTCAAATGTCTATCAAAATTAATTTCTAATACTTTGTAATAACTGCGACATCAGAAATCATTTAATTTACCTACTATAATATAGATGTCATAGAAAAGTAACATTTTATTGAAAAGTACACAATATGAATAGAATCCTTTAGGAGATAATAAATAAAGAATATAAGGGCAAGGCTGCGAGAATAAAAGAAAACTAAGTAGGTAATAAATAAAAGAAGCTTAAAGGTCAGTCGAAGGGCTGTTGACAGCAAATGACACTAATCCTGGAAAAGGAAGGATATGAAATTTTTATAACTTGACCAACTAGAATGTGGATCTAAGTGGATTTTTTTCACTTTTATTCCAAATGTATATATTATTATAGTTAACTAGACTTAATAAACTTGAAATGTTTCATAGGTACAAGACATTTTCCATGGTATTTAACGTAGATTTTCCGATATTTTTAATAGTTATCTTACTCTTAAAAACATTTAATTGAATACGTATTTCATGACATAGTGAAATTCACCCCCTAGCAAAATAGGGGTGAAAAAGCACACAGACGAATTTGCGAGCAATAGCTAGTATTCTAATTAATAGTAACCAGAACACGTGGAATAAACGCGTGTTTAAGTGATTTATGTCTCTTAACCAATTAAACTATCCATTGTATTTGTTTATAACCAATTCATGTACTTAGGAACGGATTACAGGATTTGCGTATTCACTATTGTTTAATACATTCCCATTCAGAACCCAATTAACGTGAATGTAACGCTTTGTTAAGAAACTATGATACAATAACATATGTAGTTAAATTATAAAGTGGGTCTGTCACCACAAACATGATTTTAGGAAAGATGAAAGTTCTATAATCGGTAGTAAAAACTAAACTTAGAAAGGAATGAACTCTCTAACCTAAAAGCGGGGTCGTTTTACAGATAGCAGGTATCAAAGGTGATAAAAAACATGTTTTTATCCCATGAGAACGGGATAAAAAGTATCCTATGTTCGTCTCCTGCTTTTGAGCTACATTCCCACTAATTTTTAGCCGAATTGGTTTAGTTCTTCTGGGTCTAGATTATTTGGACTGTAAGGCTCTATTCTGTCGAGACTTTTTTTTAAGCACTAGTAGATTCATGTGACGTGTATAAGTACTTAATAATGATGGATTTGATTTGATTTGATATTTATAAAACAGAAATGCTACCTACAGAAATCTCCAATAATAAACAAGATAACATTCGTATTTAGTCTATGCTATAACGAATTAATTTAATTTGATAACTCGTAAGCAGTTGCAAAGTTTTGGATGAAAATATTATAAAAGAAAAAAAACAGGGAAAATGAGTCAAGTGTCGCTAGCGCCGTTTGAGTCCAGTTTTTACCTAACTTTTAATTAAATTTACATTCCATTGAGCAAAAAGAACATTAAAACGTAAGTAAGTCGATTCTAAACGATAGGATGAAAATTAATTAAATGAGTTATGTTTATTAAATGATTGCAGTTACAAATTTAAGGAAAACATTTTTTTACGTAAAACTACCACCCTAATTTACTAAGAGCAGTGGTTCTTAATCTTTTTAGGTCCGTTACCCTTATGACCTAACTAGGGTCACTGATTTCACCCCTCCTCCCAACGACGAACTTGCGCTGTAGTCGACGCTATGCTGTTTTCAGACTTATCACTTTGAAATTCGGCGTTCGAGAAAACTTCTGTCAACCCCGTGAAATACAAGTTTTACCCCCCGGAACCCAGGATTTAGTTTACCCCCGCAGGGGTAATTACCGGTTAAGAACTTAGGACTTAGAGTATCTTTACTAATATTATAAAGAGGAAAGGTTTGTTTGTTTGGATTGAATAGGCTCCAAAACATCTGGACCGATTCTAAAAATTCTTTCACTGTTGGGAAGCTACGTTCACCCTGAGTGACATAGGCTATATAATATTTTGGAAAAAATTAGGGATCTGTGGGAAGCCGGCACGAACCGCAAGTGTGTGTATATATACGTACTTGCTCAGCTCGTCACCAGTCTGTCCGTGTGTATCATACACTAGCGGCCCGTCCCGGCTTCGCACGGGGGGACTTAAGATTTTTTTAAGGCCTCAGAAACGATACTTTTCCCCCGTTTTTGAAACATTTTCGGTTACTGCTCCGCAACTATAAGACCTAGCGTGATATTATATAGCCTATGTTACTCGGGGATAATGTAGCTTTCCAAAGGTGAAAGAATTTTTGAAATCGGTCCAGTAGTTTCGGAGCCTATACATCACAAACATACAAAAATACAAATCTTTCCTCTTTATAATATTACTAGCTTCTGCCCGCGACTTCGTCCGCGTGGAACTCTTCCTTTTTTGCAGTCGGTTAAAAAGTAGCCTATGTCCATTCTCAGACTCCAGACTTTCTTTGTACCAAATTTCATTTAAATCGGTCCAGTAGTTTTAGCGTGAAAGCGTAACAGACAGACAGACAGACAGACAGAGTTACTTTCGCATTTATAATATTAGTAGGGACTTGCTCAGCTCGCCATCAGTCTGTCTGTGTGTATCATACATGAACGAGAGTATTTAACGAGCATTTTATGGGGGCCTGGAGCCGCGCTGACTCAGCTTCGTGTCGGTCAGCCGCCATTGTATATACGAATTAATGGTAATTTAACTGGATTTTAAAAGTATCTGGCAGTAAACGAAATAGAAAATGAATTCTAGCTAATCAGCGCTATAGTGTGGTAATATACAAAACCAATGGAATCCTGGAATACTCTCCCTCTAGCTATCAGGCAAGCTAGCATTCAAGCGTTTGTTACGTAAGCACTTTTTAAATCTTTACTTTTCATCATCTGTCATTGTAGTTATTTATGTATTTTTATATATCTATATATTTTAGTATATTTATGTATTGTATTTATGAAGTGTAATATCATCCTGTCATAATAATATATTGTATCTATTATTTTATATGTATTATTCTTTTTGCGCCTACACATGCTCTCTGTTTGCTTTAAAGGTTGTCTGGTAGAGAATGCCGTATGGCATTAAGTTCGCCTTTTGTACATTTGTTTTTTATTGTGCAATGAAGTGTAAATAAATAAATAAATAAAACCATTATTGCTGAGTCAAATCCCTTTTCGACATTCTTTACAACCGCCTAAGTAATAATAATTCTATAAAAGAATATTATATATAATTAGTACCTATTTACTGATACATGGTATCTACGTGAGTAACCTACTTGTTACGTTAATGAAAAAAAATTTGCGATACTAGTTTTAACGTACCGTAACTCCAATTCCATCTAAATCTAAAATATGTATATTTATTCATAATAATTTCTGATACCTTCGCGGTTATTACACATTGGAATGAAACAACTATTAACGGATTTAACTCGCGTATTTTTATTTTATTTTATTACTGTACTTTAGCGTTAGACTATTGTCAGCTCAGTCGTGCTACGATTATGGAAACTGTAAAGAATCCGAAACGTCAGCTAATAAAATAAAATAAAAATACGCGAGTTAAATCCGTTAATAGTTGTTTCATTCCAATATATTTATTCACTTTAGGCTTTTATAAGCTCTTATGAAGGTCAGAAAGTAAGTAAGTCAAAAACCGCACTTGATCAAACGTCAAGAGGTATCATCATCGATTATTACGATTGAAACTACATTTTTCCGTCCTTAAAAACTTAAATTTGACGACTGAAAATCATAAAAATTTACGGCCGAATTTAACAGTTGAAGTTTGTTTAATTTGGTAAGTTTCAGCATCGAAATCGTCCGGCAACTGGTGCCGACAGACCGAGTGAATAATTAGGTGCCTTACCTTCAGTGTGGTTTGTTGCATCCGACCACATTCCAGTACAGTTCTCCTGACTTAGAATTTTATAATTTGTCCGGATAATACTTACCTAGAAATGTTGTAATTATAGTTAAGCGCAGGTATAGATTCAGGTTCATGACACATTGGGCGTCTTGATTTTTTTTTTTGTTTTTACAAATATCATCAGTAGTGATCGGTAGTGACAGCGGAAAGCGACTTAGTTTTATACTATGTCGATAGTATAAAACTTAGTCGCTTTTCGCTGTCTGTCTGTATGTAATTAATGGCTAACTAACCAAACATTAAATTTGAGTTTTAACGCCAGTAGAATGAACGGATATTTAATGAAATCTGAAATAAATAAAGAGAGATATGTAATGAACATGATAGAGAGAGATATATATAATATACTTAATGCACTCTTGTAAAATTTGGTAAAAGTCTGTTACGCAATCGTTTTTAACGCAGATTTGTGGCATCATCGACGATATTTCGTTTACAAAATATACAAACTACATCTACAAGCAGGATAAAGTATTCAAATAGCAATCCAGCGGCTTATTTCAGAACCGTTATGTGAGAAAAGCCGGTAATGCGCAAACCATTTCTGAGGTGAGCTATTCATGGTGTTTGATTCCCCGGTTTGACCCAGTTACCGTGGAACCTTGTTTTTCCGCCATTACCTTGCAAATTTCATTCAAACGAGCAATCGAGTAGTGTAAGAACACAATGCTTTGGCGAAAAATACTCGAGTGTTGAGGCACGAGATTCATACATTTTGAAAGAGGTAGGAAGTAGGACGTGTGTTCTGGAACGTTGCGTAAAGTTAAGGCCTTTACGCACACGTGTACAATGTATAGGTACTATTTAGCTTTGGAATGAAACAACTATGAATGGATTTAACTCGCGTATTTCTTTACAGTTTCCAAAATCATAGTACCACTGAGCTAACAATAGTCTAACGCTAGAATATTTAGCTTTGATTTAACATGCAATGTAAGTTAAATAAATAAATATGTACGGGTGAAATCTTGCAACACAATTTTGAGGCATAACTTTCACCTATTGCATTGAGCTGAAATTTTATAAGACATTTTAACAAAATATGTCTTTGTCAAATTATATAAACTTTTTTGTAGAAAAAGTTTTTTTTTTTACTTTTAATCTCAGGTATTTGTTTTAAAACGAAGAATTAGGTACATTAATATAATACAAAATTGAGTTTATCATTTTTCAAATCGATTATATACAAATAATATTCAATAGTTAAGTTATTATTATGTAAGCTAAGACTAAGCATTCTTGATTGTACAAAATCTACAACACACTTAATGTAACCGAGACAAAAGCTACTGGGATTAAATTGGCGAAGGCCTCAAATTACTTGTGCAAAGCCGAATTTATTGGACTAATTTTACGGCGGGTTTACCTAAACGTATTTCGGGCCATATCCTTCATTTATTTGTTATATTGCTATTAAAATACCTTTACATAGGCATAGAACTCCATTAAATTGTGATTTCCACAAAGCGTCATGTTTAGGACTGGCTAAAATGGTTTAAAAAATACGAAATTATAAGCTTATTTAAATTAAGAGAAAAAAATCTTATTCCATAAGAATTTCTGAAGCCTTCGCAGTTATTAAACACTAGCTGTGCACGCGACTTCGTCCCCGTGGAATAGTAATTCTTCATAAGGCTTCATATTTTCCCCGATTTTTTACACATTTTCCATTGTTTCTTCGCTCCTATTGGTCGCAGCGTGATGTTATATAGCCTAAAGCCTTCCTCGATAAATGGTCTATCCAACAAAAAAAGAATTTTTGAATTCGAACCAGTAGTTCCTGAGATTAGCGCGTTCAAACAAACAAACAAACAAACTCTTCAGCTTTATAATATTAGTATAGATTGGAATAAAACAACTCTAACGGATTTAACTCGCGTATTTAATTTATTTGCTGATATAGCGTTAGACAATAAATAGTCATATTGAGTACCAAGTAGGTAGTAGTTGTGATATTGAGTAGGTACTATTATTGAAATATATGAACCTAAAATGATATGTTCATTTTCTAGATACGTAATGCAAACGAATTACTTGATATTTACTTAGACTTGAAGATCTATTTAAATAGCTAATTGATAGAACAGTTTGCACTGATTAGTGCAATAAACAACCGTAATATAGCGGTTTCATTCCAAAAAATCCATGAGGTACCTAAAACACAATAATTCCATTACGAACGAAAGCCCAAATTAAAATTAATATAAAATTTTTGCTTCCAGGAAATAACACACCCGGATACAATAAAACGGTCTACTTACAAATGCGCGATTTTTCATCCCCCGGAACAACCAATGTTCCTGACTTGCGATTTCTTTATCGCATTCCCTTGTTAAATAATAGGTTCTCACTGATTCTTTTCAATTCCGTTCCAATTTATTTAAAGCTAGTAACAATGGTTAGAGTGGCTTTTTGGTTTTTTATCAGCTTTAGTCATTACCTCATGGAGACACATTAGTAGGTACATTACGCACCTAGGCCAGTAAAATTAAAAATGTCTTAGATCACATGTAATTGTCGTCCGAGGCAAAGCCGAGGTTGACAAAATGTGATCTGAGGTTTTTTATTTTACTGGCCGAGGTCAGTATACTATTTTTCTGTTCCACGAAGCCAGAAAGCTTCAATTTCATTTAGCGCAGCGGCCAGAAAGTTGGCGCTTTCCGGCCGGAGGACAGAAAAAAAAATTTAAATAGGTATGCGCTTAATTCCTATTAAGCGCATATTTTTCCCTTGCTTTCGCCCCTTAAGGGGTGAATTTTCAAATTCCCAAATTTCTGACCTGTGTGTTGTGCGTTGATATGTCAGTATCTAAGTCTGCTTCTCCTTTTATATATTACTAGCTTTTTCCCGCGACTCTATTCGCATTGAATAAGTAATTAAAAGTAGCATGTCCATTCTTAAACTCTTGACTTCTAAAACGGATTTCGGTTTTTACACTCTTAAGGGATTATTGTCCAAATGTAATGAATTTAAATTTCTCTATACTTGTTACAATTAAAAGTCTCATAGTGGCTTTCCACCATTCCCCTTACAAACAGGTGTATTCAATTATAATCCCAAACATAAACTACTAACTACGTAACGCCAAACTCCGTGGAAGTTACATTAATACAAACTCATTGCATAACTTCTGCACAGAGATGGGCAAAAGTTATTCGAATAACGAATAAGAATAACCAAATATCGCGTATGACGAATAAAATGAAAAATTATTCGTGGAAAAATTATCGCGAAAAATTTATTCTTTGAATAAAATTGACATGTATTTCATTACTGTACGATTTGCAATTTTATTGTTCTTTATTCTCAGAAGAAAAACACATTATTTTTTCACGCTGAACCTAAATCTGCTCACAATTATGTTCCATCACGTTAAGATTGAAATTAATTCATATTATTATGTTGCATCCATTACAAATCATCATTTGAAAATCAGACGAATAATTTATTTGCGAACAGAATAATAATAATAATATCTTTGGATAATTCACACCAATTGATCTAGTCTCAAACTAAGCAAAACTTGTACTACGGGTACTAGGCAACTGATAAACATACATATATACATATAAGACTCAGGTACAGATGCCAGTGCTCATTACATTGACATCTGCCCCTAGCAAGATTCGAACACGCAACCTCCGGTTTCGTAGTCAGGGATTCTGACCACTAGACCAACAGGCCGTTTATTCCCGACGAATCATCCGCGAATAAATTATTCGCGAAAAAAAAGTCACCGAATTTTTTGATCGAATAATTATTCAAATAAAAAACTATTTAAATAATGCCCATCTCTTCCGCATTCGAATAATTAATACGTAAGTAAAACGCGTGCAAATTATGAACATACCGCCCTTCCATAACGACTGCCGGCATTGTGCCGTTATTTAACGTATAATGGACTTCATTTAAGAAACCCTATTATTTAAACAGTCGAATGAGCTACTTTGTGGCTGCTCGGGATTACTGATTACTTATCCCTAATGAGTTTTGTCTTTAGTTTATATCCTTACTAATATTGTAAGGAGAAAGTTTGTAAGAAGGTAAGGATGGATGTCTGGGAATATGTTTATTACTCTTTCACGATATAACTACTGAGTAGATTTTGATGAAAACTAAGTATATTATTGTAAATATAATTTATACTTATATCAGAATAACATAAAGGCTATATTTTATAACGATACTAGCTTCTGCACGCGACTTCGTCCGCGTGGAACTCCTCCTTTTTGGCAGTCGGTTAAAAAGTAGCCTATGTCCTTTCTCAGGCTCCAGACTTTCTTTGTACCAAATTTCATTTAAATCGGTCCAGTAGTTTTAGCGTGAAAGCGTAACGGACAGACAGACAGACAGAGTTACTTTCGCATTTATAATATAAGTAGGGAAAGTAGTGATTGTGTTTATCGCGCGCAGACGTAGTTGCAGACAGAAGCTAGTACTTCATAGCTTTAGTCATTTATATACTGTCTAGATTTTCCCTTTTTGTTTAAATTTAGTAATTAATGAACAAACGAATAGCAAATACCTTTAAAATTACTTTGATGTTAATCTCAAAAACAATATGGCTGAAGGTTTTCTTGCATTATTAGAGGCATTCATTAAAATTAATTAAATGGCCCGTGTGTTTGTCATGAATTATGATTTCTCTTTAATAAATGTGGGTGTTTCATTCAAGATTTATACTTCGTTTTATGTTAAATTTTGGTTCTAAAATTTATTGGAGAAATTCGTTGATTAACTTCATTATTAAGGTTACAATAAACGATTTTAAACCTTTTTATATTTTATTTAAACACTTCTAAAAGATAATGTACTTTCACCGGCATCTTTGTTTTTGTACTTGGGAAACCTATCCCTAAGATCGACATGACACCACTTCTATAAGAAAGCGTTTAAGTCTATCTTTGGATTGCACCCTGAGTGATTTTTTATATGTTACACTGACTAATTTGATGATATTATTACTATTAACGGATTTAACTCGCGTAATTTTATTTTATTTTATATGCTGACGTTTCGGATTCTTTACAGTTTCCATAATCGTAGCACGACTGAGCTGACAATAGTCTAACGCTAAAGTGATTTATACAGTTATGCCTATGCATTAATAGTTGTTTCATTCCAATGTGTAATAACCGCGAAGGCATCAGAAATTATGATATTATTACTGTTTTTAGTTTACTAAACACCGAATGGTAACAATGGTACAAAGAGTTAAATACCTATAAATAAAAGCTTTTACAATAATTTTCTCTATTTTCGTGTCACGAAAGTTATCACAAACATCGATAATTTCCTTAATAAGAACTCACGTGGTTCGAGCGGGTCTCGATGCTGGTGATCCTGCTGAACTGCGTGACCCTTGGCATGTACCAGCCTTGTGTGGATGACCAGTGTGTTACCAACAGATGCAAGATCTTACAGGTACGTTAATCTCTAACATTTACACGCACTTCGAGAAAAATTGAGAAAGAAATATCCTGTCACATACTTCAAGATAAATCGAGGTACAATCATCCTCACATAAAACTCGAGATAAATTGAGATACAAACATTCTTACACACACTTCGAGATGGATCGAGTTACAAATATCCTTACACATAATTCAAGATTAATTGAGTTACGAACATCCACAGAAAAACTTTGAGTTAAATCAAGATGTTACAAACATTCTTATATATACTTCGAGATAAATGGAGACTCAAATATCGTTACACACACATACTTCGAGATATTTTTTTTTTTTTTACACAACGTTGCAACTGTCATCAATTGTCCATTGTCCTTTTTAAAAAGATCCTAATGAAGTAGGTACTAAAGAATAATAAATAAAGCTCTTTTTATTTATAGTCCATAAAATAATTCACTTTATAACTATCGTCAAAAAAACCTAACAGAGCCTCGGTCAGATTTTTTAACAATCAAAATACCAACAGAAACTAACTGGCACGAAAAATAAAAGCGGCTGCTTCGATACCCGATGCTCGTTTATTTTATTTGTGCTCAACAACGGAGTTGTACATGCAAAATTCACAAAGAGTTTTATATTGAGTTCAAGTTATTTAATTTTTTTTCTCGTTGTCCTTTTGCAGGTTTTCGACGATATAATCTTTGCGTTTTTCACTTTGGAAATGACGGTTAAAATGGTTGCAATGGGGGTCTACGGGCATGGAACTTATCTCGCGGATTCTTGGAATCGGCTTGACTTTTTCATCGTTATGGCTGGGTAAATAAGCTACTGGGCTTTACTTTTATAAATAATACTAAATTATATTTTTACTCAATTATATATATTAGATAGCGCCCCGGCTTCACACGCTATAAACCTTCCTCTTGAATCACTCTATCTATTAAAAAAACCGCTTTTAAATCCGTTATATCGTTTTAAAGATTTAAGGATACATAGAGACGAACAGACAGCGGCAGCGACTTTCTTTTATACTATGTAGGTAGTGGTCAAACTCAGCAATCAATTCCTGATAAATAAATAAATCAAGGCCTAATAATGTTTTTCCAATGCTGACATTACTTTTTCACTTCTACATTGTTTACTATGACTTAATAAGATTACAAAAAAAATAAGCTCGATGAAGTTATAGCACCTATGTTCAGTGATTGTTATTTATTATTTATTTAGGCTTGATAATAATCTATTTTTTTTATTTTAGAGCAATTGAGTACGCGTTACACGTGGAAAATGTAAACCTGTCGGCGATTAGGACTATACGAGTGCTACGGCCATTGAGGGCAATCAATAGGATACCAAGTAAGTGAAATTAATTAATCATTTAATATTTATAACATACCTAAATTCGATATCTAATCGCCCCATAATAACATACCCCGATAACATGTTCCACATTACGCACTTGGTTATTAAACCAAGTGCGTACACTTGTGCACGTGTGCACTTGGTTATTAAACCAAGTGCGTAATGTGGAACCAATTGATATTAGTATGAACCAATATCAATTGGTTTGTTTCAAAACACTGAACTGGTCAATCAAGTTAATGGAATGGGTTTGAAGACAAATTTATAAAGGCAATACGAAATGGGAAAATTTATCGTAAACCCAAGCAATTGGGATCGTTTTCAAACCAAGTGTGCTTATACTATTAGGGGGATACCTTACAAATGTTATTTACTTATTAACTTACTGACTTCTCTAAATTCTACTGTAAAAATATATAAATACAAAACATCCTATTTTATTCTGATCGTAGGATCAGAATAAAATAGGATGTTTTGTATTATTTTAATTTCTATTATTTTAATTTCTATATGCAAGATATTTATTTGTAATTTCACTTCCTTACCTATATTATTATATCTATTATTTTGTGCCAAACTCACCTTTTTTGATAGGTATTTATAGTCTTTAAAATATTTTTTTTTGTTGTAAGTTTAATATGACAGATTGGATAAAAATATTGTACGATCGCTTTCCTTTAATTGTTAGTAAAGTAATACAGTCTACAAGATTAATTAAAAGTTACTTTTAGCTTTGAGTTTTCTCTTTCCACAAAACAAGTGAATTTGGGTTAGTTGCATTTAGTAATTCACTCTTGGTTGAGTTTGTGAAAGCTTAAATATTTTATGACTTCAACTTTGTACATTGCAAAATTTTATAGTTCATCTTGGTAAGGCATGTTGGGTACAAATTTTCCTTACATTATTTCTCGACTACGGAAGAAATAATTGGTAAACCTGCAAGCTACTAGTAATAAGAATAACAGGTTATGTTTAGTAAAAAGGTTTAGGTAGGTATTACACAACTTTTTGAATATAAGTATACATTTTTTGCTTTAAATGTGAATATATATATGGCCGGCAGTAGTTAACTTAATCAAAATAAAGTCTCAGATATTTTTCTTATACAATTCCTCTATTCGTAGTCTCCTATCTTCAGATTCTATAACTTATACAATTCCCCTATTCGTAGCAGTAAGTAAAGTTTCCGAAATGTCACCATAAAATTAATCAAGTTAAATCCATTCTAACTGGTTTATTACAATGTGTAATAACCGTGAAAGCATCAGAAGTTATTATATTAAATCACGCGTAGCACCTCGAACATAGACTTCTGCTACGATTATCGAAATCGAAAAGACACGGTATCGTCTACGCTCGTAGTATCGACTGCGTAGATCTTATTATTGTGCTGTTTTTTATATATATTAAAATAACTATCTGTCCGTCCTGGCTTCGCAAGGATCCCTTTTTTATAGCCTATGTCACTCGGGAATAGTGTAGCTTCCCAACAGTGAAATAATTTTTCAAATCGGTCCAGTCGTTTTGGAGCCTATTCAATTTAGACAAACATAAAAACCTTTCTTCTTTATTACATTAGTACTTATAGATAATTGGAATGAAACAACTAATAACGGATTTAACTCGCGTATTTTTATTTTATTTTATTTGCTGACGTTTCGGATTCTTTACAGTTTCCATAATCGTAGCATGACTGAGCTGACAAAAGTCTAACGCTAAAGTGAAGATACGCGAGTTAAATCCGTTATTAGTTGTTTCATTCCAATGTGTAATAACCGCGAAGGCATCAGAAATTATTACTTATAGATAATATTTATAGTTGGATAATTAAATAAGTGATCTCGATACAGCAATTATTATTTTTGAATGCAGCAACATACTGTTTTTATTCCTGTAATAGGAATTCATTTAAACCATACTGTAGTTTATTTTTTTAATATTCAGGACAAAGACTGTATTTGATACGCTTATATAACCCGAATAAACTACTATGTCATCTTTCAAAACACCAAATCAATTAATTCACCGCGTATCCAATACTATTGGCCAAAAAAAACAATTGGTTCTTTTTTGAGTTGTAAAAATACAAAGAGAAAAAAACAGTATTTCCAACAGCAAAAATAGTCATTAAAATTCAAGGGTTTCAATTTCAACGCTCAGATTATACGAAAATACTTCAAAGAATTAGTGTACAATCTTAAAAAGTTATTCTTGTAAACAAAAGCTACGTAGCAAACTTCAATTACTCACTAAAAGCTCTCTTAAGCTTTACTAAGGAGCACTTAATACAAGATCTTTCGGAGTTACTTTGATCTTAATAATAATTTGATCTCAATCTAGATTTTTAATATTCACCAATATATTTTATCTATATTTTAAGTCAGACGATTTTCAGTCTACGATGTAAAAATGTATGTATCGAAGTGTCTTCATTAGACACCTGGGGCCCTAGACAAGTGCCCAACGTTCAACGTTAACGTTAAACGTTAGCACCAAAATGTATGGGATTTGACATCCGCGAACGACTGTCACGTACGTTACAAATGTCAAATCCCATACATTTTGGTGCTAACGTTTAACGTTAACGTTGAACGTTGGTCACTTGTCTAGCCCCCCTGGTATATTAATATGTGCAATGCTTATAAATCTATATGCTATTTATATAATATATAGTTACTTGAGAACAGCTGAATATTTTGAGAAATTTTGTGTCATGGCGTTTGACCCCCTTCGTTGTCGCGGCCAACTGACAACGGACTGTCCACCGGGACCTTTGTATTTTCATTTTTAAATATTTGTGGAAGTTTAGGAAAGTTTAATATAAAAAGGAAATTCTGATAAAAAACGCGGTACCTACGAAATTTGTATACCTACATCCGAGAATTCAATCTCAAAAACAACAAGACGTTCAACATAATATTGTGTTATATAATTATAGTGATAATTAGAAATAAATAATTTAAAAACAATTCAAGATGGCGTCGTAACTTTCTTCTTCTGTGTATAAATTTCAAACTATATAATTATCATTTAGGTATTGCTTTATAAACCTAAATAATACTGAAATACAAAAGCATTCAAGCACACACCAAATGCCAGTCATTAATATCAAACTACTTTACAAAACCATTTACGATAAATCGCCTAACAACATTTTATAACGTCAACCAACAACTTGGCATTAAAAATAGCACAAAGAAATCAGATCGAGTGAGGTACTTGGGTAAATTAACTCTGAGGCGGTGCGAGCGGTGTAGGCGGGATCGATAAGCAACAAGTAAGCGGGTAGCGGTACAGGCTCGAAATTATAGGCCATTGTAATATTTCAGCTTATACCAAATCGTATTTTTATACATTAACCAGCTGTTTCTGTTCATAGCCAATTAGGTGAACTTTCATGAATTGTTAGCACTAAATAATATTTCATAAAAATAGTAATAAATAGTAGAGTACCTACCTAATTGAAGTATTTAATTTTTTGCATTTGACTCTCGTCAGCTCTGCTACGAATATGGGAACTGTAAAGTTCAAATGTCAATTTAAAATATTAAATCGTGAAAATATATACACTTAATATATTTAAATCTGCGCGAACTAAATCCTTTAAGTATAAATGTTTTATTCCAATGTATAACCACGAAGACAAGATAAGATAAGATCATTTATTTGTAAAACTTGGGTATACAGCTGTTATTGTTTATAAAGTGAAATGTCCTCCATGGTTTGGCTTTCGGCGTACAAATTATAATATTATACAGAAAGAAATAAGGCATCTGAAATGAAAAGTAGGTATCATAGCCAATTTAACTATAACATCCCAACACCACATGCTTTATTTAACGAAGACAACAGAACTACATGAGGTTTCGTTGAACTTTCGACAAATTACGTACTGTGGCACAGGTAGAAGAGAGGTCGCCGTTAGATCCTAAGCAAATAGTACTTAAAGCTCGCTTGGTGCTATTTGAGCCATTAAATTACCCTGAACGTTGGCACAGCTTTCTCCTCACCTCAAGTTCTATTGAGGGACGCTAAGCAAACTGAGATACTTTATTTATTTATCTTATAGTAAGGATTGGAAAGCCATTTCCATTCCAATTTTACGTAATCGCCAAGTTGCAATATTTGAAAGTTTTTGGTGTGCGTTTACGGAATAGTGGCGGTGTAGTAATTATCTTATGTTATCAATTTTTATACAAAAGATAAGATAACATTAAAGATAAGACTGACTGTATCCATCATTCACCTACGGCCTGAACCGCTGACCGTAGATAAGGTGATGATAATGGGGAAATCTTGTATGGGACAACATGATTCTTTAGCATAGGTCGCGGACGAAGGCTAGTGTCATTTATATTTTTTCACATCTTGCAAAGTTAATTAATGTTTAGTTAAGAAAAAACAAATACTTATCTAGATATCTAGAAGTTTGACCTGCCCCTTGTCGATGTAGAAGATGCTATCAGCAAGGCAATCAAATCAATAAATTGACTTGCAAAAAAAAACTGCCGTACCTTAATCATCATCATCATCATATCAACTAAAAACCGTCCACTGCAGGACATAGGTCTCCAACGATGACCACATGCATACCTTAATAGTCTACATCAAATCCAATTCTAAGATTCTACTTACGTCACTATAGAAATCTAGAAGTCACTACGTCCCTAATGAATCGTTTAATTATGCAGATGTTTATACAATATTATTACAATGTCAACAACCTTATAACAACTTCATAATAGAACAGTGAGATTTGATAACAGTGAAATCCACGAGATTAACATTTGACAATGACAGAACAAAGGTTAGGTTGCAATATTCAGCGGTCGTAAGATAGTGGGAATTATTAAATAGTGTTTGGAAAGTCCTTTGATGCGTTGTATCTCAAGGTAGATAACGTCAGCTATTGTCGCCAGATCTCATCTAAATAGGCTCCTACGAGAAATCAATATGCTGCTCGTGTCTATTGATACATATTTAATCAAGCTGTTTACGTGAAAGGTAGACACTTGGAAGGTTACGATAACTTTTATGAGGGAAATGGGTGAGCATGTTTTTCTATACCGGCAAATGGAACGGTGGGTGGTATCTATTTGTGTTAGGTTAGGTTCTAATTTGAGGTCACGTAGTTTAATTTATATTGTACGATTGTTGAGAAATAAATAAATTATCATAATATTTTTTTTTAATTCGCTTTGTTTTATTTAATCAATGATATTCAAACAACAAATTAATCCGCAACACGCTTCGTCAAAAATAATAGTTATATAGGTACATCAAATATATCCGCAACAAGCTTCGTCTTGAAACATACACAAACAAAAACCAACAAAAACCTATATTATAATAAATTGAAATAACACGTGTATATCGAAGATGATGATAATAATATAAGTGCGCTGTAGTATAGATTTGAATAAATATTGTATGAGTTAGATTTGTTGCCATTAAAGTTGAGATGCTATTTTATGCTACATAGTTTCAATTTCTATCGATATAGTTGACCCAGCAAACTGCCTATCGCGGTTTTTGAGATTTTTAAGGGTTAAAGGTAGAAGAGTGAAAATTTAGGGTCGCCTTTCACAGAACTTTTGATACGTGTTAAAATTTCAATAAACTCCACCCTCATTTCTAAAACATATCACGCACAACAAGTTCGCACGAACACGGAAGACAAATACACCGCTCCAAGTTGTTCAAATATACTTCAAGCAAACATTGTCTCAAATCTTAACGTTTGCAGTGGCATTGAATCGCTATAAATCATAAATAGGACCGTCACGACTACAGCGAGGCTTGAACAAAAGGCAGAAGTTTCACAAACCCATCTGGGGCTCGCCGCCAGCAACTGGCACAATGCAACTTGCCACAAATTAAATTGAGTCAGCGGTTAGACATGCATCGCCACTAATTTGCTTGCTGCAATTTATTGTCCAATTTTTCCCCAGACTAAATGGGGAAATTTGATTTATATCACACTGATTGTATCTGCTATGCTGCGTCGGTTGGATTTTTGGAATAGTTATGTTGAAATTTTTTCTGCTTTCTATCTCTTCTACTTGATTTCGCTTACCAGCGGAAGACATGGTCTGATTATCAAATTTTTTGTCATTATGGCGTTTTTAATAACCTTTTACGTGTTAAAAAGCATTTTTAACAACCAGGTCCGTCTTATTTCATTGAACACATTTTCATCGCATACAAAATCTAATTAACATAATATATAACCTATTACCCTATTTATCTTGTACTTGCCAACAATACAACAAGCACAGAGCGCAAAGTGAGGTTATTAGGTCAATGACCCTCTGTAATTTTTCAAAGCAATTTACAACACGAACTCTAGTGGCGATACTTGTGATAATTCCACCTAATAAAATATGCACGAAACACTCAAAATGATGTTTTAATGTTTTCAACTTACACCGGTTATTAAAGTATAGCTGTAGACTATTTACGGAATTGACCCATATTTTTATGACAAGTTAATGTATTGGAATGAAACAACAATAGTCTAACGCTAAAGTCAGCTCAGTCGTGCTACGATTATGGAAACTGTAAAGAATCCGAAACGTCAGCTAATAAAATAAAATAAAAATACGCGAGTTAAATCTGTTAATAGTTGTTTCATTCCAATGTGTAATAACCGCGAAGGCATCAGAAATTATTAAGTTAATGTATATTCGAATTAATCGTGTCATATTTAGACACTTGTAGTTTTGTTGCGGCTTGGGGAGTTTTTATACCCCTTTGATTTTATGTAGTTATAGCTGAACCGGCGAACTTCGTACCGCCTTATAATCAAGAAATATCTCTTACCTTTTTATCTGAATGATAGATTTTTCTTTTTTTTTTTACATAAGAATCTTTTCCTAATAATAAAAAATACAACAAAAAGAGAATTAGTGAAATCACGCGTCATGCGTCCAGACAACGGAAAACAAGTTCATTTTTATATAAAAAGATATAGATGTTATATTTATATAGTATTTTATGTAATATAATGCAATATAATGTCCTCATTGAATTGTTTGATTCTCTTTGTTTTTGTTCTTAGTAATTGTTTGATAATAAGAACTTGTGTATTAGTAAAAACTAACCTACACGATGGCAACCTATAACCACGACCACTCTGATAAGAGTGTACGAATGAGAAGACATTACCAAATGATAAAAGCAATATCTGTTATCCAGTGATTCCTTGGCAAATTTTTCTCAAAGTTAAATAATGATCTTCTCTCCAGGTATGAGGATCTTGGTAATGCTATTACTGGACACGCTACCGATGCTCGGAAATGTTTTGCTGCTTTGCTTCTTCGTCTTCTTCATTTTTGGAATCGTCGGTGTCCAACTCTGGGAAGGAATCCTTCGGCAGCGATGCGAAATGGTTCTACCGCCAAATGTCCTAAGACCCAAGTAAGTTATTATGCACCTGTTAACGTTTACGATGTGTGGATTAAATCCCAGAAATTACACTAAATTATTTAGGTCATTAAAATTTAATTGCAAAACCACACAATGTGGTGATCCGTCGGCAGAATCCATTTTGAAATTTGTTCATCTAATGGATGCCTTGTATACATTAGAATCAAATTACTTTGTGTCATCAAACTTGAAAAAAGTTCGTTGAATTTTTGAAGTAAGTTCATTAAAGTTGGGAATGAAAATGGCAGTTTTTTTATTGGTCTTGGCGCTAGTGCTAGCGGTGACTGCATGCAATATTTATCGCTTACGCCCCGCCGGTCATATCCAAGGCATATCACTCAACATATCGTTGCATTATTACATAGCAAATGCAATATCGATACATGTTTTCACTGTTTAATAATCATTAACGCAAACGCGCATGTTACAAGTTCTGAATGGCTTACTTTACAAGCTGACACACACTTTAAATATTGCATCCCGTCAATTCACATTACAATGATTTCCAACTGACAACACACGCATGAATAATCATTCGAAGTTGTAGCAAAGTATAGAATTGCCACTACATTAGCCACCATTTAACATGTTTATGTAGTTTTGAGTGGAACTTTGCTAATAGCATAATTAAATGCAATAACATACACTAACTGCCCATTTTAACATATTTTAGTAACTAGAAAAACACTTCAATGAACAAAATCTTTTGTGAAAAATGTGGTTGAATAAAAACTGTAGACCAATAATGCTGTTTAAAATTAGAACTCATAAAAAGTTTCTTGGGGTACTATGTGTTAGAAAGATTATATTATTTTCAATATCTAGGTATTCTAGATCTTAAAAGGCTTTAGTAAAAGTAGTATTACCTCAAGAAACATGTACAATGTTTTAATTTTTTACAGAATTCTGTTCCATTCTTAAAAATATCTTTATTTTGTCTTTAAAGGAAGTTTTTTGTAAACCACATTTTTCTAAAAGCGTACATCAGAAGGTAGGATCTTGCAACCCACTTGTACCTTAAATTTATGTTCCAGAGACCTGTCCGAATGGTACAGAGTGCGCGTCAGAGTCAACTCGTAAGATTTAGAGATCAAAATTAATGTATTTCTATTATGAACATTGAGATCTGTTGTAACGTGTATCTTCACACATCTGCCGTCCAGATGTGCTATCGTTATTGCTTCCCTTTCACAAAATGGCACTTCTGTTAAGGTATCATTATCAATTTTGTCATTGATTTTTTTCGATGTAAATTTATCATAGATTTAGACAGAAGTACTTATATTAAAGTGGGCGATGCATCTCGTCTTAACCGGTTGCTACAAGAATTGGATAATTAATTTGATAAAGTTACACTACAATTCATAGAAATAAATACAATGGAAATATTTCCTTTCTAACTATTTGGTTTCCTTTTGAAAGAAAATATCTCCATAGGTTTTAATGCATACATTATTGATTAAATGAATCTGTTGATAGATCTGCAAAGGGCTTCTATTCTATATGCATCGACTACTTCAATACAAGTAAGCTATTCTGGAATTATAGAACTGCCAATTTGTCCCTGACCAAACAAAATGCTAGCTCTGTCAACTGTACCTTTAAGACCAAAATCATCTGAACAATTGTTTTCTCCACAATTTAAAAACACAATTGTCAAAGATATTGCACAAACACTTCCAACAATATAGAAATTTCAGATCACTGCATCCAAACACACCTTCGATTATGATCAATTCATTTTAAGCTCGCTGCAGTCATTTCATTCATGATATCGTCCGCTTATTTAATATTAAAAATGTTTCTCCGCTCGTGTTTATTTTCGTAATATCAGAGTTTATCGTAAGGTTTAAAGGAGTCTGAGAAATTCTTATAGCGACGATCAAGGGGACGAGTTAGGGGCGTAACGACGGTCCCTCCAACGACGTGGGTTATGATCGCGTTACGTGTTCCGGCATGTAACGACATTGCCGTAAACGTTAACGACAGGCTCCACCGGTAATCTTAACGATTCAACTAATACAGATGCTTTATATCCAGTGTTGGAAAACTTAGCGGATTTATCTTTGGGGTTGTATGAACACAGAATTCTTTCAGAATGGATGGTTGAGAACAAATTTTGGCTGGGTCAAAGATTTAATAGGTTCTTTGATTTTGTAATAGCGGGAAACGATTATAGTATCTTTTATAATACCTCTATCCAATATCAACCTCAGCATTTTACACAAGTGGTACCTACAGCCTTATGATAGGATCGTGACTTTAACGACCCTTTTAACCTTTTTGAATAGATGCGTCCTAAACTAACAAACTAAGAGAACTAACCGGTAACTGTCACTTTGTAATATTACTCAAAGAATATTACTTGTCTTTTTCTATATTGTGGACAACGCATGCGCTTCGCATGAGTTAAACTTCATCAATGTTAATAATTGTCATATACGTATAGTATTTGTATTGCATGTACTGTATATAATTTTAAGAAATCGCTTTATTTGCTACCAGTATAATAGTAATGTTGATTGACTAAAACTTTAACAATCATCATTAGCTTATCATAAAATCATGTCATGATCGTAATTCGAAATAGAGACTTCGAAATCCCTGAACAAATTTAAACAACTGAAACATTACAAAAACTGGTATTTACTTGTCGCGTTACTCCTATCATGAATTACGAATAATCATTTATTTTGCAGTATATCCTTTTACTACGAGTTTTCGAAAGAGTTGGACTACATTTGTACGACTCCCGAAGATAGTGGGATGCATCTTTGCGGTGATTTCCCTCCGTATCGCTACGGGCAACTAGTTTGCAATGAGACTGCCAAACCATTCTCTTACAACAACCCATCAAACACCTCTTGCGTCAATTGGAACCAATATTACACCAACTGCAGTCAGAGAGGATCCAACCCCTTTCAAGGAACTATCTCCTTTGACAACATTGGTCTTGCATGGGTGGCTATATTTTTGGTAAGGTCAAGTACTAAGTATACCTATGAATATCATGATGGAGTTTTTTCTTTGTGTAACTTACCATTATTATCTTTTAGGTTATATCTTTAGAAGGCTGGACCGACATAATGTACTACGTTCAAGACGCTCACAGTTTTTGGGATTGGATCTATTTCGTTTTATTAATTGTGGTAGGTTCTTAATCCACGTTTGACGTAGCTAATTTTCAACTTATTTTAACCCTTTAGTAGACATTTTCTGAGATTCTTGACTTGTTTAAGATCGGTTCATTCTTCATGATCAACCTCTGCCTGGTCGTCATCGCGACTCAGTTCAGTGAGACCAAGAAGCGTGAGATGGAAAGAATGAGAGCAGAACGGGCTAGGTTCACATCTTCTTCCACTTTGGCCTCTTCTACAAACAACAGTGAACCGGCGACATGTTACGCTGAGATTGTGAAGTATGTTGCCCATCTTTGGAGGAGGTTTAAGCGAAGAATGGCAAAGAAAATCAGGTACAAGCTCATTGCTGAAAAATTTGGATCATTATGAATTTGCGTTTGTTTTCTATAGTTGTTTAATTTTGTTTTATTATTAGGGTGTACCGGTATCAGCGAGCACAGGTGCAATGGCGCACAAGTCGGGAAACTCTTCAGTTGCCTACAACTAAACCAAAACAACACCACCCCTGTTGTCCAAGAGCTCATCCTCAGGTGAAACACTAATAGATCATTAAGTAGAATTTAATGGGCATGTATTACAGTTGCTACCTGCAGTGGTACACGTCAACTTGATTAAGTACAAAAATAATCAATTGTATTTATGAGTTCAATGACAATGTTAACTTAATCTACGAGATACAAGTAAAGTTTTTCGAAATATAAGATTAACACATTATCAAATAATAAGTTCTAAAAGAAGAAAAAGTTTGTAACGAATAATCTCTTACGGCATTACACAATTAGCGGTCGTAATTGGCAATTCCAAATTGAGATTGTTGACCAATAAAAGTGTCCTTTTGGGTCCATTTGGAAAATTAAATTCACGAATTGTTCCCAGAATGGAAAGGAAGAGGGGGACGAGCCGCTGAGCCGACCCAGCCTGTTGCGCGTACCTTCCCTCTCGGCAGCGGATCTCGAGGTAAGCTCCATTACAGTTTGCACTTTGCCGATTTACTCGGTTAACTTATAGGTGTTAGGCACCATATTTTATCTGCAGAAAGAGGAGTTAAACCGAAAAGAGATACCAACCTGGCGTACCTACTAACTTTTATTAAACACTAACACTTTTATTAGATGTACTATGTTAAGGAATCTTTAAATTTTAATGAACCAACTTCTAGTGGCTTTATCATCATGAAATTATAGTATGTAGTTCTGATAATATATAAAAGAATCTTGATCCATTAGCGGAATGACAAGCGTGATTTTAGGCTTTGAACTATTGAATCAATAAAATTATGGGTGAAATGGAATATGTCACTCTTTTTACCTTTTCTATGTAAATGGATACACAGTCTCAGCGGAATCACAATACGTAATAATATATATAGATAGCATAACAGGCCTATTACAGGTAAGGGTCATCAATAAATTACGCCGCTAATTGAGAGGCCAGGAGAGCACATTAAGTTACAGTTACGTAGGTAGTCTAATTCTGGAACACGTATTATTTCATTAGTTACAACTTAGTAAATTATAATGTGAAAAGCCACGAGATTTCCACCTTTTACTTAATTTCTTTAACTTTATCTTATTACGCTTTAACTTTTATATAAATTAAGCATTTCTACTCTCTTGTATTTATAGATTGATGAGGTTTTTTGAGCCTTCAATGAACTACGAGAACTGAATATTCTTAATATCTTATATCGTCATATGAGGGGCAATTTTACAAACCTAGCGGATTCAGCTGTGAGTTGATTGATTAGTCACCTTATCAATTTATCTAATAGTTATAAATAGAAAAATCTTGCCCGCTATGCCTAGACTAAACACACATAAAATAAAAAGTTCACGAACAAGAAAACCGTAAGTCGTAGTAAATGTCTAAGTAAAACGAAGAAACCTGAACGAGCCACTGTTTATAGATGTTGTTACTTTTTATACTTGGAAAATTTGAGACCAATACTGGGAGCCTGTTGCGCGCCTAACTCTCGGTAATGTGCGATTACGTGAAAGTGAAGTACGTGTTGTTTCACGTACGTAATAGACCTCCGAATAGCGAGGCGTAGTAATTGTTTAACGTTTATGTGTTCGCTACGAGGCCTTTGTAGCAATGGTGTTTTTTGTTACTTCATCTTTTGTGGTATCCAATGAAGAATTATTTGTATTGTTTGTAACTTGTTCTTCTTTATACAATCTTAAAAAGATATTTTTTGGCAACGAAGAATTAAATATAATAATTTTAGATACATTCGCGGTTATTGCACATTGGAATAAAACAGTTATAACAGTCTGCAGTGTTAGACTATCGGCAGCTCAGTCTGCTATAAATATGGGAACTTTAAAGTTAATATACGCAAGTTAAATCCATTTTTTTTTTCTGAAACCACAATAAAATTTGAAACTAGTTCCTTACGTTTACAACACTTATCCTTACTATATTTAAGCAATATCTGCCGATCAGAATATAGAAGAAGGCTTTTTTGGCTAGGATGATATTTCACCCTAAGTGTTATTTCAGAATGCATCAAACTTATCGTTGCTGTCACCACCATCACTAGCCCGAAGAAGGTCTTCAGTGATGTTCAGCGATACAGTTCTACTGCATACCCCGAACTCGCCACACGGCGCCCACCCTCACAATGTATGCTCGTCAGAAAAGATGACTCAGACAGGTGACGCATTTCATTTTAATTAAGAAAGATTAATATTCTATACTTCACCGTTTTCAACTTGACGCTTTGCCAATGTAATCCCTTAACAAGCGTGTTTTCATGTAATTTTTGATCATCATTGTTCTCTTCTAAAACACGAGATGTGAACGTTTACAATCAAAAGCCACCCAGATAAAGCATAATGTTATCTGTCCCAATGTCATCAGTATTATTCAAATAATTTTACAATCACATCATCTTTTTATAAATTCCTTTTTTAAAATCAATATTATGATTGTTACGCTGTTTGCATAACAGAGCAGGACAATTTTACCGAACCGAACTGAAAATTGATTTTATTACAACGAAATGAATATTTGTAGATTCATTGTGTCAACGTGACTGGCTTAAGAGCCAAAGTGGTGAGTCTAGAACTGTTAGATCTAGACTGTCTATTAGACGGGCATGTGCAATCTGCCTACCTTATAGAAGCCGTTGTACGTAATTTACCGTGTTTCTATCCCTGTCACCCTTTAACTCGTTAATAAGGTATGAAAGGGATAGAGTTATGTTTATGCGTTCAATTTCTTCTATAAGGTGTTCTACTCTAACCTCTCGCTTCATTTCCCTCTTAAATATTATCATATAGACGTCAGGAAGCGTTTTAGACGTGGAGACAAAATCTTTGTCCAACCTTGCTTCTCTTTTACAGCCAGCCTTTTTACTTACATTCGTCTATTCGTATTTTTTTTTATCTTAAATCGAAAGCATCGACAGACTTTTATGTTAAAAGTTAATACTTACTTAAGACCTCAGTTTTAAGAACGTCAAAAAATATTGTAGTGTAATTATAACATATTTATGATCTAGAATCACTGGAGCTATGAATTTACTTTGTGTTCAACATTCCAACATGGTCGATGCTTCCGATGTACTAGGTCATTCTAAAATTAATGATGCAATAGCACTGTAGCAAAATTAATTTGGGGGTGTAGAATTCGACCTGCCGACAGGAGATACGGCAGAAGAAAGAGCTGCTGCTGGGGGCACCATGTCTTGCCAGGAGTTGCTGGCATTGTCTGGAGCTTTATCAGCTGCCTTGCCAACGGGACAGGTTGCATTGGATTCATTCTTTGAAGAGCTTACTAAGGGGATCAGCAAGAGAGCCGGAGAGGAAAAAGCGGATTGCAAGGTAGGTGCTGTAAAAAGTATGGACTGCAGAGGTCACAATAGCTAATCCCTACTATGGTTATCGTAATAGCTATTTTTTGTATTCTCAATTGCAATAGCAAATACTAAGACTACTAAATTTGTCATATGAAACTTTTATAGAGTCAAATATTGTTCAGCATTCTATCCACAGCTACAATTGTATATATGATACTGTTTAGAAGAAACTGAACAGATGATTATGAACTGCGCATATAATTGTCTACCTGGAAATGGGTGTACCGATGGTGGGGCACCCATTTTTGTCCTGACTTTAAATAAAAATAGGCTTAATTTTTTGTGTAATTAAAATAGGTTAAATGTTCATTTGAGTAATATAATACTTCCGCACAAAAAAACTGTGTCTGACATCAGTAATAAACATTTTTAATTTCCTTCTCAGTACGCTTATGAACATGTCTGTATAACTTTTAACTAAAGTGATTGTGATAATGGTTGATCATAATAACTATTCTGTTTTGTAGACCCTAGAAATTGAAGATTTCTCATGCTGTGCTGAACTGCTGGCGGCGGAGGCAGCAGCCAAAGATGCTCGCAAAGGACGCTTCGCAAGTGCCTGCTCATTATTTTGGAGGAAAATATCAAAATTCTTTTCTTTTTTAAGGAAACACATTAAACGTATCGCCGACCACAAATATTTCCAGCAGGGTAAGGTTCATTATATTTTTTCTTCAATACAAATTGATATTAGGAATATTACAAATTGGGCGTGATTGGTAGCCACCGTGCAATTCAATATCATCGAAAAATATTCATTCCGAATTATGAGCACCGGAAAATATTTTCGAGAGCGAAAACAACGCAACCAAAAGATTTTGTCGTTTAAAATAACATTATTTCGCTTATCCAAATTGAAACTAATTCGCCAACAGGTATCCTATTGGCTATTCTAATAAATACACTATCTATGGGGATTGAATACCACAATCAGCCTGAAGAACTGACAGTGATAGTAGAAATCAGCAATGTTGTATTCTCCGCAATATTTGCTGTAGAAATGATCCTTAAAATTGTCGCCGAAGGACCTTTCAAGTATATCTCAAATGGATTCAACGTTTTCGATGGTGTCATTGTCATTTTAAGGTCAGTACTGTTTTACTTCTAACATCTCTCTATATTATAGACTTTTAGTTAGTAAATGTGTAAAATGTTATACAATTTAAGAATATTCATCGATTGTTTTGTATCTATAGTAAGTCTTCGTTTGGAATTAGACACGTTAATGTAAATTGTTCTAATATGATTATCAAATGTATGGTCTAAGTGTTTTTTGTTTGACAGTGCATTTGAGCTTGCCCAAAGTATGGGTAACGAAAAAGACCTAGCTGGAAGCTCTGGTCTATCTGTACTGCGGACATTTCGACTCCTGCGCATCCTAAAATTGGTTAGATTTATGCCCAACCTGCGCCGTCAGCTCTTCGTCATGCTGAGGACCATGGACAATGTGGCCGTGTTCTTCTCTTTACTCGTTCTTTTTATCTTTATATTCAGGTAATTAGTTATGTTACTATTATCATAGAATTAAATGCAATTACGAATATATTGTTGTTGGGGTAATAACGATCCAAAACTATAAATGTGAATTAAATATTGAAAACAATGTTACTAAAATGCATGGATATAAACAAGGTCCAGTTTAAATAAAAAATAAGCATTATTTCTCCCTAAAAATTAAGTCTAATTTCAATAAGAGTGCTAATTTGAGTTACGTAGATTTCTTGAAGGTTTCCTTAACTTTGTGTTCATTTCAAATTTCTTCTTCGCCCACCAACAACTTAATTAGATAAAAGATTTCATAACGTTTAATTAACTTACGCCGGAATTATTTTCAGTGAAAATAAAATTAGTGTATTCAGAATTTAATCATTGGTAAATCTTGGAAACCCTTACTGTTTTCCCTTCATGACCTTTTTAACCGCCCTATTATGATCACGTAATTAGCTAATAACCACAATCCCTTTGCAAGCACTGATTGATCGCTCAATCAGATTGTTCATTTTTCCGTAGCCGACGAAGATTATTTCGACCTTCAATAAGTAAAATACGAAATTCTGAATGTATCTACCTAACTGTCACATTCGCATCCCTTCCCTGTGCACTGCCTAACTGTGAGTGATTTCTCCTTTTCTTTTCTATCTTATCCTGTAAATGTGTCACTTCTGTCTCTGACATTCTACCTACTACACACTACCACTGTCCACACTCTTTACATCTTTATCTCTTCTAATGATTAAACTCATCGGCCATAGTATATGTCTATCACGCTTTTGTGCTTTGCGTCCATTTAAGTTTATACACCTGCACATCATCGATTATCATTTAGTCCATATTCTTATTTTCTTAATTATTTTCATCAAAATTTTCTCCTCCTTATATGTGAAAAGGACTAAACTGATCGTATTATCTAATCGAATCTTGCGTGGTAACGTTCAGCATCCTCGGTATGAACCTCTTCGGGTGCAAATTCTGCGAGAAAGACGAAGAGGGCGATCAAGAGTGCGACAGAAAAAACTTTGATACGCTCTTGTGGGCCTTTGTCACGGTGTTTCAGGTATTCTATATTTTCAATTAAAGTCCTAACAGATAACCCAGAAACAGACTGAACTTGCAACATTACTAAACGCTTTTACGGGTCCGTCAGCAGTCAGCACTCACGACAGTATGACAGTCCTAATAACAGAACATTGTTTTGGTGACAGCTAAATAACTAACCACGCGAGTACACAACGACTGTTCACTCTGCTGCAAGACACTTCAAATAATTGTCTCACGTAACATCAAACTGGAATCGGTTTAAAGCTTGCAGCACTGTGCTTTGTCGACAGGCGTTAAGTCGCGTATGCTACCCTAGAGCCCGCGTAGTAAACTCTAGAATCATCCGTAACTGATTGATCCAACATCATTAGTCGATCACTGTATGTTGTGTCGTGCAGTACTCCCATCAGAAGCCGTCAGGAGCACATTAGTCAGTGCGCTTGGTTGAACCGTAGGTTAGCTTGAGGTCGATCGAGCCGTGTCGCGGGTTACCCTGTTCGTCAAATTCTCTATTCCCACTACCACAGCTGCACTCAGTTTATACAGTTACTCTCACCCTGCATGCTGCTTCTATTATACTATCTTATGCTACTTTTTTAAGAATTTTTGAACAATTTTGGAGTAAAGTGTACCTACATTAAACACAAAGCAAAAAAATAAAGAATCAAAGTTGTTCACTAATTTCTCTCTCAGAGCGGCGTCTTTATTTATCTTCAGAAACAGCTAAACTAATAATCTCTGAACCCTTTTCTTCGACATTATAACTTCCAATTTTTAAAAGCTTAAGGGTTTGGCCCATTCTTTTTATTTTCCTCTTTATCTTTTTCTTTCGCATTACTGAGAAATATAAACTTGAAATATATATTGCATTTAATTATGAATGACATATAATTAAGTAATTTTATGAAACTAGGAATGATTTACTCTTTTATGCACTATTTATTTCGCCTTTTTTCTTTACCAAATTATTTACTATTATGCATTATGATTTATCATAAGGACATGAGGCAGTATATAATAAAATGTGAATGATAAAATAAGAATAGTGATGATTTTTTAAATTTGGGATCTAATGCACTTTTAACACCAAATTAATAAATGCATAATTTTAAGGATTTATATAACATGTTCGCTGATGGTGATGCCTTGGCGGCGGTAACACTGCTTTTCTAGTATATTAATTATGCATCTAATATAATATGTAGATGATATACTATATTGATCTTATTAAAATCTATACTAATTACCGTAGCGTTATTAAAACCTTATAGCAGTGTTAACGTCGCAACTGCAACGTAATGTCGTCAGGATGACTCGGTCGCGGTGTATGCGCATAGCATTTTGTTTTTCTTTCATTTTTCCATCATTCCCGCGGCGCAGTATTCTGGGCATGTATCTATTCGGTGGTAAGTTTTGCAAGTACGTCGAAGACAATGGCTCCGAACGGGACTGTACCTGCCCCGAGATCATTTCACACCATCCCAAGTGTGAGTGCGACAGGAAACATTTTAATAATATCCTATGGGCTACCGTCACCGTGTTTCAGGTAAGCCAAGCGAGTGATGTGCACAAGGTAACACTTTAGACGGTTTATTTGCGATCCCATTCGAATATGTTGTTAGAGGGTAGCGCCGCGACTTTCTCGTATCCCCCAATAAAAAACAATTGACTGACAACCTGATTTATCTTATTTGACAGCTATTGGAAGGCTGTGGAAGAAGATAAAGCGAGAGTTGTGGAAATAAATGATACGAACGAGTTCGCATTTGAAATTTTGTTGGTTTACTAATTTTAGAAATGTAGTGCATCTTTTGGAGAGCTCCACTAGTTAGTGCATCTTGCTTCTGTAGTTCGCTCTAGGAATGCTGGACCCTTAATGCTTGTGTACTCCGGTCGCCGTCCGTGTCCCTGTCATTACCCTGTATATTTGCGTACACTAACACAACTGTCAACATAACACTAACAGTTACTAACACGCTGATTTTTATGAAAAGATTTTTTTAATGATATGTTCTTTTATTTTTTTATCAGAATAACTTGTACATTTCAACGACACCGAAGGGCACTTGAACACTATAATGACAGCACACCTTGCTTATTATGATTTATTAAAGAGATTTATAATTCGAGATAATCGGTGTGGTAGCAGAAATTGTGGAATGTATTGAAATCTCCATTATCGATGTAACATTTCAGGTTTTAACACAAGAAGATTGGAATGTTGTACTATTTAACGGTATGGAAAAAACGAGTCACTGGGCCGCGTTATATTTCGTAGCGCTCATGACTTTCGGAAATTATGTACTGTTTAACTTACTGGTGGCTATTCTAGTTGAAGGATTTAGTTCTGAGGTAGGTCTAATCTGCCATATTCCGCTTCCTTATCTAAAGCCCCTGAATGATCTGACGTACGTGGTGCGATTCTTTTAGCGGAACGAAAGGAGGGAGCGCGAGCAACGTGAGCTGGCGAAATCTAAATTGTCTAGCGAGTGTTTCTCTGAAAACAACGATATTCAGTATGACGAGTCGAATTCGGGATCACATTCCAGTGACAGTTTCTCTCAGGTGAATTTGTGTTGATGTTAGTTGTCCCTATAGTTTCCCACCGAACCCCTGTGACGTGCCTAAGATTTCTAAACCTTCTTCTTGATTAGCCATCTTAGATTTAGGTAGGTATTTGGTGTGTATTTAAATGTTTGGGTTGTTATAATTTTTCTGACGACCATTTATAGAGTTTTGTTATGATTATCAATGCCGTGAATATAATTTGTTATGTTTGAAATAGATATCATCAACGAAGTAATAAGTAATGTTGCTTTTGCGATTATTACACAACGACCTCTTAATCATATAAAGTAATTAAGAATAATACCTATATATTGTAAAATAAGTGTGCTTACACATTCGAACCTAATCAACAGCAAATAAAGTAAATAATGTGTAATTATTTACGCTCAACTCGCCTGTAATATTATCATTTATATATCTAAGCTATGATTAGGTATATTTTCTTTATCGTAATAAATAGTATTTTGTGTAATGATAATCACAATTAATAACTTTATTCGTGATCGCAGAAGAATCAACCAAACTTGCCTGTAAAATTGAGTGGAATTTGTTGTTTTTTATGATATGGTAGATACATTGTTTGTGAGACTTGGTGTTTTTGATAAATATAGAATGAAATAAAAAACTATTGGAAATCGGCGGACGACGTACGGAGGACCAAAGACGATGTGAATGGACATAAGGATAAAATCGTCCGAACACGCAGAAAGACAAAATCTTCGTCCCACCACCCTACACTCTGCAAAGATTGTGCTCAATCCAACAAATGTAATCTACAAAAGGTTAGCTATAACTTTACGTCAAGTTAAATATACATACAAACTTAGCAGCTTAAAAATACTTTGATCACCGACTTTTAGGAATCAAAGATGCTCGCAAATAACTCCGGTTCAGACATTCCAAATTTACCAATGATCACACACACTGCTGCGACACCACAAGATTCACCTTCTACCACACTAGAGCCAGGAGTATCATTCAGGGACTTTCACGTCGCTCTCAACTTGGAGAAATCCTCGATGCTGTCAAGCATGGAGTCAATTGATAGGACTTCAGTAAGTATTTTTATTTATTATATGCTTCAGATACCTAAAAACAAAGTTAAATAAAGTTCTTATTGGTCTTTAATTGATGATGAAAACCCTTCGTTTCAGTGTACAAGCATACCTGGCTTATTAAAACCTCCAAACAGTTATACCCTTACGTTACACTCCGTGGCTTCACAATTAGGGGCCGAGAAAGCAAGACTCCCACCATTATCCCTTGCCCCACCTCCTTTGACACTTGCGTTACCCTTAGCAAGGTCTACTTCAGGGTCATCTGGTTCCACAACCCCGACTACAACGAGGTCAATGCCCTCACCTATGATGCCTGAAAAAAATCTCCAGGTTACTATAAGTAAGGATGATAACTGCATTAACACTAGCGACAAATCCAGCCTGTTGAGTTCACAGAAGTAAGTATTTTTATCATAAAATTGATGAAAGTAAATTTACTATTTTAGAAAATTTGCCAATTGTAATAACACATATTATAATATTCTGGGAGAATCTAAATGATCCTGCCGAGAATTCAAAAGAAATTTGGAGCTCGCAATTTATTATATACAAATAATGATTATTAAGAATTAAAAAAATATATAAATGAATATTTTTTAGATGTGTGACAGTCACAAGTCCTACCTCGAATGGAGAGGATAAATGCAGGGTACAAAGAGGATACAGTTGGCGGTTATCCAGACCTAGTTTGAGAAAAAAACAAAAACACAGATCTGGTTCGGATTCGGAAGCAATAATTTTAAATAACGGAAGAGATCATGCTGCTTGCAATGGTAATACAAACCTTCCAAACCATACCTGGCAAAATTAAAACCAAATTGAGACATCTTCCTTTATATTTTAGCCTTAATTTCATCTAAAATATCTCTTACGTTTAATAGCTCTTTTTAATAGGTCTTATTTCTATAGGTTCAAGTTTACGGAAAAATGAGCTGCTTCTATCATCGTCAATAGTGATTAAGAACGATACACAGTCAGAGATGCCGAATAATAGAACAAAGTCCCAACTACCAGCCCCGAGGGTGTTGGCTCCACCAGCAAGAAGAGTATCAGCCCATGCTACACCTTTATTACCAGATGTGAGGACTGAATACCTAATTTATCTGTCATTGAACTTTTATTCTTGTATATCTTTACTTTGATACGTACGCCCTGTTGGTCTAGTGTGCCTTGAGTACGAAACCGGAGGTTGTGGGTTCGATTCCTACTAAGCTGATGTTAATGTTATAAGCACTGGCATCTGTACCTGAGTCTTGGATGTCTTAAATTTATTTATGTATATTTATCCGTTGTCCCATAGCAAAAGCTCTGCGTAGTTTGAAACTAGATGAATTGGTGTACCTAAATTGTTGAAAGATATTTCTATTTACTTTTGTTTTATAACCTTTTGTTCAGGTATCCTGGAAAGCTCCAGAAGCTGGCTTCTCATCAGATTCAACAGTGAGACTAGAAACAGTCAAATCACCACCTCACAGGCTCTCCCTCACCAATGATTATTTGACAGGTACCGTGTTGACTTGAAAACAAAATATATTCTTCCTTTGAAAATTAATTCAAGCAGTATGCTTCACTGGCACACAAACGAAACGTGTTACGACTCTCAACGAGGAGTCTTCACAATTTGATTGATAAATTGCCCTTTTAACATAATGGTGAATTACGAACATTCTCACGGCGTTCACGTTTTAGCGCTCCCTGATCAATAATGCGATGAGGCCTGAAAAATTTCCTGATTAGAAATCTAAAGAATGATGAGCTTTTGGTTGTTTTCAGTTATTTATATAACTGAAATACGGTTTTCGTCTACTAAACTATATAAGGGTATAGACTAAATTAGTCTTTATTAATTATATTAAATACTGGAAGTATTTATGGCAAAAAATATTAGTCATAAAGCAAAAACATCCTAAATGGATATACATACCTATAACTCTTTATTCTCCTTGAACTTTATGAAAATATAAATACGTGTTTGTACCTAATCTGTACTTTAAAACCATTTCCAAATATTCAATTATTGTTTTTTATAGTGACTGCTATATCCGAAGTTAAATCCAGTAACTTAACACCTGCGCCTACGCAGCTCCAACAGCTTTCGCCAAGACCTTCACGGAATGAGACCCCGGTACCCACTCGGCCTAAGAACCAATCACTGCCTCTTATCAAACAAATCAACGAAGAGGTAATGTATTGAATCAGTTCTTCTGTTATTATTCTAAATACGGTGTTCTAAATTGGAACTAACCAGCTTGCATTTAACTATATTATTATTAATTAGACTGAGTTACAGAAATAAAGATTTTTTTATAGGTCAGTGGAATTTGAATCCAAATTATTGGCGTTCCATAGCAATCTACCACGACCCACCAGACCGGAAGAATTTTTAATGTGTTTTCGGTCGGTCGAATTAATCATTTGTTTTGCAAAGGCATTTCCTTTCTGACAGCCCAATCGCTTTAAATAATGATCCCATTTCTTTTCAGTACTCGTAGTATTAGAGATGTACCTACTTTTTTCAGGTAACGATCAATAACAACGTTAGCATAATAACATCAAGATTCGATAGGAGGCGGTATAGATTCAAAGACCTTTTTCGATTCATGGAGCCGACAGGATGTCTCAAAGAAAAAGAGGATTACTCTTTATATATTTTTCCACCTGGAAATAAGTAAGTACCCGTTCTCTCTTACGGTTAACTTGAAATGCCAATTTACGACGATGTCGCATCATGTTAACGTTATCTGTGATTTATGATTTTATTCACTCAAATAGTGGTCTAATATCTGCAGTTTGAGTTTGTGTTTGGAGTTTATTTTATTTGATAGGCACGCCAGCGAATTTTTATAGTTTTAATTAGTTATAACCATGAACATTTCTTAGAGGGTTGCCATATCAAATAATTCTCAACATTATTATTCCATTCGATAAAATATTAATTTAATCTGGTTTCATTGACACAACAATAAAGGACGACCATATTAAGAATCCTCTAATAGTTTTCTATAATGTAGGCACTGTAACTTCAAGCTGAAATAAGCGAAACCAATAAGCGTTAAATAATCTTAAAACACAATAGAGGTTGAAAGTTGGCCAGCGGTACATAAGTTTTATGCTAGAGCAGCGAACATTACCTGGCATTGTTAATAATATTGTAGTCAGCAAGTTGGTCTTTTGTTTCTCTGCTAAGAATAATAGACGCACAAGAGACCAATTCTGTAGCTTGCCTGCCTAGTTAATTAGGTAGGCAAAAGTTTCTTAATAATAAATTTTAGTAGAAATTTTAAGTTTATATTTTTTACTTACGAAATTGAGAATGTCAGACACCATTGTGTACAGACATCTAAAGAGATATTTTAAAAGCTTTTAGTCTCACTTTGTTTGATATGTTGAAGGCAAAAGTATTTTAAATTCAATAGGCGCCCTTAAAATTTAATATTTTCGTAATTCAATGTGCTCTTATCGAGTTAAGTAAATTCAATATAATTTGTGTTCTCATTTTCTAAATTAAATAGTTGCGTACCATGTTGAATTTAATATTTTTATTTTGACATTAGAAAATGGTAACGTTTTTACTTATCTTGCCTTATAATTATTAGGTTCATGAATCCGATTTTAATCATTATTAGAATAGTATTTTGAGTTATTGATTAATTTCGCACCTTTACCTGCTAGAAAAGTGTGACATCTCGAAATATTTTATTTCTTCAATTAAGTCTTCAAATTTAAATTTGAATTTATATACACATTTGGATCTCATATATTCCTATTAAAGCTGTGATTTACTTAGAATTTTTCCCCATCTACCTACCTATAGGATACCGTCTTACAGGTTTATTATAATCACCTTCTTAATTATACATTTATTTTCAAGGATTCGTCTACTGTGCACGTGGATGGTGACTCGAGGTTGGTTCGACAATATCGTCCTGCTGTTTATAGCGTTGAATTGTATCACGCTGGCTATGGAACGGCCAAATATTCCCCCAGATTCAAAGGAGAGAGCCTTCCTAGGCTCTGCCAATTACGTCTTCACCGTCGTTTTTGCTGTCGAAATGTTTATCAAAGTAAGTTCTTAGAACTACATATTATTATATTTCTAACTAGCTGTCCGCCCCGGCTTTGCCTGGGTTCCTTTTTTTTATAGCCTGTGTCACTCGGGAATAGTGTAGCTTGCCCACAGTGAAAGAATTTTTCAAATAGGTTGTCGTTTAGGAGCCTATTCAATCCAAACAAACAAACGGATTCCACTCGTGTTCTTTTTGGTGACGTTTTGAAAACTATACAGTTCACACATTCGTAGCCGACTGAGCTGACGATAGACTAACTTTAACGTTAAAATCGAGTCGTTATAGTTATTTTACTCGAAATGTTTGGTTACCACGCTTTACGCCTATGAACCGTTGAACCACTTTTCCGATTTTGATATGGAAATAAATGAGACTTTTGGAAATAACAAGTAGGTACCTGCGTATTTTCCGAGAAAAAAGTTCTGCAAGATAATTGAAGTATTAAATGATTTAATTTTCACTAGCCATTTTTAACAATCAAGAAAATCCCTACTCAATTGAATAGACAAAAATATTTCACCATTTTTACAATAGAACAGAACAGAAAAATTTTGACGATAATGGTTTTTATCAAAAAAAATATCTGAACAAAGCAAATATAAAGATCCGAACCTAATTTAAGTTTATCGCAGATTTTTTATGAGCACTGACACCTATAAAAGCTAACTTTTTTTAAACATTTTGTCGTAAATACTTAAGTCTATAGCAAATTTTATTACTGTTAATATAAAAGCTATGGCCTGAACGCTTGCAAATGAAATGGCATGTAATTTAATTAACAGCTATCTAATTGTAAATTCCCAGTAACGTATAATTAGAGAGTCCAACGTTTATTACATTTTCGAAATTGAAAACTATTACTAGAATTGTTGAGCAGTAGGAACTTGTTACACATAATAATTTTAAAGGTAATAAATGAAAATTAAAAAACCATTTCAAAAACAAGCTTTTATGGAGATAATCAAGATAGATTTTTATTATAATTATTCAATTTGAAATGTACATGTGATTTCTTTCATTTGATACCCCATTCGGGCATATTTGTAGACATTTGGTTTTCCACCCTTTAATTTAGTTTTAGAATGACGTCACACAGTTAACCATGAATGGTCCAAACCGAACCTGTCAAATTTCAGCTCAATCGGTTAAAGATAGATATCACCCAAACATACTTATCTATACTTCTATACTAATATTATAAAGAGGAAAGGTTTGTTTGTTTGAATTGAATAGGGTCCAGAACGGCTGGACCGATTCCAAAAATTCTTTCACTGTTGGGAACCTACACTATTCCCGAGTGACATAGGCTACAAAAAAAAGATAATCCGTGCGAAGCCGGGACGGACAGCTAAAATATTTATATAGATACTTACATTGCATGTAAATGTCTAGACTAGAACAATAATGGTGTTCATATTGCAGGTGGTTGCATCTGGAATGTTTTACGGCAGCGATGCCTATTTCACTTCTGGTTGGAATATAATGGACGGTTCGCTCGTCATCATATCTATTATTGATCTGCTAATGTCACTAGTTTCTGAGTCCAGCCCGAGGATCTTTGGAATACTTAGGGTAAGTGCTGCCTTTAGTTTGTAAACAATTGCTGGTAAGCATTTCGTGGTATTGGAAATGTTTCTGTTTATGTTCTGTCTTAAGCCACATTCATGTAACGATTGATGAATACTCATGGAGATTTTTTTTTTATTATTAAATTTTTATATTCGAACGTCTAAATTAAATTTTAACAAAAATAAAACCGACTTGTATGGTTTTCTCAAGGGAGCCATTGTCAAAACTGAACCAAATTGAAATGCCAGCTTTTAAAAAAAAAGGAATCATCAAAATCGGTTCGCCCAATCGAAAGTCCTGATGAAACAGACATAAAAAAAATTCAATCGAATCGAGAACCTTTTGAAGCCAGTGAAAAAGAAACCCAATGACTTGCACAAAGTTTCAAATAAGCAATCGCAATATTTTTTATACACAAACAATATTGGGAACATTTTCCTAAATCAAAACAAATATTCAATTACCCATGTTAGAATACATCATTATCCTAGCAGATCCCCGATTTCAACGGCTTGGCAATTTGAAACTTTCGGGTGTCGAAATTGGGTTTCTTTTACTTTGTTAGCAGCCTTCATTTGTAGTCAAAAGGTTGAAACTGTTTGTTATTCAGGTGTTTAGGCTGTTGAGATCTCTCCGGCCGCTGCGGGTGATAAATAGGGCGCCGGGACTGAAACTGGTCGTACAGACCCTCCTGTCATCTTTACGGCCTATCGGAAATATCGTTCTGATTTGCTGCACGTTCTTCATTATTTTTGGCATTCTGGGAGTTCAGGTTAGAATTTTTTGTACCTATATATTTCAGCACACTTGTAAAGAAGATGTTATTCATTTTACGGGTCAAGGTCATGTTTCACGATTTACAGCTTTTTTTTTACCGTAACATGTAATGTAAAATTCCGGTTAGTTAAGTTTACTGACTTTAAACAGTATACTTATGTATATCCTTTTTTAAATAGTAGGTAGATTTTTTGCAACTAAAAATAATTTTGATATAGGTTGATATTGTTTCACTTTTATTATCCTTTATCAAAAAGGTAAAGTTGAAATGTCTTTAAAATAATATGTGTTTTCCTTGCAAATGTGTTGGAAAACATTGTATAAAACTCGTGTGGATTGATAATTACAATACATACTCGGCTCTCGTCAGCGACTCGTGCTTAAATACCACCACGTATGCAATAATCAAACTAGCACACGTCTTGTATCACAATTTATTATAATGTAACATGCAGGTCTAAACATTCCAGTTTACTTAATAACAATGTCGAGACTTCGTTAATTTGCCACAACAAAGCTTCTATTTAGGTCACAGTTACCTCATTCTTAACTCGAGCAAAATAAACGTTTCCAATTACTAGCATAATCAAATTATTTTTCTCCAATTTCAGTTGTTCAAAGGGGCTTTCTTTTATTGCGAGGGGGCAAATATAAAGAACGTTAAGAACAAGTCGGACTGTTTGGCCATTGAAGGCAACGTGTGGGTGAATAGAAAGTATAACTTTGACGATCTCGGGAAAGCATTGATGTCCCTTTTTGTGCTCAGTTCGAGAGATGGATGGGTCAATATCATGTACACGGGACTGGATGCGGTTGGCGTGGATCAACAGGTAAGAACGAGTTCCGTCCCTGTTACACTCCCAAGTGTGACAGAGTCGGCAAATGTATTTGTTTGTGTTGGTTCGTCGAAGGTTCTTTGCATAATGAAGCAAAGATAAATTGGGGTGTGCCTTGCACTTATACGGTGGGTAAATAAATCAAAGAAATTTGAAGTGTTCAAAGACTGAAATATAGACAGGTTGTCTATATGATTGAACATTTTTCATGTTTTTCTAAAATGATTTTCCTTTAACAGCCAATAGTGAACTATTCGGAATGGCGTCTTTTATACTTCATCGCTTTCATTCTTCTGGTCGGGTTCTTTGTACTGAACATGTTCGTGGGAGTGGTGGTGGAGAACTTCCACCGATGCAGAGAAGAACAAGAGAAGGAGGAGCGTGTGAGAAGAGCGGCGAAACGAGCATTGCAAATGGAGAAGAAGAGGCGAAGTAAGTTTAAAAATAATAGGAAGTTAGGTATTGACTTCTCAGATTCACTGAAGTTCTCTCGATTCAAAAGCTTTGTACATATTATTGTGAAATACTTTCTATGTTATTTTCTCACTATTCATTATATTATTCTGTACAGGATCGATTGATTCTTAATTTTTTGTGAAAATTTGCTCTTTATGTGAAATACTGTAAACACATTCATAAATGACTATGCTAATTTAATAACTGTATTTTTTAATTTGTTTGGAAAAACTTTAGTACTTAACTGAATTATCAAATATTTATTTTATGACTAAAACTTTGTTCCAGAAATGCACATGAGACCTTACTACGCAGACTACTCCCAAACGAGGCTATTTGTCCACAACGTAGTCACTTCTAAATATTTCGACCTGGCCATCGCTGGAGTCATTGGCTTAAACGTAGTTACCATGGCCATTGAATATTACAGAATGCCCCCTGTCCTACAATACGCCCTCAAAATATTCAACTACTTCTTCACGGCTGTTTTCATTCTAGAAGCAATCATGAAACTAGTAGCATTAGGGTTCAAAATTTATCTCAAAGACAAATGGAACCAACTTGACGTGATTATTGTTATTTTGTCTATAGTAGGAATAGTGTTAGAGGAACTAGAAACTAATATAATCCCGATAAACCCGACTATAATGAGGGTGATGAGGGTGTTGAGAATAGCTAGAGTGTTAAAATTGTTGAAAATGGCTAAAGGAATAAGAGCGCTGTTAGACACGGTGATGCAGGCGTTACCGCAAGTTGGAAACTTGGGGCTCTTGTTTTTCCTTTTGTTCTTTATCTTTGCTGCGTTAGGTGTAGAATTGTTTGGCAGACTGGAGTGTTCTGATGAAATACCGTGTCAAGGTATGCATACTTATTACTTAGTTATCGTTACTTATAATTTAGTTATTTGACAACTGGATACCTTTAAGTCTTCAGATTTTTTATTGATTTTATTTGTAAGGATAAATTGTATCTAATTACGTAAGTATAGAATCTTCTCATTAAGTTTCTTATTTCTGACCGTCATTAGGGCTTGTAAAAGTCTAAATTTAATAAATATAATTTTGATTTTGATACTTGAATATTTTATAACAATGAAGTGATTTTTGTTAGGTTCGTCTTTTGTTATATTTGTCTTATTCATATCTGTGTTAATTTAGGTCTCGGAGAGCACGCACATTTTGCCAATTTCGGAATGGCATTCTTGACTCTATTCCGAGTGGCTACTGGTGACAATTGGAACGGTATCATGAAGGATACTCTACGCGAAGACTGCGACAGCTCTGTGGACTGTGTCCGCAATTGCTGCGTGTCCACTATCATCGCGCCCATATTCTTCGTGGTTTTCGTCTTGATGGCACAATTCGTGCTTGTCAACGTTGTTGTTGCTGTGAGTATCATTATTTTTGGTAAATAAGTTCAATTTTATTCCAAAATTGCGGAAATGTAAAAATGATAAATAAGAAAAAAAAAACAGAATACCAAAAAACAGAAAGAAGGCGTAATCATGAGCAGGATATCTTATTATTATGTTTTTATTGGGGTTTTCTTTTAAAGAAGAAAGATAAAAATCTTCGAGCTACTAAACACATAATTTTTCCCAAAATTAGGATGGTTTCTGCCTTCAAATAGCAAAATACAAGGTCTCCTTTAGCATGCAAATTTTTGGCCCGATGCGGGCACTCTAACGACCTTTTGCTTGCCAAAATAGACTAACAACGCCGCAGGCAAAGGATCCACTATTTAAATTACGCCAACTTTATATTTCATTTCAGAATATTTACTACAAACGGTGCACAATTGTTACTGGCAACTTTCGACAGATAACATTCTATGCGATTCAAAAGTTTATGTAACTTCCGCGACTCGTATCTAATTATACTGTCATCGCCATAACCCGTGCCGCACTTTTACGATAATAGGCTTATTAAATGTGGGTCAACATAAGCAACTTTAGTTTCGAAGTTTCCTATTTCAAAATCGCCGTTTGATTTTGTTTTAGGTGCTGATGAAACATTTGGAGGAGTCCCACAAGCAAATGGAAGATGAAAACGACATGGACGTGGAATTGGAGCGAGAACTGGAGCGGGAGATCGATGACGAGGAAGACCGAGCGCTGTGCCGTGCACTGGCGCAGGTGACTACGCCGCGGCCGCTCGGCAAGGTACCCTCTCTCCCAGCCAACTTTACCTACGAGCCGAAACACCCGCCGACTCCCTCACCCGCACGCCTAGCTCGCCGTCGGCGCACGCTGCACTCGCACCACGCTTTGCTACCGACGACGATGCAAACGCGACGAGCCTCTCTCTCACCACACGCTTTTGGACGACGTCGGCAGGATTCTGCCTCGGAGCCTCCCGCCGCACTTTACGAAGAGGACGCGAGGTTCATAGACGCCGATGACGCCGACGAGCTCGACCCCGGCAGTCCCCCACGCCGGGATTCGTTTGCACACAACCGACGCCAGCGCGTTGATAAACGCAACTCTCTGCGCGGAGAAGAAGCGAGGCTTCTCCGGCCGGCGCCAGTGCTTCTGGCGGTGCCGACGACGAGGCAGAACGTAAGAAGCGGACCCAAGCGAAGACCCTCGACGGAATCGGGCCCGCTCAGCGACACGAGCCACGCATCGGTTCGGTCGCAACTTACTCCGGAGTCGGTGGATAAGCCGATAAGCGAAGAGGAGAAGATAAGGATTGTGATAGCGGAGAGGCGCAAGATGGACGTGACGCGGCCGGGGCCGGAGGAGGCGGTGGAGTTGGCGGAGTGCGTCTCCTAGTCCCGGCGGGGCCGGCCGCACCAACATCACGAGGTCTACATCTAGGCGCCGCGGCGTCTAGGCGTGCATCTCCCCCTCTTTCACCTCTTTCTCTTCCGTCTTCGTCTATCGAATGGAGGAACTGTTGAAGTTTGAACTCGGTTGCACGACAGTGATACGGTGACAAACGTTTTATGGACCTGCCTAAGTTGACTTTTATGGGCGTTGCGTTCTCGTTATCGACCGATTGAGTGTTAAGTGTGAGTAATTCGGAGTGATAAGTTTCCTTTTCTCAGCCTTTGCATCCTCGAACACTATCTGATTCCTTTCCCTATGCGGCCGGTTCAACAGTTTAAAAGAGACTTCAATAAATTTAAGGTGTATTAGACATAGGTAGATAGGATTTAGAACTAGTCAATTTGTTGTGGTGGGACGTTTTCTACGAGAGCTATGTTCACTTCGAAGAGTTGATTAAGTAATTTCAAATTACGGTGCTTGCTGTTGAATTATATTAGTTATTTGTGAACAAAATCTTTAAAGAGTTTCTTAGGAACCTCAACGAAAAACATGATTGAATGATTAGTTTACGTTATTGTGCGTAGCAAGTTTTGTTTATTTATTGATAGTTATTGTAATTCATGTTGTTAAAATGTAAATTTTACGATTTAAGAATGGGTTTCGAATCATTGAAATTTTAGAATAATCACAATCCAACGATTTGAAATGGATAAGCCTATTAGTAGGTACGATTCCTAAAGCGAACGCATAAACGTTTAATTTATCTTCCAACGTATCTTCTAGTCAACGACTATCTCGTACTAGTGATTGTTATAGCTAGATGGTCTGAATATAGTAAACTAAAACGGAACCAATAGATGGCGAATTGATAATTAAACTCTTTCTAAGAATGAAAATGTATTTTCTGAATATAAATGAATCCTATTTTCTTACAGTCGTGTACGTAATTTAGACAAGTAACTGGCAAAACGCACATGGGATAGCGTAGAGAGTAGAACAATGCAGTGAAACTTATTGAATACAAGTTAATTGTTATAAACTATAGTGGTCCGAAACATCATACCTGTTAAGTTTTAGGTTTACAATATTAAGTGCTGTCTGTAGCCGTGCCAAAGTTACACTCCTATTTTGTAAAATAAGACGAAAATGTTCAATTTCACGATTGAGAATTGAACTTAAATTAATTTGTAGTTTTTGCTTATAGAATATTTGTCTATTTTCTAAGAATATTAATTGCAAAAGTTTAGTAAGCTTTTTCAACAACTAAATGTTCTTTTAATTGTAATTGAAAGTCTTGAAGGACAATTAATGCCAAAATATCTTAAGAGACTCTAGTAAAAAAAACTCCTTTGAAAGTTTAAAATATATAGTACATTTTGGGGAAGTGAACGGGACTTATTCAGAGGAAGAGACAAATATGAACAAGGTATTAAGGTCTTGTCTACAACTCTTTCTACCTCAACGTTTAATGATCTCCAAAGTATTTTTTTCTAAATTATAGTCTCTGATCACAGCTTATATCTTCGCATCAGCCTTGAGAGTTGTACTACCTCATGCCTGTTGCTTTCATGCCTACCTGTGGCCTGATTTATAAGGTATGAAGGTAAGCAGGTGTCATTATCTATTGTAATTCAAAGCTGAGGTTTCGAATCGAGGTCGCTATACTATTACATAAACCGCACGATGAAGTCGACACTTATACTAAATGATGAATGCCATTCAAGTATTACGTAAGTACATTTATTACATTTACCCCCTTGTCAGTAAAAGTAAGTAAAGCTCTTATCATTTACAACTACTAAAGGACGGTCACCGAGCACAGCGAAAAACGGACGTTACCCTTTTTCTATTTGTCTCTGTCGCACGCGCGTAGTAATAGTGCCCTCACTATACTGTACTGTCCTTTACTTACGTAATTACCATGTAGACGGGGAGTGTCACCCCACATGTCATCAAAAATAAGCAAAGCAAAGACCCCTCCCCCTATAGCGCTTACGTTATACTTGAACGGCTCCTAAACTCCTAATTAGTTAACGCATTGCGCGTAATTTCATTGATACAAATTGTTGAGCTACGTGAAGTCTATAAGAGTATCTTGTCTGTGAATAAGCCCCGGGACCTATAGGTATTTAAAGTGTTTGACTATAGTTAGAAGACAGCAATAAATTTTATACTTCGACTGTGCCTTTCCTATTTCTAATGTATTAGCTTGTGAAGTCGATTGTTGGGACTCTGAACTTATATGTATATCGTAGGATTTGGGAAAAGATAGTATATCAATATGTTTAATTATGTTTTTGTTTACTCGTGTTAATTTATTCTGACTATTGTAATTATCATTGTAAAGGAAAATATGAAATAGAGTATGACTTGTCTTTCATATTGTTCTGAAGTCATTCGATTAAGTTTTTATCCGTTGTATTATAATTTCTAGAAACTACTTCTACACGTATTTAGGTACTTTAAAAGGAGCTGTTCATTTTTATTGCCAAATCTGTCTTCAGTTCAAAACATTCAGTTTCTTTACTATGTAAATACTATTTTCTGTAACTCCCAATATTTTATGTTTCTACGAACCTTATGCCTTTGACACTGCTTCTACATTTTTATTTCACCGTATTCATAAATATAAAATCCATCTCTCAAGCATATTTTTCTGTTTTCCCGACACGGAAAACTGAGCTACTTCGTATTCCAGATAGAAGATAGTCCCACATTAAATTATTCACTTGTTGCTGCTCTAGTACTTTGTACTATTTCACTGCATTCTTAATCTAAGTTTTGATTAACTGACTTACCCTTTTACATTAAAACGATTGCTCTTTTTCTTTGGAATAATCGTCTTCCATCTCTACTTATACAAATAGGTTGAAATTCTATCGATCGAAATTTTTCACAACGTTACCTCTTAAGGAAAAGTTAGACCTATTTATTCCAACTTCAGAATGAATTGATTAAAGGGAATTTAGTAAAATTAAGAATAGCATTTTCGTGATAAAAAGTAAAATTTCGTGATAATGAATAGGTATTGTTTTTCGGTACTGATTGTATGATATTTTTAAGAGGTATGAACAATGTTCATTAGTCGAGTACACCTGTTACGATTAGCTGGTGATCTGTCAAGTTACGAAAATGTTAGGTTGAAAAAATAAATCTAAAGACAAATTTGTATTTTTATTTCTCTCTTATGATCCTCATATGTTATGTTTAATTCGAAGAAGTGATAATTTATAAATTTCAATAAACCCTTAGGAAAAACATATGACACCAATTGATTTCATTTAAAACTAAGCAAATCTTCAATGATCCATCAACACTATTACACTATTTTAATTGAAATTGGTTTAAAAGTATTATTTATTAATAATTGGTTTAGTTTAAAGGTTTAAGGTTTAAGTTTAAGGTTGCTTCAATGGTTTTCATATTATAATAAGAACTATAAAAAGACCCTCTATACCGTTATTTAAACGAGATTTGGTTTATAATATCCGAATAGGTTTTGTTTTAAACTGACTCAGTTTGCAAGTAAACCAATTCGAATATTTTTTCCCTTTAGCCATTATGACAATCATAAATATATTTCACTATAAATAGTCTAACCACACCGCATTTATCCAAACTAGTCCGTTACGTACCTACGTACGCGTTACCACAATCAACAGTACCTAACACATTACACATGTACACTACCCTACTTTAACCATACCTTTAACACACCTACATAAAACACTTATATATATTACTAGCTGTGCCCGCGACTTCGTCCGCGTGGAATAGTTATTCTTTATATAGGCTTCATATTTTTCCCGTTTTTTACACATTTTCCACCGTTTCTTCGCTCCTATTGGTCGCAACGTGATGTTATATAGCCTAATGCCTTCCTAGATAAATGGTCTATCCAACAAAAAAATATTTTTGCAATTCGAACCAGTAGTTCCTGAGATTAGCGCGTTCAAACAAACAAACTCTTCAGCTTTATAATATTAGTATAGATGTTAATAAAACCCTAGTTTTACCGTACCGTGCGGTAGAAGCGGTATATTTACGGGTCACTCGATCTTGCTAACAAAAGACGAGCAACAGGCGTGCACAATTGAGTTTAGCAACAATATTACAATCTTTGAAAGCGTCCTATCTTGTTAGGGGCGCTTACAATCTAATTTGCATAATTCCTGGAAACGAATTTTAATAGGTTCTTTACGCGTTCAACAACATAAAGCCGGGGATGCTGTTTATAATAAAAGGCTTTATGCAATGTAAGAGTTCCTGGGAAATACTTTAGTGCTTAAAGAATGGGAATAAATAAAGAGACTGTATTAGTTATTAGGTTAGGAAAAATATGTTATACTTACTTGATAATTTTTGATGCTTTCATGGTTTAAACACTTTGGAATAAAATCAATATAACGGATTTAACTGATGTTTTGTACACTCTACTGTTCCCATAAACGTAGCGGACTGAGCTAGCGATAAACTATCGTTAAATTCGTTATAGTTGTTTAATTCTGAATTTTAATTCCTCATAAAGCACGTTAGGATAAAGTCTATTTTTTAGAAGCGAAATAGATTATTTTTAGTTAGGTACTTACTGAATTAATTAAACTATAAAACCAATACGTACGTTGGCAAGCTTAGGTGGTAACTAACTGTATAAATCACTCAGTCGTGCTACAATTATGGAAACTGTAAATAATCCGAAACGTCAGCTAATAAAATAAAATAAAAATACGCGAAATAAATCCGTTAATGGTTGTTTCATTCCAATTAGGTGGCAATCTTTAAAAGTTTTTTACGGCATGTAAAGTTACCGTGTTAACTCCCTAAGGTTCAATTTAAAAACTTATTATTTTAGTTCATAACTAGAAACGGAATAAGCGCACTTGGTAGCCACTTTTATTTACAGCCAGAAGATAATCTAAGCAATATATCCAAAAGATCATAATGATCAACTAAAGTTGTTTACGCAACGATGTTTTGTTTCAAAAATGAGACCTTCAAGAACAAATGTAATTCATCGTGACTATTTGGAAGTCAAAATAGGCGTTTAAAATTAAGTATTTGCACTCTAAATGATTGTCTCCGTGAAATGATGATTACAATGTAGGTATTTGAGAAGTCCCGCCAATGAGTCGAGGCGAGGTCGCTGTGACCCAAATCTCAACTAGCAACGCCATCTCAACGAATATGAATGGTAATAAAAGTTATTATTGCTTTATAGCTAAAGTATGGCAACCTTTTTTGCAAAACGCTTGACCTATTTAGATCATACAAATAGTTAAAAGTTACCTTTATATTCAGTATCGGGCTTCGATTTTACATTTGACTTGGCTAAAGCTATGTTTTATCTACACTAATATTATAAAGAGGAAAGATTTGTACCTACCTATTTTTGTATGTTTGTAATGAATAGGCTCAAAAACTACTGGACCGATTTTAATAATTCTTTCACTGTTGGGTAGCTACGTTCACCCTGAGTAACATAGGCTATAGAATATTTTGAAAAAAAAATAGGGATCCGTGCGAAGCCGGGGCGAACCGCTAGTGTTGAATAATTTGAGATTCAATAATCCGATCTTTATAAAATATGGCAAGTACCTTTATATAATTTTAGGTTAGGGAGCAGAATCGGGTAAGGGGTTACGATAAAAAATGCTTGTATAGGCCTAGGTAACTATAAGATAAATTTATTCAAAAATTATGGTCACAAAAGCTAAAATGAAGAATAAAATCTTAAAAGTTATAAATCACTCGTTCAATGATATATTTTATCTACTGGAAAAGCGGCAAATAACTTACTCGAGACTTAATAATTTCTGACGCAGTTATTACACATTGAAATGAAACAACTATCTCGTAAACGGATTTAACTCGCGTATTTTTTTTTATTTGCTCACGTTTTGAAATCCCATATATGTACCACGACTTAGCTGACGATAGTCTAACGCTAACGATAAGGAATCGAGAGTAACCTAGGGGGCTAGACAAGTGCCCAACGTTCAACGTTAACGTTAAACGTTAGCACCAAAATGTATGGGATTTGACATTTGTGACATACGTGACAGTCGTTCGCGGATGTCAAATCCCATACATATCGGTCCTAACGTTTAACGTTAACGTTGAACGTTGGGCACTTGTCTAGGGCCCCTAGACAGAATCAACAAGACAAACAAACCCTCAAGTTTTATTGTACTTACATAAAATCATCCACCTGTGCAAAGAAATATCATGCCAATTTGCGGTCCTAAAAAAACACAATTCCTCGTAATTTTGAGCTAGGTCTATTGACACTGCCGATTTAGGACGAAAGTTAAAGTTGGCCGAACTTTTACCGAACAAGAAAACGGTTTTAAGTGAAAACTACGGGTTTATCTTTGCATTCCGCTTTCGAGGAGAGTTGCAATTCTTATAGATTCATTTGAGAATTGAGCTCAAAGTATTTTGTTCATTTTTAAGACTGTATTACTGACTGTAATTAAGTAATTAGTAGGTAGTAACGATCAGAGATATCTGACCTCACCTAATTATTGCATGCCATATTATATAATTATAGGACAGTTATTAGGTGGGTATATAATAATATGGTGGGTATATACTTAAGCCATCTGTATTTATACAGGACTAAATTGACTAACTGTTTGATTTATATGAACGTATAACTCAAACCTCAGGTTATCGATGCTTAAAATATTGCTAAGGATGTCTAAATTTGGATTTTTGGAAATTCTTCACCTAATGGGGGTTAATTTTTATTATCATTTTAATAGAATACTTTTATCATTTGATAGTTGATAAAAATATTCTAATTTCATCCTCTAAGAGGTTGAATTAGGAGGTGAAATTTGGTATCACTTTTTTATACCCTACATAAGGGTAATTTACTGTGATTTAATATTTACCGTCCACGGAAATGCTGGTGATTCATAAAAAAGCTTATATATTTTTTTTATTTTGTCTAAATAACAAAAGAAGCACGAAACAACGCAAAGTGTAGCTGAACATCTAAACAAAAGGTATCTTGACTTTTCGTTTGCTTAAGTCAATTCAATTCATTATTCGTTCGTTAACGTTCGCAATTATTGAATGTCACTTGTCTAGGGAAGCCAAAAAGCCCAAAAAACAACATAGATAAGAACAAAACGCACAGCGCAAATGTTTGTTAAAAACAAAAGCGTAACGGAAAAACAAATAGCGAAAGCTGTTATTAAAAATATCACCCGCATTTGTGTTGATGCTTTAACAAGAATAAAACACACGAGCGGAGGCATTCTGAAAATTAACTGGTGCATTGTTAGCTAGGTTCCATTAAAAGAACCTGTTTGTATGCAAATGCGACGTAATGCGTTGCTGTTTGAATATAGCTTAAAGTTGTCGTACCTATGTTTTAATTTGAGAACTTTAATAATTTCTGATGCCTTCACGGTTATTACACACTAGCGGCCCCGGCAGACGTCGTCCTGCCCGTCCGATTGTTTCGTCAAAGATCTGTCAAAGTCTTCTGTCACTTCTTCATAAGGCTTCATATTTTCCCCGTTTTTTACACATTTTCCACTGTTTCTTCGCTCCTATTGGTCGCAGCTGTTGTTATATAGCCTAAAGCCTTCCTAGATAAATGGTCTATCCAACAAAAAAAGAATTTTTGAATTCGAACCAGTAGTTCCTGAGATTAGCGCGTTCAAACAAACAAACAAACAAACTCTTCAGCTTTATAATATTAGTATAGATTAGTATAGATTGGAATGAAACAACTTTAACGGATTTAGCTCGTGTATTTTATTTTATTGGCTGACGTTTCGGAGCCTTTCCATAATCGTAGAACGTAGCTGGTCAGCTCAGTTTCGTTTGAGAACTTTGTTCGAACGAGAATCGTCGCTTATTGGTTGACGTTTATCAAAATATTTTATTGGAAGGGATTGAATTAACTTGTCAGGTGAACTAGAGACACACTAGTGTCTTTGACACGAGCGTGTGTCTTTACGGCTCCACAAATGCCAAATATTTTTGGAGACACGTATGTGTATTAAAAATTCAATTTTAAGAAAGAACATAGTTTAATAGTGATTAAAAAATGTGTGTATTGACGTAGTTAAACGTCCAGGTATCGTCAATTATTTATACGTTTACTAGATGTTTAACTACAAACAACTTTTCTGTCTAATCAAAAACTAGTAGTGCTTTCTCTACCTAGACTAGGTTAAAATTTTATTGATAGGCTCCATTATTCGCTTACTTTTTAAACCCGTTAGGCCATTAGGAGATAGATCCAGAGATCTCATCCCATACAAATTTACCCTATTTTTCTCAATTGGAATTGAATTTCAAAAATCCTATGTCATACAAACAACACACCCTCCAAGTTTCAGTTCTTTAAGATCAGCGGTTTAGGCAGTGGGCGTTTCCGTTAGTCATTCTGGACAAAGGATGATATATATATATATATATATATATAAGATAAGATAAGATTAGATTACTTGATAATAAACTCAATTCGATATATTTTAGTAATTGACACAATTTTTCTGGTATTTCGTTTAAATAAGCTCGCAGTATTTTTAACAAAATACTCTAAATGAACATACTTCGCAAATTCGAAATACAAACAAATAAATTAAATTAAAAGCAGTTGATTAAAATAAGAAAAACAGCAACTACAGAGAAACTAGAACGCTGCAAGTTGATTGCAAATGTTAGTGAAAAATTAAACAGGTTTGTTTGGTATTCATTAGGAAGAGAGCCTATGTAGGTCGTTGTACGACTTAATGGGCACGAGGCGCTACAGAAACTGTATGCAATATTGCACTTAAAAAAATATAAATAGACCAGAGAGGCCAGCGCATAAGATTTTTATTAATAATTTCTGATGCCTTCGCGGTTATTACACATTAGAATAAAACAACTATCAAACGATTTAACTCAGCGCAGAGCGCAGAGAGCTCAGTCGAGCTACGATTATGGAAACTGTAAAGTCTCCGAATCGTCGGCAAAGGATGTTAAGTATGTACCTACCTATAAATTTTTATATCAGTGTAATTCAAAACACAACATATTTAATATAATAGGTACCTATACTAATTTCCATAGAATCTAGTCATAAAAATGCTCGTCTAGACCACTAAACCTATAAAGAAACTAGATGGTCAAAAAAGAAGGAATTTCTCAGACTACTAGTCATAAAACAACCGTAAATAACAGACAAAATAATAAATTTTCACCATTCAAATACTTTGCATCAAAAAACCCTTATAAAAATCTATTAAAAGTTAAAAAATAATGTTAAAAGCTTTCGCTCAAAGCTTCGTATGTTTAAGGGTTTCTGAATTGAAAGGGTTTTTAGTAAATGGGTTGAGACTTGAGAGATAGAATCAGTTGGGACTTGGGATTAATTCTACGTCCTAATGTATCGAACCCTGATAGCAAGGCCGGTTCAGACTGTAATCACATTAGCACCATCGTAATAATGAAAAGGGAAATGTCCGGTGTTACATTTAGTCTCAGACTAGCGACCCGACTCGGCTTCACCGTGCTATAAACCTTCCTCTCGAATAACTCTATCTATTTAAAAAAAAACGCAAAAACCGTTGTGTAGTTTTAAAGATTTAAGCGTACATAGGATATAGGGACAGAAAAAGCGACTTTGTTTTATACTATGTGGTGATTTACTGTAAAAGTGCTGAAAAGTGTGGCCTGGTGTTTCGTCTTTATACACGGGATATTACGATTTTCTGGGATCTGAGTTATATAATATATTATTGATTATTATGTTATCTATACTAATATTATAAAGCTGAAGAGTTTGTTTGTTTGTTTGAACGCGCTAATCTCAGGAACTACTGGTTCGAATTCAAAAATTATTTTTTGTTGGATAGACCATTTATCGAGGAAGGCTTTATAACATCACGCTGCGACCAATAGGAGCGAAGAAACAGTGGAAAATGTGAAAAAAACGGGGAAAATATGAATCCTTATGAAGAATTACTATTCATTAAGTGACAGTTAGAAGACTATGACAGATCTTTGACGAAACAATCGGACGGGCAGGACGACGTCTGCCGGGGCCGCTAGTATATAATTATATATATGACGCTAAATCTCTAGGAATCAATATGAATGTTAAGCATTATTAGTAAATCAATGATTAATATGTGTAGGTAACTAGTAAATTAAAAAAAAATATAATTTTTACCTGTGATCTTATTTGACGCGCGACATTTTTCTTTTGTATCTTTCTTTGAGTATACCTACCTATTCAGCTTCCCGCAGTAAAGTAAGAAAGTAATTAATTCATTCGCCTAATAAAAAAAAAAAAATATCCTACCAAGACAAAAATACCAACGAATAACCCACAGAAATCAGTACATTGGCATACTTCTACACACTAAATATATTTCAAAGAAAGAAGTGCACACAAACAAGTGCACTACAATATTAACCTGAAGGCTTAACCAAACAAAGCCTAACACGAGTCCAGCAACTGCAAACTAAACTGCATTCATCCACTGCACCCTGCACCGCCGCTGCAGACAATAACGCTTTGTGGTATTGTGAGTGCAGAATGGATGACTGCAGACTGCAAGCCATGTTAAATACTGCAGCTATGTAGGTACTAAGTTTTTATCGTGTTTTTTTTATGATAGTGCTCATTCTAACATAGGTAAGTAGTTCTAGCATTTCCTTGTAATTTCGTTTATTTTTTATCCTTACTAATATTATAAACGCAAAAGTTTGTAAGAATGTATGGATGTAAGGATTTATGTTTGTTACTTTTTCACACAAAAAGTACTGAATGGATTTTGATGAAACTACAAAAACATATAAAAATATAGTGTAAAGTACTAACCATGCGTAGATGAAGTCGGGGCCAAAAGTATTCTTAAATGCTTGGAGTAGATAAGTGAAAAAGGAATAACTATAACGGAATTCACTCGCGTATTTTAAAAATTATCTGACGTTTCGAAATCTTTACAGTTTAACACTTTGATATATATATGTATGTATATGATTATATATACAGTGAAACCTGGTTAACTGGGTCTTCCAAGGGACCTGTAAATTTGTCTCACTTAAAGAGGTATTCCACTTACACAGTGTCCCAGATATCTAGGTATAAAAAAATACTTGTCTCATTTACAGAGGGTTTCATTAACAGAGGTAAGAAAAGAGGTAATCTCTGTTATAGAGGTGTATTCAATAAAGCAACGTATTTATTTTGTAAACAATTCACTATTTTCCATAAGAAATATCAAAAATGTGGTTTAAAGATAGTTCTCCTGAAACTAATAATTCGTTGTTGACGTTTACAAAATTATTAAAATTTGGAGGCAGATTCGGGTACTGACGTTAATTTTAGTTTTTTTTCGTAATAATAAAGACTTTGTCCTCGTTTCGGTCTTTTTTAAATAAATACCCGATTAATAGAGAAACCGCATTAAAACTAAGTTATATAATGGCCGATTTAGAGAAGTTCGAGTAGGTAAAAGAGAGAGGAGACATCCGAGGTCCGAGGTAGCCTATGTGTACCTACTGACTTTATCCCAGTTACAGAGATAAATACACGCGACTTCTCAATTATAGAGGTAATTATGACAAGAAAATAGAAATAACTTATCCCAGATATAGAGGTTGCTTTTGTCTTACTAACAGAGGTAATTCATAGCCAAGGTGCCGGGACCTCAGCATGTGTTCCAGATATGGAGGTTTTTCACTTATCCAGGTCCCTCTTAAACAAGTTTCACTGTATATATATATATATATGGGAGGATTAGAATTAAACAACTTTAACGGATTTAACTCGCGTATTTTATTTTTATTGGCTGACGTTTCGGAGCTTTTACAGATTCCATAATCGTAGCACGACTGAGCTGACAATAGTCTTATGCTAAAGCTTTAGCAGTTGTTTCATTCCAATGTATAATAACCGCGAAGGCATTATAAATTATTATATAAGAGGATATTAATATAAAATGATATGTCAAATGCATTACACGCATGTTATGAAGATTCCACAGAAATCGAAAAATCTGGGGCATATTGGAAAACTACGGCAAGTCCTTGATAAAAGTGAAAAACTTTTTCCACCCACGAGACCCTCAATCCGAAGTTATAATGACATATTTGAAATTGTATACGTCGAGTTTGTAATAAAGAGATTTACGATTTACAAAATATCTGTTTCAAGATTGGAATTATGTAGTTAAGTACAGTTTTTATATAACACGTCATTTTATTAAATCACCCATTATAAACCGTCAGATTGATGCACAAAAAAGTACTGTCAGATATTCTTAAATTATTTTATTTGTCGCGGTCGTCTACATTATTATTATCCATACTAATATTATAAAGATGAAAGGTTTGTTTGTTTGGATTGAATAGGCTCTAAAACGGCTGGAAAAATTCGTTCACTGTTGGGAAGCTACACTATTCCCTAGTGACATAAGCTATAAAAAAAGGGATCCGTGCGAAACCGGGGCGGACAACTAGTTATTAATAAAGAGGAAAGATTTGTTTGTATTGAATAGGCTCCAAAGCGACTAGACTGATTTGAAAAAATCTTTCACAGTTGTGAAGCTACACTATTCCCGAGTAACATAGATTATCCAGTAATTTAAAAAAATATCCGACCCGTGCATAGACGGGGTGGGCCGCTTGGAACTATCTCAAAATTAAATATATCCACAACCATAATAGTATGTAGTATGTATGATGTAGTAGGTAAGCTCTGTTATATTAGCTTCCTTACTGTTATGTTTAATTTGATAATATTTACCTTCCCTCTGGTTTGGCTTATGTAAGCATTGCGATTGAATTGTAAATGTAATTGCATTAATTTGTACGAGCCTACAATTAGACCCACCTTGGGTTCGGACATCTCAAAGGTATGTTACCCAACTATGTATCCTAATATAATTCATGAGATTAACAAACCAAAGAGCCGGGTGGGTTTCAGAGATCAAAAAGTCATGTTTATTTCTGATGCCTTCGCGGTTATTATACATTGGAATGAAACAACTTTAGCGGATTTCATTCGCGTATTTTATTATATTGGCTGACGTTTTGGTGCCTTTACAGATTCCATAATCGTAGTACAATAAAATAAAATACGCAGTTAAATCCGTTAAAGTTGAAATATTCCAAAGTCATGTTTATGTCTCAATGCGGCTACGATTTATAGAGTATCTATGGATATTATTTTAGAAAATAAAAATCGTGTTATTTATAGCTGAATTTTCATGGAATATAAAATTTCCCATTTCATCTCAAAAAGCTACTTAGATTTGGAGCCTGTGGAGTAAAACGCTGTTATGGGTATACCACAGATATTATGAGTATTTTGGCTCGATATGGGTAATTTATGACTCAGATACGATACATACGACATTGAATGATTTCAGATTCTACCGACTCGATGTTCTGTACAAAGTGTTGCTACATACTAAATCAATTTATACGCCTTAATTAGAAAAATCAGAAAAATAAAGCCCTTGCAAAGTACCTATTTTTCGCATAAAAACTGCACCTGACTTTGCTATAATATATTTTTGCAATGAGTGAAAAATTAGCTTCATTGGCAACATTCCCTTATAATATTACCAGCTAAATACAGTCAATGTCATTATATATTCTTATTTGGTTATATTAATATCATTGTACTAAAAAATATTCTTTATTTTAAAGAATGCATCTTTATGTTTTACCTACACCACAGCTTAAGTGTAGGTAAAACAAAAAGATGCAGTCTCGTCTCTAAAATGAAATAAAAAAGGTAAGATATAATTTTCTTTAATATTATATATCTATTTGAACACACGAATAAAACAATCGACAGAAACGTCAATGAAATTCAATTACGGATATCAGTCGCAACCTAAACAGAAGCGGCAAGTAATTCCTTACAAATTATTCCAGTTCACATCTAAGGGGTGAATTCGGAAAGGTCGTTATCTCGTGAACACTATTTTATTGAATACCTGTGAAATAAAGGTGAGCTTCGAGGTCTCGGCACGTCCGCAGTCAGGAGTGCTAGTATAGTCCTATATCTACATAATCTTATATATAAAAATGAATCGCAAAATGTGTTAGTAAGCGCATAACTCGACAACGCCTGGACTAATTTGGCTAATTCTTTTTTCTAGATGTTCCTTGAAGTCCAAGGAGAAGATTTCAAATGATTGCCGGGAAAACCCTAAAAAAAGCGCTATTCTTTTCCATACAAACGTTTTCTAACTTAAGTTAATTTGAACTTCGATATCATTAGAAAACTAACATTAATTTTAGAAATAGTCCAAAAAATATGTTCTTTTCAGCACGAGAAAGAATCCGTTGTATTCTTTTTTCTTTAAAAAACCTATAGGTAAGTTTGTAACTTTCCACTGCCTTATTACTCGTGGTAAAAAACTTTGTTACGGAACTAACCAGTAGCTCGTTAATTGTATTGAATAGAAAAGAATATTAAATTAAAAAAACCTAACTTAATTAAAACTAAGATTTCTTGCATTTGCAAGGATTTTTAACGTTCGAACATGAAGATAATCGGACGATGTGTTACAAAGACACACGTTGTTTTTAAATGCATAACTAGCTTCTGCCAGCGACTTCGTCTGAGAATTATAAGCACCCCCTTAGGAGGTGAATTTTAAAATGTCCTCTTTTAGTGTTCCGCTACATTGTAGGTATAAGGAAAATTTCAAGTTTCTAACCCATATAGTATGGGCTGGCGTTTCCATATAAACACAGTAACACGACTAAACTAACGATAGTCCGTTATAGCTGTTTCATTCCAATGTGTAATAACCGCGAAGGCATCAGAAATTATAAAATTATCTTCTTACTGATATTGTAGAAATAAAACAATAAACGTTTCTCCAGAAACAAAAGCAATCTGTCCCAAATTTAATTTTCCACGATACAGTGGAGTATGATTAAGTAAAAGGGCCAAAAGCTTATCTTATAAATGTATATAAACCCAGTGAACATTTTCAGGAAATTAAAAAGAGTCGAAAGAAAGTGCCTCATTACTTATTCTAGCCGCACGTCGCTAACTTTAAACGAAAAATAGAAAATATTTACTAAGAATCGCTTTTCCTCAAATATAATGTCCCGTTCTTGAGAAACGGATTCTCATTAAATTTTCCTCTCACGTAAGTTTACGCAATAGTAGCTGACCCAGCGAACTCCGTATTGCGTTTTTATGGTTTTTTAAATTTAAAAATAGGGGTTGATGGTAGAAGAGTGAAAATTTACGGTTGTAATTACGTATTTTCCAATGCCGAAGTATAAAAAATAAATGTAAAAATTAAAAAAACTTTGGGGTAGCGACCACTCTTTTTTAACATAGAGAGAGGTATGAAAAATTTATTTTCAGACCTGATATGCACAAAAAAAAAATTAAAAATCTATTGGTTTCGGAGGAGTTTTATATATTAAATTAGGTATTTATGCGTAGGTTTAGCAGGCTACTCAATCCCTACTTAATATTATAAATGCGAAAGTAACTCTGTCTGTCTGTCTGTCTGTTACGCTTTCACGCTAAAACTACTGGATCGATTTAAATGAAATTTGGTACAAAGAAAGTCTGGAGCCTGAGAAAGGACACAGGCTACTTTTTAACCGACTGCAAAAAAGGAGGAGTTCCACACGGACGAAGTCGCGGGCAGAAGCTAGTGACTTTATAAATTAAATTCTATGTTTTATTCCTTGTCGTGGCGTTTGACCTCCTTTGTTGACGCGGCCGACTGACAACGGCTTGGCCACCGGGACTTATAAATCCAGACTTGACGTAGGGAGTTAACAATTGAGACCGACGATAGGACGCTACAAGACGCTTTTCTTAAATCTAATAAATGTCTAAATAAAAGAAAAGTGCGTCTCGATTCACATTCCTATTTATAATAAACTAGCTTCTGCCCGCGACTTCGTCCGCGTGGAACTCTTCCTTCTTTACAGTCGGTTAAAAAGTAGCCTATGTCCTTTTTCAGGCTCCAGACTATCTTTGTACCGAATTTCATTTAAATCGGTCCAGTAGTTTTAGCGTGAAAGCGTAACAGACAGACAGACAGAGTTACTTTCGCATTTATAATATTAGTTAGGATAAGGACTAGCGGCCCCGGCAGACGTCGTCCTGCCCGTCCGATTGTTTCGTCAAAGATCTGTCAAAGTCTTCTGTCACTGTCTTCATAAGGCTTCATATTTTCCCCGTTTTTTACACATTATCCACTGTCTCTTCGCTCCTATTGGTCGCAGCGTGATGTTATATAGCCTAGAAAGCCTTCCTCGATAAATGGACGATCCAACAAAAAAAGAATTTTTGAATTTGAACCAGTAGTTCCTGAGATTAGCGCGTTCAAACAAACAAACAAACAAACTCTTCAGCTTTATAATATTAGTATAGATATCATTGAGTTTCATTAAAATCCATTCAGTTGTTTTTCAAAGTCATCGGATACTTTGTAGCCTGTGGTCGCCGCTGTAGCACCTTCTGGACTCAACATTTATTCATGTGCAAAATCATAATTATTGATATTATATAATGCACGTCCACGTGGAAAAATATCAATTAACCGTTACTAATTTTAACGTACACTTTATGCAATTATTACTAGTAATAATTAATCAACATAATCCCCAAGTATTATCGTTTTATTACGTAGTTACGGGCTCAGCCGCAATCCGCTTATTTTAGTTAATTAAGTACCAATAAAACGATTCATAATCATTTAATTGTCATAATAATTTGATCCCAGATGATCCACTAATCTTTATGTATTTGAAACGGTATCATTTTCATTATAACATTATTGGTAATTGTAACTACAAGGACTTCCTTTTATAGATACACCTACAAACCTATAAACAAAGTTGTTTTAGTTAAACTATACTAGATACTTATAACTCAAGAACGGCTGAACCAATTTCACTAAAAATTAATGAGGGGGTAGACTTAGGAAAAGGACATAGGATATTTTTTATCTCTTCCCTTGGAAAAAAACAACTTTAACTTTAATACCTGCTACCTGTAAAACGGCCCCCTTTCAGAATAGCGACTGTCCATTCCTTTCTGCAGTTATTTTATTATCCTAAATTTTCATCTTTCCTAAAATCATCATCAAAGTCTCTTTCGGGATCTCACTCTATCCTACGGCATTCTTTCCAAAAACCTTTCCCATTTATAATCTCGCACCTCATTAACATCAATCACTTAACAAACAATAAAAACTCAAATACGCTATTCCAGATTTTCCTACAAATGCCATGAGCCAAACTTTTTACTATCGTGCCAGGCTGTCGAAATCTGTGCTTTTTCCACGATTTATCGGCGGAGGCACACGGGTAGTCGCATAAAACGTCAATCGCCATTAAGGCGATCGGCCCGGAAATTACGACTCGTGTCTGCCGACTTGCCGAGACTCGCCGAGACTTGTCGAGCGTACGACCATGCCGGTGCCATAAATAGGACTGACGTAAAACACTGATCCCGAAGTTTAGAAGTGATAAGCAAATTTTAGTGTTATTACATAAAAAAGACGTTAGATATTTGACGTCCCATTTTGAACGGGACTGTTTGTAATTACGATAACCGATGTCGAAAAATGTATTTGTTTTATGGTGTTATTACATAAAAAAGGCGTTAGAATTTGATTTCTGGTCTCTAAACCATATTACCTTGGTTTTTTAAATGTTGCATAAAAATCTATGGGATTTGCAATGCCTGGTTGATTTCTCGTTTCTTTGTGACACTTTTAATTAATAGAGTTAAGATCACAATGTAAAGTAAACTTAGAAAAGAATGGATACTCGCTAAGCTGAAAGCCGGGCGGTTTTACAGGTAGCAAGTATCAAAAGTGGAAAAATATTATGACGTATTTTTTTTAGTTAAAAAATATCCTATCCTATCCAAGCTACCTCTCAAATTTTTAGTCAAATAGGTTCAGCCATATTTATTATCAGTTTGAAATATCTGTCCTAAATGCTACATATTTATGGACACCCTAGTTTGGCTTCCACACGGTACGGTAAAGTTCAACTCTACGTGCAGCCCAATTTGGTGTCAACCTACTGAAGCAATTATTACAGGTTAACGACCCTTAAAGAAATAATGATTGAAGGTAAGGTCATGTTAATAATAAAACACTTAAGTGATTAGGTATTACTTAGTATACATTATTTAGCGTTAGACTATCGTCAGCTCAGTCGTGCTAGGGTTTGGGAACTGTAGTTTTAGAATCGTCAGACAATAAAATAAAATGCGCGAGTTAAATTCCCTAGGTACGTATAGTTTCTTTATTACAAGGTTGTCTTTATGGTCTTTGTCTCAATAGAAATAATAGGATTCTGCAAAGTTAGAAATGCAATAATTTTTGTTGCTTAAAAATGAATTAATTGGACCGGTTTTATTTGCTGATGCTTCGAAAACTTTACAGTTCAATTGGAATTGAAAAACATGAATTAACATCCGTAGACAAGTTAGAATCAATAATATATGAACAAAACGAATGGAAAATTCTATGCAAGGTATATTATTATATAAGGAAACCAAAATTTACCATATGACTATTCTAAATATTTCACTATGATGTACTTACCTATCAATCGATATTCGATCACATATCATTTTCATTTTAATTAATGGTATTAAACCATATACACTGATATGGTTTAATACCATTAATTTAAATGATAATGATACGAGTAAGTACCTACAAAGTTGAAAAAATCGAGACCCCGGGATTTGAACCCACTCCTATGACTATACGCGCGTCAATAAAGCACGGTTGTTTTTAATTCAGTTTAATTCTCACTACACACTCAACCTATTCATTAATTATTTTTGTAATTAAACTAGTTAAAGTTAGAAGGAATTGTAACTAACTTTCTTAATAGGTAACTTCATCTCACACGTAGCTACGGACTAGAATTTCTTATATAAAACCATTACATTGGAATGAAATAACTTTAGCGAATTTAACTTTAGTATTTTATTTTTAAGCTGACTCACTTTAGCGTACCTGCTCAAGAACTCATCATCTCAGGTGGCTACGAATATGGAAACTGTTTTGGAAGTGTTAGCATAAAAAATAATACAGGTTATACGCAAGATATGCAATCTGTAATTATTTTTTTCTCACGGGAACGGGATAAAAAGTTAAACCAAAAAAACTTTCTTTATATAATACTAGCTTCTGCCCGCGACTTCGTCGGCGTGGAACTCCTCCTTTTTTGCAGTCGGCTAAAAAGTAGCCTATGTCCTTTCTCAGGCTGCAGACTTTCATTTAAATCGGTTCAGTAGTTTTAGCGTGAAAGCGTAACAGACAGACAGACAGAGTTACTTTCGCATTTATAATATTAAGTAGGGATATCTATAAAAGAAGGCACCATATAACTCAATGCCGTTGTAGTTGGGAAAATAATAGCATGACTTTTTTCCACCTTTGATACCTGCTAACTGAAAAACGGACCCTCTTTCAGCTTAGCGAGTATCCATTCCATTCTAAGTTTATTTTATACTACCAATCCTAAAAATTTCATCTTTCCTAAAACACGTAAGTCTGGGGTGATATTTTTAAGAAACTTTGAAGACAAAGCGACATAAAATATAAGATTTAAGTCACGGAATCGAACTCTTAAGAACGTCGAAATGTGTCGTGAATCTTGAAATTTTATTATTCACTTTCACAAAGTTACTTTATGACTTAGGTATTTCAACTTATTCTTTCGCGTTTGAATCATTCGCTAACGTTACGCGAGAAGTGGCTACAAGGACATTTTTATAATAAGTACTTACATAATTATAATTCATCGTATGTCATTTTTGGCAGGAAACATTTTACTAAGCCAAGGAAATAATAACTCCTAAAATATTAGCTTTTACCTTCGACTTCTGCACAGGATTTGTCGATGTACTAATTTATAAACTATAGCCTATACAGCTACCGATGTATGAACTCTAAATATTTTTTTTCCGTCCTCTGGCCAGAAAGCGCCAACTTTGTGGCCGCTTCGCTAAATGAAATTTTCGCTTTCTGGCTTCGTCGAACAGAAAAATAGTATATATACTGACCTCGGCCAGTAAAATAAAAAAGCCTCACATCACATTTTTGCCAACCTCGGCTTCGCCTCGGACGACAATTACATGTGATCTGAGACCTTTTTAATTTTACTGGCCTCGGTGCGTAATGTACTATTTTTTCCAAATCCATTGAGTACCTAATTCATCCATCCATACAATCTTTCACGTTTATAATATTGGTACTTAAAGTAAATACAAATAAGTATATTTCACTTAAGAGTTTGCATATTATGATACCTATATCATTTCCAATATTCTTAATTGTTAAAGTTCCTCGTTTTAAGTTTAGGTGCCCCATGTTTTGTTGAACTTATTTCTGCTGTACTTGCAGTTAATTTAATTTAAAAGTGTTTAAAATAATAAACATGTACTTACCATAATTATAATTAGCAGTTGCGTATTCAGAAATTGAGGATAAACCGCGTGTGAAAGTAGGCAACCTATCTTCTATACTAATATAATAAAGAGGCAAAGTTTGTTTGTTTGGATGTAATAAGCTCTTAAACGGCTGGATCGATTTGAAAAATTCTTTCACTGTTGGGAAGCTACACTATTCCCGAGTAATATAGGCTATAAAAAAGGGCGAAGCCGGGGCGGGCCGCTAGTGTTCGTATAATTATGTATCTATTAGCAGTTGAGTACAGTTGAGCAGGTGAGTCTGTGCTTACATTTATCTTCTTAGAATATTTATTTAATACAATTTCCTTACCTTACCTACTCTTCAACTTCAAGACTAACTACCAAAAAACACTTTAAACTCCTATCAGGTTAAACAATACTTACAAACGCTAATTACGGATGCGTAACGGGAAGATTTATCCCAGCAACTTGAACTGAGCATTAGCGAAATCTCATTAATTCGGACCGGGAAGACTCGAGTATCAGATGTTTGGGAATCTGTTACACGAACACTGACTATTAGCGGCTCTCAATCGGAAATTAAACCGGGTTCATACTGATAGCGTGTTTTGCAAACCACAGATAGTGGACTAACCTCCGGAGATAGGCCCCCTAATAGGTAATTGCATACAAGTGTACCTACATACACACGGTTAATGTACAACGTAGCCTAGCCTTATTCTAAATAAACTTGATTTTTTTAAATAAATTTTGTTACAAAAAAAAAATAAAAAAAAACACCAAAAGCAGCAAATCAGAAGACTTTGGCAACAAACACTGCGACACGACTAATTTATATATTAGACTAGAGGTCCGCCCCGGCTTCGCCCGGATTCCTTTTTTTTTAAAGCCTATTTCACTCGGGAATAGTGTAGCTTTCCAACAGTGAAAGAATTTTTCAAATCAGTCCAGTCGTTTAGGAGCCTATTCAATCCAAACAAACAAACAAACCTTTCCTCTTTATTATATTAGTACCTATAGAATATAGATAATATAAGAAATTATATGCTTACGAAATATTTTAGTTTGTACAAGAAAATTATATACCATCTGAAAAAAGTATGAATGGACATAAAATGTAACAAGATTTTCGTTTTAGTCTTTTTTCGTTTACAAATTCTTAATTATGTCTCTCAAAGACAAGGAAACTAAATAGAATTGGATTCAAGTTAGTAGGTACATTAAGCAAACATAATTTATTCATTGTGTTTTTAATGAAGCGTTTACTGAATTAGGTATTAATTAAATTGCGAGGTTTTGTGATCTACATTATTGATAACTAGTTGTACCCTGCAATTAAATTAAATACTTTTCACTATACCTAGGTACTTCCTCTTTTTTATTTTCCTTATTTTTAAAGTACCCTAGTAGTGTAATTCTGTTTCTTGAATTTCACTCAAATTCCTGTAGCCGTTTTCATGTGATATAAGATCAGATGTGTTAAGTATTTATTTCGTGATATTTAATATTAAGTAAGTAGGTATTTTAGGTTAAATAAGGGTAGGGTTACCTCATTTAAATTTAACCTTACAAGGATCCTAACCTATCCCCGCTTGTCATGTCATAGAGTTAGATTATAATATAGAGACGGCCTTAACGAACCATAGAGCGAGAAAGTTTTTTTTTACGTCACTTCATGCGCACGTTAGTTCTATTAATGCCACAAAATATATCTGAGTAACAAATTTTATTCAAAACTAGCTGACCCAGCGAACTTAGTGACGCAATATTTTTTTTAAATTTTCAATTCAAACCTTGTCCTGACAATAACAAATACAAAAAAAGGAGATATCCAATTTGTTGCAGTCGATCAAAATTAAGCGCGTACATACATTTCGGTGATTTTTTATTTATATAGATATATTATACCTGCCTATAAGAAGTGTCTATGTGCAAAATCCACTAATTTGTCTACAAAACACATTAAGCATTTCTGCCGTACCAACGACAAACGCAGTAATACCTACATAATTACGAGTATCATACGAACTTACCTACAACGTTTATCGTTAGTACAGCAAATTTAACGTATAATATTATTATATCAAATACCTACGATGCATAGATTTAGTATATAGCTTAAGGTATTAGGTATATATAAAACGCCGAATAAAAGGTCGGAAGTCCTTTATTGAGACGTGGGTTGACAGCCATTGTGGTTTTCAGTTTTGAAAAACGTCATGTTTACATTATTTAAATTTATTTCGGCTTCCTTCATTCATTTCCATCACGGGTTCATGGTAACGGAAAGCTTGTATTGTGAATACGCCATGTTTTTTATGAATGTTTAATGTTGGTAGTTTTTCACTGGAATGGATTCATGTAAGTCAGAAAGGCAAAATTAATATAGGTAAATATTGAACAATGACGTACACAAAGACATGCCGATCCACTGAACGCTCGTTCCATAAATCTCGGGGCGTTTTAGCATGTTCTGACGCGTTTTAGCATGTTCTGACGTGTTCTAGCATGTTCTGACGTGTTCTAGCATGTTCTGACGTGTTCTAGCATGTTCTGACGTGTTCTAGCATGTTCGGACGCGTTTTAGCATGTTCTGACGCGTTTTAGCATGTTCTGACGTATTCTAGTGTGTTCTAGCATGCCGTCCTCTTCTCAAAGAAATTCAGGCCATTTTCAACCCTTCATAACTTCCTCGTGGGTTATACTTTTCGCCTGAATACGCAGCTGTGAATTATATAATATCTGTAAAATCGTCTACATAAAATTAACATACGCGAATAACATTTGTTAGGTACCTATATAATAATATATGTTTCACTTTAGCATAAGACTATTTTCAGTTTAGTCGTGCTACGATTATGGAATCTGTAAAGGCTCCGAAACGTCAGCCAATAAAATAAAATACGCGAGTTAAATCCGTTAAAGTTGTTTCATTCCAATGTATAATAACCGCGAAGGCATCAGAAATTATTAATGCATGTTTTATGTAAATTTATTGCACTATTTAATATTCCCCCATTCCGAATAGAATAGTTTACGCATATATCCGCTAACGATTTATTTACATTTGTTATTACAACTGAAAACCAACCAAAGAGGTCGGCTAAATCCAAAAAGGTCAACTAAGACAAATCGAGGCAACGCACGAACGATTGTGTACAAATAACAAGAGAGTAAAGAAAAACAGCTTCTGTTGAGGGAATTATTTACCCAACTTCAAAAGAAAGGTATGTTTTGTACCCACACATGCGGTTAGGCCGTGGGTTCCCTAATCTTTTATCAGTATGTCAGATACATTTTCGAGACTCCGTAGTTACTAAGCAAGGTAAGTTGTTTTTAATTAATGGTCATGTGAAATAGTCGGGCGGTACTTTGAGCCTTAGAGCGGTGTTTCTAGCATGTTCTAGTGTATTCTACCTTGTGCTGACGTGTTCTAGCATGTGCTGACGTGTTCTAGCATGCACTGACGTGTCCTAGCATGTTCTGACATGTTCTAGCGTGTTCTGACGTGTTCTAGCAAGTTTTGACATGTTCTAGCGTGTTCTGACGTGTTCTAGCGTGTTTTGACGTGTTCTAGCATGCACTGACGTGTTGTAGCATGTTCTGACGTGTTCTAGTGTATTCTAGCTTGTACTGACGTGTTCTAGCATGTTCTGACATGTTCTAGCGTGTTCTGACGTGTTCTAGCATGCTCTGACGTGTTCTAGCGTGTTCTGGCGTGTTCTAGCTTATTCTGACGTGTTCTAGCACGTTCTGACGTGTTCTTTCGTATTCTAGTGTGTTCTTACATGTTCAGACGCCTTCTAGCATATTCTGACATGTTCTAGCGTGTTCTGACGTGTTCTAGCATGCTCTGACGTGTTTTGGTATGTTCTGATGTGCTGATCCGTTCGTGGACGTAAAAGGTACCCAATATCGAAAATAGGCAATATAATTTAAAATACCCGAAAAATTAGAGGTCAATAACTTTTCTCTTTTTAGTATCGGTCACTCTCGCAAATAATTAAAGTGTAAGACTCACTACACTACAACGAGTATACAGTAAGTTTAACTACACATCTCTAGGTTCCTTTCGAAAAATAAAAGCAACCAGGACACGTATACCAAACAAAAACTTGTAGTGAAGGTCTGTGATTAATGAGCAAGGTAATTTGTGCGATAAAGGTCGTGAAGCATTAGCCCAAACGTGAGGTCGGAGTCGCAGCCCTTTCTACTAAACACGCCGGAGGGTCCATTATATTATTTTTTAATATCTCTCTTTTGTGCCAATTGCAAAAGGGTCTATTTAACAGTGGTATCGTTAACGCAATTGGTTTGCTTATAATAAGTTAAAATAGCCGTAATGCAATTATGTAACGCGTTAATTAATCTTAAACCAATTCAGTTCAATGGACGATTATTGAACCAATTGGGTCTATTGGTTTCAACGAATGGGGAATCAATTACAGTTGCACAGGCCGTCTGTTTGTCAAAGTGATAGGAAGACCTTATTATAGGTACCTATACTAGCGTGTTTAGCAGATTTTTAGCACGCGATATCAATGGGGCTTCAACGTAACGCAATAGCTTTAAACAATTAAGTATATGCAATTGGTTTTTCAATGCTACAAAAATATAAATAATACGAGTACCTATAATAGAATACCAGAATAATTTCGATTGTTTGAAAAACCCTTTTGTATACCTGACGTAATAATAAAATGCCGAACATACCTACTTACCTACTAATATTATAAATGCGAAAGTAACTCTGTCTGTCTGTCTGTCTGTAACGCTTTCACGCTAAAACTACTGGACCGATTCAAATGAAATTTGGTACAAAGAAAGTCTGGAGCCTGAGAAAGGACATAGGCTACTTTTTAACCGACTGCAAAAAAGGAAGAATTCCACGCGGACGAAGTCGCGGGCAGAAGCTAGTAATAATATATTTATATAGGTACTGATATTTTCCTAAATCCCAGATGTGTTCAAATATTAAACAAGGTTTCAATTTGTGCAAAATTTAGAAAAAAACTATTGGATAAACTTGCGGAAGTCGACCTAACATGAAAACCCACTTATAAAAAGGCCTTGGAAACTTTTCTATAGGTATAATAAAAATTTGAAACATTATCTGTTTATACCATAATACAAGGAAATGTAATATTATCCCACACTAGCTTTTGCCCGGGACTTCGTCTGAGCACGATGAGTACTTTACACAATATCCTTATAAAATATAGCCTAAATGTTAATCTAATGTATAATAACTTTAAAATATAGCATTTTAAAGTTTCATCAAAATCCATTCAGTAGTTTTTGCGTGAAAATGGAACAAACATACATCCAGATATCCATCCTTACATCTATACATCCATAGATACATTTTTACAAACTTTCGCGTTTATAATATTAACTACCTAGCTGTCCGCCCCGGCTTCGCACGGATCCCTTTTTTATAGCCTATATCACTCGGGAATAGTGTAGCTTCCCAACAGTGAAAGAATTTTTCAAATCGATCCAGTTGTTTTGGAGCCTATTTAATCCAAACAAACCTTTCCTATATTAGTATAGATAAGGATATATATAATGTAAAAGGGTAACGTACCTATTAACAAACATAATTCATATTAAAACCATACAAGCAAATAAAGCGATCTCGCAGATTCATGGCGTGAATTCAGAGAAATTATATCTATACTAATATTATAAAGCTGAAGAGTTTGTTTGTTTGAACGCGCTAATCTCAGGAACTACTGGTTCGAATTCAAAAAATCTTTTTTTATTGGATAGACCATTTATCGAGGAAGGCTTTAGGCTGTATAACATCACGCTGCGACCAATAAGAGCGAAGAAACAGTGGAAAATGTGTAAAAAACGGGGAAAATATGAAGCCTTATGAAGAAGTGGCAGAAGACTTTGACAGATCTTTGACAAAACAATCGGACGGGCAGGACGACGTCTGCCGGGGCCCCTAGTTTGTTATATAAATTATACCTACTATATTTGTTATACTAACAATAAAGGCATTAATCCGTTCAACACATATTTGATTGGATTGATGATTGCCTGAAGGCAAGTTAAGGAAATTACTACCTTTGAAGTACGATTTACTAATCTGCTTTCGACGTCACGTCCATATTTAGGAAAATACCCAAATTAACGCGAGGGTAACCCTCTCTGAAATCAAGCTACGAAATCAAAAGTTAGACAGATAGGATATTGAAATATGGAACGGAATGTTTACTAGCGACCAGCCCCGGCTTCACACGGGTGCTAACTTTCCTTTCGAATCACAATATATATATTTTTTAAAACGCATCCAATCCGTTGCGTAGTTTATATATATACATAGGGACGGAAAAACAGCGACTGCGACTTTGTTTTATACTATGTATATGTAGGTACATATTGCAACCGGATCGTGTAATCTGCCATATTATATAACGGCTAGCCGTTTTACAAAATAGGGTCGTTTTGTAATATTTTTTTGATAACACAGAAACTTATAGCTTAACTAGCTTCTGCCCGCGACTTCGTCTGCGTATGATTAGTATTTTACACTATATCGTTATAAAATATAGCCTATATGTTATTCTGATTTATAAGCTATATTGTGGTAAAGTTTCATTCAAATCCATTCAGTAGTTTTTACGTGAAAGAGTAACAAACATACATACATCCATACATCCATACATCCATACATACAAACTTTCGCCTTTATAATAGTAGTAGGATAAAAAGACGATCGTATTGGCTAAATAATTATTAGGTAATGATTTCCGATGCCTTCGCGGTTAAGTCTAACGCTAAAAGTAACTATTGTCAGCTCAGTCGTTCTACGATTACGAAAACTGTAGAGAAACCGAAACGTCAGCAAACAAAATACGCGAGTTAAATCCGTTCATAGTTGTTTCATTACAATTATTAAGTACCTATATAGCGCCGATTAAATCACTTGTATAAATGAAACGTTGCATGATATCGTTTCATAGCCCAATTAAGGACGAAAACGTAGCAATTACATGAACAAACATTTTCAGATAGAAATAATTAGATTTGATAAATGACTACCCAGATTTTGCTTGGAACAGAGCCCAAAATAAGAAATAAGTACGTTTTCCTAAACAGTATTTCAAACAAAGTAAAGTACCTAACTTAACTAATAACCTTTTTAATACTTACTGCTTTTCTTAAATCGATCGAGTTTCATGAGATATATTTAAAGTTTTAAAACTGCTGAGACCAAGGTTTCATGCTATTTTCCATAAATTTATATAGTTTCAACAAAACCAATTCTAAAATTATTTTGTGAGAGATATTTAAAATTGTAAACTGCAGACATGGCTTTATGCTACTTATTATTACGCATCAATATATATTGAAAATTAATACTTGGACATAAGAGCGAAAGTAAAGTTAGAGGGTCGGATTAAAAAGGGAATAAGGGCAAACAAATATTGATTCGACCAACTTTGGGGACCTTCGCAAACAAAGCTTAGGACATAAACGTTTAAGTGAGTTTGTACGAGATACAACTTAAAGTGGATGTCTAAAGATATAAAAAACAGAAAGATTTTCGAACGCAAGATTATATTTTGGTTAAAAAACGCATAAAATTAAACTACATCTTATATAGGCTTCGGCTAAGTCTAGCCCAGATACAGAAAGTCATAAGTGAGATTTATTAACAAAAGACTGAAGTTCCTAACAAACTTAATACAATCCATCTTAAATATTCATTCCTCTGAGAAATTGTTGCAAATTCCGAACTTGTCCATTAAGCAAATAAGGCAGAGCACGCCCATAGTTGATCATTAACTACTCGCTGAAGATTTTCAATTTGTCGGATAGGACAATTTGTTGATTGGTGTAAATGGGTACACTCGGACTTCGAATTTTGTAGTGGAGAAAAGTACCTACTAAACAGTGGATGTCATTGGAATGAAACAACTGTAGAGAGTACTGTAGCTTAAAAGACACAAATCCCTACTAATATTATAAATTTTAATGCGAAAGTCGCGACTACATACAACGTGGTGGTCCAACACCAATCTTTGCAACTTAAAGATAAAGGCGAGGGCTGTCCCGAACTGCTAACAAATTATTTGTATATATATACATATTTTGGGCTATTGAGTCTCTCGTTGCAACTACAGTAAACTTTAGATGTGGTACAAAGTAGCGGGCTTAAAGTAATATCAACTAATAAAGCGTAATCGTGTCATGTTTTAGTTTATTTTAAGTCCATATTTTTGTCCATTTTCAAAACGTGATGCAACCTGTACCATCGTCTTAAGTGAGTAAGTCTCCAACAAGCATTGGATACGCATTGTCGGTTATATATATTTTTGTAGAAAACTAGAGAACGGTTATAGAGAAACTAGCGACCCGCCCTGACTTCACACGCGTGCTACAAACCTGCCTCTTGAATCACTCTATCCATTAAAATAAACCGCATCAAAATCCGTAGCGTAGTTTTAAAGATTTAGGCGTACATAGGGATAAAATATATGGACAGAAAAAGCGACTTTGTTTTATACTTTGTAGTGATTATTAATAGGTAATAGAATATGTCTGGAGACCGAAAAATAATTAATGTCGAGTATACAAATATTCGGCCTAGGGTACGATTTGCAAAACAACGTCAGAAGTGAAACTTGCTATCAATTTACTAATGGCTATCCAGACATACACTCTGCTAATGAATTGATATTTTAGGCCTTAAAATTGCTAAATTGGTTACCTTCATTTCATAATGTTTGTTAGGCAATACTGAAAAATATTGGTTAGGTACCTTCAAATGTACCGATAATGTACCACTTAAATAGCTTTGTACTGAAAAACAATATAGTCCGTCAGATTATTACAAAATATTGTTAACTTATTTTTTATTTTGTTAATTAGGTTACCACTTACGTAATACTGCCAGATTTTTCACCAAGGAGTAACTATTATAAGCGCACTGATTCTTTCTTTACACAAATAATAAAAAAGTAAGTAGGTACCTACACATAAAACTGTCATTTCGTTTAATAATGTTTATGGCCTGGATTCGAGACTGATTCCTTCCTTACACAAATTATAAAAACACGTGAAAGTTTAACTGCCATTTCGTTTTAATGTTTATAAATGGCCTGGATTGAAGTCCTTTAAGCCATCTTTAATTTAACTGTCACGTTTTTTACACAGACTATCTAGGTTTCAGGTAACGTACGGTGCCTCAAAACACGTAGTCATTTCTGAAATTCCATAAAAAAGGAATGCCCAATATTTATGGAGCGTGCCAAATTAAATATCCTCACCCATTCACGGATGAGTGACACGACGATCCAAATAATGCTGTCCCATTTCCCCCCATCCGTCGTGTTCGATTATCTATATCGTTATGAGTGAATTTCAATAGAATAATCATTGTTGCCAACATAACGACCTTTTTGATTTCGAAAACGATAAGAACGGAACATCGTTAACCGAGTCGGCATTCAATTTAAAAAGTGAAATACATTTTTCGATATCGAATGGCGAAGTTAATTTTGTTTGATGCGTTGAACAGAATGAGATCGAATCTTAATTTCTCCGTCATTCTATAATTAAAGGGTAGTTTTAGTAGCGTTTCAACCGCACTCATTTTTCTTGTACAAGCTTAAACAAATGGGTGTTTGTTTGTTCAGCGAGGCTATGATGAATTGTCGAGTCGACATCTCGTCATGTCGATATCGACTTATTCTCGCGATGATCTGTCAAAAATCAACGTTGTCGACAACAAGAAATCTTGTCATGTCGATGTCGTCTCTTATTTCTACATGTCGATAACAAAATAATATCGTAACGACAAAGCTTTTGCTTGTCGACAGTTCATAATAGGCTCGCTGGTACGAGTATAAATTTTATACTGTTTCGGACACTGAATAATATTATTTGCAACCATTATAGATATAAAAGCAGTCAATGACTGCGTCTGAACTAGGAGACACCCAGCTAATACAAAACTACCATTTTACGATTAACTGCTTACTAAAGCGAGGTATACTACTATAGTGTAGTTTTATTACTTTTTCACGACCGGCAGATTGCGAAGTAGTATCAGATGAAATGAGTGCCTTTTCCATTTTATTAGGGTTGAATTTAATTAGCTCATTTTAATGCATTTTCACACATAATAAAAGTTTTGTCAAAAGTTAAATATTGTTTTGATGTCTTAAGTTAATGAAACTAAATACGTCAGTTTAATGTTTTTTATTGCTACACGGAAATTGCTTATAGCTCTAAAAATTATGAAAATCGATGTATATAGATGTTGCTAGGTGGGTCATTTTCATTTTTAAGTTTAAGTAACTTGGCATAATAAAACCAAATTAAGGTACAAGAGAGAGATAAAACACCAAAATGTCTACAAATATACCCGAGTGGGGTATCTAATGAAAGGATCACATTGTAAAATTATAAAAGCTTGATTTTAAAAAAAGTTAATCATTTTTATTCTTATTTAAACTTTATAAGCCGATACGGTACACCGTAGGTACAAATGTCATGTGTTATTGTTCAGTAAGGTTCAGTTAACCTTCATATTATGTACAAATAAACACTCCCAAAGAAATAAACACATAGGTGTCAAAATGACCTCCAATAAAAAGAAGACAGTAATATAAACCCGTAAACACTCACACGCAATTTTCATATAAAACGACCATCAGACTAATAACCAAACACTTAAACCGACTGATCGACCAACTCGTTTAACGACTGGCCATTTTTTATCAAACGATCACTTTACTTTGCGGTCGAGGAATATTAATTGAAATGTAATATTGGCCGTTTATAGGATAGTGATACCGATTATTTCTGAATCTATATTTTAAATATTCAATCTAAAAAGCCTTTTGAATGTAAGTACCTATATAAATTTATTGATTGACCCAGCGAACTTCGTACCGTGTTTCTTATGATTTTTTATTAAAATACTAGCGGTCCCGGCAGACTTCGTCCCGCCCGGTAAAAAAGCCCTGCATTAATCAATCGATTTGACAATTATCATTGTTGCGTTTTGTTATACTTTATTTATAAAAAATGAGCTGAGTATTTTTCTTTTTTTTTCCACTGGAACGTGATAAAAAGTATCCTATGTTCTTTTCCTGACTCTTAAGCTAACTCCCCGTCAATTTTCAGCCAAATCAGTACAGCCGTTCTCGAGTTATAAGTGTTGTAACAAACCCGACTTTCTTTTATATATATAGATAGAGGTTGGTGGTAGACGAGTGAAGAGGGTTGTATGTATTTCTAATACCGAATCAATGAATTAAATAAAAACTTAATACATACCTATATATTTTTGGATTCTCATAAATATGAAAGGCAAAATAAAAATACTCACTTTTTTGAAGTATACCTAAGTAGATCGCACTGACAATAAATAGTTCTTGTCAACATTGATTTGTAACTGCACATTTAATGACTATATCACTTTATAAAAATTTACAATAACAAGAATAATTTGTTAAATATATTTTATATCACAAAATATATCAGGACTCGTGGCTCTTTAACAATAGGTATACGAAGTATGCAGAAATCAATTTACTTTCATATGCCGTTTATGTGTTCTTTAAGTACATACCTTCACATTTTGAACACATAGATATATAGGTAGTATCTGATTCTGTCATAATATATATTACGCTGTATATTCCCGTACCAAACAGCTTTTTTCTGTACATATTATTATACTTATTGTATCATCAGTGAGTTTCTTACGTAACTTAGTTGATTTTTCCATTAATTCCATCACAGTATTTTATTTAATTTCACACAAATATCAAGGTGTAATACAGATGGTCCATTATTGTTTTTGTATATCTAACAGAATGTAAAGTTTCCATTATCCAAATAGTTCGCTATGAATTTTTCTTCGCTCAAATAAACCGTGACAGGTTTTCTTATAAATGTCATTAATGTCACGTCAAAAGTATTTTTAGGCGATGGAATTATTTCTTTACTATATTTAAAACGACGTTTGACCTTCTTCGTACTTAAAAGATAGCTCGTGTATTTTCGTATCGGTTCTGAATCTTAAACAATTTATTTTATTCATTGAATTGAAACGGATTTATTTAGCGTATTTTATTTTATTTGCCAACATTTCGGATTATTTACAGTTTCCATTATCGTAGCACGACTGAGCTGACAATAGTCTAAAGCTAAACTTTTTAATTTCTGATGCCTTCGCGGTTATTACACATTGGAATGAAACAACTATTAACGGATTTAACTCGCGTATTTCTATTTTATTTTATTAGCTGACGTTTCGGATTCTTTACAGTTTCCATAATCGTAGCACGACTGAGCTGACAATAGTCTAACGCTAAAGTGATTTATACAGTTATGCAAACTAGGTACCTTCTATTTCAATTACAAATTTTGAAAAAACTACCCTATTCTGAATTATGAAATACTAATGTTACATTTACGCAAAAAAAAATACTATTATACATTACAATTAAAACCTAATAGGGGGTGTTACTAGCGCTTCGCTTCTTAATAAAATAAAAATACGCGAGTTAAATCCGTTAATAGTTGTTTCATTCCAATTCCATAATCGTAGTTCGACTGAGCTGACAATAGTCTAACGTTAAACTTTTTCCTTAGCGTTTTGACTTTAACAGTCGTGCTACTCTACTTCGGATAATCTTAGGTAATGATGTAACTTGCAAGTTACTTACCGGACACTTATTTTTACGTTGTGAAACTAGCCTGTAATATCTAAGTAGGTTATACAAAACAACTGTTAACGGATTTAACTCGCGTATTTTTATTTTATTTTATTAGCTGACGTTTCGGATTCTTTACAGTTTCCATAATCGTAGCACGACTGAGCTGACAATAGTCTAACGCTAAAAAATAGTCAGCTAATAAAATAAAATAAAAATACGCGAGTTAAATCCGTTAACAGTTTTTCATTCCAATACTAAGAAGCCTTTCATCTGAAAGCTTGCCTACTGTTCGGTTTTGCAGTAAAGGCCCACTAGCTGGCCGGAAGTATGGCGCCAGGGTAGGCACTACATACATTAGTGACACCGTGCCTTTATGCAATGCACGCCCTTGACTCCGTTTCAGTATTAAATAAAAAAAATAGGTATAAAAGATAACAACCAGGTTGTCTTCTACTGTATTAATAATGTATTTAAAGTATCCTCCGTGGGGAAATCTTCTCGTGATGGTAGTCACGCTTTAAACGAGCGTAAAAGGAAAAATACCTTAATGCAATCTCCTTAGCTGCTTAATTTGAATTTTCTATTCATTTACTTTAATATTCGCGCGTTTGTCAACTATTTTTTTTTCGTTGTGTACAGAAATGTCCTTACTAATATTATAAATGCGAGTTTGTAAGAATGTATGGACGTAAAACGAAAATTATTTTTTAAAACAGGTACGTTTGACTCACTCTTTAAATTAACGTCTTCAAACGAAGTCAATTGAATGTTGGACGTTTTATAAAATATAGCCTTACAATAATCATATAGGTATTCATTAGGTATTCAATTTAGTAACTATGTAAAAGACAAACATAAATCATTATTTGGCGTTAACGAGCGATGCATCAAATATTCTAATACAAGTGATACGCCATTATGCTGTCCATACTCCATTATGGACTAACTTTATCAACCTAGTGTCTACAGGCGCGTGCAGTGAGGGTCGCGCATGTAATACGCCAGGGTAGGCATGCCATACATTTATACAATTGCACCTATATGGAATGCACGCCTTTGGTGCCTTACCTAAAAGTCGACGGCTGCAGATTTCATACAAAATGTCACGTCACAATATGACCGTTAATTATTTTTTTCATCAAGTACCTACATACAGGGGTTGATCGTAGGTATAAGGGTGACAAATTTGGAATCGTATATATTTTCGTTGCTGAATACGAAATAATTAATTACACTTAAAAACCGGCATAATATTTGTTGACGTCGTCAAAATTATGAGCTTGCACACGTGTTTTAAACAATTTAATAGGTTTTTCGAGCGGCTGGTTGGTTTAATAACTGAACTTTACTTATTCTCTGTTCTTAGAGTCAAAACTTATCACAAACCCCAACCGTAAAAACTCATCCTAGTTGCATTCGAGTTATTTCACGAGCGCATTAAAACGTGGAAATTAATTAAGGCGCAGTCACAATGGTCGTTTAAGTTTCCGGGTCGCCGCGGTGCACAATCTAACCGCGGATTAATTTGTTGCGATATTGCCCTTAACTTACGTAATAACTTTTGACTACTCTTTCCACTTTATAATCTGTGCTTTTTTTAGAACATCTTTAAGTCAATCTATACTAATATTATAAAGAGGAAAGCTTTGGTTGTAATGAATAGGCTCTAAAACTACTGGAGCGATTTGAAAAATTCTTTCACTGTTAGGAAGCTACACTATCCGTAAGTGACATAGGCTATTACATTTAAAAAAAATAGGGATCCGTGCGAAGCCGGGTCGGACCGCCAGTAGTGGATAAAGAAAACGGAATTCGATTCGGAATTGATTATTGACAATTCATATTCCGTAATTGAAGCGGTTAATGAAGTATTTTTAATGTCAATAAAATAGGTAATTGAGAATATTGTTATAACAACCAACTAGTGATAAGACCTTAGGTATCAAAAAAATATCAATAAATTAATCGGCAGACTGGGGCTATCTTTCGTATATATTAAATTATATATTTGACTTTTTGAGCAGCGAGTGATTCATTCTACATTTTTAGTGATGTTACTAATTTTACTTCATTTACCCACAAAATAATAATTATGTCACAAAGAAGCATATAATTATAATATAATTATATAGTATATAATTATAATATAATTATATAGTATATAATTATAATATAATTATATAGTATAACATAATATAGTTTAGTTTAAAACTTTATAGGTATCTCAGTCTCTCACTCTAATTTTCTTTCACTTTCATGACTGAAATCTGAGTTGCTTCTTTGTGACATAATTATTATTTTGTGGGTAAATGAAGTAAAATTAGTAACATCACTAAAAATGTAGAATGAATCACTCGCTGCTCAAAAAGTCAAAAAACGTATGTAGGTAGTTTATTCAATACTAGCTGTCCGCCCCGGCTTCGCACGGATTCCACTCAGGAATAGTGTAGCTTCCCAACAGTAAAAGAATTTTTCAAATCGTCCAGTCGTTTTGGAGCCTATTCAATCCAAACAAACAAACCAACCTTTTCTCTGTACCTATTATATTATAGAAAAGATGTTTTATTCCAATGTCAAATAACTGCGAAAGCTCTTTATTTCGCTTCCTCGCGATACTAACAGACTTTGTAAGTGAATCGAGGTAAACAACTCCCTTAAAGTGCTTGAGTTAAGACTTAATTAAGAAACCAGCTAAGAAATTCAACCTTTTAATTTGAAAAGGAACTGAGAATAACAAAATGTGAATTAGAATTTATTGCACTTAAGAGCTTCAGACGTTAATAATTTCTGATGCCTTCGCGATTATTATACATTGGAATTAAACTTTAAACGGATTTACCTCGCGTATTTTATTTTATTGGCTGACGTTTCGGAGCCTTTACAGATTCCATAATCGTAGCACGACTCCACTCCTTACGGAATCTGTAGGACTCCGAAACGCCAGCCAATAAAATATGCGAGTTAAATCCGTTTATAGTTGTTTCATTCCAAAACTTCAGAAGTTGTATAATGGGAATTCATGTAAAATAGTTGTGCAAGTCTCATACTGTGGGGGTAGGCTCAGGGTAGGTTCGATACCTTTTTCCATACATCAAAATACCCATGTACTTTATATTACACTAGCGGCCCGTCCCGGCTTCGCACGGGGGGACTTAAGATTTTTTTAAGGCCTCAGAAACGATACTTTTCCCCCGTTTTTGAAACATTTTCGGTTACTGCTCCGCAACTATAAGACCTAGCGTGATATTATATAGCCTATGTTACTCGGGGATAATGTAGCTTTCCAAAGGTGAAAGATTTTTTGAAATCGGTCCAGTAGTTTCGGAGCCTATTCAATACAAACATACAAAAATACAAAAATACAAAAATACAAAAATACGAAAATACAAATCTTTCCTCTTTATAATATTAGTATAGATATAGATATAGATATAGACTAACTTAGGCCCGTGACTTCTTAGAGCACGATACGAACCCGTGTGCAAAATTTAAAGTTTCTAACACTTATAGTTTAGGGTTGATATGTGAGTAATTAAATTAGCTTCTACTTTTATTAAATTTAGTTTATCAAATAAATTTATAAACTCTAATGTTAGCTACCTACCTTATAAAACCAAATTAAAAATAAATATAAGTAAGATATATCGAGACGTAACGAAAACCCACTCTCAAACTACTGAGCTTAATTTTTTTGTTAATATCATATTCGATGGAGAGAAATAAAACATGTTTCCAATACTTTTTTTCAAATTTACTTGTAGGACAAAGCCATCATGACAATTGATAACAATTCTTTTCCTAAACAGTTCCAAGCTTTAGGAACGAAGAAAGCTGATGACATTCCTGTAATCCTGTGTTCATATATTTAGTTAAGCGGGACCACCTTTACAGGGAACCCTCCTAAGGGAGACAGAACTACTCTGCAAGGGTCATAATCGAAGCAACCCCGAGCTGGCGTGTTCTTGGTGGGTTCCAGCCGGAACTGCGATAGCATTTTAATGAGGCAAACTCGGACCTGCACCATAGCAAATCGCATACCTGGAAAAATAAAACACTTCATTAATTTTTGTGAAAAAAAACGGCGACAGTCCTAAAATAACATCATTTTAAACAAGTGATCATAGAAATAGTAATCCAGAACTAGACAACCAACTCGCAACTCGCAAACTATGTTATCGATCGACACTTGTCTACTTATGCATTAAAGCGCTCAGTATAATAAAAAGTGACCATACCAAATTTTAAACTGGAAGAAAATGAAAACCTAGTTCAGCGTTAACGTTGAACGTTGGCACCTCTACGCCCCTCTACGTTGTCTACGCCCCCTGGTATGAAAATAAACCTTACGTTTACTTTGTAGGAGTCGAGAAGCAATTAGTAAATGTACTCACCGATGCAATGTCTTGGCCCAGCGCCAAAAGGTATGTAAGCACAAGGAGGCCTGTTTGCTACTTGTTCCGGAGTGAATCTTTCAGGGTCAAATTTCATGGGATCGGGGTAGTATTGCTCATCATGATGGAGACCCAGCGTTGATATCAGCATAGTCTGTCTCTTCTTGACCACCACATCCGTACCAGGTAACGTACAATCGTTCTGAACATTCCTCTGAAGAACCTCTACAATCGGATAGCGCCGAAGCGTCTCGTCAAAAACTTGATCCATATACGTCAATTCTTTCAAAGAATCTAGTGTAATTTTTCCTTCGTTTCTCTTAAGATATTCCTGTATTTCGTTTCTTAGTTTTTCTTGAATTTCTGGGTGGTGTACAAGCTCGTACAAAAGGAAGCCCATCGTGGAAGCAGAGGTCTCATAACCAGCAATGTAGAAGAGAAATGCTTGCGCTCCCATTATAGAGTCGGTTATGTCTACAGTACCATCTTTATCGTCCTCGAACTTCTTAGTATACTGCACCTCTTTCTTATTTTTCAACTCCAAAATGCAATCCATGAAATCTTTTCTGTTGGAAGGTACGCCGTTTCTTTCTTTCATCACATTTCTTACCAGGTCAATGAAAAACTCATTTACAAATTTCGGATAATACGATAAATTTAGTTTTTTAAGCACACCAGGGAACATCATATCGAGTTCGTAACCGAGATTGACAGTAAAGGAAGCTTTGTCTATTTTTCTAAGAGTTTCTATTTCTTGACGAAACGTGTCAATGTCAAGACCGAAGGCCGTCGCCGTGATGGTGGACATGGTATATTTCTGCATCAGAATATGTAATTCTTGTTCTGGATTAATCTTGATTGTCTCCCTAATGTAGTCAGCAAATTGGTTTCCACGCTGGTCGAGTAAGTACATCATGTTCTTCAGTTTGCTGGATGTGAAGATCGGTGCAAATCGGCTTCTTAGCGCTCGCCACGTATCACCATCGGCATGGAACAAATTTTTGGCTAAACCATCCTTTCCGAATTCAATGCCGCGGTCGATGAAGTTGTCAAAATCTTTGATAAAAATGTGCTTTATGACTTCTACATCCCGAATGAGAAGAGCAGGTGTCGTCATACGGTAGATCCCGACAACCTTTTCCTTTGGAAAGTCTTGATAGGCTTGTTTTAAAACATGGCCGATTGATTTTTTACGTATTGTCGATTCGAAAATATTTCCAAATAGCGGTACTGTCTTTGGTGATTTGACATTTTGTTTTTCCCAGTAATTGAAATTTTTAGTGAGTAAATAATACAATAAGCCAAGTATGACCGTTAACGCGATCGCGATTTGTAAAACCATTTTAACAGTAAGTTAATATTCACTTTTCCATTCCGAGGTTCTTACAACAATGACTTTATAATCAATGCCAGCCGTTTAAATATCAATAAAATTCAAGTCATGCTTACTTTAAAAAACAATTGCTTAATATTTATGTACATTTTAAGGGTTATCATTAGGTGCAATAGATAACCGAATATTTTATAAGTAATCATTATTTTAGTATTTGGGTTCCATTATTAAGATTCCGTAGTAACCCAGAACCGGGTGATAGTTATATTATTAAACTAGCTGTGCCCGCGACTTCGTATGCGTGTAATCTAGGATATAATTGACTATGAATGAAATAAGTACAGTTGTACTTACGTCAATGCGATTTTTACTATAAGTACTTTGTGTATTAACAAAATCTGAATGACATTAGAAACTTTTCTATAACTATTTTCTGATACCTATAATTTATAGTGACTACCTGAATGCCTGTGCCAAGGAAGTGACGTCACGAGGCCCTGCTATAATCAAAATCAGTTAATTCGCAAATCACACCCAAACACACACACACACGCGCGTGCGTACTAAGCACACGTGAACAAAAAAGACAAAAGAATGACGACGAAGTAAATTGACTTGTTTCATTCCAATGACGAAGTAACTATCAAATTCTTTATTTCTGATTTTGCAATCCGTCGTCTAAAGCTCTTAATAGCCTCAATTAAGGGTTTCTTTTCTCAGCAACTTCGAATAAGCCGTTTTTATTTTAACCAGCCTTTTAGTTTTCATCACACAGCGTACTTACAAGCCTCCGTACCGTAAACTGATTTCGCACAAAATAGTATTACGTTTTACTTTACTTTCCGAACTAATAAAAATGTCCCCCATTAGAAATGACATACCAAGGGTCGTATTATGCAATTCCGAAATATAGGTAGATAATTAGCAAGATTTTTTTTGTAATTGCCGAAAATATTTGGTGTAATTTTTAATGGTAGGTATAATAAATAATTATTCTTTAGTAAGTATAATGTTTTTTTTTTTGGCGTAAGTCCATATAATTTTTCATCCTTTAACATGTTTGACCTAAAATTGTTTAGTAGGTATTTTTATGACTAAAAGGCTAATAATAATATCGTTTGGTATAGTTGTTCTTCAGCCTAACATGAACTTAAAACCCATAATATGCTAAAGCAAGCGAGCAAGACCTTCCCGGGCACCCCCACTCGGATGGGTTAGGCTTAGAAGTCCCGCCTTGCGTGATGTCAATTATATATCTGCGTGTATATCCCTACTAATATTATAAATGCGAAAGTAACTCTGTCTGTCTGTTACGCTTTCACGCTTAAACTACTGGACCGATTTAAATGAAATTTGGTACAAAGAAAGTCTGGAGCCTGAGAAAGGACATAGGCTACTTTATAACCGACTGCAAAAAAGGAGGAGTTCCACGCGGACGAAGTCGCGGGCAGAAGCTAGTACGCCTATATTTTACAGCACGTTTAGAGCTTAATCCACTTGGTAGCTTTATTTTCAGCACCGGTGTCTCTTAAACAGTTGCAATTCATAAAAAACTTGAACGGGTAGGTAGATATTAAGAGCCGCATCCACTACTCTACATTCAATGGCGTACCGAGGGGCTTATGAAACTCCTACTACTGATATTCTTTAACAATTCACTTTCAAAACATCTTCACTTATAATACTACCAATTTCTGATGCCTTCGCGTTTAATATAGGTAGGTACATTGGAATGAAACAACTTTAAACAGATTTAACTCGCGTATTTTATTTTATTGGCTTACATTTTGGAGTCTTTACAGATACCATAATCGTGGCACGACTGAGCTGACAATAGTCTAATAGTGACTTTATAATACTCCATTTTAATATCTTATGCTTTTGCAATTATGTACGTATTAGCTTCTTATTTATTTTATTGCATTTCTTTGAGAAAAGCACTATACATGCGTAGCCATGAAGGGGCTTGCAGGCCTCGTAACAATATCCGTCTCTACTGTACACTCGGCCAGCATCCCTCTACTTCCCGGCGCCGGCAGTAATGTACTATTACACAATATCGTTATAAAATATTGCCTACCTATATATTACTCTAATGTATCTCTACTAATCCCTACTAATATTATAAATGCGAAAGTAACTCTGTCTGTCTGTCTGTCTGTCTGTTACGCTTTCACGCTAAAACTTCTGGACCGATTTAAATGAAATTTGGTACAAAGAAAGTCTGGAACCTGAGAAAGGACATAAGCTACTTTTTAACCGACTGCAAAAAAATGGAGTTCCATGCGGACGAAGTCGCGGGCAGAAGCTAGTAAGCTATATTATTGTAAAGTTTTATCAAAATCCATTCAGTGGTTTTTGCGTGAGAGTAACAAACATACAGACAAACTTTCGCGTTTATAATATTAATGCGATTCTTAAATTAATTCAAATCTTTATCTCAAGTGACAAGCATAATGTACTCTTGTACCTATTATATCATATTATTATGATATCATAAATATTATAAAACGTCTTTAATCCGAAAAAACGCAGATCATACCGTGACCAGCATTGCAATGAATATTTTCAGAATAACATTCTTATCTACGAGTATGCCTATGTTGTAATGTTTTTAATATACAACTTAGTATCGACTTCGTTGCTATAGTGACTTTTAAGTTTCAGAATTATACATTTCAGCACTGTCATTATCTGCTGTAGATAAAACAAATTCTGTAAACAGGAACTAGGTAGGTACCTACTTAAGTAGATACACATCCAAAAATATAATGATAAACATGTCGTAATTTTATAATTTAACTAGTTAATTCAGCGAATTTCGTACCGCGGTTTTTTAGTTTTTTTTTTTTTACTAAAAATTCCCTATTTTTAAATGGTAGAAAGTGATATATTTTGAGTTGTACCTATGTATTTTCAATATCGAATCATAAATAATAAAAAGCTGTCCCAAAATAAAAAAAAATCTTTAAGAGACCACCCTTAACATAAAATTTTAGTGTATGAATAGATGTTGGCCGATTCCCAAACCTACCCGATATGTACACAAAATTTCATAAAAATTGGACCAGCCATTTTAATAACATTAAAGTTTGAATGACACCGCATCACCAAAACTTTATATATTACTAGCAACCCGCCCCAACTTCACACGGGTGCTATAAACCTTCCTCTTGAATCACTCTATCTATTAATAAAAACCGCATCAAAATCCGTTGCGTAGTTTTACAGATTTAAGCGTCCTCCGGCCAAAAAGCGCCATCTTCCTGGCCGCTGCGCTAAATGAATTTGCCGCTTTCTGGCTTCGTCGAACAGAAAAATAGTATACTGACCTCGGCCAGTAAAATAAAAAAGGCTCAGATCACATTTTTGTCAACCTCGGCTTCGCCTCGGACGACAATTACATGTGATCTGAGACATTTTTTATTTTACTGGCCTTGGTAATGTACTATTTCTGTTCGACGAAGCCAGAAAGCGGCAATTTCATTTAGCGCAGCGGCCAGGAAGATGGCGCTTTCCGGCTGGAGGACAGAAAAAGTTATTTATTATTTGTTTGTGAGTATCAATAGTAGCGCGGTAATGCTGTAATGCTCGTGCTAGTATCATAATGGCAGGGTGCGGGCGCTCTGCCAATCATCGTTCGCTGCACGTTTCACAACCGCCAATGTCCTACCTACATCTGCTACCAACTGCGTAGGTCACTAGATAACCAAGAAAATACTGTATTGTTTCTACCTAGGTACTTCTTACAGTACCTAGTGAATTGTGATTTTGCTGTTATAGTACATTACGCACCGAGGCCAGTAAAATAAAAAATGTCTCAGATCACACGTAATTGTCGTCCGAGGCGAAGCCGAGGTTGACAAAAATGTGATCTGAGGCTTTTTTGGAATGAAACAACTATTAACGGATTTAACTCGCGTATTTTTATTTTATTTTATTTGCTGACGTTTCGGATTCTTTACAGTTTTACAAAAGTCTAACGCTAAAGTCACTTTAGCGTTAGACTTTTGTCAGCTCAGTCATGCTACGATTATGGAAACTGTAAAGAATCCGAAACGTCAGCAAATAAAATAAAATAAAAATACGCGAGTTAAATCCGTTAATAGTTGTTTCATTCCAATGTGTAATAACCGCGAAGGCATCAGAAATTATTATGAGGCTTTTTTATTTTACTGGCCGAGGTCAGTATACTATTTTTCTGTTCGACGAAGCCAGAAAGCGGCAATTTCATTAGGCGCAGCGGCCACAAAGTTGGCGCTTTCCGACCGGAGGACTGAAAATTATTATTTAATCTTATTGTTCTTTGTTTTTGTTTTTGACGATCTCAATATGAGTACATGTAATTTGACATACTAATGTAATTATATTGTATAAATTTTGGGAAGAGGCCTATGTCCAGCAGTCGACTGCGACGGGCTGATGATGATGATGAAATTTTGGGAAATAAATGAATCTAATCTAATCTAATCTAATCATAATATAGTATTATGGTTATCGCTGACTGAGGCGTGGAGCGCAATAAAATAACGTTCAAAACTATGTTACCGATGTTAAAAAAATTGCACGGATTCAGCAGGTATGGGTGTTTTTTTCTTTTTCCCTTTTTTCGATGTACCTACCTACAGGTACCCTAACTCACCTCATTTGAAACATTGCAAAAATCAGCAGGAGTTTTTTTTTCAAATTCAACATAAAATACCTAAATTAGTAGATAAGTACCTATATTCAATTAACTATACCTATCTAATTAAGTATATAAATGTACCTACAGAAGATTCAATCACAAGGACAACATAGCTAATTTACTACCACCAAATCGTAAAGAAAGATACGTTAGTAAGTAGGTACTCTAAGATATAAAATAAGTAAAATTAAAGATGGCGTCGTATCGAAATTTGTCCATAGATTATAACCAGCCAGCATTGAATTTTCTCAAAGTACTTGTTACGCTACCTTTTTGTAACAATTCAATATAAGTAGGTAGATACTGATCTACTTATTTATTTTCGAACATGACTCGTTATGCAAGCTACTTAAGAGATTATGAATTTGCCTATAGGCTATGATAATTTAAAGTATTTATTATTCAAGAACATGTTATAATCACTTGCAAAATTAATAAAGAATCTTGCAAAATTATGTTCCAGGTATTAGTAAAGTTTTTCCCGTTTCCTTAGATCGGCGTGAGTTTATTAACTTTTTACGCGGAAAATGAGATAAGTTGACGTGTCACACCTGTCAGTTCCATCATTATTATAATAATATATACGACTCTCATATTACTGGTATTTTTATTTTATCTAAGTATATAATATTATTATTATATAAAAGGAGAAGCTGATATTATTATATCAATCAATCAGGCTATATGGGTTATAAATAGGTATTTAATTTAGCTCGGAGGTTCCTTTTATAACGTAGGGGAGCAATGAGAATGAATTTTTGAAAATATACCTATAAAACGGGGGGGTACTTATCCTGCGCAGACAAGAACTATGCTAGTTTTGACATAAAATTGAAATAATTAATTGATTATTGTATTTATTATTAAATTATTGTTTCGACGAATAGGGACCTATTTTGAGGGTTTAATATAGGTACCTACCTAATAATGAAAAAAATATTTTTTTACCTAATAATTTGTAATCTATAATATTATCATATCTTTATAAATTATATAATCTTATTGTTTTGACGATCACGATATGAGTGCATGTAATTTAACATAACAATGTAATTAATTACCTATATTGCATAATTATTGATAAATAAATGAAACTAATCTAATCATAATTCTGCATGATTATCAAGGCGGAAAAACAGCCGTACGTAAATACTTTAAGTCCTCTTTTATTAACGCACTAATTACATTTAAGTACCTATTTATCAATAATTACCTTGAAAAAAATAGCAATGCAAACCAGCACCTGGTCGCGTAATATTTATTATTTAAAGTTATATTGTTTGTTTGGTTGTAATGAATAGGCTCAAAAACTATTCGATTTGAAAAATTCTTTCACTGTGGGGAAGCTACGTTCACCCTGAGTAACATAGGCTCTAGAATATTTTGAAAAAAAATTAGGGATCCGTGCGAAGCCGGGGCAAACCGCTAGTTATATAGAAAATACTTTGCGATGAATGAGTGACGGATACGCGCACAGCCTAAACCGCTAATCTTGGAGGTCTGAAACTATAGATCTATAGAAAATATTGTCCAATAACTAACTATATATTGGATAATATTACTATTTCCTATGGAAACATGAGTAAGTACTTTTCGTAGATCATAAATTTTGAATTAATAACCTATTGGCTGAATCACATTTCCCTTAGTCCACAGTCCACAGCTAACATTAAAAAGTATATGTCATAGAGATCCATTCATTCGTTCAGCTGAATGGCGATGGAGTGCGAGCACACCTGGGAGCACAACACTAATGACTCTTCACGGTCTACACGTCACGTCACTAATCCCAATTAACAGCTTTCAGTAGGTACCAACATCACAGAAAATTATTGTCTATGGTCACATAATATGTTCGTATTTAGATTTTGTCTTTTTTGTATTTCTGTGAATCATGCTTGTGTCGTGGCTTTTGACTTATTACAATAGTATCTCTCGAGTAGGTAATAGGTCTATGTACGATTAGACAATGTAAATAGAGAATAAAATATCTATTATAGTGATTAATTAGGTAACAATGTTATTAAGTAATTAATGTTGGTATTAAGATTATTTTTTTAAGGCATTATATATCCAATAATCATTATACATAATTACCACCAAGAAATATTTCATCGGGGGGGGGGCACCGACTTGGCAGTGCCCCCGCCAAGTCAATTGAAATTTACAATACAAAATGGAGACTTGTTAAAACTTTTTGCCATAAATTATGTAACGGGCCAGCATTATTTTTACTGAGAAGGGTCAAAATTGTACCTACTTATTCATATTACTTATTTGAATATTTTTAAAATATTTGCATAAATAAGTACAATCGATTGCGATCAAATAATAAATAAAGGGTTACTATAAGTAATAAGTATTATAATCGGGTAGGTATAATATTATATTTTGTGGCACATTCTAGAATATAGTTTGTCGTTTTGTTTTGGTCCATTGTATTTGAGATTAAACGGACTGAAAATTGCTAATTTCTTATAAACATTTATTTAGTTCTGTGAAAGTCATAATCCGGAAAATAAAACGACTCTAAAACTTTAGGAGCCATTAAATTCGTCTAGACGACAAATTGCGTTTAAAATAGTAGTTTCGTAAAATAATGCTGAGAAGATATTGTTATAATACTACAGTAATGGAAATTAGTTTTTGTGTATCGATAAGAATTATGTACCTACTATATTATATCAATTAGGTACAATGACAATTTAATTCCAGTGATGATTTGCCGAAACGCCTATCATAAAAAAACTTCTTTATAGGTGACCCCGAAGGGGCGGGCACTGAAAGCATCTGTCATTCTCGCTTTTTTACTCATCATAATACTCATGCCACACACTCGCGCAGTGGCGAAGGAAAGAGGTAGAGCATTAGTGTGGCCACTCTTCTCGTCATGGTCTTCGTCATGTAGCATCATACCGCTCCGCCATTAGTCGATTTTTGACACGAGTGAGAAGGACTGACCACGGCAGTGTCGCATCGAAACGTCGGAGGTAATTTAATTATTTATAACTAGCTTCTGCCCGCGACTCTGTCCGAGTGGAATTAGTAATTATAAAAAAAAATCGCAATTAAAAGTAGCCTATGTCATTTCTCATGATCTAGACTATCTGTGTACCAAATTTAATTTCAGTAGTTTTATCGTGAAAGTGAGACAGACAGACAGAGTTAATACTAAAATAAGTTACCTACCTAATATCACCTATTAGCTTTATTATTGTAAAGTTTCATTAGAAAGGAATACATTCAGTAGGTTTACATGAAGAATAGAAGTGCGATCAGTAGGTATAATGTGTCATAACCGTAAATTTAAGGCCTAAGTATCCCTACTAATATTATAAATGCGAAAGTAACTCTGTTTGTCTGTCTGTCTGTCTGTTACGCTTTCACGCTAAAACTACTGGACCGATTTAAGTGAAATTTGGTACAAAGAAAGTCTGGAGCCTGAGAATGGACATAGGCTACTTTTTAACCGACTGCAAAAAAGGAGGAGTTCTACGCGGACGAAGTCGCGGGCGGAAGCTAGTTATATATATATATATAGTTACCTATATACCTACATGAGGTGACACTGTGCCCAAAAACACTTTAAAATGTGAAAAAGAATACGCTCTTAATAATATAGGTACATTTTTGTCATCTCACACTTTATATAGATACGCAATTTATGTAATGTGCTGTTTATTATAACACCCTATTATAATATACCTACTCTCCCTATTATAGTACACTGGCGTAAGTTGCAGTGTCGTAATACGTGACTTCGTTACTTCACAATGAGCTTTGCTAACATGGGAACAACACGCTATCTCACTGAGTTAAAGTCCGATCTTGAATACGAGTTATTAATATAATATTTTCTATGTTACTTAAGTATAAGTGCTATATTACTATTATTGCCGTTTCTTCTCAACGTAATCTTATAGACAAAAATACAATTTAAATTGACGTTTTTGGTAGGTATAGGTATAGGTACATTATGTAGTTTGTAGAACTAAAAAAATCGAAATATAAAAAGACCTCGCAGAATTAGTGGCTGATTGTTTCTTTAACATAGGTATATCCCTACTAATATTATAAAAGCGAAAGTAACTCTATCTGTCTGTCTGTCTGTTAGGCTTTCACGCTAAAACTACTGGACCGATTTAAATAAAATTTGCTACAAAGAAAGTCTGGAGCCTGAGAAAGGACATTATGAGTCCTACATAAAATACATTTACATATTCGATTTCACTAACTCAATTAAGTATTTTATAAAGCATTATTTTTAAATAATCTAATAACATCATAATATCTTAAACATTTTTTATGTAAGGTTAGTCACTTTAAAATGTAGGCCTAATAGGAAAGAGCTTTCGGAAAAACTTAGGACAAGCTAGATTACTTAGTCCTACCGGTGCACAGACGTAGATATTGCCATTCTAGGCGGCCATAAGTCTAAATCTTAAAAATCAACATACCAATAAGCTTTATATTACATTATCTAATAGACATTCCTGGGCACCTACCCCCAGCCTTTTTACCCCGTTTGATAATGTTAGTGCTGAGATACAGATAATCGAAATTAGGTCATCACTCGAAGTTTACGTATCAGTTCTCGGTGCCTTGAATTTACTTGTGTTAAAAAGGTTAAAAAAATATATTTTAACGTCTTTAATATAAGAAAAAATTATGGATTCTTATTATACAGGAAAGTATCTTTCAAACTAATATAAATTTAATGTATTTTTTATTGGTTTATTGTCCTAAAATAGGGCTCAAACGTAACAAGTATTTTTTAAGAAAATTATTGGTGATTTTGGAATTGAAAAGCTAATTTGAAATGTTTCTCAGTATTTCTCTGCTTTCATTTTTATTTTAATTGTGTAAGTATATATTCAGCATTATTTATTATAGAATAGTTTCTGCCGAGACCTGCCCAGTGCAAAAAAAAAGTACTTTGAAGTCCACACTGAATTATCTACTAAAAATGTGATTTTTTTTCTACGTGGGTAATAAGTCGTTTTTTTTCTACAGAATCATCCAGAACGTCTGCATTTAAAGTGGTAACTCATAAATATTGGTTTAAAAATATGCAAGATCAAAATTTCCCATGTTTACGTGAAAAATAGGAAAAATTGCAATGCTATAGGTTCTGATGCCCTAGAGTTTGGGATTACAGTGATACATGCAAGAATACGGCTTTTTCAAAGCATATATATATCTAGCCTATAAACCAAAAGTAGAAAGAGTTAGAAAAACTAAAAAAAATGGAAATCCATGAATAATGTCGGGCAGAAACTGGCCTATTGATATACGTGCCTAAATCCCACTTTGGTAACACCAATAACGCGATGGTAGTAGGCGTCTCCGATTATCCAAAACACTTAATTTGCATCTGAAATTAACTAATTTACTTATTAAAAGTGGTTTTGTAAGCAATTTCAAGTGGACATAAAATGTATGTAGAGAAATATGACGAATATGCCTAGAGTACGGAAACACAGCATGTTGAAGGTATGGGAGCACCCTATGACTCCAGCATGGCTCAAAATTATGATCTATGGTGCTAAAACTATAAAGAAAGCCTTTAGGCATAATTTGCCAACTGTCAAAAGACATTGCAGAAGCCCGAAATTTCTCATACCGTCTAAATTTTGCAAGAAAGTTTTCGTGATAAGAGTGCAACCTAGTCATTTGTTACTAAGACTGTTGCGCACGTCAGTATATTTGAAGTATGAGGACTTCCAAAAATTCTCAAATACTTAAAAAAAATCTCGTCAAGCAATCGAATTATTACTGCCAGGATTTGCTTAAAAAAGACAGTGGACTTTCATAATTTATTTTTGGTTTTTATTTATTTAGTACATATTTTTACACTTTATTATTATTGTTTTATGTTATATCATTGATAGAATATGTATTAATTAAATTTTAGTTTTTTAGAGATTTTTTTTCTTTTATTTCTGAGTTTTTTTTTTGTAATAAATACGATTTTATCGAAATTCCGATTTATTTTTATTCCGAATTAAATTAATTTTAGTGAAAATGAATATGTTTTCCGATTTACCCCATTTTAGGGATGATAAGATGCAAAAATAATATTGGCCGCCTAGATCGGCCAAATCTACGTCTGTGCGGTGTCTTTATAGATTTATTTTATGAACCGAGTAGCTCAGCTGGCTTCTCGATGTTGTGGCTGAATAAGTTAGTAACTCAACAATGTTAGTGATATCGTCTTTTCAATGTAAGTTTAGGAGAAAATGGAAAGACGCTTAAGAACTGAAACGTGAAATAATGAAGTGACGTGTACATTAAGGGCATAGCTAGGATAACGTTGAAGGGGGCAGGCGTAGACAAACCTAGATATATCTAAGGTAATTTTCGACACTCGCAAAGGAATCAAAACCTACAGGTTATTTCTAGGAGGGGGTAGCTGCTCCCACTGCCCTTACCTCGCTAAGCCATTGGTGTGCATACATGCATAGTAGGTATTACCACAATTATAGTCACATACAGCGGTCCGGTGCTTTGGATGTTTGCAAAATATCAAAATCACGTTACTCGATATAAAATACGGTTGCCTCGAACTGCTAACAAAAAATAATATTTTGTTTCGAATGACTGACGGATACGCGCACAGACAAAATCGCTGATCGTAGAGACCTGAAACTCGTTGGATAAACATAAACAGAATGGAAGATGAGTATCGTATTTTATAAAAATTCATACCTAGGGGTTAAAAACATGAGTAGAGTGGCCACACTAAACGATATGCCTCCTTTCCTCACCTGCACTAGTGTGTAGCAGGGGTGTATTTTTTTCATGGTTTCCGAATAACACTTCAAAGCAACCAACCAGTTAAAAATTTAAATTAAGAATATAAAATGGAACAAATAACCCTTCGGCGGTCGGTTATTTTGTTTACCTACGGCCACACTGACCGTTCCATTTCACGTAATGACCGCGGAGAAATGGCCCGACAGGATGAGTTTCACAAATGGTTACTATAAACGGAATCCATGCTGGGCAACCAGTTGCATTTTTCTTTGTTATGAATAATAGCTAAAATGGTATTATTAAATACCTACTTAAATGAAAAGAAACTTATATCTATACTATAAAGAGGAAAGGTTTGTTTGTTTGGATTGAATACCAAAACGGCTGCTATACTATTATACTAGCTGTTCGCCCCGGCTTCGCATGGATCCCTTTTTTTATAGTCTATGTCACTCGGGAATAGTGTAGTAGTGTAGCTTCCCAACAGTGAAAGAATTTTTTAAATCGGTCCAGTCGTTTTGGAGCCTATTCAATCCAAACAAACAAACCTTTCCGTCTTTAATTTATTACTTAGGTACTAGCTTCTGCCCGCCACGTCTTGGTCTGTGCACGATAAGTACAGTGTAGCCAATTCGAGGGTTAATTTTTCAAAAATCATTTCTTAATGCCCTATCTTATAAATGAACCCTTGTACAAAATTTCAAGTAAGTATATAGTAGATATGTTAGTGATTAAGTCAGCTTCTCCTTATATAATTAGGTAAGAACCTACCTTTATATATACCTATTTCGTTGTTCATTGAAATTCATCTATTTACAAATAAACTATACAATAGAACTAACATAGGCAATTATGCTTGACATACCTACTCAGTGGATAAATTTATTTACTTTATTAATAAATTGTTTTAGTTACCTAGTGATATTTTATCAGTAGCAAGTCTTGTGACCAAATCATAAGCAAATATTAGACTAGCTAGCATCACGGTGTATTTACTCATAAGACAGTAAGAATTTCTGATGCCTTCGCGGTTGTTACACATTGGAATGAAACAACTATAAACGGATTTAACTCGCGTATTTTATTTTACTAACTGTCGTTTCTAAAACTTCACAGTTACCAAATTCAGTGTTATATTATCTGTTGCGGTGGACTAATTGGTGAACTATTACGGTTCCTGTGATAATATTAATAAAATAATCATGCCATAGTTGCCTTCATATAAACATATTTTTCGTGAAAATTCTGTATAGATATACTTATTCATTAATTAAAATATGAACTGGGCAAGTAAGAAGTCTGAGAGATTGTCAGATGTAAACATCATTATCATTTTATTTACACGGCATTTAGCTTTGTTTAATTATTTATTTTATATTCTTTACAACGATAACGGAATTATACAGTTCTGATAATTTAATGTACGATCATTTTTCGTCAGTTAAGAAAGTGAAGTGGACATTCCAGAGTTCAATAGAATTAGTTTATTTGTGTCATCTGCAAAACACATAAACATGTCTAATTTAGTCGCGATAAAATCATAAATGGAGCAAAAACTTTATCATTTGCGAAGATTATAACGTAGAGCACGCCTGTTGAATAATAAAAAATGGAGCAAGGAAATATTTACAAATTAGGAAGACAAATAATAGATGTGTTTTACAACAAAGGTTATAAAGACGTTAGTATACAATTCCAAGTTGATTCGGAGAAGAAAAGCGATTCCAATAAAATATTAATGCACGCCAAAATATTCGCTACCAAAGACGGTTCACAGGAGTTTTTGACCGTCGTCAAAAGTGCTCCAATTAACCTTAGTTTCAGAAAATGCATGCCAGTAAAATCTCTGTACCTCAGAGAGATATTATTCTACACGAAAATAGCCCCCATTTACGACAACCTCCAAGACCAATTCGAATTGTGCGTACCTCAAGAAATGAGGTGTGTTCTACCGAAATGCCTAGCGACTAGCGAAGAGTACCAGCGAGAAATGCTAGTTCTTGAAGATCTCAACTATAAAGGATTCCTTGTATCACCAGAAAAGAACATAGACTATGAACATGCTGCTATCATCCTCAGAGTCACAGCGAAATTTCACGCATTGTCATTTATTTATGAAGAACGTTATCCAAAAAGGTTCAGGGAAATGACAGAAGAATGTGTCTTTGATTTTTTCGAAACGAATAGAGAATATGACCATAAATACATGCATATGCACGGTGAGAAGGCTATGGAACAATTTTTGAATGCCATAACGGATTTTGAACTAAGGAAGCGATGCTTGAATGCTATGGGTACAAATGCGATTGTTAAATTTAAAGAAATAGCGAAATCTGGAAACATTAAGGCTATCATACACGGTGAGAACTGGCACTGCAATTATCTGTTTAAATACAAGGTTAGTATTATTTTGATACGATTTGGTTTTGTTAGGTATTTGTAATAAGTTGGTTTGAATAGGGAACCATAAAAAAGCACATATCTATACTAATATTATTATAATAAAGAGGAAAAGTTTGTTTGGATTGAATAGGCTCTAGAACGGCAGGACCGATTTCAAAAATTATTTCACTGTTGAAAAGCTACACTATTCTCGAGTGACATACCTAGGCTATAAAAAAAAGGGATCCGGGCGAAGCCGGAGCGATACCGCTAGCATGATATAAACCTCAGATGTTTTTGATCCTAAAATAGTCATTATATCGCCACCGGGGAATATGATTCTATTTATTTTATAATAGCAGACTTGATCATACCTAGGTAGGTTTTGGAAAAGCTCTTTCAAAGATATTTAATTTTTTCAGGACAACAAACCAATAGAAGCGATACCTGTCGACTTCCAATGGGTGAGATACGGATCTATTGCCTACGACTTTATCTTCCTATTTACTTCTATAGATAAAGAAATAAGAAGACTTTACTTCTCAAAATTGATGGAAGAATACTACTCGTCGTTCAAAGGTTTTCTCTTATTATGTGGATATAACTCTAATAAATTCTTTACGTACGAAGATTTTAAGAACGAGTTGAAAAGCCAAGCTTTAATATGTTTAGTGGCATATATATTAGTATATCCTTTTATTGAGAATAGAAATGTTAATTTATTAGATATGCTTGCTTCTCCGACTGCATATGAAACTAATACAGAGGAATATTCAAGTTTTGTTAATGATATTGTGATTGATTGGGCTAAATTAGGATTCATTTAGGTAATAAATTATTTCTGCTATTACTGAAGATGGCTACTAATTGACTAATTAAGTTCTAATAATTTCTGATGCCTTTGCGCTAATTACACATTGGAATGAAACAATTATAACGAATTTAACTCACGTTTGTTTTAAGCTGTGGAGTTAATGTTAGACTATCTTCATCCCAGTCGAACTGTAAAGTTTTCGAAATGTCAGCAAGTCAAATAATATACCTATGCTAGTTAAATCCGTAAGAATTGTTTCATTGTAATAATTCAATTGTTTGATTACCTAGTGATTATACAAATATAGCTAAACTAATGTGGAAACAGTGGATTCCCCAACCTTTACTTGAACCAACTAACTGTGTCATATTAAGAATCTTATAGAACAATTGGTATAGGTACAGCAAATATTAATTTCCTAATACCTAGTTATAGCTATAGATTGATACCTTCGAATTATTTTCGAAGTTTCTGGGCCACTGCCCTGTTTGCTTTTGTGATTAATAATAATATCTTAGTATCCGGCGGTGATCTTTAAATTTTGATCTTCATCATAATAAATCTACTTCTGTAACCACTGAAAGTATGAACTGTTTATTGCTGTATACATAACTTTTTTATTTTGTAGTTACCAGTATTTTTATATAAAACTGTAACAAAATGAAGTCACGTTTATTTAAACATTTTCACCTCACAAAATTAACTCCATAAATATTCCGCGCCACCTTTGAAAAAGTTCCATAGATAACGCAAATATTGTTGTTTATTTACCTTAAACAAAGAAAAACGTGACAAATAGTAAAATAAGATAAGTTAAAACATTTCTGAACAGTCATATTTCATAGAAACATATAAGAAGTTAAAAGTGAGTGTAATAGCTTGATAAGGAGTAGTACCTATAAATAACGTGACCGGATGTCCCGTTTTGAACGGGACCGTCCCTTTTTGTAATTACGAGTCCCGGTGTCCCCGATATAATAAGGTTTTCCAAAAACGGAACACATTTAAGCAGTTTCTGAAAATGGTGTTCAAAAACTGCGCGCACATTTCAGCTAGCCTCTACATTCAATTATATAATGCTGATGTCCTCCTCTTTCATTTTATACCCCACTCGGGTACCTATATTTGTGGACATTTCTTTTCAATCCCCACTTTCACCCCCAATAACTATTAAACGGCTGAATCGATTTTTATAGTGTTTTTTTCTTTAACTAGGTACCGATTGATCTATACTAATAATAATATATAATAAGGTTTCTTTGTGTTTGGATTGAATAGGCTCCAAAACTTCTGGAATCTTCTTCAAATCGTTTGAAAGATTCTTTCACTGTTGGGAAGCTACACTATTTATGAGTAACATAGGCTATATTCAATTTTGAAAAAAAAATAAATTATCACGTTAAGTAGGTACCTATAAACAATAGAGCTTCACATGTAGGAAGTTAAAACACATTATGGCAGTACAAGGCAAACTATAATTAATCTTGAAACTCGCACTTGTCACAGCGACTCGGGAACTTTGGCCATTTCGAGAGAAACTATATAATTACACGCGTAAAGAAACTGACTAGGCACCATCGTACGTTAAACGTGATATACATAAAGACAAACTTAAGCGTCTTTTCTCATGGGCATAATTTCCACATGCTGCAATACTGAAAAGAATTTAGTGTAGATTTTAAATATTTTTGTTCATTAAACTTAATAGAACTGTACAATCAATTAAAATGGCCTCATATTTTTCTAATTCAGACATTACTTCTTCTTTGTTTAAAATCGTAGTGCACTCCCGCCATGACACAAACGAACACGGACTTGTTCCTTTTTTAAATTTTCTTACATTTCATTCGACTAAGATAACGTCAAACAGCCACAAAGCTTAAATTTAACTTGACAAATATTAACAATTTTTTATAAAATCCTACGTAGGTAAGTAAGTAGGTATATTTTTTACAACAACACAAGCGTCCCTATAAAATTAATAGAATTTTACAAACCATTCAAAAATATATAAAGGTACTTATACGTATAAACAATTGATTAATATTAAACGAAGTTTCTTCAAGTTTTTCAATAATTCAGAGAAGTTCAACATCCGCTTTACTTTGCTGCGAAGTTATTAAACATTGTCTTCAAAGTTTGAATTGGTCATCAATATTAATTAAATGACTTTAGATATCACTAGCTATAGGTGATTACATTTTGCACTTGCGTTAGACACTTACTTACCTACCTACATGATCATTATATCTAAGTACCTATAATTATGTTCTAGATAATTATATTATAAGTAGATATACCTACTTACAAATGAAAAGCTGTCCGTTTGTTTCGCTAAAACTCGAAAACGGCTAAATTAGGTAGGTAGGTACCTAAGTCTTGAATTATTCATAGAAGGCAAGCGAAATTTGGAAATAATTGGAAAAAAAACACAAAAATACGCAGGTACAAAGTTCGCTGAGTCAGCCAATTTGCAATAGAAATATTTTTTTAGAAGTTAAGTTTTTTCAAAGACGAAGATTTCTTTAACGGTAGGTAGGTACTTTTACTTAGGTTAGCTCTGTAGTTTGTACCAATTGTACCTAATAGTTAAAAAATATAAAGGTACTATCAACAGGTACGTTACCGTTACCTAGTTTCGTAACGACTATCCAAACTCCAACGTTTTCCGTCAAACTTATACTAATGAAACAGCAATTCGACAAAGCAATTAATGACTGACCGAAAACAAATCGACGAACAAGAACCCAATATGGCGGTCAGGGTTGCCAGTTGAAAATATTCCCGCGGTTGACACCGGCCCTTGATTCGAAAACTTATGGGTCAACAGCCTGATGTGTCATTAGCGGACCCAAAAACTGGGAAAACCGAAATGGGCATGTCACTCTTTGTGATTTAAAAGTTTCAGTGGGACCGTTGTCGAATGAAATGAGTTATTGATAAGTTTAGGAAGTTTTGACCTAGAATAGGGTTGCCATACGTCCCGGTACGCCGGGACATGTCCCGGTTTGAAGCATGGTGTCCCGGCGTCCCGGCCGATAAGCAAATTGTCCCGGTTTAAAAATCATAGTTATTTAATAGAGGGCTGGACTTGGTAAACAGTAATATACCTCCAATAAACGCGCTCTAACTAGCGTACGATTAGCCGTACATGGATAGAACGACGTAAGCGCTGACACTTGTCCGTTCACGTTTTACGAATTTACGTTAACAGTGTCAACGCATTTCGAGATCGCAGACTCTTAGCGTTGACAGAGCAAGAGCGCGTCAATGGCATGCTATCAAGCCCACTATGTGACTTAAAGATGTTTGAAACAAGGTCGATTTTTCTAATGCATTGATATTTTATATCGATTTTATACATTCAATTGATACCTGACTTCTTGAGAAAACTCGACCTAAGAAGCGTTAAAATTTAAAAAAAAACGAATATTACCTATTATGTAAATAAAAATAAATTACCACCGAAAAAAAACTTAAAGGCAACAAAAAACAATAGCGCACTACATAGAACAATTAATTTTTTTTTTCTTTTCAGTGCGTTAAGTATTGTTCTTTGTTGCCTTTTAGTTTTTTCGACAGTTAAATTGTTGTATTGAAAAGTTATTTTTTTATAATTTTGTTTCGCCATAATTTATACAAATTATTTCATGCTTAATTTGTAATTAGTTTTGAAATAGCTACCTACCTTGTTTTTGCTAATAACTTTTAGTGAATAGTTTTAGTGAAACAATAAATTACCCCTATTTTTACACCCTTAAAATTTTATGGGATCAACTTTGAGGTATGCCCTATCCAATAAAAAAAGAATTATCAAAATCGGAAAAAGTTACGTCTGGTCATACGATACAATCAGTGCGTGAAAAATGAATTATCCCCTATTTTCCTACCTTTATGGTTGTTTTTTTTTTATCTAAATTAACGTGATTAGTCAAGTTCTGTTTTTTTTTTTTTTTTTTTTTTTTTTTTTTTTTTTTTTTTTTTTTACCTTTACTAGGTTTTTTTGAAATGTCCCGGTCTGAGTCCTTACACTTATGGCAACCCTAACCTAGAATTACCTTTTGTCCAAAATCAGCGTTACCTATTTTATACCCCGATCAATTTAAGTAGTTACAGATTTTAGTTAGTCATAGATTTAGGACCATAATAGATAGTAGGTAGGTATACCTAGTAAAATTTGTACGTAGGTACTTTTGTGTAAGTAATAGGTACTTTATTCGAATTCTATCGTTAGGTAAGTATAATATAAGTAGGTAGGTACACTTTATTTAAGTCTTCAGTCTTCAGTTTTTTTAACTAAGATATTAATTAGTTCTTAGATTGGACAATGACTAAGTAGATAGTACCTACCTACCTACGTATTTAAGAAGTTTACTTGAAACAGATTAGAGATAAAATACCTACTTACACGTGCGACTTTAAAAACAAGAAAAAAAATCTAATTAGGTACTTACTTAAAATAAAAAAAAAATACTTAAGTGTTAGGTAATAGGTAGGTACCTACTTACAGGTAAGTATTACTACTTCAAAAAGATTATCTACAGGACTCATCATTTCAATAATATCTTAACTAAAACCTATGACTTTATAGGGTAAATACGCACTTAACTAACCTACCAACTACAAAAAAAAATATCCAAAATAAAATAGGTATAAGTAAGTAAGTACATAAATAGGTATAATCACATAACATTTGCCTTTATTTAAAATAGAAATTAGCATAACTAATTCGCTCAATTTTCCCGGACATTAAACAACGCTCAAACGGTGAGTTGAGCAATGTAAAGTAGTCGAGTGTGCGCCATGGGTGCAAATCGATAGAGCAACAGGTCCGCCGGGCACGGGGCCGCCGTGACAAGCTATTCAATTATGAAAATGCTTACGTATTTCGATATCGATGTAATTATTATTATAAGTTCATATTTTACGTCAATAGACGATGTCGTAAATATGGAAGTCACCACTAAGTTAGCTATGTACGAATAGAAGTTAAGTATACTATGGTTATAAGTAATCAGTCGTTTATTGCGTTCAACATTATATAGGTACTTACAGACATATTATACAGTTGGTATACCTACTTACCTATTATACTGGTACCTATGCAGTTATGAAACCCTGTGACAAATATTACAACTAAGTAGGTACCTAAACAAATTATTATTATTAGGTAGGTACCTACTTACTCATAAATATTTGTATCTACTTTATGTGGATGTTTTGGTGCTATAATAATGGAATTAGGTTGGTACAATCACATAATAATAAGTCATGGTAATACAATATTGTAACGGATCGAAAGATTGTAGGTTAAGTACCTATTAATACTCACCTGTTTTTCAAAAACACTTAATTGTTTTTCCGAATCGGTGATAGCCATTGGCAACTTTCATTGGCGCTTATTGATTATCAGTAATAAAAAAAAAAATACATACCTACTTGCCATCCAACCTACTTTTAGCAGCTCTCAAGCTCACATCAAGATATTTCCATCCTAAAATAATTTTCTCCTGCATAGCTTGGGTTAAGAAAAAATGTTAATTATAATAGACAGGGGCCGTGTACTTTAGCCCCTAATTTATCCCCGGGCGACGTGTTGGTGTTTTTGCCACCTTTGCCTGGATTACTAAGGATACTTTTCTCGAATTAGAACAGAACGAGACTCACGAGAAATTATAAAAATATGCTTAAATGTTAGATGATCTATACTTTCTTATAGCTAAGTAAAATAGCTGTAAATATAGAGCATAATTAGATATAATCTGTAATTGTCCTAGAGTCCTTGACCAAACTTTTTAGGTAGAAAGGTAAGTAAGTAGACCGTGTGTGAGAAAAAAAAGTTCTTGTTCATATTAAAGCAAGATAACAAATAAGTAGGTGTAGTAGGTACTTCTAGGCCATTCTCTTTATATTTTCGCTAAACGGATATTCGTGTTAGGTACACAGAAATGATGATGTTTAATAAAAACTACCATCCTCGACAGAACTTCATTGACTAAAAACTATCTGGTTTTTACTTAGGGCTCGTAATGGACCCTCTATGTTATAAATAAGTAGTTAGGTACCTAACCTACCTAATAGGATTTACTTAATGTTCAATAAATCCCTACTAATCTAATATCGATACCTTTGGGTTCAATTGGCGTAAAAGCCATTTTGGCCAAAATGAGTTATATATACAGTTTTTCTCAGAATTTTGAGCTCTATCGATCTGTATATAAGGATCATCGAAATTCGCAATTTTATGGCTTTTACTACCCAACTTTTTCACACAAAATGTTATCAAAAATTAAAAATTTTGGATGTATCAGACTAGCACTTAAATTTCTTAAATTGTCGTAGCCGTAATTGCCTTTTTAGTTTTTATTAACCACTGTAAAAGCCAGTGCAGCCATTGAGGGTTTATACGTCACAGTATTTGATACCATATTATTATTGTTACGTCTAGTCGAACGGCGTAAGTTCACAATTAGTCAAGTATATTGACGTATAAACCATAATTTTACCTTAACGGCTTTTACGCCAATAAATTTTGAAAAAGTTTAAGTTTCTTACGCTGCCTACTTGATAATAATTGTGTGACTTTTACGTCCATGACAAGTTTTCCAACAAAAAAATCTTGCATTTACTGCTATATTTTAAGGATTCACTATAAAAGGTGGTGGTTTTTACATCAATATTTTAAACGTAATAGGTAAGTGTATAAAATTATATTATTATGAAACAGAGAACACTGTATTAGCGGCCTGCAACAGAATTTAATTTTCTTTTATTATTTTGGTGTCACCCCATTTTTATTTATTTTAATTCAGTTCGTGAAGAAACAAAATGTCAACGAGAAAATAGAAACTTCGCCTAATAAGTTAAAAAAGATTCGCACAGTAATGTCGGATTAAATTAAGGAAAATTATTATAATAATGTTTTTGTTTCTTTTGTTGCATCGATGTTTTGGTGACGATACAAAGATTTCAAAAAATTCAAGTAGGTACTGCAAAAGTTAACACAAATAAATAACCATTTTATCTGATAAAAATCTGCACATACTTACGTAAATAAGAACATGACTTGAATAAAAAAAAATCTAATTCCTGAATCCATATCCACACCTTAGTACCTGATGATATCTGCGTAAGTACTATTAATACTCAGTATTAAATAGAAATCAATGAGAATACCGTTACTTCATCACAGAGAAATGAAAAAGATGCACCAACAAACACACTAACATTATTTTTCTTAAAAAAAGCTGTTAAGAAATAGAAAACGCATTGGAAAAACTATCGAGGACAAATGAATTGGCGGCCGATAAAACAGAAATGTGTATGAAAAGATCATGTTTTTCCCAACTGCCAATTTTTGAAGCGAAATATATCTATATTTTAAATGTCTCTGGAAAAGTGGTACCATTCCGAAATAATATCACAGGGGCTTATTGAAGAAGATAAATACAATGGTGATTTAAGTAGATAATGTAAGTAATAAGTTTTTAAATCACTATTGCTTTCATCTTCTCCAGGTAGCCCTTGTTATACATACCCTGGTCATTATAGATTTTTATTTTGTTTGTTTTTAAATGTTTTGTTGTCTAATTCAAAGACGAATAACAAATAATTGCATGCCAACATTACATAATAATGCAAATTTTGTGGTTTGTGATTCATAATATTATTTTTTTGTTAATATAGACTATTTTTTATGGAAAAAGATAATATAATGCTGGATAATAATAAAAATAACTAAATATTTAATATTTGCTTTACTAAATGAAACAATACAAGCTGAAAATTTAACTACTCGACCCTAATACTGATAAAATCGTAGGAAAATAAATTGTGCCAACTTTTCTTTGTATTATTTCATTAATTAGAACACAAATATTATGATTTTTAAGGTGATTATTAGATATTATTGGCAAAAATAAAATATTTACATGGTTAATACACCTAGTACTCTTAAACTACTGTGTTTTACGGCAAGAATTACTAACCCACATTTATTAATATGTGTGATACGTCACAGATCCATTCTTAGTTAATGATATTTCATAGACGTAATTACCATATCGAGCAAATATCTTGGGCGTAACTCCAAGCTATTTCCTAAACCGTAGGAGGCTGATTAATATTGACAATTTATTTACCTTCATGCCGAAAATTCAAGCATATTTTGTATATATAACTTTTTTATATGGTTTATATTTACAATTTTATACGAAAAATAAAATTTCAAAAACAGTTTTTTGGCTCTCCTGAAAAGTGGCAATTTGGCTTTTACGCCAATTGAACCCAAAGGTATCGATATTATAAATGCGAAAGTAACTCTGTCTGTCTGTTACGCTTTCACGCTAAAACTACTGGACCGATTTAAATGAAATTTGGTACAAAGAAAGTCTGGAGCCTGAGAAAGGACATAGGCTACTTTTTAACCGACTGCAAAAAAGGAGGAGTTCCACGCGGACGAAGTCGCGGGCAGAAACTAGTATAGGGATATTTTAATTTGTTAGCACCAATCGAATTCCAGTGGTAGAGGAAATTGTCGCAGGCAATTGATTGAGAAAAAAGTTTTAGAAGAAAGAGATCGCAAACGCGCAACGCTGGATTACTTGCCAATCTGATACAGATGAATTCAGATTAACTCGCTCCCGTTCGGAATAAACCCGAATTCTCTTACGAGACCTTATGGTAATTGGTGCCTTTACCCTATCTACGTTTGTTTTGATTTTGCTAGGGTTGTTTTGTGTAGTTTTAAAAAGTGACTTGGATGGATAGTAGAAATTCCGTTTAATTTTTTATTTTGTGAGTTGATTTCTGTTACTAAACATTAAAGTGGTGATATTGAAACAATTCCTGAAAAGAGTTGATAATGAGGATAGTACGGCTGTGCCGCTTGTTTTTGCTGGCCTTGGCATACCTATTCATTCTCAGTGCAAAATAAACAATTTTGCTATACCTACCTACCTATAAATTCAGTATCACTTACGTAAATAAATTACCTAGTTACCTACATAATTAGGTTACTAATACAAATGAATGGTTTGGCTCTCATTAAATGCGTGCCTACACAAAATACAATTCATCCTTAAGACAGTTTAAGTTGATTTTAAGTTGTAATCTGTTGTTGATAACCCTCAATAAATGAATATTTTTTCAAAATTGATGACCTCTGATAAAGGTTGCAGGATTTGATTCATGCTTGAGGAAAATAAGTATAAATTTTTGTACCCAAGTCTTGGATGTCTTATCTGTATTATTTTATTTATCCATTGTTCCCATCCCTACCTACTTTGGTGTAAACTATTAAAAGATATTTATTGTGAAAAGGATAATTATTTATTATGATAATAATTTGATGTCTTCACAGCTATTACACATTGGAATTAAACAATTATAACAGATTATCTCACATTTCTTATTTCATTTATTACTAAAATAATAATATATTAATGCTAGTCAAATCTTTGATAATTGTTAAATTCCAAAGATTAATTTGCATTATGATAGGTACATATTCTATCTTTATTAACGGTATCACCGATAGTCTTCAATCTTCCTACCATTTGTATGCAGACGACCTTCAGATTTACTCAGCTGCGAGTATTGATGACTTCTCAAGCCTTATTGATGTCATCAATGCTGATTTGGAGTCCATCCGAAAGTGGGCATCAAACTTCGGTTTGATGGTCAACGCGAGGAAATCGCAAGCTATTGTGATTGGTAGCCCCCATTATATTTCTAAGCTGTCTGATCTTGTGGCGCCTAAAATATTTTTCGATGGAACCTGTATTAGGGAATACAGGTTACAACCGTAAAAAACTTAGGCATCATAATAGATCAGACACTTTCATGGTCAGCGCAAGTGGCATCAATTAGTCAAAAGCTCTTTGCCTCTCTCCACTCCCTCAGACGTCTTCAACACTTTCTTCCTTTCCCCACTAAAGTAACGCTGGCTCAGTCCCTCTTGCTCCCTCTCTTTGACTACGGTGATACTGCATTTCTTGACCTTTCAGAGGAGCTTCTCGATAAGTTGGAGCGTCTTCAGAATGTGTGCATTCGATTTATATTCGGCCTACGAAAATTTGATCACATTTCACAGTTCCGTGCTCGACTCCAATGGTTACCAATCCGTCTTCGTAGGAACACTCACATCCTGTCGTTACTTTTCAATATCCTTTTTAATCCCCAATCCCCATCATATCTTTACCGGAACTTCAGCTTTATGGCATCTGGCTCGCAACATCGTTTGCGATCCAGTACTAATCTCTCCTTAGCATTTCCCTCACATAGATCCTCTACTTTCTCCAAATCCTTTTCGGTGCACTCTGTTCGTTTATGGAATAGTCTCCCAACTACCATTAGGCAATCGCAATCTATCACCGTTTTCAAATCTCGCTTGAAAAAGTATTGGCTTGACGAATGAATTATTTATTTTATAGTTTGTTGTTATTTTTATTGATATCTATGGGATATATTTATATATATATATATATATAATATTTGTAAGTATATATTTATGATAATAATATTTATTTTAAATATTAAAATTTATTTATTTATTACAAATTATTTTATTACATTTTCTACCTTTTAAGTTGTACACATATTTTTGTCTTACCTACGATATACTTTTTCTATTCTCTCAATCGCCCAAAGGTTAACTGGAAGAGATCCCTTAAAGGGATAAGTTCGCCTTTGTACATTTATTGTGTTTTCGTTTATGTATTATTTTGTTTTGTTGTTGTACAATAAAGAGTTTACATACATACATACATACATATTATGTATATTCAAAACTTGCCTTGACTTCTGAATCAGAATCTTTTAATTTGCAGACAGATACCACATGCAAATTCACATCATCACTTAAATATAACATCACTGTGATCAACATTATCACGGTAATTCTATTGGCTTATCAAACTGAATTGCCAACACATCAGGCGTCCTTAATAATGCCGAGGACATTGTCACACAAGCTGGTGTCTTCATATCTTTAACCAGGATCTCCGAGCCTTCTGGTCTCCATCCAGAGAAGGTGGCATTGAGAACAGTCTGTTCATAAGTTAATATGCTGCATGGTTCTCCTGAAAGAGTTTACGATTGAGAAGCCAAACTTAATACAATTTCAGAGTCAATATCATGGTTTAACACTACTATATAGAATCTTTGTTAAATTGTTACTAAATTGAGAAGTCTATTTCAAGCAAAAAGAAGCAAATAATATGCTTAAGTACCTAATTATTAATAGGACGTTAATTCGGGCTACATAACCTCATTGACTACATAGTAAAATAGGTAAAAATCTATAGTGCTGGCATCCAGTTCAGGATATAAAATCACAATAATATTCAAGCAAGTATATTATAAGTTGCCATTCTTCAGTCTTTTATCGTAATTTAACTGAGATAATCAGTACTTTATAAAATCTTACCACATAATTCGTTAACTCCCCGGAGAAACGATTCGCGAAGTTTAGCTCTGGCTTCTTGTTCAGATGTAGTTAATTCAGGGTTAGAACTCATCGTTTCTAATAAAACTATCTTAGAGAATTTTCAAATAAGTTTGTTTACATTCCTCGTCTTCAGAATAACAATGTATGATCTGTCAATGTCATATTATCATTGACAGCAAGTGTCATACGCTTTTTAGTGTTCTATTTTACGCACAATATTTTTTAACATTACATAATTGGTGTAAATTGATTAAAGATATTTATTTATTTCTTTAAGGGCTCTACTACAGTTTATTCTATCCAATTCTCCAGAAATGTCCTAAACAGCATTAATTATGCCAACACATCCGGGCTACAAGTGGGTTAAGTAACAACCTAGTTTTAAACTACCTCTATTTGTAACCACATGTACAGAACTAAGAGTTATTCCGACTCTGAGATCCTTTTCTGCTTTCTAATTATTATTAACTCGCAATAATTAGTCAAAAGGTACTTAAGTACTTGTACCTACTTTAAAAAAAAAACATTGTCGAGTCGATTTGAAAACTATTGTTAGGTAGGTAAGTAACATCTATATTATTTAGTTGTGGATGAAACTAGTAGGTAGTTAGTTTTAGTTGATCTTAGGAATCCATAAGTACTTACCTATGATAACATTTTATCAACCAAACAAAGAATCTCATTAGCAGTACTAATTTTATTACCAAGCACTGTGTGTGTATTTAATGTACCTACTAATGATTTAAATTCATGATAAATATGTGTCTAACCATTTTTTGGTCCGTCCCTTTCTTCGAAGCTAATACCTACCTAAGTAGACTTACTTCTTTGACTTCCTTGTGGAAGAGAAACTTCATTTTATAAAGACTAGCTCTCTGCACAAATCCGCAACGAAGTTGAATAGTTCTTTATAAAAGAAACTTACCGTAATCCACGAGCGAGTTTTTCAAATGAATACGAAACGAAAGAGACAAGTTAGAATATAAAAAGAAGCGTTTTTCATGAACTCGTATTTTTTTATTTGAAAAACTTCTTAGACATTTAGTTGGACAGCATTTTATGATGTCTATTGCAGGGTTGTTTTGGGTTAAATAAATAAAACAAACAAAGAACATATATGTTTTATTCTTTCGAAATAAACCATCACACATCCAAGACATACTCAACAAAAATCAATCACATGAACATCATTATGACGAAATAATTATAAAATAACTTTATAAATACCTGAATTACTCCTCAGTGGCAACTGGTATATTATAACATTACAGACCTCCCTAGGGGGATAGAGGTAGCTACAATTTACAAACTTTTATAATTATAAGCGTAGATAGTCCACCCGTAGGGACATAACTACATGCATTAGTGTAACAAATCGTAAGAATTATGTCTATAAACTTATTAATTACGTAGGACTATTCTAAGTCACCTCGAAACCGTTGGCTTATGCTGAGTATTCTGGGTTATATTTCAATTCTTGTCTTCTGGGATTCAATATGGCTGAACTTGTCATCGCGGGGTCTTCCAGTCTTCTCTATAAGTGTTAGAAGTCTTAATTCAAAAGTACCTCTTAGTCCACGGTTGGGCAGTTGTGTCTTCGTTTACTGGTGCCAACTGAAAAGTCCATTAAGCAAGCTAGTAAAGAGCGTTTGAGACTATTAATAATGGATTGTCTATAAAAGATTGAGATAGAAATGATAATTTACAATAGGTACATTTTTTTTTCACAATTCACAATGACACTAACTTTTTTTAATAAAATTATCATTCTTTTACAGACATTCCAAATGGGGTGAATAGGGGTTAATATTCATGTCATGGCAGCAGGTTTAAATAAATTTATAAAAATCTTAAACGAAAACATTAGTAGCAAACTTAATAGTAGAATTATGTGCCAAAAAAAAACCCTGCTACCACACATAACGTGATTTGGGTACCTGTAAGTACATAGTCGATGTTGTGATAATCAGCATCCATTTGGCTTACAGCCCCGCTTGTAAAATGGCATTGTATGTGGCAAATAGTATAAATTTCGCATTTTAATTTTATACGCGTGGAATTTACCTACTATAAAAAATCCGCATAGTAAAATTATAATGTAACGTCAGTCTAGTAGGTCATTGTAGCCTATTTTTCTTTTATTTACCCTAACAAATACCTGTCATCACATTAGCGATCAGCACCGGACGGTCGACTGTGGCAACTCGACAAATGACGACGGCGAAACACAAAATTATAGAATACCTCAAAAACAACGGCGTGCCGAACTGCTACCTATAGACTGTTCACCAACCACCACAGATACAACTCTAATCCAATACATATAAGGATTAAAATCGAATACGCAGTGACAGGCGAACAGATCATTCCCATCAGCTCGCGGTTACTATTCAAAATCCAATCAAATACCTGGCAAATCCGTCGGTGTGACGACAATTATCGAATCGAGAGTACAAATTACTCCCAATATGTATGCCATATACCGTTATATATTGGTACGTTACAATAAGCTGTAAAATAACAGTGTTCATTTTATTACTTGTCATTGTCATTTTTATAATAATTGGGCATGGAACGAGCGTGGGAGGGGGTGAATCTTGTGTGGTAGGGTAAAGTTGGGTGTTTGGTTGGGTGTGGATTATAGAGTATAGCCCTATGAAATATACTTACCGATTTCAGGCGCTATTTGTGATACCTCAGTCATAAGCTAGTGGCGGTCGCGGGAACGCCGGCGGGAGCGCTCGTGAGGCGATCCTGGAAACAAAATACAGTTATTTTAGACTTTACAAATCGATTAGAAAATCGAAACGAAAATTATTTACTTGCTTTAAAATTATGTGAAATACTAATCTGTTTTCATCTTCTTCTATCTTTTCGATGATGAACTGTCGAGTCGACGTTTTGTCGATATTATATTCAAGAGGAAGGTTTATAGCACCCATGTGAAACCGGAATCCCTACTAATATTATAAATACGAAAGTAACTCTGTCTGTCTGTCTGTCTGTTACGCTTTCACGCTCAAACTAGAGGACCAATTTAAATGACATTTGGTACAAAGAAAGTCTGGAGCCTGAGAAAGGACATAGGCTACTTTTTAACCGACTGCAAAAAAGGAGGAGTTCCACGCGGACGAAGTCGCGGGCAGAAGCTAGTAATATTATAAAGAGGAAAACTTTGTATGTTTGAAAAACTACTGGACCGTTTTTAAAAATTATTTAACCATTCAAAAGATACGTTATCCACTAGTAACATAGGCTATAGAATATTCTGGAAAAAAAAAATAGGGATCCGTGCGAAGCCGGGGCGGGCTGCTAGTCCTAACTAATATTATAAATGCGAAAGTAACTCTGTCTGTCTGTTACGCTTTCACGTTAAAACTACTGGACCGATTTATACGAAATTTGGTACAAAGAAAGTCTGGATCCTGAGAAAGGACATAGACTACTTTTTAACCGACTGCAAAAAAGGAGGAGTTCCACGCGGACGAAGTCGCGGGCAGAAGCTAGTTATTAATAAATTGATAATAACTCACTTCTATCCTTCCTCGACCTGCGGTCGCGGTCCCGGTCCCGGTCGCGGTCGCGCTCTCTCTCGCGGTCCCGCTCCTCGTGCCGCCCGCCCTTCTCTTCTCGGCTAGACCTGGTCATAACAACTGTTATAAAATATCGGTCGCTAGAATAAGACAGAAGGGACTGGAAAATGCCAGCTTCTATCTGTGACACAATTTAATATCAATCAAAAATCTTATAGATGTAACTTATTAATAATAATATATTTTCATTTGAAAATAGTATGCTTGCCACCAAAGGTTCCTTAAACCTTTTTATATCTCCGGGTTCTAATCACTGTGTATCTATCTCATCTATCCATCTCTATTGTTATGTCTCTTTCTATGCTTAAACTTTGTCTTATATCGCCCATCTGAATCTAAAGAGAGCTAAGCTTATTTTTTCAGGAGAGTCGAAATCCTGTTTAACATGTCCATATGCATTGTGCATGCAGGAGTTTTCCGTATAGATTGATGCTTTTTATAATGAAGCTAGAAGAGCTTAAATCAGTTTTATTGGTAGGTAGGTTATGCTGTAAAGAATTTGATGGTGTGCATAACTCAAACTTCAGGTTTTTGAGTTGTGCGATATATTATAATGTGTATAATATGTTATGATCTTACCTATGTCTCTCCCGGTCCCTCTCCCTCTCCTTATCCCTGTCACTCTTCTCCCTCTCCTTGTCTCTGTCCCCGCGGTCCCCGCGCCCCTCCCGTTCCCGGTCCCGCTCCATGCGCTCCCGGTCCCGCCGGTCGGAGCCAAGCCCACCCCCGCTACGGGCGTTCCTCTCCCTCTCCCTCTCCTCTCGACGCTTCTTCTCCTTCTCTTGCAGCTCCTTCTCTCGGGACTCCATCATCTCTTCGTAAGCTTGGCGGAGTTTGAAGTAGCTGTAATTGGATTGATGAACTATAGAGTTTCATTTTGAGAAGCTGTCTTGACTTTTAAAGTGTTTACATACCATTTTAATATAGAAATCAAATGAATTTATTTCATCTACTAGGTATTAAGATACATCACAATATTTTGTTTATTGTTTTTTTATTTTAATGAACTCAATATGAGTTCATTTTATTTTGCCGTGTTTTTACAGTGGTAAGTTTCACATGTACCCGTTTGAGGGTGTTGCTATGTACTTAAATATTTGTTTATTAATTATTTAGTTATATATTTATTATACACGGATTGTGAGAACTGCAGATATACAAAATTAATTTACCAAGGTCAAGAATAAGACAACGTTTAGAATAAAGACAATGACATGAGCAATATTTGCCCCTGATTATCCAATTGTCTATGATCAATGAATATATTTGTAAATACATCAATTGTTTGCTCACCCGACATGTTGCTTGCCGGACAAGTGATCGTCAATACGCTGTTGAGCATCACCAACAATAAGGAAGGCACCACACACTGGGCACACCTCCATTTGCTTCTCCTGCGCTGCTGCTAGTTCTGCGGTCATGGACCAATGGCTGCCAACAAATTGAATAATATTAATTAAATATGTTAAGATTCATTAAGAGCAGTAATACAATCTTACATTGACTCAAAGAATAGCTTGCATTTACGTGCGGTATGATTACATTAGTTTTGATCAAAAGGCAGTAGTTATGCAAAAACAAAAAAAAATAAAGTATCAATTGATACACTTAATACATAATAATATATGTCCAGTCGTTTCGGAGCCTATTCAATCCAAACAAACAAACCTTTCCTCTTTATTATAAAACTAGTGGTTCGCCCCGGCTTTGCACGGATCCCTACTTTTTTTATATTAGTATAGAAAAACATTGTTTATATCCAGCAAATCCATAAATTACGTCAACTAATGAGATGGAGGGTCCAGCCAAATGTGATATTAGCTAAAGCATGGCAAAAGGGGAGGAGGAGGTCTAGAAATCTTAAAAGAAAAGTAATAAAATCTTGTAGGTCAATAGAAGAAGTCAAAATCAATATCTGAGTGGCTTGCAAAATGCATATGATGCATATTGTGTGGTGAATATTAGTACTTCATACCTGTTCTCCTGCTGCTTTAATAAAGTCTCCTTTTCTTCTTTGAGTCTGTCGCAGAGCTTCATTAGGCCCTGGGCTTGTTCAACGTCTCCTCTGGTACCAGCCTCCTCTGCTTCCTGAACCAAAGCTGTTACCTTTTCAGATAGCAGTTTCACCTGAAATGTAGTTTGAAAATTAGTTCGGAAATCTTATGAATAAGACTTTTTCAAGATTATTACCATGGGCAGAAGATCAAGAACAAATACATACCTGCTCCTGATTTTTTTCAGTTTGAGCTTGTGTCATTGGTGGACCCTCTGGTTTTGAATTCATCAACTCCAATCTCTGCTTTCCTTTCTGTATTTTTCCTGAAAATCATATTCACTTTCTATAACAATTGTATTAATATTTTACACATTTTTTTCAAGGTCTAATGTATCTAATATACTAAAATTATCAAAGTTTATAATAACATAATCTATTTTAGAGTTACAAGCAAACTTACTTTGATATTCAAATATAACTAAGGAAACTCATTTTTTGATAACATGTACTTACTCTCAACATCATTTATCATGTGCCGGCAGAAGCGAAGAAACTCTTCCACATACTGCGCCTTCTTATAAGAAGACTCTGCCTTCTCAAATAGGTCTTTAACTTCGTCATCATGGACTTTCGGACAAACTCCTAGGTCAGCTCTAGTGTTCACAAACAAGTCGTGAGGACAGAACTTTACCATGTAGTATTTGCAATACTAAAAACAAAGATATATATAGTCATTTTTAGAATGCGAACTCTATAGCAAATCGTCTCATAATGTGAGATCAATCTCTGAGTCAATCATATTACTTATTATGATTGTACAATACATTCAAAGGAACAAATCACTTCCAATTGAATAAGCTTGTGAAGATAAATTACGACATAAATATAACAATGAAACATGTAATAAAAAGCTAGCTAAATTAGTGTAGCAATATAATATTCCCTCTGCGTGAAAAGCAGCTAATTATCTCGAGTTACCTGGGTAACGTAATAACATAAAAAGTTTCTAACCTAAAATAATTATTATTATTTGCTGAAGTAAACTCTACTGTGGTGCTCTTACCTCAGGATCTTCCCAGTTCGGTTTCTTTATCTTGTCATTTGGATTAGTATTTCGATGTCTTCCCATCAATTCGTCAAGTAACTGAGCTGCTGCTAGTACCGCCATTGTTACTGCAACACTGGCTACTTAATATAAATTTACGTAAAGCTTAAAAGTAAAAGGACATTACAATTTTTACAATACGGAATTAGTCTAGTTTCATTATTGTAAGATAATTATAAAGTACAAAAATTAAAACCACTTCAGTCGTCACTTCAATGCGCAAACCACAGATTGAAAATCAAAATGGCGAAATATACTGAACAGTGAACTTACATGAGGTGGAATGTGTTGCTGTTGACAATATCGTGCTAGGTTTAATAGTCTATGGTTATAATAAAAACCGATATTAACCACAACTCACTCATCACTAGAACTGTCAATTCAAAAAACTGCATTGACATTTGAAATCTCAAGCGGGGTAGGGGATTTATTATGCGGAAAATTTATCGCATAATTTAGCATTTTCCGATTGATTTTTAGAGTGGTGTGCTTATTGTTGGAACTATAGTTTGGAGCCTGGTGCATTCTAAATGTTGACTGCATTTCTTAATTTAGCACAATGAATTTAGTTTACCGATAATAAAGTTGAAATTCACAAATGAATCCGAAAAACAGCAATGAAATGGATTCCGGCTTTTTCGAAACGAACTATGTTTATTTATTTCACATTATTGTTTCTATTATATTTATTTTATGTTTTGAATACTTGTTTAGTTGACGAAAGAAAGGTAGGCTGTGTTTTTGTAATAAATAAACTTATAACAGAATAAATAAATAGTGAGATGTAGTATGTACCTATTAAGTATTTTTTTTTCAGTTCTCACTGAAGCATATATTTATCAAGCAACACATTAATAAATACAAAAGTGCCGCAGTACGTTTTGTGTCATTGTTTGGTTTTAATTTAGAGGATGAAGACTACAAATACAGGAGACTAAAGAATCAAAACTTGGTGCCAGTAAAAAGATTGCCTGATGCTCTTGTTATAGGTGTAAAGAAATGTGGGACCAGAGCCCTGTTGGAGTTTTTAAGGTTGGTCTATTTCCTCATTATGCTAGTTTATTTCTAATTAGTGAATAAAAATATTGCAATTAAATATCTATACTAATATTATAAAGAGGAAAGATTTGTATTTTTGTATTTTTGTATGTTTGTAATGAATAGGCTCCGAAACTACTGGACCGATTTCAAAAATTCTTTCACCTTTGGAAAGCTACATTATCCCCAAGTAACATAGGCTATATAATATCACGCTAGGTCTTATAGTTGCGGAGCAGTAACCGAAAATGTTTCAAAAACGGGGGAAAAGTATCGTTTCGTAGGCCTTAAAAAAATCTTAAGTCCCCCCGTGCGAAGCCGGGACGAGCCGCTAGTCTTTGATAAATAGCCAATCTGGTCTGAGTAACAGTATGTGTTAATTGTAAATGGAATCTATAGTAAACATAATCTATAGTAAGCAAAATGGTGGATTTATTAATAATAAAAATAACCGCTATTATTATATATAAGGACTATTATTTTCGTTGAAACATCTGTTATTTTTGAAGTTGGTGATATTTAAAAAAAAATGTTACTCCATCCAAGTGTAATTATTACAAGTTACAAAGTGGCTCTTCATGTATTTTTTTTATTTCCAGATTACACCCCGATGTAAGAGCAGCTGGTTCAGAAGTTCACTTTTTTGACAAGTATTATCACAAAGGTTTTGAATGGTACAGGTATGAAAAATAATGACCGATTATGCACTAGTTATCTATTTTATACTAGCACTAGTTATATATTAATAAATTTAATGTTGCACCCCAAAAACTTATAAAAAAAATCTGAAAAATTTAATAAGGCATGTTCTAAGTATATCCGTTTATATTTTCCTCCTTTTTTAACCCCAATTTTTATATCCTAAAATCATCTTAGCGTAGAGTCAGCATCAAATATATTTTGAACACACTAATAATTTTGAAAATTATGTATTGACCTTTACTTTATATTTGACTGTGTCCCTTTAGGGACCGAATGCCGCCTACTCTAGAAGGTCAGATCACAATGGAGAAGACTCCCTCGTACTGGGTGACGAGAACTGCTCCGAAACGTGTTCATGCTATGAATCCACACGTCAAGTTGCTTGCTGTCGTAAGGGATCCAGTCACTAGAGCAATAAGTGACTACACTCAATCTGCTAGGTATATTTTATATACAACAATAGGTCTAAATCTTATCTTACATATTATCTATACTTACTAATATTATAAAGAGGAATATGTAGTTTGTTTGTTTGGATTGAATAGGCTCCTAAATGACTGGACCGATTTGAATAATTGTTTCACTGTTGGAAAGCTACACTATTCCCAAGTGACATAGGCTATAAAAAAAGATATTTCTTGCGAAGCTAGTTAGGACAGCTAGGTATACAATAAAATCCTAGTCTTGAATAACACACAGATAGATATGCGCACTGCCTAAACCGCTGATTGTAGAGACCTAAAACTTGAATCGTCAGCAAATAAAACAAAACAAGCGACTTAAATTTTTTTTTTTTTTTCTCGAACTGAATACTGAAGCGCAGTTGGCCAGCTAATGGGCCTTCACTGCAAAACCGGACGGGTGGCGAGACTCCTGAAAGGAGACTCTTAAGCCTTTTGGGTTGGTTTAGGGTTTTTAGCCCTGACCGACCCGAGGGCCCCCCAAGGTGGGGGTCGCACCTCGGCTCGGGCCGTCAGGAGGTGTGTTGACACGACTATTATGTTGCAAGGGAACAGAAGGTCCCTGCGGATAAGTCCGACGCGCGCCGGGTGTATGTGGACGTCTTCGACCCCGCCGGCGGGGCCGCTGTAACACTATCGAGTATGCTAGGTGTGGGTGAGGCCGCATGCCGCGCGGCAGCTGCCTGTGTGTCGGTGTACGGTTTGTGTCCGTGGGAGGGGGCGCGGCGGCCGCTATGGCGGCCGTGATCGAATCGGGCGGGTCCAGGAGGACGTTACGAGGGCGACGTTTACGAACAGTTTCGTCAGCGCGAACCGTGTATTCGGAGGCTTGAACGACTAACGGATTTGGATGATGCGGAGCTTTATCGAAATAACCGCGCGACGCGGTTTGCATAAAAGTCCCCAGAGTGGGGAGATCGAGGTCCCTATGGAGATCCCTATTCCTTTCGTAACGACGCGCGCCTACGGCCATACGCAGAAATTTATTTTGAATAACTTGCAGACGTTGCAGTTTGTATTGGCTGACGTGTGCGAACACTACGCTAGCGTAAGTCATGATGGGACGCACACAGGTTTTGTAAATTGTCAGCTTATTTCTAAGTGACAGTTTACTCCGCCCGTTGAGCATACAGAATAAACGGCCTAGAACGAAAGCGGCCCTATTCCTAACTATTTCTATATGCGCTCTGAAGGTGAGTCTGCGATCGAGGGTGACGCCCAAGTACTTTGCTTGGCTAGACCATGGAATTTGCCTATCGAATAGCGTGATCGGGAGTTCGTGGGTTCGATAGAGTGTCTTGCGTGTGAAGCACACAGCGGCACTCTTCTCTGGATTGACTTCTATCCTCCAAAGACGGAACCAATCGCCTAGAAGGTTCATGGCCCGTTGGAGATATAGATTGAGACGGCGGGGGCTCTTATACGACGCATAGATGGCGGTGTCGTCTGCAAATAAGGCATACCTAACTTGAGGGATTTTGGGGATATCGTTGGTGTACAAGGAATATAGGAGAGGTGAAAGAACGGAGCCTTGTGGGACTCCCGCTCTCAGCGGATGAGGATTCGAGAGCGTACCTTCCACTCTGTAGCGAAAGCTTCGATTTGCTAGAAAATCGCGCAAAATCAGGACGAGACGTGCTGGTACGCCCATGGTGGACAATTTGTACACCAGGCCGTTATGCCAGACCTTATCGAATGCCTTCGCTACGTCGAGGAAGATAGCTCCCGTCGGGGTTTTTGGATTACTATGAATGTGCTCCGTGATGCGGTGCACCTGCTGTACGCAAGAGTGTCTGGCACGGAATCCAAACTGCTCATCTAATAGGAGGCCTGGGGAGTCTTGAAGAAACCCCCACAGGCGGGCTATAATGAGACGCTCATAGAGCTTACCTAATGAACACAATAAACTAATCGGACGATAGCTAGTCGGTGAAGTCCAGGGTTTACCTGGTTTCCTAATACCTATCACTGTGGCTTCTTTCCACACCTGAGGGAATTGACAATTCGCCAGAAGGGCGTTAAATATCGCGGCTAATAGAACTATAAACTGAGCCGGCAGGTGCTTCAGCATTTTATTAGAAATGCCATCCGCACCGGGCGACTTCTTGGGTCGTAACTTCCTGATCAGAGACTCGACTTCATCGGGCGTAACCGGTGTGACACTATCTAACTCTCTAGGAACTAATTGAGCTAATCGCTCCACCTCCGAGTTCACGCGGTTAACGTGATTCTCGTCGACGGGTTGAAGGCTCGGAGTACATTGTGACTCTAGACTGTCTGCTAAGCATTCAGCCTTTTCAAAATCATCGAACGCGGGGGCCCTATTATCTGGACGGTCCAGAGGCGGCATGGTAGCGGCAACATCTGACTTGAAGTGTTTCACCAACGACCAATAAGCTTGGTGCGACGGGGAAATCTCTTCCATCAGATCTTCCCACCCCTTGCATTTGAATTCGGAGATGCGTTGCCTTACATTACGCTGTAACCAACGCATACGTCTCCGATTCTCTACAGACGGAATGAAATCGAATGCCCTAATGGCGGCGTTCTTCGCCGTTATTAGCCGTCTTATACCTGCCGGCAAGCGGCCGCGTCGGAGGTGTTCGTTGGCGGGCACTTGGCGGGAGGCATCACTGAGGACAGTGGTGAGACAGCTAGTAACGGAGTCGATTGCCGCGTCTGTCGAATTAGGTTCGGCAGCTAATCTGGTACCTATTTCCTCTAATTCAGCGGAATTGCTGATCCTATCTAACGCTACGTCTACATTGAGCCAGTTTAAGACTGTCTTCATAATCGGTTCAGTGTTTGGCGAGGGGCCGAGTTCGAGAATAACTGGCCTATGATCAGATTGTAACGCGCTATGCACTTCTATAGAACGGAACGTTAGCGCGACGTTCTTTAAAAGTGCAATATCTAAGATGTCCGGTACGTAGCCCGGAAGGTCAAGGTGTGGTTCCGAGTAATGCGTAGCGCAGGTGGGCGCATAGACCGCAACGGAGAGCTCGTCGATGTATCTTTCGAGGAGCAGTCCGTTGCGGTTCGTGCGCACACTATTCCAGACGGGATGTTTGGCATTGAAGTCCCCGGCCAGTATGACCGAGTCCCCCAACGCAAACAACGCCTCCAGGTCTGATCTAAGCATTACTTTGGACGGAGATAGATAGACTGACGCCACTATGACAGGTTGGTGGCCGGTCATAGCGATGCGGCAGACTGACACCTCCATGTTGGTAAGAGAGGGTGGTGGATCCAACGGACATACGTGGAGCGCACGCTTAAAGTAAATCGCGGTACCGCCTAATCTGGTGTCCCTATCGTTCCTAACTACGTTATAATTAGCGAAACGCGGCGTTCTTTGACTTGGTTTCAGGAACGTCTCCTGAACCAAGAAGAAATCTAAATTATGCGACTTAAATCCATTACAGTTGTTTAATTCCAAAAATTACTACAGTAGATTAGTCTCCAATATTTTACCATTCCAAATTACAGTAAAAGACCATCGCTCCCGCGTTTCGAAGAGCTGGCAATCGTCAACGTGACCTGGGGCGGCGCTAGGGCGGTGGCAGCGTCGTGGCCCCCGGTGAGGCTGGGCGTATACGCAAGACCGCTGAGGCGGTGGCTGCGACGGTTCCCGAGGGAGAGACTGTTGCTGATCAGCGGGGAGAGGCTGGTCGCTGACCCCGCCGCTGAGATGGCTAGAGTTCAGGTAAGATATCTTAAATGTTTAAACTTGAATGGAAATAAATACGCGATGAGGTACTTGGTTAGAATCATATTATATCACTAGCGGACCCGACAGACACAGACAGACAGTTGTCCTGTCCCACGTCCCAAATCTATTTGACCCTATTGTGAATGTAAACCATCCTCAAACCCTCTGGAATACACACCCACAAAGAATTTCATCAAAATCGGTCCAGCCGTTTAGGAGGAGTTCAATGACTAACACACGTACAGAAGATTTTTATATATAACGATAGTGGTTAGTGCTCAGATGAGCATGATAGTTAAAATGTATACAATTACTTATGTAAAAGAATATCGTTTTAGTTACACTATTTATAACTCAAGAACTGCTGGTTACAGGTTTTGAGTCAAGTGCAGACTTAGTTTTAATTGGATTAACAAAATATTTCTAGATACATTTTTCTACTAAAGCGATATACACTCAGAGGCACAAATAACCATTTTCTGAATTTTCTTATAATTTCTTCTGAAGTTTGTTATTTCAAATTGATTATTTAATAAAGTACATGTTTATGTTAATAAAACGGATATGAACACTTAACAGTTTTAATTGTGAAAAATTATATACACATTTTAGTGTTTTCGTAAAATGTATGTGGGCGGTTAATTGTGCCTCTGAGTATAGATCAAGCTTGGTTGTTCGCACGAAGCCGGGGCAGATTCTAGATTAGGGTGATTCCACGGGCGTTTCACCCGCCGTCAGTCCCTTGCCATAAATATTGAAGAATTAAGCTACAATAAGATTTAAACTCTATTAATTTTGACGACAAGTGCGAGCGCAGTATGTCGTCGCATCAAAACGTAATTCTTGTTGTAGCTCATTTCTTCAATATTCAGGACAACGTACTGACGGCGGTTGAAACGTCCGTGGAATCACCCACTAAACAAATAAAATTCCTAACACGAACAATTGATATTCCAGGAATTCCTAGGTCTAAAACGGGTGATAACAGAAAAACACTTCTATTTCAACTCTTCCAAGGGCTTCCCGTGTCTCCTAAAATCTGAAAGCCGCTCCACTCCTCATTGTTTGGGGAAGACCAAGGGACGTAGCCACCCATACATCGACCCGGCAACAATAGAAACTCTAAGGGAATTTTATAAGCCGTTCAATGAGAAATTTTACGAATTGTCTGGTATAAATTTTGGGTGGCCTTGAACTGTTGTGACCTTTTTTTTATGGCTATTGCCTGAATGGAGTTTGTTAAGGAAGGTTATGGTAGTTGATAAATGTTTTTTTTCCGGGCAGGACGAAGAGTCATGTCCCCGGATTCCGGGGACATGGTGAGATGGATGGTACTAAGTAGAAACACTATATGTATTGACTGCGACTATTATAATATAATATTGATTTCATAAAACACAACACTTATATACTAGGTATATCGAGACAGCGCATATCGCTGCTCGATCTATCTGCTACGTGAGTTACGTGACTGTGGCAATCTGCTGACAGGGCCGCCACAGTTTTCTTTTTAAATACATAGGTACTTTTACAGTACATCCAAAACTTGGTACCTTGTACTGTAAATAATTTGTGGTATAAGTACCTTCGGAAAATTTGAAAATGTCACAAACAATATTTGAATTTGTCTCGAATTGACTTTTGCTGAATATTTGTTTTGCACAGCCTCACTAGTTTGATTACATTACTAATGTAGACACTTGGTTCCTACTTAAATATAATCATAAATTCCTCACAATGTTCCCATTTTTACATAAATCTAGTCATTAATAATTATATTTATTAGCTTTAAGTTTATTTTTATTAGTAGTAGGTGTTTTAAATGTGGCTTTTTTATGTGTAACAATGCAACGATTTTTAGTAGTGGCGGATTCGCCTTAAGGTCCAGTAGGCACTGAATACTTTTGTATAGCTGTTTAAAAATATAATATTATGCTTCACGCCAAGTTTTCAATAATTATAATTACTGTAATAATTAATATTAGCTAAATATTTCAATAAATGAAGGCACGATGGTTGTGTTTGTAAACGAGAGTGAATAATTATACAAAATAAACTGCTCATGTAGATTAGGGCTAAATTTATTCCTATATCGAATTAAGTATTATAAGTCACACCGCTATAATGCACTTTATGTCCACGTATTAAAGTTCATATTGCGATTGTACAGCAAGTCATGTAGTTCAAAAATTGTCAATCATTAAGTATATACTTGACGAAGTTGACCACAGAAATTGGAGAAGTCGTTGCTTCGAAGCCGGCAGTCCTAACCGAAGTGGAAAACTTCTATGGCCGGTTGTACGCTTCGCATGCATCTCGACCTGATCCCGGAAATGAGGATTCTAGAGCCACTTTAACACGCCACTACAGCGAAGACCTGCCAGAAGTCAGTATTGGCGAAATCGAGATCGCTCTTGGACAGCTCAAAAACGGAAAAGCCCCTGGAGAAGATGGCGTTACAACAGAGTTATTAAAAGCAGGAGGTAAACCTATACTTAGGGAGCTCCAAAAACTCTTTAACGCCGTCTTGTTTGAAGGGAGAACTCCAGAGATGTGGAGTAGAGGTGTGGTCGTCTTGTTCTTCAAAAAGGGAGATAAAACCCTGTTGAAGAACTATCGACCCATTTCCCTTCTAAGCCACGTCTATAAGCTGTTCTCAAGAGTAATCACGAACCGTCTTGCGCGAAGATTTGACGAATTCCAACCACCGGAGCAGGCTGGGTTTCGGAGCGGATACGGCACCATAGACCACATCCACACAGTGCGGCAGATTATACAGAAGACCGAAGAGTATAATCAGCCCCTGTGTTTAGCATTTGTGGACTATGAGAAGGCCTTTGACTCGATCGAGATCTGGTCTGTTCTGGAGTCCCTGCAACGATGCCAAGTCGATTGGCGATACATCCAAGTGATGAGATGTTTATACGAAGCCGCTACCATGTCCGTCCAAGTCCAGAATCAGCAAACAATGCCTATACCATTGCATCGCGGTGTGAGACAAGGGGACGTTATCTCCCCGAAATTGTTCACAAATGCAATGGAGGATATGTTCAAAACGCTGAACTGGCAAGGACGTGGCATCAAAGTAAATGGCGAGTACATCTCTCACTTGCGATTTGCTGATGATATCGTCATCGTGGCAGAAACGCTGCAGGACCTACAACAGATGCTGAATGATCTGGTTGACTCTTCTGTACGCATTGGCCTACGGATGAACTTGGACAAAACCAAGGTCATGTTCAATGAACATGTACTACCGGAACCAATTGCGGTACACGGCGCCGTTCTCGAAGTTGTTCAAAAATATGTCTACCTTGGACAGACATTACAGTTAGGTAGAAACAACTTCGAGGATGAGGTGGATAGAAGAATTCAGTTAGGTTGGGCAGCGTTTGGGAAGCTACGTCAAGTCTTCATATCGTCACTCCCACAGTGCCTGAAGACGAAAGTCTACAATCAGTGCGTCCTACCCGTCATGACATACGGAGCCGAAACGTGGACACTGACGGTACGGCTGGTTCACAAATTTAAAGTCGCTCAGCGGGCTATGGAAAGGGCTATGCTCGGCGTTTCTCTGCGGGATCGAATCAAAAATGAGGTGATTCGGCAGAGAACCAGAGTCATCGACATAGCCCACCGGATTAGCAAGCTAAAGTGGCAGTGGGCTGGCCATATTAGCCGAAGAACCGATAACCGTTGGAGTAAACGTGTTCTAGAGTGGAGACCGCGTCTCGGCAAGCGTAGTGTAGGACGTCCTCAGGCAAGGTGGAGTGACGATTTGCGTAAGATGGCTGGCAGGAGCTGGATGCGAGCAGCCGAAGATAGAGCAAAGTGGCGTGCAATTGGAGAGGCCTATGTCCAGCAGTGGACTGCGACGGGCTGATGATGATGATGATGATGAAGTATATACTTGTCAAATATACAATTTATTCTAGTGTATTAGAAAATTAAAATGTGTTGGTTTTTTTTAATAAACTTTTTGTACTTTAGTGTAGTGTAGCAAGCAGTTTGAAGCAGACTATATTTCTTACATTTTCATATTTCGTATGATATTCTTCAGTAATAATATGGCATACATTTCATTTTGTTATACCGTAAATTTTTAATACTCTACTTTGACATAAAAATAATCAAATGTGACATTGAAAATTTGATCAGGAAAAGTTATCCGACAGGATTAAAGTAACCCGATTTTACTATAATACAACTATAACAATATTTCGTGTATTTTTAACTAATTTTCATAATTAATATAGATATTGTGCTTCTCAGTTTTTATACAACTAGTTAAGATGTAGATTTAATTCAAGTAGTTCCTATACATCTAGCGCAGGTGGTATGACGTATTTAAAAACTTATCTGCCTTTCACAAATTACATTGATTTTAGTTTATTGCTCTAATAAGTCCTGGATAAGCTATTTATCACTTTTACAAGGCGCGTGCAGTGCGCATGAAGGAGCCGGGGTGGGCATATTTGCGACATTTTATATGCAATCCACGCCCATGCTAGACTATATAAATATAGTATGAGTGCCAATTATTGTTTATTTATTCAATTAATTAATTATTTGGACCTCGAACGATGATTTTATCTGCAGAATTTGTGACAAATAGCTTAAAGTAAATTGTGACAGATAGCTTTTGCGTTACGTCTTATCACTTATATATATTTTATGCACTGACGTTTCCCGAAGCTGGTCCGAGATAGGTAAATAAAGATACCATGCTTATTATGTTCGGAAGTCGGGGCTTGTGACGTCACTTTATGGTAAAATTTATACCTTAACGGCACGAGCCTCGAATGTTACTGACGCACTAAATGGAATTTTGTTTTCTTTACCCCTTCAAAATTATACTTGAACACTTTCAATATTTAATCTCTTGCGTTGGTAAAAATCTGCCTACTCTAGCAATGCCCACTGCACGCACCTGATGTGCAAAGGGATCTTCCAGTTAACCTTTAGTGATTAAATTCTGCTTTAAGATGCGCTAGATGTTATTCGCGCTATGCCATCCAAAACTCACGTGCCATATAGTCGCCTAGTTATCAGAATAAAGCTTTAAAACGTTTACTCAATTTTACTATAATAAAAGACATGAATATAAAAATGTTTTTATTTATAACTCGCCTCAATACACATTTATAATCTGCAATTAGTGACGTTGGCCCCTAGACAAGGCAATCGATAATAGCGAATGAACGTAACGAATTCAAAGTTGTATAGAATTGACATAACTTAAATAGTCACGTGGTTAGTATTCCGCTTATGTTAATTGCATGCAATTTTACATTCATTTCGTTCCTTCGCTTTTATCGATTGGTATTTGTCTAGATGACGTATCTCTTAACTTAAAACAAAACTTCCTTAATTAATAACTAGTGTGAACAGAAAAATATAACTTTTCTAAGGGCCTTTTTGACAATGTCCAAGTGTCGAATCAATTTTAAAAAATACATACAATTTAGTTTTCGTGGACAATTAGTTCCAAACTAAATAGCTTGTACTATGGGTACTTGATAATGGATAAACATAATAATATGTTAATATATAAAAGACATCCAAGACTCAGATACAAATCCTCGTGTTGACACCGATTTCTGCAAGCGGGAATCGAACCCGCTACCTCTAGTTTCGTTGTCAGGAGCTCTGACAACTAGGACCAAGAGGTCGTCAATTGTAAAAATATGTACATCTGTCAAGTAAGTAGCCTGCACCTTACTTAATACTTGGATATTGTAAAAAAAGCCCTTAGAAACATAATTCATAACATAGAAACAAAAATATATAACAATATAAGATATCTCGACTATAAGGAATTATTAATATTTTGGATATATTTTTATAAGATGATGAAATAGGCATGACAGTTTTTCTTTGTTCATCAAGTAAATTACCAAAAAATATTGGACACGACACGTATTCAACTCAAATAACTCAATAAACGTATTTTTTTTAAAAAATATATAATTACAAATATACTAGTATTTCTAAAAATTTGGGAGTCACGTCACGTTACGAATTGTACAATAACGTGACGTCACGATCCCCCACTTCCGAATTTTAGAAACAACTGTCTTTTTGTTTGTTTGTTTAAAAAAACGAGACCAATAATTTTTTTTGATAATCTAGCTGACGGACTTAAGAGGATTGTGAACCTGTTAACTTTCATACAAAAGGCGATAACGTTTTACACCCAGTAAATATAGTTAGATTTTTATAATTTTTGGATATGTTGTAGATATAATGAGAAACTACGTCTGTACGTTTTGATTTTTAAGAAATATTGCTTACGCTAAAATTTATTAGCATCCAAAATTCTATATATAGATCTAAAAATCTATATTTAGATCTAGCGTAAGCAATATTTCTTAAAAATCAAAACGTACAGACGTAGTTTCTCATTATATCTACAACATATCCAAAAATTATAAAAATCTAACTATATTTACTGGGTGTAAAACGTTATCGCCTTTTGTATGAAAGTTAACAGGTTCACAATCCTCTTAATAGAATTTCACTTTTTATACCCAGTCGTCACTTCTATTATACTTAAATCATTTTATATTTTTTGCCAACGACGGCATATAACGTCGATATGTAAAAACTCATCAATATATGGCGTGCCTACCCTGCCGTACTGCACGCACCTGCTCAAGGTAAGTTACTATTCGGTATATAAACAGGCAGATCTGATGGGTTTACTTGTAAGTATGAGATTGAGGCTGTACCGACTATAGCGAAGATTATTGTAACATCGTCTGTATATTGAGAATGAAGAGCAGCTATTTCTGAACCCTTTGGAAATGCTGTTGTTTCTCTGTAAAAAAAAAATTACATCAAAACTAAATATAGAAATACTATATACAGATACACTACTAGCTGACTAAACAAACGTAGGTACCCCGTTTTTTGAATTTATTTGTTAAAAAAAAAATATATACGCGTCGAATGAGGGCCACCGCGTGTCAGAAATCCGCTAGATGCGCTAGTGTAGAATGAGGTCCAGCTGTCATGTACCACCAATCACAGGCCAGTAGCTTGCCTCTCATTGGTGGAACATGACAGCTAGACCTCATTCTACACTAGCGCATCTAGCGGATTTCTGACACGTGGTGGCCATCATTGAGAACCTCCTCCGTTTATTTCGTCGGTTAAAAAGAGTGGTTTATTTCTGAAAGGGTGAAAACTTAGGGTTGTATTTACTTTTCAATGCCGAATTTAAAAAAGGTTTGAAGTACAACTTTGACATTTAGGGGTATAAAAATAGATGTAGGCCGATTCTCAGACCTGCCCGATGTGCTTACAAAATATCATAAAAATCAGTGCAGTCGTTTCAGAGGAGTTTGGAAACAAACACCGCGACACAAGAATTTTATACATTAGATGAGGCACTAAAGGACCGTTTAAAAATCGTGATAAAAATTTCAACAAAATTGGTCCAGTATTTTACCTAGCATAAAGTTAAAATAGTCAATCCATAAACTACTAAATACTTACTCGGTGCAAACTATCCTAAAATGCGGCTTTGGCGGGTTGGACTTTTTGAAATTCTGCACATCTCTATTGTAAACATCGAAGTCTATTTTTAGGGAGCTATCGTCTCCAACTTCCCTTCTCGTCTTTATTATATTCAATTTCTTCAACACAGATTGTAAGTCAGTACAATCTTCCAAAGTGACCAAAGAATTAATAATAACATTTGTTTCCATCGCTGCATTACTTTGAAATTCTTTAGCAGACGTTTCGCAGGTCTCCCAAAACGCAATTTTAGCTTCCAACCAATTTTCAAACTTACTATTTTGACTTTTAATAAAATCATATAGAAAGTCTTGACTATGACCTATAAGTCCATTCATTTGACTACGTTGAACCACTTCTGCTCTACCGAAATCAGTGAAATCTGGTAACCATTTATCATTAAAAATTGTACTTAACTTATCATTGTATTTATTATTTCCAATTAATTCTCTAGAATTTGTTGCAAGTTCATCATTGCCAGAATTCGTTTTATTCTTTTCAGAGAGCTGTTTTAAAATGTTAAAAGGATTTCTTACCATTCTACTCTTTTTGGCTTTCGGTTTTTCTTGAGCATTACACGAATGCTCCATTTCAGAAGCTGTGACTGCATTCTTTCTATCAACAATATCATAATTGCTGTCAACGTAAATATCAGCATTGAATGACTTATTAAAAGTTTTAATCGCATTAGAGAAAGCGCGCCTATGTCTCGCCGATGACATATTTTGCGCTTCCAAATTCTTAATTTTGATTGCAAACTCTTTGAGAGCATTCAAATGTTTTTCGAAATAGTTCTTACTTTCCGATTTCCTTTTTTTGGGACTCAACTGTTCATCATCATCCAATTCGATGGTTTCGACTATATTTTCATCTTCAACCAATATCAGATCGTCAGTGATTCGGAGTCTCGTTTTATATCTAACATTGTACGTGTTCACGAGTCTATGCAGAGCTTGAATATTTTGCTCTTGTACATTTCCTGAATCGACTAAAATTTTCAGTTTCGCTGCCAATTTTCTAATGGATTCCTCGTGGTACTTCTTTGTGCAGTCATGTTTTCTTTTCCTCGAGTCTACCGCGTTAAATTGCGTATTGGCAACAGTGCCAATGTTAGGAAAACATCTATACAGAGGTGGCATCCTAGGCAAAAATTGAAATCTGAACGGCATGCTCGGAAAAAACGGTCTTTGGTACGCCATATTGAAATGAAACTGATTGAAAAAGTTAAACGGTCTAAATTGAGCATACTGTTGAAACCTAGCGTTGTACACAGGATTCCAATTACTAGGACCTTCATTTGCAAGTAAATTCCTGATCCTTCTAACGTGACCTCTATTCACTTCATCGGAAATCGTATATGTTCTAGAACTGGATGACGGCGTCGCAACAATTGTTTTCAGTCTCAAATTTTCTAAATTAAGAACATAAGCTGTATTATTTAAGAACACATTTCGTGGTATATATTGCTCCTCTGGAGCTTTAATAGTGACTATTTCTTTTTGCAGCAAATTCGGTATGTTTTCTTTTAAAGAATTATCAATCACATCCGCTTTGCAAGGCCTCAACTGCCTGTTACTCAAACATTCTAATTGGCGACGTATAAAGAGTTCAGAGCTATGGTGTTTAATTTCGTCACAGCTTGTTTGTTTATCATTACCTAATTCTACTGGTGTTTCAGTAACATTTTCACTAGAACTCACTGGATTCTCAGTTACTGTATCAATTTCCATTTCATTACTAGACACTTTGTGATCTTTACTTAAATTATCACAAACCTTTTTATTTTCTTCATCGGAGTTCAAGGTAGAATTGACTTCATTGACTTTTTCATCATTATTTATATCTACTGTTTTCTTTGGGGGCTTATGTCTAAATATTTTATAACCCAATCTACTAAGTGATGAGTATACTTTGTACTGGAAGAGAGAAATCTTGTCTCGGAGTAACAAAGTATATGCTTGTTGTAAAGATACTGTCACTTCATTGTACTGAAGATGTAGAGCATTCTGAAAAAAATTACATAGGTAATATATTATATTGATCTACTGATAGAAAAACACATCAAAATAGGATGAGGTCTATGAATATATCCCACTTCCACATGACAATTTAACTATAATAATATCCACTTTTTATTCCTTACAACACTATTTGTTTTTGGGAACGAATAAACAGAGCAAAGTGGCGTGCAATTGGAGAGGCCTATGTCCAGCAGTGGACTGCGATGGGCTGATGATGATGATGATGATGATGAAACAGTACCTATTTGTAATGTAATGTAATCATGGGCGATAGATGTGGGGTGCAGTCAGGCAACTCCCCTGAAAAATCCAGCATTTTTACAGGAGAGGGGTAGAAATGGTCTAATTTAATTCCAAGCTAATTTAGAGGTAACTAATATTGATGTAAGTAGGTGAATCTGCGGGTGTAACAACCATCAGGTCCAACTGCTAAATATTACAAAATCATCAACATCAAGAGTTACTATCAACTGTGCTGGCGATGTTACACCTTTAAGGCAATAATCGCTTGAACGACCCTGGTACCTGGCGGCTGTGTGTGAAGCAACAAGTGCAAGCAATTTTTTTCTAAAATGGCATACCCCGAAAGCATCCGATAGTACAATTTTTTTTTCCAACTGTATACTGAAGCACTGTTGGCTAATTCTTATTGTCCCTTATTCGATATTCAGGGCGCAGGAATGGTAGCAGTTAAGTTTTTTTAATGTTATATCTTACCAATTCCATTAAATGTAATGCTTCTTCAGGGTTCAGATACAGGCGCCCGCTGACACAGTGTCCTAGGTACTGCCAATGTCCACCGACATTCTGTGACACTTCAACCAATTGTAAATCCTCTCTCCAATGTCCTTGACTTAACACACCGCTACAAAAAAACACAAATTCAAATTGTTTATTGCATATTACATTACACAAATAATTAGGATGGAAACAGTAGGTATTCATGTGACGCCCTGCAAGGGCACAACAATAATTTATTAAGATAAAATATAGAATAACTAACTTACACTTAACTAGCGGTTCGCCCCGGCTTCGCTCGGATCTCTAATTTTTTTCAAAATATTCTATAGCCTATGTTACTCAGGGTGAATGTAGCTTCCCAGTGAAAGAATTATTAAAATCAGTCCAGTAGTTTTTGAGCCTATTCATTACAAACATACAAAAATAGGTACAAATCTTTCCTCTTTATAATATTAGTATAGATATACAAAAGGAGAAGCTGACTTATTAATATCAATGCAGGGCCTAAACTATAAGGGTTAAAACATGACATTTTGCATGGATTTTAGAAAATTCACCTTCTAATGAGGTACAACTGGAGTGCTTATTCTGCGCAGATTTGAGTAGAGAGAGCTATCTTGGCGTAGATAAGATTTATATATTTCTCAAAATTCATACAATATAATCGCATTATTATGTCAAATTACATGTATTCATATTGAGATCGTCAAAACAAAAACAAATAACAATAAGATTAAACAATAAAACAAAGATAGAACTGTTATTAGCTTTTTAAACGCTAATTAAATATAATCCTGTTTTGAGCGAGTACAAATTAGATACGCACCGTTTTTCAATCCTTTCGACTTCAATCAAATGTTTTCTCGCCTCCAAAGCTACCTGTATTTGCTTTTGCTCCAGCCACGACCCATTTGGCGTCACATCTTTTAGACCAAGTTCAGGTAGTGAAACATTGTTTTTTCTTGCTCCCAGCGCTACAAGCTGATCACCGCTAATATGTGAAAGAAAATGTTTCTTTTTAACTTTTATCACTTTTCAATTAAGTACTTATTTAAACACGTTATGTATATTAGTGCAACTTACGACAACGTCTTAAATTTATCCATGTCTAGATTGGGGTGTCCTGAATAGCGTTAGTTTGTTTAACCAAATAATAATTCATTTTTATCAGTAAATGTTCGCTGGTCTTCGGAAAAAAAACATGACACCTACAAACACATTCCAAGATTTCAAATGACAGCTGTCATTACGTTACTGGGCTGCCAGCACATTACATATAGAAATCTTGTTTCACGGAGCGATTATAGTTATTAAAAATTTTCCAATTATTGATTTTATATTATACTTGTTCGTTGTTTCAAGGTTAGTTTATTTTTTTTTCTTAACGAGCCTGAAAATGTAATTTTTAATTAAAATTTTACTAAGATCCTACAGATGATCTATTCGATGTTTCATTACTTAAGTAAATGAACAAAGTTAATTGGTCTTGTAGTATAAGTATAGACCAAAGAGCGCCTAACTTTAAAGTATAGTGCTAGTTTTAAGTATAAAATGACTAGATGGCCATTTGATATTTTAAAGAAAGTACTTCAAATAGTGGCAAAGTGTATAAATGTGGCAGCACAATTCATCGTACCATTGACAATGTAGAGTTCAGGTCTGTTTTGGTACAGTTAAGAATTTTAATAAATAATGAAAAATACAGGATCGTAATATTGATTTAATTTAATAACAATAATATATACCTACAGGTAATGTTAAAATAATTAATTGTTTTTTTTTATAACTTATGAGCCAATAATATAATTATATGTAAGTACCTACCTAATAAGCAACGATCAAGTGTAACAATTAAGTAAACTTTTTTTTGTAGGTACGGTCTGTCATATTTTCGTTTTCTTCCCCACATCATTTTCAATATTTAGATAATATTGAAAGTTTCCAAAACGGACCATCAGTTTTTTTGTGTAAAATAGGTACCTAATTAGAATACATAATATAAGTAAGTACCTACTTAAGTAAGTTAACTAACTATAATTATGACGATCACTGAAAAGTTGATACACGTACCTACTTGATTTAAGTACTTAAGTAGGGCATCCTAAAATAATTATCATTCCTATACCTAAGTTCCTACAGTAAGCAGACTTTTCAATATTTCGACACTGCCCTGCAAAATGTTTGCGGGCTACCGGGGGCCCACTGTATTTGTGTTTACACTTAAAAACATAGTTATCTAGGATTCTTTATCACGAAAATCATCCCTACTAATATTATAAATGCGTTAGTAACTCTGTCTGTCTGTCTGTCTGTTGCTCTTTCACGCCTAGAAATGGACATAGGCTATAAATAATCACGCCATCGTTCTTAGGGGGTAGGCAGTAGGCAGATAACTAAATTGAGATAGTGATTTTTAGTCGTTTTGGTTGGGACTTTTGCTCTATTGCTCTATATTTGCTCTATATATATATTATAAATGCGAAAGTAACTCTGTCTGTCTGTCTGTCTGTCTGTTACGCTTTCACGCTAAAACTACTGGACCGATTTAAATGAAATTTGGTACAAAGAAAGTCTGGAGCTTCAGAAAGGACATAGGCTACTTTTTAACCGGCTGCAAAAAAGGAGGAGTTACACGCGGACGAAGTCGCGGGCAGAAGCTAGTTCTTTATATCCGTAAAAACTATGGCGGTAGGTATTTACTATGAAAGTGCGATAATAGTTATGACTTTAGTAAGCCGAAGTATTTAGGTAGGTACCTATTAATCTTACGCAGACGAAGCCGCGTGGCCGACCTATTTAGTCTTTACTAATATTATAAAGTGGAAAAGTTTGTTTGTTTGTTTGGGTTGAATAGGCTCCAAAACGAATGGACCGATTTGAAAAATTCTTTCCCTGTTAGGAAGCTTCACTTAATTTTCGAGTCACATCGGCTATAAAAAAAGATCCGTGCGAAGCCGGGGCGGACAGCTAGTCTATAATAAATCTATAACGACCCCATTGCTGGGCACACCTCATTGTAAACAAAGCTGTACCTATGCGGGTTGGCGTTTTACATGTCAATCAACCGTCAGATTTGTTTGGCTCACTGGAAAATGTTTTAAATACTTATATACTTACTTAATAATATGTACCTATATAAAATTCAGTCTTTCTAAAATTACCTACAACTTAGCATGTTTTTCCTTTCTGATGTCGCTAGGTAGGTACCTGTAAAATGGCTCCGCTTTCCGCTTAGCTTAGCTTTCTCTTAGTTTATTTTATACTACAGATCCTAAAAATGTCATCTTTCCTAAAATCACGTGAGTCTGGGCAGACTGGGATCTTGGACAGCGGGGGCGTACCTACGTATATTAATTTTGCCGGGCAGGAGAATGAAGTTATGTCCCCGGATTCCGGGGACATGGTGAGAGGAAGGATACGAGGTAATGACACTAAGAGTATTGACTGCTGCTACTATAATATATTTATTTAACAAAACATATGACTTATATACTATATCGAGACAGCGCATATCGCTGCTCGATCTATCTACTACGTGATTTACGTGACTCTGTGGAATGCGCTGACAGGGCCGCCACATTAATATCTACCTACCTACTTAACCTAGGTACTTAAACCGAGCATCAAAATTAATTAAATTAACATTCATTCATTCACCATTATATCATACTTTTATACAAAAAAATATCGCTACGGCGTAGCATCTAGCATCTAACAAACTCGTAGCAAATGCCACACAATTACATCAAACAATCCAAAGCTCTCCGCGTACGAGTCATCGCTAACAATTTAATTGAAAACTATCCGATGAGAAAATGGAGTAAATGGGACGAGACAGTCTACGTTCGCTATCTTACTAAATCAAGTACAAATACTATTATCCACTAGTCGCGACATCGACAGAAACAATTAAGAGATGTTACACTGCTAAATAGAAAAGGTCGAAGTTGCAGTCAGGCGGGATCAATCAACGACTCCTCTACTCGGCCGGTTAAAGAGTTGTAACGTAAGCTACCAGTTGTAGACTCGCGTAGTAGCTACGACGTAGCGTAGCATGCCTGACAGCTATCGATTAGTCTCCGAACTTGCCCGACGTTCCCCGAACGTACCCGAAGTTCCCCGAACGTCCATACATAGCGGAAGTAATGAAATGTACAGAAAGATATGAACCGGAAAAATTGTCGTCTTTTTCTCCACGTCCCTTCTTATCCACAGGGCCTTTGTCGGTTTTTTGCCTTTCAACGTCTTTTCTTTCGGGTTACAAATGGATTCGATATGCAACATGACGTTTTATTTCAAAAAACTATTACGCTAGCATTACCCGCGTAATAGTTTTATTGCTGAAACTGTGCCCCGTATAACCCCTGTTCGGTAATAACGCTGAGTGCTAGTAAAACTGTAAAAGGCGTCATGTTCTTAAATGGGAAAGGGTGATTAAAGTTGAAGTTAATTGGCTGCGGGTACATGGTGAGAGGCTACTCGAGGGAAGTCGGGGCGCGACCGCAGGCGACGAGGGCTCGAGGCGATTTAACGTATTGTAATACGAGGCGCCGCCACCCTGCCTCCCTCGCCGGGGTCCGCCCACGTCGTAGCTCAACGGAATAGTCGCTTCACGCACGGTACTAACGCCGGCCGGCATCGATTTAAAATTTTTCCTCTTAATTTTCGAAATTCGAACAACCAAAAACAGTACTCGATAACTTTTTAAAAACCCGGCTCGGCAAGAGTCGAACGCGTACAGCCGCGTTATTTGCTGTATTTTGACGTGTGCGTTTGGGGCTAACTTCAGAGTGGATAATGGGGTGATGGATGGTGTTATCGGTCCGTCTTGTTATTCGCGGTGAAACGTGCTCGAATCGTGCTTCATATAATTCGCGTGTTGTGGAAAACCCAATAACACTGCGTTTTTATATGGGGAGTGTTCAGTGATATTTTGCAGGAGGAACGACCGTCGCGTTCTATGCGTATTTTTGCATCGAGTGCAGTAAACGATTAAATGTTTCTTATTTCTGGGATAAATAGGCTGAAGTGATGTTTATGCATTGTTGTAGGCGAAGTGCAAGCTGAGTGTAAACCGAGCTGAAAATATTGAAGGTAAGTTATGTTATTAATTAAACGTGAAATTACCTATTAATTTTTCATGATTCAGTTAACTACAAGAGTAAGTAGGTTACCGTATAGAGAATGCACCTAATTCTTGTGGGTATTTTAATAATGGAACAAGTGTGCAGTTTTTAAGAGTTAAACGATTAATAATTTTGGAACCTAAAAATTATTCGTCTCATTTTTTATTTACTTACTTATCTACTTAATTCATTTTAAAAAACATTATTAACTATTTAATAATTTATACGATCTGAATAATCCTAGCTAATCACGTTAATTAAATATAATTGATGAGTGAGACATTGATGAGACCAATAAGAAAAAAAAATATAAGGTAAGTACTAACTTAAACACCATAAACAATACGAAAATATAGATAATATCCCAATGTAAACATTGAGTTCAATAGTAATATTGACAACAGCGCCATCTCTTAGTGCACGTACGTAACATTTAGTTCCTAAACCGGTCACCGCTCGCAGCGCCCAAGTGTCACCGAGCGACACTGCAGTCACGCCGCGTTGACGCGCGCCGCAACATGCCCGCGTAGGCGTATATCGCAAACTTTCATGTTTTCATCCTTATCAATAACAACAGTGCTAAATAAGAAACAACAGTGAAAACTAACCTTTACACCTACACGTAGTGTTCACCTGTGGATGTAGTTAAATGATAGTGTGCTTGTGTGTGTGTTTTGTTGAGGATTTTGGCGGTGCAGCGCGACCGGCATGAGGAAAATTAACGGTGAGAATGCATTTCAAGAGGTCAAAATATTATCGAAGCATGCTTGTTCCTCGTGATGTTAAGATAAGGACTCTCGTAGTTGTAAGTGTTGTAACCTGGTTAAGAGATAAGAACTGAGAAAAAGGCGTTCAGTCTTACCTGAAGTAGCAGCAGAATATGATATCAAATGACTGTGCACAATGATAGGGCGATTAAATGCCAGGGTGTTTCTCTGCTATTTGGAAACTCGTCCATACAAGAGCTGTCCTGAGCAAATTTTATTAAATGTTGAGAATGTCTCTTAATATAAAGAAAGGCAATAGTATATCAAATATATATATTAAAGAAGCCCACGCATTTTCCTCTGGGTTTTTGAGTTATTGACGGTTTTGTGGAAAATTGTGACAGGGGACTGTTTTTGTGAACAAACACTAGTATTTTTGTTTGTATAAATAATTAAAACTTTATTTTTATTAGCACTTACAATGTGTAATTATTACATAAGTAATCGATGAGATCGTAACGAAGTACACTTATAAAAAAAAAAGACATTTTTATAACATTTGTGACAAACTGACTAAAATCAACTTCTTACTAAACAGTCCTTCTAAAATACTGATTGTATGACTTAAATCAGCTTTTAGAATGTTATTAATTAAAAATAAACAAAAAAGAAACATTACCTTTGCTACCTAATTATCACAATAAACATATTGGATTACAACTTTAACAAAATTTGTACTTTTCAAGGATCTAACAGTAATTATTATCAATGTTACAGCATAGAGATAAAGAACAGTCCCCAGTGTGCAATGATATGACAGGGGACTGTTGACCAGGGGACTGGTTTTCTTACTTAAAAACGAAATAACACAAAATCATTAAAACATATCACATTTGTAAAACAGATGTGAAGACATACTCGTAAGTAAACTATTTTAAACAAATTATATGATTTAAAACTTTTGAAATGGGGAAGATATACTCACCCAGGGGACTGTTCCTTCTAACGTTCGAGACGCGTGTTTCACTACTAAACAAAGTGACGTTACTTAAAAAAAGGCTGCTGTCTGTATACCTATATAACCGAACAAACTTCACACCAAATGCTTTCCATTTCACGGTCATAATGTTTTAAAACAATGCTTAAATTGAATATCGTGCCGTTTTCAAATTTTACCAGGGGACTGTTTTCAAATTTTAAGGACAGCCTTCGTACATATTTTTTAAAGTAAATTTCTATCATAGACATATCATTTGTAATATTAAAAGATGCTTACAGTCTTTCTTAATCTATATATGATTATTATTCAGTTATGAATGGCAAGGTATTCAATATATAGGTATCAATGCTTGTAATTCTGGAAAAAGGACATACCAGGGGACTGTTTTTTGAGGTGTTTAACATTGTTTTTCTCGGAAACAATTATATTTATTTACTTAATAAGCAATTGCGAACCAAGAGTACCAAATTTATGCCCATATTAATCCAATAAATAATAGATATGATAGAGTTTATAATACAAATTTTGCTTGGGACAGCGATTTTCCATTTAGTAGAGAAATGCCCGCCAACGACAGGGGTCACCCCACCTTTAATAATAATAACAGTAAGCAGTGCATGGGCTTGTGTTTCAATTTTCACCGTACAGTAAAATAAACACTGTGTTTATTAACTAGGTACGTAGAAAGAAAACGAAAACAAAAAACAACAGACTTGATTTTAATTAGACATAGGACTTGTTTGTAAAGGTTCGAGTAAGTTTTGATTAAGCTGTAGGTAACTTATTTGGCACTTTTATTGCTGATAATATTTTTCGAGCTCCAAATAAGTAGATACCTAGTTGACTAATGTTATACAGTATCGTATTTGGCAGAGAATAGTTAACTAGGTATTATGGTTTAAAAGACGTTTTTATCCGATAGAAAACTTGCGGATAGCTTACTCGAATCTTATTTACACATGCTGTTAATAAGTTTCCAATAAGACAAGAAAGTTATTAAAGGTTAATAAACATCATCATGTTAAGACTCAGTGTAATCGATCAAAATGTTGCATCATTATAGACCATAAAGAAAGTCACGATTGTATCATCTAATACAAACTGACGCCATCATTCGGAGACCAGGAAGATAAAAAGCTATGTCCCGAAATAACGTTGCCCAAGAAGAGCGTCCGAAATCATTAACCGTAGCAGATCCCATACAAATGGCCCATAAACGTAATCCGACAATGTTTGATGGGCCGTCGACCGCCAAGTATTACGAAATCAGTCTAGGTCGAAGCCTGAGGTCGGGGTCTCAAGATAAAGCGAACGTCCCCCAATGCAAAAGTTAAACACGACCAAACACACGCTAATTATGTGTAACACCTTGTAATCAACATTTCACTTGAAAATGATACAATACAAATGATACAACGCAGGAGGCCTCCGAACACGGTAGCAAGATTTATTGTTTAATGATTGCGACAGACAGCACTGAACATCTATTTGTTTTAATAACACGCTCGAATGAAGACACGTACGAGTTGATATTGTATCATCCACGTAATATGTTAAATGAAATCATTTGGAATTAATGAAGGGTAACTCTTGTAGATAGTAGATTGACTATTGTGATGGAATTTGTGTTAACAACAAGTAGGCATTATATGCGTCGGACGTCAAACTTGCGGCTGTTTTACGAGCTGAAGATATGATGAGGCGGCAAAGGTCGACGGACGCTCAGTTAATATGCCTGCACGTTGTGGAGAAAATCAAATAAACACTCGTTTCATCTCCGGTTTATCGGCGATGCACTCTGTAGCCTTGCTCAGCCGTGTGCTGTATGCTGAACTTCACTCGTCACACCCATTTCACTCAGACGGAGGTTGTCGACTCCCATTCCTTCCGACTTTAAAATGTAAACCATTTATTGATGCGGTCATTACTCGAGAAAAATAAGTTATATTGAAATGTCAACCGAAGCGGTGCTTTAATTAAAGATTAAATATCTGTCGTTATTTATCACGCCTTAATTGAGATATAGCGTACATTGCTTTGAGAAATATCGTATCATTACCCAGCACAGACACTAACCCGTGTACATGTCTGGGGGGCCTTGTACTGATCGGAATACAAGTTCTGTGAACACATTCATATATAATTAAATTCGTAGCCTTGGGAGGCCCGATGGTTTGTTGCCAAGTTATTGTCTCAGTTTTGGTAGCTATGTGTTTAACTGTTCATTAGTAAAACAATTTGAAGCAATCATACGACCGATAGTCGGTAATGTCTCTATTGATTTTACCACCGTTTCTGAACAGCACTTCAATATTGACAATGAGAGGTAGTTTAGACGCCACTACGTGCCCTGTGAGTTGATGAGCTGCTACGTGACACCCGGTTCATTGCTCTAGTTTTTTGCCACTTGATCTTGTGAATGAGTTTGCAGACCTTGGCGGAAGACAAGGATCCGAACTCGGCGGGATTTATAGCTAGAAAACATGACTGTCATTTATAAAATGTTACGTATTCGTTAAAGTTACGCGGTAGACGTATCAATTTCACGAGAGATCATAACATTAATGCGTTATATATCGCGGTCGTGTCATAACAAATTATCATATCCATTTCAGCATATAAATCCATCAGTGACAATTTAACTAGACAAGTTACTGTGACGTGACGTCGTTGTGAACGCCAAATTTCAATACTAGCACATTAGCAGTAGTTACAGCGGTGACGCGCGTGAATGCCATACTGATTGGGACCGCTCGTCTGTCACAAATTGTCGCTCCAATTCGTATGTGATATGAATATAATTCTTTGTAATCACAGTGGAAAGTTTTCCGCATCTGAAAGGTCACAACACTCCTCGTGTGGCGCATTGTGGATGCGCATCGAGATGTTCCCATCATGGACATTTCCATTTTAAATGACTTTAATCCTGTATTTTTCGCGTTAATGAAGTTAACGTCATTTATATTCTGAATCTAAAGCGCAGGTAAGCGCGCCTTCTCGGTTCGCTCACTTGCCTCCGTAGGGTGGTGTGATATATTCAGGGCCCATTTAAATATTCCCAGGGGTGATAAGGGGAAGGGATGCGTACCGGTTAATCAAGTAACGTGATCCATTTATCTAGAGCACTCTTGATATGGTGTCGCTGAACTTTGGAATATTGTAGGCTTATTAGGGGTTGAGATTCAGAGCAACAACGGAAGTGAAAGCGAGTCTCGGATTAATGTGCTCCTATTACGTTGAAGCACATTGTTGATTCAATTCCGGTTGCTGAAGAATTAATTGAAGATCAAGTTTAAGCACTTAACGATGCAACAAGAACTAGTTAAGCAAAGGCGTTGCCGCTTTTTGTTGTGTTTGTTCTTAGAATAAGTATCCGATCGGAGCGATTAATTCCTTGTTTACTGAATCCATAATCAATCAAGGTTCGCCAGGATATTCAATGTTGCGTTTAATATTTATGACACACTTCCGTAATGTTCTTGTGAGTGTAGTAGGCCCGCTTGCAGTTTCCTTCAAGTATTTGAATTCGATCGATGGCAATGCAGTGAAATTGGAAGCAGGCCGGTCGACGGCTTGGCGGTCGTGGTCGGTAGCCGAGTGGTGCATTTTGCCTCGTTTTACTGCATTCGATCTATTTACGGTTTTATGAACGGCGATAAAGCCGGAGCGCGTTGAACCATGCACCGGGCCCTGCCGAGGCTCAATAGATACGTATACATTTAAATGGATGCTTTGTATACATTTTTGTGCCACAGAGTATAGTCGCTAGTCTATTAGGACGGTTGTGGGTGTTTATGGTACGTTGACCAATAACGTTAATACCAACATTACGAAGCAAGATCGATTTTTGAAATAGAAATTCGGTTTATATTAAGTTGATTATGGAGTCAAGTATGACTGCAGATGTTCGTTAAGAATGTTATTTCTCTGTAAAATCAGTGAAGGTAAACTCCTGTCACGAGCACGATGTCTTTGTAAACTGTTATTATAACGTAAAGTTGGAGTTCCGACGTTTGAAATGTTAAAACTAATAACTGTTTATCAAGCAAGCGACTGAAGTTTAGTTGGCCCTTTTGAACATTTCGAATGTAACTGTGGAATTATTATGTATGTTGGTATTACGGTGTTTATGTTAAGAGTTTTATTAACTCGCTCATTTCCGGTGTGACTTTATAAAGCTGAGGACCGTTAAATTAAAATAGTTGATTATGATTATAGAAAATGCTGTGTAATGTTTGTTCGATATATTGAGATGAAGTATTTGACAGTACAGGTACTGCCACAATGTAATCATCTATACTAATATTATAAAGCTGAAGAGTTTGTTCGTTTGTTTGTTTGTTTGTTTGAACGCAAAAAATGGTCAGGAACTGCTGATTTTAATTAAATCTAAAATCTGAAATGTTGGATAGACCATTTATCGAGGTAGGCTATAGGCTATATGAAGATACAAGCTGATCCGACGAACTCCAAATTTGGTGATGTCGGTTAGAAATTATACCCACGGGTATAATTTATTTTAATATTTTATGTAAAGTACTTATCCTGTATATACAAAGTCACGGGTATTAGCTAGTTTATAATAAATAAGCAGCTAATTTAACTGCTCAGTTCATACTTTTAATACATGTCACATCAAAAATGACCAACAGCATAAAGTTTCTGAGCATAAAATTTTTAACGGTATTGGATAAATCGATTCAAGGCAGCGACATCTATTGAGGTGTCAATGCGATCATATCACGTCGGCCATTATTGTCAGATGAACTTTTCCAATAAAATATGGACGCTATAAAACGAAGATATTCGACGCTGAGTCCTGTGCCGTGATTAAGATTGCCAAGTATCGTATTACTATAATAAAGATAATGCCTAAGTGTTATTGAGTTTCATTTTTAAGCTTTTAGTTTTCTTGTGTAGTTGAATAGATGGCGCTGAACGTAAATATAATCGAAGTGACGATCTTGCCAATTTGCAAGTTTAAACTAAATGAGTATTAGGTATACATCTAAAACAAACTAATTATACAACGTTAGCAAATCGACAAGTCGTTTTTATTATTTACTAGCGGCCCGCCCCGGCTTCGCACGAATCCCTTTTTTTTTTCAAAATATTCTATAGCCTTACTCACGGTGATTGTAGCTAGAAATTTTGAAATCGGCACAGTAGTTTTGAATTTATTCATTATAAACATACGTCATGTGTGTATGTTACATACTCATACAAATTTAACCTTTCCTCTTTATAATAATGTAGATAAGAACCAATACGAGTGGATAATAAATTTATTTTCGAAATGATCTGTTAAATAAATTTTGTTTCCTAACCTTTGATAATCTCTAACCTAAAATTTCACACCAAGCTACTCTAATTCCAGTTTAACTTACAAATTATCGCTTAAAAAACCAATATGCCTCAGAATGCATCTCAGGAAGTGACGTCATCAGTATGGCCACACGCGCGCTTCCGCTGCGGCCTTCACCCAAAAGGCTGTTGATAGCTCTTGTATCGTTTTTAGAACAGGCTTGACTTTGAACGTGTTTTTGCAACGTATGTTTTTTTCTTGTTCATTGTATTAAGTGTGTGATATAAGGCATAATATATAGGTGAAATACTTTAAATTGTTTTGGCATTGTATGATAATACAGACGTTAATGATACTATAGGTGAAAGTTATAAGGAAAATTACACTGTTAATACTTCACGGAACTGAATTACCTACGGAATAATTTTACTTACCTACCTATCTAATATACATGTACGAAGTGCCAAAACCATCAAGCTGGCAGTATTCAAACATTTTTTAAACTCAGAAAAAAGCAACAAACGACAAACAAATTAATTTAAATTTGGAATCGGATAGAAAAACGCCATTCCGAATAATTTGACAGCAACCGTAGACAAAGGAGGGGAGAGGCTTTGTTGTCCCCTGAAGCATCTTCGGAATGACGAGAGGATAAGACAGATTTTGATTTAAGAATTCCTGACCTTTGGACCAAATAATCTTAGTAGATGCCTTTATGCGAAATTTAGTCGTGTAGCTTGGGTATAAAGTTGAAAGCCGGTTATCGGCAGATATAATATGTATAGACAGATAATCTTTTCAAAGATTGATCTTTAACAGTAAGATACAAATTAGGTACAATCGTAAAAAACAGGAGCTTTACTTCACCATCATTTCGTTAGATGATTACCTACTTACCTCTTAAAGTGATTACTTCCCTCTTAAAGAGTACGTATTTAGGTATCTACTTACCCACTGAATGATAATTCTTAAATATTTTATGAAGATATAGATAATGAAAGAAAAAGGTCTCGTCGGAAGTCGGAAAATCAATTTACCGGTATTATAATCAATGAATTGATGCGTATTCTCCGTAGGGAAGTCATGTTACGATTTACGGAAGATTACGATGTCACTTTGATCAAAAACGGTAATAAAGTGTTCCTTTGGTGTAGTTATTTATGATTGTTGTACCATAAGAGTAATAGATTTAATAATTGAAATGTTTTAAAAAATAATTTACCTTTCAAATGGATTGAGTACAAGGAACCATATCGTCCACATATACCAATTGACAATGTATTAAAGATAATGTTAACTATAAAATTGTACATTTACAAAAATATATGACTGAGGTTTGTACTTATTACTTACCATTGTAGCTTTAATATAATGCTTATTACTGCAATTGGCAAATTCAACAACGTAAGTATGTTCATTCTGAAGTATCTGCCAAAATCTAAACAGTGTACCTGCCACCAAACTTGTATAGGGCCGGGTTTTCCTTCAACAATACATTGTTAGCACCGAGAAGACAACGGCACGGTAGCCTTTCAGCGACGTGACTCACGACAACGCTTAATCAGGCAAGAAAGTCATACAAAATACTTATTTATTTGTCGAACATGACCTCAAGGGCAGGAGTGTACCTTTGTCACACCGAAGTGCACAATGTTATCTTTAAAGCAGGTTGGCCATCTTGTTTCAAAAGGAGTTGCACGGAATATAGGTTGTATTTCAAAAACGATGTTTGTTATAAGGTTTTATTTAACTTGCAATTAAGTATGTACGGGTGAAATCTGGCAATTCGATTTTGAAACAGATACCTTTAACCGATTGAGCTGATATTTTGTACACCTCCAATTTGGATGACAATGCATGGTAAACTGTAACGTCATTTTAAAACTAAATTAAGGGAGGGAGGAAAACCAAATGTCTACAAATATACCCGAGTGGGACATTTTCATTGTAAATTCATAAAAGCTTGTTTTTAAAATAGTTTTATAAATTTCAATAGATAAGGGTTCACACATATCTCGGTATAGACCGGTTTGCATACTTATAGGCGACGTACAAACATACAAAACAGAGATAGTATAGGTAGAAGGTGAAGAACCTTAAGTAAATACCCTGCGAATAAATCTCCAGGTTCCCAGGCTGAGCATTTTAAATCTCGTAGGCGTACTGCAAACGAATCCTGGACACAATGGGAGGCTATCATGTATATTTCAAACGACATCCTTCTTTGAGATGTTCGGAGACGGTGGGAATAATGCTGATGCACTCACAAACCTTGCTATTGTCATGTCTTGGTAATTATGCGAGTAAAGACAAAGCTGGGGTGGTCCTTGGTAGGTAATGCAAAAAGAGAAGCTGATTCTATGACAGGACAAATAGACGTTTTTTGTACAACTGACCACACTATTATAAAGACAAAGCGAGTTTGTATGTTCGTTAGTTGTTCACGCATAAAGTACTGAAAGGATTTAGAAGAAACTTTACAATGATATAGTTTACGCATCAGAATAGCATATTGGCTGTATATTATAACGATATTGTTTAAAGTACCTACTCATAGTGTGCAAACGAAGTTGCAGGCAGAAGCTAGTTGATCATAAACAGAAATATACTCGTATTTACCTGGGGGGCTAGACAAGTGCCCAACGTTCAACGTTAACGTTAAACGTTACCACCAAAATGTATGGGATTTGACATTTGTGACGTACGTGACAGTCGTTCGCGGATGTCAAATCCCATACATTTTGGTCCTAACGTTTAACGTTAACGTTGAACGTTGGGCACTTGTCTAGGGCCCCTGATGTTATAACGGTTTTAGTTTATAGATTAACGTTTCATAGATTATCTTATAGTTTATTCTTTGATTACTTAGAGTAGTATTTTTACCTATTTAAATGATTAGAAAACGTGACGTTTTATGTATACAATCATATGGGAGAATGTTAAGAGACAAGTACTTAGAATCAGGTATTGTCATTGGAGTGTATTTTTTGTCCTGGAAACTACACAAAAGGTTTGCAGGTACTGACACAGAGAGTAAGAGAGAAGCGGTGTGTCATAACCATGTATACAATTAATCTTAACCTCATACTATGAAGATAATCTTGTAGTGAGGGATGATCGTAAAATCTTTAGTTAATCTTTAGTTACAGATCTAGGTATAGTTGTAAAAATTGATAGTGCCAAGCCATAAACGATATATCGAGACGTATCTTTGTATCTGTATCTTTGCTTTGCTTACTTTTTCCGAAATAGAGGGTTGGGGGAGGGGTAAATAAAAGGAAATAATTTGCTTACGTAATACTTGAACAACACCATAGCCCAGGAGCTTGTCTCATTGATGGAACAGACCTCATTCTAGCGGGCTTTAGACCCGCATTTCGCTCTCTCTTCCATCTTAAACCACAGACATCTATCGCTCTCGCTCACTCCTATACTTTAACACCATCTCAGAGCGGGACAATAGATGCCCTCGTCAGTTCAAGATCACGACCGTCGACCGCGCCATGCAAAGCTAGAATTAATATTCAGCTTATGGAAAGCTGTATTGTAAGCGCCTGCAGCACGAGTTCGATACTGTTACGTAGCTGTATTGTTATATTGGAATTGTGAATAAATAAAACAGTTAATTTCTGATGCCTTCCCGGTTATTATACATCGGAATGAAACGACTTTACGGATACGGATTTAACTCGCAAAGGACCCGAAACGGCAGTATAATAAAATACGCGAGTTAAATCCGTTAAAGTTGCTTCATTCCAAAATGAAACATTTGTTGAACATTCTTTCGTGTGTTTCCGGTTTTGCGAAGTTTTCTTGACATGAAGGTTTCTTACTTCATTACAATGTTGTGTGTTTTGGTGTAGCTCATGTCTTCAATATTTGGAGCTGGGGACTGACTGCGCTTGGAACGCTTGTGACACTACTGATATTCCAGGAAACTGAGAAAAATATTTTTTCCGTCCTCCGGCCAGAAAGCGCCAGCTTTGTGGCCACTTCGCTAAATGAAATTTCCGCTTTCTGGCTTCGTCGAACAGAAAAATAGTATACTGACCTCGGCCAGTAAAATATAAAAACCTCAGATCACATTTTTGTCAACCTCGGCTTCGCCTCGGACGACAATTACATGTGACATGAGACATTTTTTATTTTACTGGCCTTGGTGCGTTATGTACTATTTCAATTTAGGCTTTTACAAGCGCTGATGAACGTCAAAATGTGAAATGATACCACCGATTCTGAAAAAACCTCACTTGAGAAGAAAATCAAGAAACTCAATGAGATAACTTTACAAATTTATGTGCTTGAATTGTTGTAATAGAGTGATATCCCAGTCACCCTAGACTCACTTGATTTTAAGAACGATGAAATGTTTAGTATCGATAGTGTAAAATATAAAGGAACTAGCTGTGCCCGCAACTTCGTCCGCGTGGAATAGTTATTCTTTATATAGGCTTCATATTTTCCCCGTTTTTTACACATTTTCCATTTTCTTTTTCTTCGCTCCTATTGGTCACAGCGTGATGTTATATAGCCTAAAGCCTTCCTCGATAAATGGTCTATCCAACAAAAAAAGATTTTTTTCAATTCGAACCAGTAGTTCCTGAGATTAGCGCGTTCAAACAAACAAACTCTTCAACTTTATAATATTATATAGTATAGATTAAAAAATCACGCTATTTTTTATCCCACGGAAGCGGGGAAAAAAGTATAATTAGCATGATTTTTCCACCTTTGATATCTGCTACCTGAAAAACCACTACTAAGTTTATTTTATAATTACTAATAACCCTGAAAATTTCATTTTTCCCAAAATCACGTGAGTCTAGGTTGACCAGGATCTTGGTTCATAAATAGACATATTTTTTCGGAAGTTTGCGTCAATATCGGCTCCAAGATTACTAGATCTTTTACGGAACAGTGCTGTAACGGATACTAATATGCCAGATAATTTGATATCACCCCCGATAATGGTCCAATGATTTGGTATCTGAAGTCATGCTGGTCGTAAGTAGCCTTTCTAATCACTAATCAGAGAAGAAATCGAAGTCTAATCACGAATTGACCGCCGCCAGTCTGACGGATATGACGTTATGTAATTCACGTACTATCGAGAACAACAATATAGAGTTTTGGAATAAAGAAAAAAATATTAATTTAAAAATGGATCACAAAATGTGTTGGTAAGTGCATAACTTACCAACGCGACGCCTGGACCAATTTGGCCTTCGTTGAAGTCCAAGGATGGTTTTTAAGACGATAAAAATAAAAAAATAACCAACTTTTTTGTTTATATCGACGTTATTTGACAAAAGACTGACACATTTTATTTATTTTTTATTTTATTTATTTATTAAGGTTTACCAACAGATAATATACAATGCTGAGTAAAAATATATGCGTATTACATTATAGTTTGAGTACATATCCAATTACAGGTAAACACAACATGTGCATCTTTACGCAAAAACTCATCAAAATTAACATTAAAAATAGCCACTTACACAAAAATCAACAAGTCAGCAAGCCGTGCTATTAGTGACTGGGGCTAGTGCGTGAAATTTACAGAGTATCACAATTCACAAGCTGTCTTGTATACACTTATAATTTTTTTTAATTTATATAAGGTTGTACTAAAAATATCAACATTTGTTATTTTAAACAATGCATTGTGGTCACGACAAATCCTTGGAATAATGCTGTGTGACCCAGTGTTGGTTCTGAAAGTTGTTACATAATGAGGACCACCGCGTATCAGAATGAGGTCTAGCTGTCATGTTCCACCAATGAGAGGCAAGCTACTGGCCTGTGATTGGTGGTACATGACAGCTGGACCTCATTCTACACTAGCGCATCTAGCGGATTTCTGACACGCGGTGGCCCTCATTAGGTATAAGTTGAAACAAATGACGACGTCTACCGGAACCGCTTGTAATTAATAATTCTGGAACTTTCGCATTCATTGCTCATTGAAATAGAAATTGTAACGGATTTGTCTATCGTCTTTGTATGCTTGGAATACAGGATCTGATAGGTTTTCATAAGGTCATCATAAAATAATTTCTGATGCCTTCGCGGTTACACATTGGAATGAAACAAGTATAAACGGATTTAAGTCACGTATTTTATTGGCTTACGTTTCGAGAATTTTACAGTTCCCATATTCGTAGCATGACTGAGATGACGACTTTAGCTATCAATATCCTGATAGCAAAACGTGTGACTATTCCATATTTATAAATTGGCATGAATGGCTCTGTTTTTGAACTTTACTCTTATAAAAAAATCATATATGTAAAAGTATCGGTGTTTTTTGGGGTATATATTAAACTCCTTTTTAGGATTAGTGAAAGTCAATTATTAAGGATTATTCTAACCGGAAGGAACCGCTTTTATTGTTCATCAGCCCACGAGTTGTCACTTTCAACTGTCAGTCGTGACTCCCAAGCACGAGCGTAGTATGAGTATTTCATCTTCCATTCAACACTCCATTACCTACGTCTTTATGATTATTTATGTAAAGCCCATTTTCGTGTGACAACTTAATTATAGCTCAACAGTCTTCATTAAGTTGGTTCATACATTACCTATACATTTTTACTTTTTATTTACTTGCTATTTCAATTGGGCAGACAGCAATTGCGTTATTAACAGCAATTATGTATTTATATTGTATAAATTCCTTGTGTTCTTTGTAAACAAGTCAAGGAATTTGTTAAAACCTTTCTAGATTATAATTTCAGAATTCTTGTTTATCCTTATATAGCTTTTTAGAATTGCTTTTTTAGTACTGTAACACAATTAAAAACTTGTAACTCTTCCATTAAACATTTTACGTCATCACATTCTATACCATTCAATTGAAATTCGTACGATACCTACTAAAGGAACGAATGATGCCGTTCTTACTGAATTGCAGCTATCTTCGCACCAGACTGACGACGAGTACGGCGAATCGTAGTCTTTATGCGATATCGTCAAAAAGCATACAAAATTTGTGAGAAAACGTGTTTAATACGTATTCTGCAGTTAAATCGATTTAAAACACTATTGAGTGAAACTAACCTAACTTTGGTAATAGGTATGTAATTGGCGATCCGCCCGGCTTCACACGTATGCTATAAACATTCCTCTTGAATCACTTTATCTATTAAAAAAACTGCTTCAAAATCCATTGCGTACTTTTAAATATTTAAGCATACATAGGCACGGACAGACAGCTATAGCGACTTTCTTATAGGTACTAAGAGATAACAGAGTTATTACTTTCGCATTTATAATGTACTAAGGGTAGTTCACTGGTGTTTTCCAATTAAGTAAGTCAAAGAAAAATTTAAAGAACAAGATTTTTATAATATCTGTGTACCGATCCGAAGCCGTGCCGGATCGCTACGTCAATTATTTCAAAAGAACTTCACTTGTTTTTGCTAGTTCATTAAATACTAAATGCTTTTGCTAATTGTTTTAATTACGATAAACTGGCCATTTCACTTTTAAACAGATTAAAAACGTTTACTTACTTAACTACGAAAGCGTTAAATTGTTTTCACTGCGACAAAACCAATTTCATGAAATTCGATTCCCGTAAATCATTTTAATTATAATTAACTCTATTGTAGGTTATTAAAAGACGGATTATCTCGTAACCAGCTTATGAGATTAAGTAGGTACTTGTAAGTATTGCAATTTTATTATCAACGATATCAAGGGACAATATTCATTCGAGAGAACATAATTAGGTACTTATTGCGTAAATCCGATTCAATTTTCGATTGGGAGCTTTATCAAAATAATATGCCAATGATAATAATATGATGTACGTAATATCGTAAAGGACTACTTATATCTTACAATGTTAAATAATTGAGCTAACGTATATAAAAAACTATCAATAGACCTTATAAAGTGAACTTTTACACGTCATATGAAATTACTGTAAAAGAGAAAAATAATAATTTTCTCTTTTATAAAGACTATTATTTTGGTTGTAACGTCTAAACAAACTTGAGCACCTTAGTTAAGAGTTGAGAGTGAAGAGTTGCTGCACCAGCTGGCACCGACTTCAAAAATATCAGACGTTACAACCAAAATAATAGTCGTTATAAAAGACAAAATTATTATTTTTTTCTTTTCAGTGCGCTATTGTTTTTTGTTGTCTTTTAGTTTTTTTCGGCGGTTATTTTGTTTTTATTATCAAAGCTAAAATCTTTGTTAAAAAAAAAGAATATACCAGAACGTGTTTATGATGACTCCAGTCAGATTTTATTCCAAAGCAAAAGTAAGTAGGTATGTTAAGTTTACAGTCATATTCTTGTTTGATGCTAACCCTTTACAACGTCTATTGATATATTATAAGTCTGAAAAGGTCGTGTAGAAACCTCATTTGTCTCAGAAAGGAAGATCAAAAGATCCCATATTTACCGAAAAACCGATTATAAAGCGTTCGAAAATTGAATATCCCGCAATTTCGGTCACGTCGCAGTGTTTGTCTCGAAAAACGCCAAGTTATCAAAACTTTCGTAATCAGTACCTTCTTTGCCTCAAAATAAGAGTTTTCCGGTTCTGCGTAAATAATTCTCGTCCAAATTCTATCTTTGACTTTGCTATAGGTTTTGTGGTGTTTTACAAATCGAACTCTAATGCTTTGTGGTAAGGCCTAGAGTGGGTTGCGGGGCGTAATGCTATCTGTAAAGTACTTAATGTTTTCAATTCTGTATAATCGGTTTAGAATTTTCAGAGTTTCGCTTGGGTAATTGGATTGGTGGAAGTTGGCCGTTGGGGGGTGAATTTTTCAACGAACTCCGAAACGCTTAGTTACGATTCAATCAGGATATTTTAATACAATTCGTGGGTATGTGTTTGAAATGCGTTGGATTACATTTTTATAACGCCAATTGGGGAATTTAGGAATCAACTTAGAAGCGCTAGTGTAGAATGAGGTCTAGCTGTCATGTTCCACCAATGAGAGGCAAGCTACTGGCCTGTGATTGGTGGTAAATGACAGCTGGACCTCATTCTACACTAGCGCATCTAGCGGATTTCTGACACGCGGTGGCCCTCATTGGGGAATTTAGGAATGAAATTTATAAATATACATAACTTGAAATTAGAAGTAGACAATGAAATATTATGTTCACGTTTTAGATCTTGAATGCTATTAAGTAAGGAGGTACCCTAATATCTATATAATAGACAAAAGGAAAATAATACTCGTGGCTTTTAAATAAGGTAACTATATATTACTAGCTTCTGCCCGCGACTTCGTCCGCGTGGAACTCCTCCTTTTTTGTAGTCGGTTAAAAAGTAACCTATGTCCTTTATACAGAAAACTCATGCGTGCATATGGACCATATTAATCATTTCAATCGGTCCAGTAGTTTTAGCGTGAAAGCGTACCAGACAGACAGCTCTCTTTAGATCTAGGTGTGCGATATATAAGGTATAAATAAAATCTATCTAAAGTTACCTACTTCCATCCTACTTAGGTACGTATCAATAAAGATTACGTAACGTTTCTGTGAAGTCATGAAAAATTACACGTGTCTGAAATTAAGCTCAAAGATCCACCAATGAACGGTGTCATAATAATAATGAACATATAAGTACACCTAACAACACACCCTGTACTTATAAAGATTAGTCCTTGGTTTCTATAACGCATGGAAAAGGTTTTATTATAAACTCACGTCTGTAATATTGCAAGGGGAGTTAAAAAGCCTTTTACTTATTTGGAAGTATATCGCGATGTTTGGTGAGCGGAACGGTTTTAATCTGAGCTGTTTGATCTTGCTTTATGTAGAGGTTCATTGTTTTTATCATACTTAGGTAGTACATAAAATCACGCCTTTTCCGCATAGGGGTAGGGAGGGCATTTTATTTCACACTATCTTCTACCCGCGACTTCGTCCGCGTGGAACTCCTCCTTTTTTGAAGTGAGTCGGTTAAAAAGTAGCCTATGTCCTTTCTCAGGCTCCAGACTTTCTTTGTACCAAATTTCATTTAAATCGGTTCAGTAGTTTTAGTGTGAAAGCGTAACAGACAGACAGACAGATAGAGTTACTTTCGCATTTATAATATTAGTAGGGATTGTTTTAATCCAACTGTTTTAATAATACACGATCGATAATAGCGAATGCAAAAGTCTATGGAATTGACAAATCCAAATTAAAACTGACAACGTGGCTTTTTGTTAGGTTACCTCCGTTCTATACAATTTTGAATTTGTTTCGTTAGTTTGTTAATATAGATTGTCATTTGTTTTTGACTTTGCTAAATGCCGTGTCGCAGAGTTCTAAATTAATATATCACATGATTTTTGAAGTGTATGTTGACGACAGGTATACGACCTTCTTTAACAGTATACTTATTAACGACATTTTTGTACTTTTTTCTTATATTGTTCTTCTATTAGTTAGTTCTGTCTTTAAAACGAGCTACAAGGAAGGTAAGTTTAAATTGTCTCCATCGCCACGGTCCCCAACAGAGCAGGTACATATTATATTATGAATGAAATGTTAGTAGGAATGAAATAAAGCACTTGTCATGAATATTTCAAAAAAATTATCAGAGTTCAATTACGTAGGACTCAAAAGAGTTACAAATTAATAAGATAAAGAGCATAGAAGAAAACGTTACAAATGATTACCTTACAAGAAATCTTTCTCTTATAAAAAGAAGCAACAAGTTCATCCGGATTCTGCCACAAAAATTGGCAGTAAATTACAGACCATGGTCCCAATATTCTATAAAACATCGAAACTCGAAGCCTAATGAAAAACGTCACAAGTCGGCACTTTTCCGGGGCTCACTTCTGTCACCTTTGCGAAATATTGTTATAGATTGTACCCAGGAAATAGCGAAGTTCAAAGAGCTTCGAGACTTACTATTGGACCGTTCGTTCACCTTGCGTCTAACGTTGGCAGCATTGCTTGTATACCGTCTTCTACGAACTCGTTCAAGCACCATGATGAATAGCCTTTATATCGCTTTGATGTTTAAAATTTATTTCGAAAATGTTCTGTCCTTTTTACATGTTTATCTATGTCCTGACAAACGAAGTCAGTACCTACTGCACTTTTCTCAAGACTACTTTTTTGTAAGGATCTTGTAACGCGCTTAAAACAAGGATTTATGCCCAGTTATAGGATCAATTATTCTTATATCTGACGTATAATCAATTTGTACATGTTGTCTGACGGCTACCAAACCGGAGGTTGCGGGTTTGATTCCTGACTCTTAGGTGCAGATGTCAGTGTGATGAGCACCATCATCTGTACCTGAATCTTAGTTTATCCGCTGTTTAGTACCCATAGTACCTACAAGCTTTAGTTCGGGACTAGAATAATTGATGGGTATTGTGACACTTTAGCATAAATAAGACTATTGTCAGCTCAGTCGTGCTACGATTATGGAATCTGTAAAGGCTCCGAAACGTCAGCCAATAAAAATAAAATACGTGAGTTAAATCCGTTAAAGTTGTTTCATTCCAATGTATAATAACCGCGAAGGCATCAGAAATTATGACATTATTATTATTAATAATCCTAACAACGTACTTGAGGAAGCGCAAGAACGTTACGAATTCTAGACTTATACTTTTTTCTAGGACGACTGCTTGTTAGGGTGATAGCTTACAATGTCGCGTTCAAATGTTCAACATAACTTTTAAAATATTTTACCTAATCTCGCTTCAAAGCAATTGTGTGTACCTTTGAAATATTCAGAAGTATCCCAAGTTAATTAGGGCGGGTTTTGTAAAGGGAATTTATGAAGGCTAGGGTCGATGGTATAGAACGCCCTCGCTTCTTGACCGGGTAGTCGGCGCCATGCTGTCTAGGGTTGGCCGCACCCGTGTATCGATTCGGGACTCCCTCGTGTGAATTTGAATAACTGTATTGTTTTTTGACATGCGACTTTGTTTTGGTTTTCGTGACGTTTTTAATCAGAACTTGCGGGAGTCCGATTACGGGAGAGCGTTTTACTTTGTACGGTATGTTAGTGTGTAGGTATGTTAAATCCCTACTTCCCTACTATCCCTACTAATATTATAAATGCGAAAGTAACTCTGTCTGTCTGTCTGTTACGCTTTCACGCTAAAACTACTGGACCGATTTAAATGGAATTTGGTAAAAAGAGAATCTGAAGCCTAAGAAAGGACATAGGCTAATTTTTAACCGACTGCAAAAAAGGAGTTCCACGCGGACGAAGTCGCGGGCAGAAGCTAGTGATATTATATTAATTATCAGTAGTCCTGCCCGTTCGATTGCTTCGTCAAAGATCTGTCAAAGATCTGTCAAAGATTTATGTCATATTATTATACCGTCAATCATTTTCTGTATTATATTGTAAAAACTAATTCCGATAAATTCTAAGTAACTACATATATGGACCGTGTTTAACATTAGTGTGTCAACCCACAAAAAATCGGGTTTTGAGTTATGAATGCAGTTTTATTAAATAGATCATGAGGAATACGGCACTGCAATCCATTTTGTTAAAAAAAAATCGTAGAATATTCTAGAGCACAAAATTGGTTATTGCTTTTTTCCTATGTCAGATTTGTATTTTTGCATTAATGTGTTAAGCCACATATAACGCATTATTGCTTATTTCCCATGTCAGATTTGTATTTTTGCATTAATGTGTTAAGCCACATACCTATTACATTAATGCAAAATTCTAATTTGTTGTTTTAAAACGAATAGGTACATATACATAATTATTATGCACTAATTTTTAGAAAATGTAATAAAATAAACAACTAACGCATTAAAACTTTAATGTAAGTACTTACTTATTTATTTAAAGTTTTTATTGTTGTATAACATGTATCAAATAACATTATAAGTTCTGCTAAAAATGAGAAATAGGTACAAGTTAACACTAACTTATTTTTTTATTACTTATTATTATTTTTATCATATTAAATAAAATATTTTAGGGTTCCGTATCTTAAAAGGAATAAAAATTAACCCTTACAGGATTACTTTGTTGTCTGTGTGATCCTTTACCTCAGTAACGCGTGGAGGTAGGTATCAAACAAAAATTCATAGTAATATCAAATACTCAGGACTACCGTCCCTTGAAATTGTAACATAATTACAAAAAAATCGCCGACGCAATCAAAAGAGCCGCCGTTTATGCCGCGATTGATAAAAGTTTTTAACACTCGCTAGCGAATCAAAACCTACAGGGTACTCCTCGTGAACTCAGGATCTTGAATTAATTTAGTAGGTGCGAGGTAACGTCATATAGCACGGATAAAGAAAAAAATACGAAAACCATACATTTTAAATGACATCATTAAAAAAATATATACCTACAGGTTATTTATAGTACGGAACCCTTGGTGCGCGAGACTAACTCGCACTTAACCGATATTTTTTTATAATATACATCATTAGATTTAAACGTGTGTGATAAAAATTAGAATATTATAATAAATAATAATATTAAAGAATGTACGAATTGTCGCCACAATTTATCAACTCTTCGAAAAATGGTTTTTAGGTGGTTTATTAACTTTTTAGGTACGGAAGTATATATTATTGGTTTAATTCAATATGATAAAATAATAATAATAAATCAATTTGGTTGAGCTTTTAAGTAATTGAAATAATATAAGTGTTAACTTGTTGTACCTATTTCTCATTTTAAGCAGAACTTATAATGTTATTTAAAACATGTTATAACAATAAAAACTAAATAAATAAGTACTTACATTAAAGTTTTAATACGTTAGTTGTTTATTATTTTACATTTTCAAAAAAATAGTGTAAAATATATTCATTATAAAAGAACAAATTAGAATTTTGCATAGTGTTATGTGGCTTAGCACATAAATGCTAAATGTAATAAACCTTATAGCCGATAAGCATTAACCATTTTTCTGCATTTTCTATTTAATTATGAATTTATTGAAATAAATACATTTATATCCTTAATCTATGCACTTCAACAAAAAAAATGATACCACATAACAATATTTTTTTGCTTAAAATAAGCGGAAAAAGAAGAATGTTCTCAAAAAACTTTAAGCGCCGATATCTCAAAACTAGCTTGGTGTGGGTTGAAACACTAATGCTAAACACGGACCATATTTTATAAATGTTCTTATATGCAAACGTTATCTAGAGAATTAGGAATACATTGAAAACTCATCCAATTTTTGCAGTCGTTCAGAATTGATGAGCTATTTTTATATATAAGTGTCTATAGATAATTACAATAACGTCGATAAATAAACTAATTTGGTATCAAACAACATGTTATTATGACGCCAAATTTATTATCCTATTAGTCGTTAAAAATGTGAGTTAGGTACTCAAAGTCGCATCGTCAGTCGAAAGATATTGTTGCAACCTACATTTTCAGCATTTAAGCAATTTATTTATTGTACAGCTAATTAAGCGTTTTATATGCAAATTACCTGACACAGTTCCGTTACGGGTTTCGTCATGCTCCATCGATATTGCTTACCTACTGTACAATTTATGACTGAACTTTGCCGAATTTTGTTTGTCTGTCTACATATTGCCTAAGTATATTGCGAGCCAGATGTACTGTCGACGTTTTGTATATAATACTAGTTGTACGCCCCTTCGCACGGATCATTCATGGGAATAGTGTAGTTTCCGAACAGTGAAAGAATTTTTGGAATCGGTCCAGCCGTTCTGGAGCCTATTCAATCCAAACAAACAAACATTTCCTCTTTATAATATAAGTATAGATAAAGATTGAGAACGTTGCAGCGTTGTCGACAAGAAGGTTCATTGTTTCGTTGTCGACATGAAAAGAAGAGACGACATCGACGACGATTTCTCGTTGTCGACAACGTTACCGATTTTTGAAAGATCACCGCGAGAACAACATCGACATGACAAGATGTCGACTCGACAGTTAATCATAGGCTCGTTTGAATTTCTACCAGTTTCGTACTTTTACTTATTTAAAATAGTAGACTACTAGCTACTAGCTACTTTTTTATTTATAACTAACTACCATCTTAATTTTAACCTTTTCTTCAAAAATTATAACACTTATTTCATAAAGGAATTTGGTACCGTTGGAATCAGAAAAATATTTTTAATCAACTTATCTCTACCAAAAAAATATACAATATTTTTGACATCACTGAAATCTACTTTATCTATGCCTAAAACAAATATTTGAGACAATGTTTCAATCGATAAGAGCCCAACACTAGCAAAAGCAATTGTCCCATCCATGCTGAGTTATACGGCACTCCATTTCCTCAGATCCACCGGCTGACGTGCGAAATGCCGAAGGTGGATTTTCTATTTTATCTGTGCAACTTTTACATGATTGTTTGGGACATGGTTTTACACGCTACGTATGTACATTTGGCAGCTGCGTTTTTTTATTTGAATAAAATGTCTTTTATTTATTTGGTTGTTTGTACTGTAATTAATACGTATTTTTCTATATTAGGCAACTGCGTGTTTTTTTTTTATTTTAATAAAGTAGGTATGTCTTTTTATTTATTTGGTTGTTTTTACTTTAATTATTATGTTAAAGATGGTTAAAGTATAGTTTACATTAAGTTATTAATATAGTAGTAGGAAAACCTACGCTATAGCTCTTTATTGTTTTTTTTTAATAAAAAAGCAATGATCTTTGTTAACAGTGAGAAGTCGCTAATTGTTATACCCAAGTGCTTTTTCTTTAGAATTTGCTTGAAAAACCTGCACCAACTTGAAGTTTGCTTTTAGTAAATACGATATTTCCTTATTTTAAAAAAAATGTAAGGAATAAACAGTATAGGTATATACATATTATAATAATACTTATATAGAAATATTCCGTACTTTTTTTACAGTGCAAGCAAACGAAAAATCGGTATAGAAAATTAGGACACCTATTTGTGGATATTTAAATATAAATTCTGGCAATATTCTTAAAGTATCGTTAGTTTTAGACTTTACACGAATTAATGAACTTTTACTTAATAAGAAGAAAATACTGCTTTAAAAGAATGAAATGGACATGACGTCATTTTTTTTTGACCATCAGGTGAACTAATTACCAGAAATGATCACGTATTTTTTCTTTTCTCTATCAAAAATGACCAAGACAAGCACTTCAAAAGTTAGAGGGTTAGTGTCAGCACTTTATAGGATAAATTGTACCATAAAGTGACGTCACCAGCCCTTACCATAACCCAGCCAAATATATCGATAATTACATATCAATTATAGTGTTAAAACATGACCCACTTAAAACTTGAAAGATCCATTTGATGGTACCATGAAAGCCTATAAAACTTGCATCACACCTATCATAACTCACTTCAACGTGTGTACAAGGCGACAGGTGTTTTAGGCCCAGCGAGAGTACCCCTGAATTATATATCAGACAAAAACATCATCAGAATTACTTCGCAATTGTGTTTTGGCGAAAAATGCGAGACGAATTGTTTTGTTAGCTGGTGCGTGGTTATTTTTGGGACGTATCTCTTTTGTTTCCCTGATTAGATTTTGTTTTGGTGTGACGTTTGTGGGTTATGGGAATTGAGTCATGGAAACAATTTTTGGTATGATATTATTATGGTATTGGAAGTTACTGTTAAACATACACAACTGAATGTAAAAGATAAGTAAAAAAAAGCAAAAGTAAAATCGAATTAAGCAATTTTTTAAGATAGTGTGCATATTAAACTAAAAAACTAGGTAGCCATTGATTGTATACCTACTATAGAATATAATCGGAAACCGTATATAGAAAGATTATCCGAAAATATATAGAAAGATAACAGCAACAGAACGAAACGAATTTAAATCTTTAGCGTTAGACTGTTGTCAGCTCAGTCGTGCTACGATTATGGAAACTGTAAAGAATCCGAAACGTCAGCTAATAAAATAAAATAAAAACACGCGAGTTAAATCCGTTAATAGTTGTTTCATTCCAATGTGTAATAACCGCGAAGGCATCAGAAATTATTAGTCAAGTATATCAAATCTTTTTCATAAGAACATTGCCTTTCTTTAGCTTAAATAACCCCTTAGTCTTTTTAATTAAACAAGCCCAGCTCACACCCTGCAAGGTGAAGACACAATATATTATTTCCACATCCTTCCAGAAACAAGTTTATTTAAAACCTCAAACTCTGAGAACTTGTAACTGCAAAGTTAAAAAAAACAATGGTCGTACAATGTTTGCGTATCTGTGTTTCTCATGTGAATCTGTTTAAGCCTTTGCAAAAAACGCTATAAATTTTAATATTCGTTTATTTTTATGAACAGCTTTTTAAGCCGGGTGTGGCTATTTATTGCGTTTTTAACTAGTTATTTACTGTGAAAATTTTATTGTAGGTTATTTAGACTGTGGACCTGTTCTACAATGTCGAAATAAGCTTCTAGTAAGTTCCATTTATTATAAGTACTTATACGTTTTATACGGGCGGTAAATATTTCGGAGTATAATCGGGTTATTCCAGATTTAATAAAATAATGGGCGTTTATTTATTTTGCAATCCATAATTTTTAGTTGTTTAGCCAAATTTACTCCACTTCAATATTAGCGCGAAAACAGAACTTTTTAAAAATGGCGACATAATGGCGCCCAAACTGTGACAGCGTCTCTGTCAATCGAAGAGGATCGAAGAGATAAAATGGCACCACTTATGTGTTGCCAGTTGAATAAATTATTTACCCCAATATCCGTACATAATTTATGACATTGCATTAATGCTTCATAGCCGCAGTCTATTAACATAATGCTTATTCAATTTATTCGCGTAATTAAAACAGAGTTAAGCTTGGTCAGCAATCGTCATGTGAAAACAGAATTGTTAATACAATTTTAAATGCGTCGCCATTTTTGTGCAATGGCGTGATATCTACCTAATATAGGTATTATAGTACCTATAAAAATATCGTCAGTGGAAAGCGAAAACTGCTTAACGGTCAAAATGGTACTTTTGGGAAATTAATTTCAGTTTTTTTTTTGAGAAAAGAAATCACCATAATAAAGTTATAGCATCTTTGTGTAGGTACCTACATTATAACTCGTATCAATAGTTCGCAGATTTATTTACGAGATATAACTTCAAATAGAGGTTATAAATTTAAACTATAATAAATCTCACATTTGGCATACGAAAACATGGCAAAAATACAGTACATTTTGTCGCATTGCAGGCTTAGATAAACTACACGTTATGTAAATTAAGTTTCGGCTTAAAGTCTACTTCAAAGTATTTTAATGTTTAAATGACGATCTGGTCATTCATCAAAGAAACGATGATAAATAGTCTTTTTACTTTTTCAATTGCTCTTTATTGGGATACAGGTCATTAGAAAGCTATTAAGTATTCAATATGCTTAAAGATGCAGTATCAATGGTTATATTAGGTACTTTCTTTGTTTGTTTTGATGGTTATTTTGAAACTTTTTTATTATAGATAAATAAGTCTTAAAAAACCAAATATTATAAATGTCACTAAATATGTAGATTTTGCCTGCGACTGCGTTTGCGCGCGATTGGCACCCCAGTTTTTCACATTTAATCTTTCCTGATTATAGTTTAGGGCCCTTAGTTGATATGTCAGTCATCAAGTCAGCTTGTGCTTTTATATTATACTAGCTTCTGCCCGCGACTTCGTCCGCGTGGAACCCCTCCTTTTTTGCAGTCGGTTAAAAAGTAGCCTATGTCCTTTCTCAGGCTCCAGACTTTCTGTGTACCAAATTTCATTAAAATCGGTCCAGTAGTTTTAGCGTGAAAGCGTAACAGACAGACAGACAGACAGACAGAGTTACTTTCGCATTTATAATATTAGTAGGATACCATAGATAATTACAAAAAAGGTAGTTACATGTAGACTGGGTCCTTTTTGGTCTTAGAGCTAATTGTTCCATAACGTGACACGAGCTCCCACTCCCAACCTTTAGAAGCACTTACTTTGTCATTTTTTGTTTGTTTAAGAAAAAAAATACAATCCAATCTTTAACAGTTACAATTTAACTGACGGCCTAAACAGAATTTCGTTTTCTGTATCCAATCGTGATCCCAATCCATACAATTTTACATTCCTTTCGTTTAGTTGCTATTATCGATCGTCAGTTGTCTCCGAGGCCTTATCTTGCGTGTTCATCACAGTTAGTATGAAAAATAACGATCTTGTTGCATTCTGATTGCACATTAGACACATTAATATGCAACGGTGTTAAGGGATGCATTTTCTCTTCATTGACTAACTTGTTCATTAATGATAGTCCGTTTAGCTAGGAAGTTGTAGATTAAGCGATAGGTTGTTTCCAATAAATTGCTGTTTTCTTGATACTGCTGATTCTGTCTTTGATAGTGTCTGCAACTTTGTAAGATTTTTTTGATGAAAATTGATTTTAGATTGTGTTTATCAGGAATAAACGTCTGCGATTTTTTGCGTTTCATTTGAAGCTTCTTATCCATAAGAAAAGTCTCAAGCACTGACCATTTAAATCATAATTACTGAACCTCCTTTAGCGACAGCAATTCCGCTAGCAAAAATTTCTTTTTACCCGTTTATTTCTCAACATACCAACCCTTTGGTTCGAGGAATCACATAGCGTCGCGACCACTTCCAAAAATGGCGAGACGTTTAAAGCCTTACTGTAACCAGTTTAAATGCGGGTGGGAGAATTTAGAACTAGCGATGCTTCCTAGTCTGTTTGTATTGAGCAGTAGACAGTGGCGCCGTTTTCAAGGGCAAGTTTAAGTTGGTAGCTCTGTACCTGTTTTGTTGGCGGTCATGGGTGCGCACGCGTCGAACGTTCAGTGTTGCTAACTTAGAAAAATAGCTAGGAATGTAGCGTAGGTATACCGTAAGAAAGATTTTAATTGGTTTCAGTACATTGTACTGGAAATTAGTACATTAGAAAATTTGTTGTAACTATTTTCTATTACTTAAAGTAATTTATGTTCAGAATAATGAAGCTTATTTACTTAAATAGAAACTTCTGTGCATGACTCATTTTCATTTTAGTAATTTCTTGTTGTCAAACTTAGTGAGCCCATTAGCATAACAAAGCACAAAGAAAATTAACTGACAGTACAATATAACTTTGTAGAAGTAATTGTTTTGTGCAATGAACGTACTCGTTTGTTTTGGCAGTCGAAGCTTTTAGATTTATAATAATAATTTATGTAGGCCCTACAGTTGTACCATTTAAATTTTGGATTGAAATTTCGTATCTAGTGAGCACAATATTTATTAACTATTTGAATGACAAAACATATTAATTACTTAGTGAAAAAGATAATTAAAATTGGAATGAAACAACTATTAACGGATTTACCTCGCGTATTTTTATTTTATTTTATTAGCTGACGTTTCGGATTCTTTACAGTTTCCATAATCGTAGCACGACTGAGCTGACAATAGTCTAACGCTAAAGTGATTTATACAGTTATGCAAACTACCTTATATTTAAATTACAAATTTTGAAAAACTACCCTTTTCTAAATTATGAAATATTAATGTTACATTTAAAGAATCCGAAACGTCAGCTAATAAAATAAAATAAAAATACGCGAGTTAAATCCGTTAATAGTTGTTTCATTCCAATGTGTAATAACCGCGAAGGCATCAGAAATTATTAAGATAATTAAAATTCTCCAGTTATAGTTTAGTTCTATTAGAATACACATACATTATTATGTCACTACTCTTGTAGTATAACCAAGAAAATGAAATAAGTGCCTCCACCCAATAAGATACGCGTAGTAATAAGTAAGAATAACATATTTATGTTGGTGACGTTAATAATAGTTATAAAGTTGTACCAACATAATAAACGTTTCTTAAATATTTACCTAATTAAAAGAACGCGAACGAAATCTGACGTCACAATTCGATCATACTAGGTTCATTCAATAAGTCCGTAGGATGAGATATTAATGGCGTTGCTAGTTTTTTTTTCATGACATTTTTATTTAATACTATCCTTCATACGATACATTTATAAATTTGACAGCAATCTGACAGCTGATTCTTGAGTTACAGCCTTTTGTGTGACGCATCTTTTGTTGTTGAAGGAAAATGGTGAAAAGTGAATTTAGAGTTCTGATAAAGCATTGCTTTTTGATGAAAAAAAAAACAGTGGAAACCAAAAAAATGACTTGATGAACATTATCCGGACTCTGTTCTATAGAGGTAAATGGTAAAGAAGTGGATTCCTGAATTTAAACATGGTCGTACCAGCACTAATGATGCAGAGCGCGGAGTATGCCCAAAAAAGGATGTTATTCCAGAAAACATTAAAAAAATCCACAAATTGGTTAAAGAAGATCGCAAATTGAAGGTGCTCGATTTGGCTGATATTGTAATGATATCAGAAGGTAGTGTTTTTACAGTTTTACATAAATATTTGGGTATGCGAAGGCTTTGAGCAAAATGTGTGCCGCGCGAGCTCACAGTTGACCAAAAACAACAACGAGTCGATGCTTCAGAGGAGTGCTTCGCGCTGTTTAAACGCAATAGAGACGAATTTTATCGCCGTTATATGACAATAAATGAAATATGGCTTCACTATTATACACCAGAATCCAAAAGGCAGTCGGCTGAGTGGACAGCAGTCGACGAACCGAAACCAAATCGAGTAAAGACACAAAAGTCGGCCGGTAAGGTGATGGTGTCTGTATTTTGGGATTCGAAGGGAATAATATTCATCGACTCACTCCAATAAAGAATCAACATCAACAACGACTATTAATGTGCACTTTTGGAGAGATTGAAGGCTGAAATCGCAAAGAAACGGCCACATTTGCAAAAGAAAAAAGTGTCGTTTCACCAAGACAATGCACCATGTCATTAATCGTTGAAAACTATGGCATAAAATATTGAATTAAGCTTCGAATTACTTAACCATCCATCGTATTCTGCAGATTTAGCTCCCAGCTACTATTTCCTGTTTTCTGGTCTAAAGAAAATGCTTGCTGGAAAGAAATATAAGTCCAATGGTGAAGTGATAGCTGAAACTGAGGCCTATTTTGACGAGCAAGAGAAGTCGTACTATAAAACTAGTATCTAAAAGTCAGAAAATCGCTATACTCGGCTTTTGTCTAGGGGTCCTATCGGCAAAACTGAATTTTGGGAGAAAGATACACTATCTTCAAATCCACCGACCACAAAGTCCTTTGGCGCTTGTAATTCATATGCGGAGGCATATTTCAGAACGCGCGTGTTTTGTTTAGCAAAAACGCAAAACACCTCAATGTCGTTGGTACGTATGTCACGCAATGTTTTCCCGCCAAAAATAACGGTTTAACGCGTTATAAGCGACAGTCTGATCACAATAATTAGAGCCTTATCGCCTTAGAATAAAGGCGGTTTTCGTGTCAAAACGTCATGTTCGACTAAACCATCACATGACGTTACCGTGACATGGTCTCGCTCTTATAAAAATTTACGATCAGTTTCCCTCGCATGATACGTTGGTGTTTTTTGGAATCTTCGTACTCTACTTGCCCTAAATTTGTTTGCATGTTTTGTTTGTCATTTTTATTGTGACCTGCGTTGAAAGTATTTGTTTTGTTAGGTCAAATTATGAAATACTGATATGGAACACGTGACTGTTTTATTATTATAATTGTTTAATATATGATGTTTCCGCGGTTTTTACTTGTTTCAATAAATGTAAAATGGCACTTTTGAAGTGATAAATTATTAATCAATTTTTGTTTAACAATAATTTCTGAAGCCTTCGCGGTTAGTAAACATTGCAATGAGACTACTATAAACGAATTTAACTCGCGTATTTTATTTTATTAGCTGACGTTTCGGATTCTTTACAGTTTCCATAATCGTAGCACGACTGAGCTGACAATAGTCTAACGCTAAAAGTCAGCTAATAAAATAAAATAAAAATACGCGAGTTAAATCCGCTTTAAATAGTTATTTTATTCTAATTTCAGTTTGATTAAGACCATCAATAATAAAAGTAGGCGATTGTTTATTACTTGACGACCAAAATACATCTGAAAGTATTGGAAAGCCCAGAAAAATTGAGCTTTAAAAGTTAGCTTTGTAATATAAGCTTGGCCTTGTTTTTAACCAACTTTACGCGATCTTACTTAAGTATATATACTTATACAAGCTTCTGCCAGCGACTTCGTCCGCGTGGAATAGTTATTTTCTCCGTTTTTTACACATTTTCCACTGTTTCTTATCTCCTATTGGTCGCAGCGTGATGTTATATAGCCTAAAGCTTTCCTCGATAAATGGTCTATCCAACAAAAAATGAATTTTAGAATTCGAACCAGTAGTTCCTGAGATTAGTGCGTTCAAACAAACAAACAAACTCTTCAGCTTTATAATATTAGTATAGATAACTTTTTATAAGTTTACTATACGATACGAACACGTACTGGCATCATTCCATGACCCGCATACAACAATTAGCGTTCAATAAAACTCCAATACAGACAGTGTATCACAAACTTTGCTATTGCATTACACTTCTGCGAGCCTATGATGAATTGTCGAATCGACATCTTGTCGTCTTATTCTCGCGGTGATCTGTCAAAAATCGGTAACGTCGCGTCGACAGCGAGAAATCTTGTCATATCGATGTTGTCTCTTAGTTCTTCATGTAGACAATGAAACAATATCGACACGACCTTCTCGTTGTCGATAAAGTTCGTATTACAGGAGAGTAACCTACCTATACGATATTTCTGTCATCGTAAGCTAAAAGGGTATAAGTACCTATTTCAAATGTAATATTACTAGGAGCATGTCAGTGTGATGCATACAAGCATCTATCTTAAATGTCTAATGAGGTTATCTATTGTCTAATACCCATAGTACAAAAATCGATTAGTTTGACATCAACATTTATAGATATCAATAGGACTCATGTCGTTGATATCAAGTTATTATCCCTACTAATATTATAAATGCGAAAGTAACTCTGTCTGTCTGTCTGTCTGTCTGTTACGCTTTCACGCTAAAACTACTGGACCGATTTAAATGAAATTTCGTACAAAGAAAGTCTGGAGCCTGAGAAAGGACATAGGCTACTTTTTAACCGACTGCAAAAAAGGAGGAGTTCTACGTGGACGAAGTCGCGGGCAGAAGCTAGTTTTAAATATGTTTGGAAATCACTGCAAGGAGACACGAGCAGGCATTATGATCTCGATGATCGATGGAGTGAAATAACTAAACACATTTCTTAGCTAGTTTTGCCTTGCGGTTTGAGAGAGTATTTTATGACCTTCATAATCTTCATACATCTGCTGGTCTCTCGAAGATCCACCCAAAAACTATTATAATAGACATAGTAATGATATTTGTACCAAGACAAGAGTAGAAAAACACGGAATAATGAATTGACAGAGTTCTTTAAATAATGGGACGATATAGATTATAGGTTAAATTATATATTCATAATTTATTATACTTCGAAATCCCCCTAAAAACTTCAAAACTGCGTTGTACAGTTGAAGCAATAAACTATTAGATTTATCTCGTACCCGCGTCCCCTTTATTTAGTTAAATGGCAGTAGTTCCCAAGAAACTATTTACTGAGTACGGTCAAAGGAAGAGAGGACGGCGGGGGCCGTTCTTGCCAATATTAAGTTCGATTACATTCAGACCTTGAATCTAGAATTCTTGGAGCATTTGGACGCGGTATCTATACTAACATTATAAAGAGGAAAGGTTTGTTTGGATTGAATAGGCCCCAAAACGGCTGGACCGATTTGAAAAATTCTTTCACTGTTGGGAAGCTACACTATTTCCGAGTGACATCCCTACTAATATTATAAATGCGAAAGTAACTCTGTCTGTCTGTCTGTCTGTCTGTTACGCTTTCATGCTAAAACTACTGGACCGATTTAAATGAAATTTGGTACAAAGAAAGTCTGGAGCCTGAGAAAGGACATAGGCTACTTTTTAACCGACCGCAAAAAAGGAGGAGTTCCACGCGGACGAAGTCGCGGGCAGAAGCTAGTAGGCTATAAAAAAGGGATCCGTGTGAAGCCTACACTCAGTTATAACTAAATTTGATAAAAAAATAGCAAATATTTTCAATAAAAATGTAGAGTACATGTTTTTTTCCGCGGATTCTATTTTACGTAAAAAAATTGAGTTTCATTTTTGTGTTGAGGGAAAATTGTGGAATGCAACTGAAATCACGGTTCCGATGCACCGTTACTCCTCTATAGCAGACTGACTGGCATCCGGGTATGCACTTTTTCAAAGGCTCCATTTTGTCAACTAGTCAGTTTGATGTCTGTATGGAGGAGTAAACTGATATATTCGGAGAATTTATCTACCAGTACGCCCTTAGGGCTTTGTTTTGTTAATATAAGTATAGGCACATACATAACTTTGGCAGCTAGAAGTTTCACCGCGACAAACTGTTTACTAGGGAAAAAACTTAAAAAAAATTTATATTTTTTGTTCAACTTACCTAACCATTTTAATTTCCTAGTTTGGTACCTTACGTCGGAATGAAACAACTATACACGGATTTATCTTGCGTATTTTATTTTATTGGCTTCTAAATTCTAAATTTTTACAGATTCCATAATCGTACCACGACTGAGCTGACAATAGTATTATGCTAAAGTTTCATTCCAATATTAACCGCGAAGGCATCAGAAATTATTACCTTACTTCGCTTAGGCTGGCTTCTTAAACCCAAAATAGCTTTATTCCAAGCACAAATTCACGTTTATAATCAAATTTTTATACATTTATGTCAAGTCAACTTAATCTCAGTGCTTTTTTTGGTCTAAAGCAGTCTTAGTGGTTAGTTTTGAAGCAAGTAAAAGTAAAGTACACAAAGAGTATTGTACCTTTTCAGGAAGCTAATAAAGTATGGTTCCAGCTAGCGTGACCGGTGGACAAAGCCTGGTTTACGTGCTGCCTTATTGTTGCAACATCGTTGCAAAAAATGCACGAAAATTAACATATTTTTGTACATTGTTTGCTTCTTTAATGCAGTGGTTGCAATATGATTTTGTAATATAACAACGGTTTTAGTGTAATAATTTCTGATGCCTTCGCGGTTATTACACATTGGAATGAAACAACTATTAACGGATTTAACTCGCGTATTTTCGTAGTCGTGCTACGATTATGGAAACTGTAAAGAATTCGAAACGTCAACAAATAAAATAAAATAAAAATACGCGAGTTAAATCTGTTAATAGTTGTTTCATTCCAAAACGGTTTTAGTGGTCATATAAAACACGTGTAGGATGTAAGAATGACTGAATGGTTATAACTTTAAATTTATAAAGAAGGTAGAAGTAGCTTATTTACGAAATATTGGTGAGTTTTCGTTCATTTTTGTCAATTACACATATTTTTCAGTCACACTGTCACTTATGTAGCATGACAGGAATAAAAATGTATGGAATTGACTTAAACTAACAAAAAGACACAGTTCATGTTTCATACAATTTTATATTCGTTTCGTTCCTTCGCTATTATCGATTGGCACTTGTCGACGTAAAGAAGTTTCAAATAAATTATTATGAACTAAATAAATACTCATAAATGGAAGGGTTATAATTTTCTGTTTTGATCTAAAATAATTCGCAGCTTTACTAGAAACGTGTGGCAACTCGAAATCTGCCACGAAATGAATTAAAATGTAGGTATACAGATTTAGAGTCTTAAATGGAGTAACTAAATATTTCAAGATGTCACACTTTTCTAAAGGTGCGAACTAATCATAATGTACTTAAGTAATAAAATAAAATACAAACATACAATTAAAACAGTCTTTATACGCGATTTTAAAGAGTTATTCATATTTAAATTATTAAACGGGCGACCAATAAATTATCAAACAATAAAGATGAGCATATTTAAAATTCAAGGGATAATATGAACACCATATTTTAATGCCGCATTACGAGGTGATATATTTTACATAATAGTTTCCGGTTTCTGTTGCCATCCTATTTTCCTGTCGTTAAAGTGTCATTGACTTAATTTATTTTTTCCTAAGGGATTGAGCCTGGATTTTGGCTTTTAAAAGGCCATCTTAATGTTGCCATTTTATGACCATGAAATACCGGTGTAAGTCGATTTATTCCCCTTTTCTGGGGATTTTATGACTAAATTTGTATAAAAAGCTTTTCCAGCTTCGTAACTTTATAGACTAGCTTCTGCTCGCGACTTCGTCTGCGCATACATAGAGTATCTTATGATCACTGTCTTAATGAAAGGGATTGAATATTTTTTAAACGACAAAAATGTTTTCAAAAGATAAATACCTATACTTACATGATACTTGAGAGTTGGCTACTGAGTCAACATACTTAATCAATGGGCTGTCTAAATTATGATTGATTAGTTTTCATTTATTCTTCGATATCCGCCTCTTAGATTTCTTCATACCTATCTCTTTATTTTCGTCTTTATTGTTTTCTAATCGAGTAAGTACTAGCAACACTGTTCCATAGACTACACCGTTAGATAAATAAATAAATAATAAATAAATATCTTTGGACAATTCACACCAATTATCTAGTCCCATTTTAAGCAAAGCTTGTGTTATGGGTACTAGACAACGGATAAATATACATATAAGACATCCAAGACTCAGGTACAGATGCCAGTGCTCATCACATTGACATCTGCCCCTAGCAGGATTCGAACCCGCAACCTCCGGTTTCGTAGTCAGGGCCTCTGACCACTAGACCAACAGGCCGTCAATAGTTGTGAAAAAATACTATCTACTTATCATTATCATTAAATATATTGACTTACACTTTAACCCAAATTTCTAAAATTTAAAAAGTAATATTTAAGTCCATAAACCATTAAAATTAACGGTCGTCGGTAATTACCGTTGATAAAGACAACATTAACTTTTTTTTCTCCCGTTTACACTAAAATGGTAGTGTATTTACCTACACACGCACACAAAAGTGTGTATACAACAACTTCCGACATAACTTGTGTAAGCACTCATACAAATCACGTGTGCGTTAAAGTAGATAGAATATAAGGTTTTGAATATCAACACTTAATTTGAGTATGGTGAATTAAGCTTAGGTTACACATTCCTCTGCCACTTATTAAATCAATTAGGTATTTATAAGCCTATAGAAAATGATACTTTTAATGTGCTTGGTATTTTGAGGTTATAATATTAACTCTTTATGGTGTGCTATGACTGTTATTATAATAAATTTGATTTTTAAATGTGAGAGTTTACTCGATTCTAATGAAAGTTTATTTTGTTTCAGGTTCGTATATTTAAATGAAAGTGCTAAGTCTGTGGCTGAATGTAGCAATATCAACGCCTAGGTAAGCGTTCTTTAAAAGTTACTGGAGTGTAACATCTGATGTCTACTGAATTTTTTGTCAGCGTTCAAGGCTTTTTATTGAGTTTAAATAAGGAATATTATTATTTGAGTGTTAAGCGAATTCACACTCTTTGTGTCTATTTTTAAGCGACTTATTTGAAACTAATAACTAAGTAGACCTTAAAGTTGAAATAATTATTTTCTACATGTGAATATAAGTCATTTTACTAGTTTTACCATTAAAACTGGAAATTTAAATGATATTTGTCATTTTAATGGCAACACATAATCGTTTATTTGACTAAGGTCAACAGACTACGCCGTCGATATAAACTAGATGCGTGTGGCGCTGTCTTTAACGGAAACTAGGGTTACCAGTGTAATAAATTACCATAAACATACATAGACTATAGACTTCCCATTCATTGTATACTCCACAAAATTGTTAATCATAAGCATTTATTTATAAAATATATTTAATATTATACCTATCTACCATATTTTTTTGAGACTTAAACGTAAAAACGATAAACGACTTAAACGTAGAAACGATATACATAAATTATACGCAATTTCAGTTTAGGATTGCTAATTTATGCTGAGCATTGAATTTTAATATGTCTCAGCTACTTAATTTAAATTTAATTGTTCTGCTAAAAATGTTCCATTTTAAATACATGATTACGTTTCAACTCATTCAAAACTGATAGGCACCTAAGTTTTATTTTCTCACGTATAAAAAAACTCGATCTAATAATATTTATGTAATTATTAAATAAATATTATAAGAACGAGTTTCCTGACTTAACAATTTCTCACTATTTTTTTTTAACTGTCCCAGATACTAAAACGATGGCGTGCTTCATAAATGCTTCAATAATTTTTTAAACATTCCAGACTACAGAGATTAAAATTGTATGACTTAAACAATTTTCATTTATGCATATGGCAACCCTTTTTTCTTTAGCTGTCAATGTCCGCGTAATGGTCATTGAGTGGGATATTCTATCAACTGGCGGATGTGTCAAATGGGGGGTCGACAAAATGACATTAGCGATTCACACGATCGGACTCTACCCTTGACGTTTTTATTAGCGCGAGATAGGAAGCTTTTGTTTAAAAATATTGTCTATTTGAAATTTAATATCCGTTCTTTTAGATGTGTGAAATAGAGTGATTTATTTATTCAATTTTATTCTCATTGTTTATTTGATAAGACACTGCAAATAATAACTATACCATTATAAAGTTAATTATTAATAGGTAATCATTTTGTTAACAGATGGTCTAACAGTAAAGTTCTAAAGTCGTAACGTAAGCTCACCCTGCTACGAATATGGGAACTCGAAACGTCAACATCAAATAATAATTATTCAAAATATAATTTTATTATTGTTATCAAACTGCGCAAACTTTATCACGGTTGCTGATGAATATACAGAAGATTAAAAAGGGACCTGTAATGGAAAATTTTATTAAGGGTCCTTAAAATTTCACAACAGCTCTCGGCCTATAAGCCCGTATCACTCACGGGCAGTGCGTCTCTGATCCCTTATAAGTAGCTATTTCAACTAAACAAAACAACATAACAACAGAAATGCTACATAGAAAAAACAACTTTGGGGCTTGACGTTAAAGTTTAGAACGGATTGTACGTCAAGCGATTTTAATAGAATTTCACTAAGTCCTTTTCTCAGTTTAATGTTGCCAGTTGTCGTTCATTTACTTCGTCCGCGAGAAACTTTTCGAATTGACTAAGATTGAATACTTCCACTTACCAGTGCCATAACTTTGTAATTGTTCGGATTTATGGGTTATCTTGACACTTGCTTTGTGATCGAACGTTAAATTTTGCTAAAAGTTTCGTCTTTTATTGGTTTCGGCCATAATCGAAATCTTAAACTATTACTTATTCTGTGAAGTATTAGTTATTAATTGTTAAGTGAAAATATTTTATTTAACTAGGTTCATAAAATAATATTAGAATTAGAATGATTAATAACAAGGGCAATTCCAAAATGTACAAAAAAAGATACATAATTTTTTTTAAGGAATCGGCAGTATCAATGTTAAGCCGGAACCGAAATCTTGGCCGAATTTAGATTTCAAACTAGAAACGAAACTGAACTTCGATCGATCACTGATTTTTCCACCGATTCCGATTAAGTTATTTGAAACTTTCGTGAACTCTTTTAACTGTCAACTCCGTGAAATATTACGTGTTTTTAATACCATATTCAAACGGCCAACGAACTAGTGACAATTGTACCTATTATATATTATAACACTAATGTATTCCTAAAATACACGTATAAATAAATTACTTATTATAAAAACATATATACTTGTCCTAAAATGATTACCTAAAAAGACATCAAACACACTTAAACCGCTTCTAAGTAACAACTCTTGACTTTAACAGTCGATCATAAATCTACAGAATCCTAGAGTAAACAATCATAAATATTTAACTATTTAAATAGCATATAATGACAGCCGAGTCGATAAATCTGTCATTGCTTAACCTTTTCACAATTATGTATTAATCTTATATTATTTACCGACGCGTTCGGAATTCATGACCGTAACCGTTCCTAACATTGTGACCGTTGGCTGCAAATCATGACCGTTCTTACGTATATGGTGACTGTGGCTTCAATGTGCAGTGGGACCGTATACCGTCTAATGGTACCTTTGATGCCCTTTGCTATCTGACGTGAGGACCCGTAGAGTCGGCTCCTTTACCACAATATAATCATTCCGAATGAGATCCCAGTCACTCCAGGCTTACGTCATTTTTGAATGGATGTCAATTTTAAGATTGGTAATCCCTACTTCCCTACTTAATATTATAAATGCGAAAATAACTCTGTCTGTCTGTCTGTTACGCTTTCACGCTGAAACTACTGGACCGATTGAAATGAAATTTGGTACAAAGAAAGTCTGGAGCCTGAGAAAGAACATAGGCTACTTTTTAACTGACTGCAAAAAAGGAGGAGTTCCACGCAGACGAAGTCGCGGGCAGAAGCTAGTGTAAAATAAACTGGAAAGGAATGGATACTCGCACTTTTACAGGTGCCAAAAAATCTAGGGTAACGGGGATCTTGGTTTAACAATGGATAAATTTGCGTTTTACCAAAAAATAATGTTACGCACAAAGGGTGAGCAAGAATTCTTTTATTTATTTAATAACAATGACATTCAACTATTAAGTACGTAGGTGCATACATATAAAGTCACTTTATGTACCTGTAGAGGTACATAAACTTACTATGACTTTATATGTACCTATTATACGTACCTAATTGTAAACCTGTGTGTGTCGCGTAAATGTGTAGGTAGGTACATATTATAATAAATAATAGTATTTAGAGTGCCGATTACATTATCAAAAAGTGGTGGATACATATTTTTTATAAATTCAAATAAAAACTGTCTGTCTTTTTGTTTTATTACAAAAAAACATACCTACTTACGTGTGCAATATTTTTTATGATCTAACTTAAATTTTCAGTACACGGCCTTGTGAAAATCTTATTACTACCTTAATAATATTATTATATTAATTTTATACTGTTCTAAAGGACTCTCTATTGTAATTGTTCTGAGGTACAGTCTAAGACGATTGTTAACGTCGATTATTTTCCCACCATGCATAAAGCAAATGTCAATTTTATTGAAAAGATTATGATCAATATCAGATACCGATCGATTTGACTCGAAACCTACTGGGTAATCCAATTATAACTGCAGTAATGCAAGGATGGTTACATCAATCGAATATTATTGTGTTATTTAATTTTCATACAAACAAAAAAAAAGGAGTATTTATTAAATAGCATACAATTGTACAAAATCATCATTTCAATTGTCATTACAAAATACTTACCTGAACACTTAGTCTTAACAAAACTGTTTTTAAATAGTTTAAGTATTTTAGTAAGGTTGTTTAAATTTTTTATTAGCAAATAATGCCAGCCGGTTATAATCTGCGTAGAAAAGTTTTAGCACGACGCCATCTTTTCGCCGACAACGTAGTAGTAGGTAGTTTACTGAATAATATTTTATTTTTTTAATTATTTATTTTTCACTAGAAAACCGATTGTACTGGGTACTAGTTAGTGCTAGTAGTTCAATCGTTATTAATCCTTATCCTTACTAATATTATAAATGCGAAAGTAACTCTGTCTGTCTGTCTGTTACGCTTTCACGCTAAAACTACTGGACCGATTTAAATGAAATTTGGTACAAAGAAAGTCTGGAGCCTGAGAAAGGACATAGACGTACTTTTTAACCGGCTGCAAAAAAGGAGGAGTTCCACGCGAACGAAGTCGCGGGTAGAAGGTAGTTAATAATAATTATATTCTTGGACAATTTACACCTTTCGACCTAGTACCTACTTCCTTGAGTTTTATTGGACCTTGACTTTTATTGATTTATTCCAATCTGTTATAGTTGTTTTATCCTAATGTGTAATAACTGCAAAAGCATCAGAAATTCTATTTATCTATCAATTCATCAACTAAAGTGGTCATGTCGGCGACTATACAAGCTCGGCGACCCGGACGTGCCCGCCATAGCGAGTAGGCGACGTCCACAAATGGACGTCGACAGCTCGGCATAAATTCTATCCGAACTCGGACCTCTCGCTCTAACATACACCCTAGTGTTTATGTTAGAATGCGACGGAAATAGTACCTTAGTTTAAGCTGAAGTGTTGTTTTTAGTGTTTTGTGCCTGAAATGGTAAAACCGGCCAAGTACGTGTCGGACTCGCGCTTGAACCATAAAAACGGCAGAAAAATACGTTTTTTGTATGTGATCTCCCGTAAATATTTAGAAATACATACGTACTAATAATGATAGTTAATTGTTCTTAAAACCATCACGTAACACGTTTTTATTTATAAAATTATCTACCTACTGTGATAAAAACGGGAGTTAGTTAAATTTTCAGTTCATTTTATTAACAAATAATGAAGGCTTGTTTTAAAAATGGTTCTTTTTTCTTTAATAGTTTTGGTTAGAACTGTAAAATTAAACCTTTTCCTTATTATTATGAGCCTCTATTGGAATTTTTAGAGCCATAAATCATGGTTTGAGTAAGTTTTTCTATGAGTCAATTTCAGTTCTTACGACTCTAATAAAGTGGTAATATCGTCATAAAAACGAGTCCAAGTTGTGCTGATGCATACTTATTTGGACTCCTTGTATTTGGCCATAAAATGCCAAATGTTGGGCCAACATTGGCGTTGGTACTTATATTCTTATCACAAATGTTTGACACATAGTTTTTTGGAAGGTATGTATTACAATTGGATAATATATATATCCCATACATTTCGACGTTTAGTTTAACGTTAACGTTGAACGTTAGCACTTTGTCTACGCGCCCAAAAATAAATATCCACGGACATCTGTCCAGGTTTCCCCGGATTTGTCCTAGTAGGTAGTCCTAGTTTAGATAACGTCTGACCGTCTGGGCGGGTCTTCATCTGAAGTCTGGGCTTAAAAAAAATCTTTCAAAAAATGATAGGTAAGTAGGTTGCTTATGGTAGTGTAAAGACTTTAGCGTTAGACTATTGTCAGCTCAGTCGTGCTACGATTATGGAAACTGTAAAGAATCCGAAACGTCAGCTAATAAAATAAAATAAAAATACGCGAGTTAAATCCGTTAACAGTTGTTTCATTCCAACATTTAGCATAATATTATTACAAGTACTTGTCGCCTCGTGACTATAGGTACCAGGGTTGCATGGATGCATCAGGCCTCATCGTTATCCGAAGCGAATGCACTTCTTGATATCCTTGACGACTGTCGACAGCTCCCGGAGAAAGTGGCGCAAATCTAAAATTAAGCTCTAGAAGATGTAATGTAACCAAGGGCGTGCATTTCATATAGGTACGTAGGCCAGGCACGTGCAGAGCGGAAGTATGGCGCCAGGGTAGGCAGTTCGTACATTAGTGACATTGTGCCTATATGGAATACACGCCCTTGACGTAGGCACTGCTGAATGCCTACCTCTAACACCCGAAAACCCAATTTTGGAGTCGATAACCCGGTCATGTCAACAGATTTTTATGAAACTTAGTACCTAGTAGGACTAATAAAACTGTAAAACACCTATCATAATTTCTAATGCTTTCGCGGTTATTACACATTAGAATGAAACAATTATAAACGGATTTAACTCGCGTATTTTTATTGGCTGACGTTTCGGAGTCTGTACCTACAGATTCCATTATCGTAGCACGACTGAGTTGACAATAGTCTTATGCAACTCTACTTAAGTTAACGGTATTTCCCAAAATAAATTCTAAGAAAATAATTAATTCAACCGTAAAGTCTTTATAATTCTATTAACTTGTAGTCATTAAAGTAACACCGACTGTTTCCCAATTAACCAGCGCTGTAGTCAACACATCTTCACTTCAAACTTGTTATGAAGAGATAAAGAATTCAATAGAAAGCTACTGTACAGGATGCGGCAAATGAAGGGACACAATTTAAAAATGTATTTGTGTAAATAGGAACATAAGTTCTTTGGAACAAAACAATTATAACGGATTTAACTTATAATTAATTGGAATGAAACAACTATTAACGGATTTAACTCGCGTATTTTTATTTTATTTTATTTGCTGACGTTTCGGATTGTTTACAGTTTCCATAATCGTAGCACGACTGAGCTGACAATAGTCTAACGCTAAAGTGATTTATACAGTTAATTGATTAAAAGTAAATAATAAGTTTACCGAACGCTTCTTCATTAAGGGTAGGTGAGAATGGAAACGCTTTGACAGCAATTTACAGACTAATTTATTTGTTGGAATCGTCAACATTATATACCTAATTCCATCGCTAATCTGAACCGTGTTGTACGTGATGATAATGATTAACGATAGAACTGATGCTGCAGTATACAATGTTGAGATTATGATAATATATGTGGCGAGGGGTCACGTGCCGCCACAATAAGTAAATAATTGTATACGCTGACTACCGTAAGCTCGTGCTACGAATATGGGAACTGTAATATTTTCAAAAAGTCAGAAAATAATTGGATTCAAACAGAAACGGATTCAACAAGCATATTTTATTTTATACGCTGGCGTTTCGGAAACTTTATAGTTTCCATAATCGTAGCACGATTGAGCTGACGATATTCTAACGTTAATCAGAAAATAAAACAAAATATGCAAAAAAATCCGATTTAGTTCTTTCGTTCCAATCTGCGTACATAACTAATACCAAATTGTAGTTGTTACGTCATTACATAAAATAAATATTTTTATTTTTAATTACTTCTTATTATTAATTAAAAATATAAACCACAGCACAATTAAAAGAGTCAACTTTTAGTTAATCATGATCATCCTTTATATATTACGAATGGCCGTATAATTATGATGATTATTTCTGATGTGGAATTTTATCATCTTTAGATCAATTTGTCAGTGATCCGATAAGTGTTGTTCTCGACTCACACGGTTATTCTACAGAAGCCTTTTAATCTTTTCCGGTATTTGAATATTGTCAAAAGGGTACAAGTGCCTCACATACTGCATTGTATTTGTACTCTTCATTCTGACCGTATTAACACTTGGAACCTTTTTCACTGGGACCCCGGAAATATATTTCCATTCATATGTAATTATTATGGTAAATAATTATTAAAAAAAAACTATATATTTTAATTAGACCACGTAAAGGAAAATTCCATGAATCGGTGAGATTATAACCCAATATAATTATTTTAAGAACCTACTCGTACAAAAAAATTAAGTGTTACAAATGGGAAATTTAATGCCGAAAGGCGTTGTAGGTATACCTATACCGGTATACGGGGCCTAGACAAGGTGCCAACGTTCAACGTTAACGCTAAACGTTGGCACCAAAATGTATGGGATGTGACATCCGCGAACGTTTGTGACTACGTGACAGTCGTTCGCGGATGTCAAATCCCATACATTTTGGTAGTTTCGTTTAACGTTAACGTTGAACGTTGGCTTGTCTACGCCCCGTATACCGGTATAGGTAGTATAACAGGTGTTAACAGTAGCTAAATTACAAGTAAAGTTTAAGTTATATCCTCAGTACAGTCCCACATTATTGTTTCATAGCGACGAACAAATTTTATAGCCGTTTTGTTTCCATAGAATTGAATAGTGACTCGTAATATTTTCCCTTCGTCAATAGAACAAACGAGAATGAATGAAGATTTTCGCAATTGTTAGAGTTGCTTATATTTTGGTACTGATATCACAGTGCCTAGCAAAATTCTACAATATTATTATATCTTGGGTACAGCATGCCCTTAGTGCTGCTCCTTATGGTGCCCCTTGCGATGCTTATCGCTCTGCTCTCGCGCTACTCCTCGTGTTGCTCCTAGTACTGCTCCTCACTCTGCTCTCAAACTGCTCCACTCGCTGCTCATCGCTCTGCTTCTAGTGCTGCTGCAAGTCTGCCCTCTTTGGCCAAATTGCTCCATCACACGATGCTTCGCATAGCCTGTCTTTTAACTCGAGCCAAAACATTGTCAAAACGATGGTCATGACGAGGAGCATGACGTTCATCATGATGAGTAGACGTGTGATCACTCTAATGCTCTGCCCTCTTTTCTCGCCTCCGTACGAGTATGTTCTTTAAAGTAGATATCTCGGTTTAAATTCTAAGCTATAAAAACATATATTGTTAATTTTACGCTGGTTATTAGATTCAAACAATTAGGTATAAGGGTAACCTCGCGTCAATTAATTATAAGCTGACGTTTCGAAAACTTTATTGTTTTCAGATTCGTAACAGTCTCAGCTGAGGTAATCTACTAATTAGTGTTCAATTTAATTACGTTGATAACTAAAATCATTGATGAGGGCACTTCAGTGCTCCTGCGTACTTTAAGAGAGCAAAAAAGGCCCGTCTATTAATAAAAAATACATAACACACTTATACATTACTAGCGGTCCGCCCCGGTTTCGCACGGTTCCCTAATATTTTCAAAATGTAATATAGCCTATGTCACTCACGAATAGTGTAGCTTCTCAAGAGTGAAAGATTTTTTTAAATCAGTCCAGTTGTTTTGGAGCCTATTCAATCCAAACAAACAAACCTATATATTATAGTATATCCAAAATAAACTATGCGCGTTTTATAATAATAACGTAAAGTGGTATTACCTCTAGAATGTACTCGCTTTGTGGTATTCGTCGAATAAACAGATTTTTCATTTTACGTTGTTCGCGTTGCAAAATTGTTTCAGGATATTGCCCTCATAGACGATATTCCGTTTAACAAATTATATAGAGTGGCTTGTAACCCTTTTCAAAGCTACGTAGAGAAATGGCGTATGTCATTGAATATTTTGGTTATTTTAGTACATTGTTTTTCTGCGTATGGGGTCGCTTACCGATCTTACCGTCTATAGGGGGGGTTGTAATAGTCGAAAGTACTTATTTCTCAGCTAAAATGCAAAAAAAAGAAGAGTCAGCTTGACCATCGTCAGCTCAAAAGTCTAATAACTAATAATACGTGAATGTAATGACACAATTATAACAGATAGCTTCTGCCCGCGACTTCGTTCGCGTGGAATTCTCCTTTTTTGCAGTCGGTTAAAAAGTAGCCTATGTCCTTTCTCAGGCTCCAGACTTTCTATGTACCAAATTTCATTTAAATCGATCCAGTAGCTTTAGCGTGAACGCGTAACAGACAGACAGAGTTACTTTCGGATTTATAATATTAGCAGGGATTTAACTCGCGTATTTTATTTGCTGACGTTTCCTAAATTTTAGAGTTAGTCTAACTTTAAATTGACTTTAGCGTTATAGATTATGGAAACTGTAAAGAATCCGAAACGTCAGCTAATAAAATAAAATAAAAATATGCGAGTTAAATCCGTTAACAGTTGTTTCATTCCAATGTTATAGACTATCATCAGCTCAGTTATGTTACGAATATGAGATCTGTAAAGTTTTCCAAACTTCAGCAAATCAAATACTCTAGTTAAATCCAATCCCTACTATCTCTACTAATATTATAAATGCGAAAGTAACTCTGTCTGTCTGTCTGTTACGCATTCACGCTAAAACCACAGGACCGATTTAAATGAAATTTGGTGCAAAGAAAGTCTGGAGACTGAGAAAGGACATGGGATACTTTTTAACCGACTGCAAAAATAGGAGTTCCACGCGGACTATTAGCTGTCACGTCAGCTAATAAATAAAATAAAAATATGCGAGTTAAATCCGTTAATAGTTGTTTCATTCCAATTATAATAATAATTAATCAATGGATATATTAATAAACATTAGCAAGGTTTGAGATTTATTCAAACCACCTTTGTGACTCGTTAGATTATCATAATCTATTGATACGTAAGGTAAAGGTTGTACAATTCATGTAATAATTAATTTAACTATTATCTAGGTGTGATGAGTTTGAATGAATTAAGATAAATAAGCAGTTTATTATATATATTGTAAGCAATATTTCTTGTTTTAATATATTATTATGTCAGATATTAACGAAATTCAAAGTTGTATTGAAATTAATCATACGAAAATGTGAGGTTGTATGAATGGTTTGTGAATACGTTGTATATTTACTTATTTTTTCTTTAATCTATACTAATACTAATCTACACTAATATTATAAAAAGGAAAGGTTTGTTTGGATTGAATAGGCTCCAACACGACTGGACCGATTTGAAAAAATCTTTCGCTGTTGGGAAGCTACGTTCACTTTTAGTGACGTGGGCTATAGATAATTTAAAAAAAAATAGGAATCCGTGCGGAGCCGGGGCTAACCGCTATAATTGCATAATGGGGTGCTTCTACACTCTTATCTATTTATCAGTTAATATAAAATGCAATATTATTTAAATAATCGATAAAAATAATTTCCATAATAATGGCATTCTCTACGATAGTTAGCGTGATAAGTTAGATATGGCAATTTTTTTTACGTTTATTGTTTTCTGTCGAGTCACCTAGGTGTGGCAACACTTAACCTACTATTGTCATAATTAAATGAATTATTTATAGTAGGCACAGTGCGATCACATTAATGCATTCTATGAATAATTTCAAAACTTTGTCTACCTAATAATATCTGATGCCTTCGCGGTTATTATACACTAGCGGCCCCGGCAGACGTCGTCCTGCTCGTCCGATTGTTTCGTCAAAGATCTGTCAACGTCTTCTAACTGTCACTTCTTCATAAGGATTCATATTTTCCCCGTTTTTTACACATTTTTCACTGTTTCTTCGCTCCTATTGGTCGCAGCGTGATGTTATATAGCCTAAAGCCTTCCTCGATAAAAGGTCTATCCAACAAAAAAAGATTGAATTCGAACCAGTAGTTCCTGAGATTAGCGCGTTCAAACAAACAAACAAACTCTTCAGCTTTATAATATTAGTATAGATTTGAATGAAACAACTTAAACGGATTAACTCACGTTTTTTATTTTATTGGCTGACGTTTCGAAGCCTTTACAGATTCCATAATCGTAGCACGACTGAGCTGACAATAGTCTTATGCTAAAGCGAAAGGTTTGTTTGTTTGGATTGTATAGACTCCAAAACGGCTGAAAAATTAGATGTGGAATCGTTGAAATCTGTGGCATAATTTTCGACTAGCGATTTAATGGCGACTGCAAGCATCGCTAATGTTGGTATCGCGACTTCATCGCTACAAAAAATCGTCGTAGTATCTATGTTCCTTATAAATACATGTTTGTACTTTGTACTCTCGTTACTTTGTTCCTCAATTACTTTTAATGTTGCTATTATAACGACATTATTGCAATATTTTAACGACCGTTATTTGAATAGGACGTTGCGGTTCTAACCCGAAGCGTTGGTAATTTCTAAACAAAACTATAATTAGGTATTTCATCCGTTTAGAAGTAAACGTCCAGAATTATAATACTTTTTTTTTTTTTTTTTTTTTTTTTTTTTCTGTTCGTGATATATGTATTTAGCCTATTGGCTATTAATACTTCGCCGGAAAGCGGGAGCCTTCCAGAAGGGAAGACTCGACCGTTATAATACTACTTATAGACATTGTAATATATGAAATTCTCGTGACGCGGTGTTTAGCCAAGCTCCTCCAAATCGGCCGAAACGTTTTTCATAAAATTTTGTTTCCATATCGGGTAGGCCTGAAAATAGGCACACATCTATTTTTCACTATTTTCATGGACTTTAGCGTTAAACTATCGTCAGCTCAGTCGTCCTACGAACATGCAAACTGTAAAGTTTTCGTAACGTCGGCCAATAAAATAAAGTGCACGAGTTAAATCTGTTTCCAATTATTTCATTCTAATCTATTTTTCATATCCCTAAATGTTAAAGTAGTTCACATCAAAGTTCTTTCTAAAAATTATGATAGGGACAACAATATACATACTTAATTATGAAATCAAAACCACTCCCATATCATTAACCATCCAAGCACAACATAAGTTTATATACACCGTACAGGCTGTACAAGGGTGTTGTCTCTTATACAGCCTTTGTACAGCTTAGGAAACCACATTTGTCCTAAACGTTCGTAATTCAACTCCCGCGCAGTTCAAAGATCGAGTTTACAGTCATTGTCCGTCTTTCAACACGTAATGGCCGCGGCGTGATAGAGCATGCTTACGTCACAGCAATGGCCGATTTACGATCGGATTCATTGCAAACTAATCATAGGTAAATGCTTCTAATTGGTTACAAGCCCTGCGAGAGACATTTGACAATCGCGAGCGCGAGGGAAACAACAAAATGAAGGAATTAAATCACATCGATCATATCTTGCTTATATAAAACTAGCTTTTTCTCGCGACTTCGTCCGCGTGGAGCTCCTCCTTTTTTGCAGTCGGTTAAAAAGTAGCCTATGTCCTTTCTTTGTACCATATTTCATTTAAATCGGTCCAGTAGTTTTAGCGTGAAAGCGTAACAGACAGACAGAGTTATTTTCGCATTTGTAATATTAGTAAGGATTTTCGCGGCGTTTGTTGCATTTCAGATAGGTCTGAAAATTAACCAATATCTAATTTTCATACTTCTAAATGTTAAGGGTTGTCCACTACAATTTTTGTAATCATATTTTTTGTGATGCAGCTAGTTTTTATTTAAAATAATTATCATCAATTTTTAATCTATTTATAAGTACTGAGCGCTCGTGCGTTAAGACAATACAACATTATAATATAATAATGTTATTACACAATTCGATCACTTATAGATCATTATTAATTACCATTTGTTTAATAATCTACATCTCTGAGGGTGACAGCGGCATCATTACCGTCATGGCCGACTGGTTTTGAAAGCTACGATAAATTCCACGTTAATATTCTTTATTTACTAGTAATCGTTTATTACTATATCGAGTATGCAATATATCTAGGGTAAATGAAGAATGCGTACGTGCCCTCTACTTGTTTAGGACTGTTAAAGTAATATTGAAAACTAGCTCTACCCTGCGGTTACCTCCGTGGAATTAAATTATACCGTAGATTTTGTTCCAAAATATTTTTTTCCAGGATTCTATTTATCCTCGGGATTGCGGATTCTGATATGCTCAATAGTATAATTACAATAAATTAAAATATAAGAATTGTAATTTTTGATGCCTTACCCATTGGAATGAAACAACTGAATGACGTTTCGGATACTTTACAGTTTCCATAATCGTGGCACGACTGAGCAGACAAATCTAACGCTAAAATCCGCGCGCGCGTACGCGTTATTAGAATAGGTTAAAGTACTAAATTTACACAGAAGTCGCGGCAATAGTACATTACCCTAGGCCAGTAAAATAAAAAATGTCTCAAATCAAATTAAAGAAGCCGAGGTTAAAAAAATGTGATCTGAGGCTTTTTTATTTACTGGTCGAGGTCAGTATACTATTTTTCTGTTCGACAAAGCCATAAAGCGGTAGCTTCATTTAACGCAGTGGCCCAAAAGTTGGCGTTTTCTGGCCCGAGGACAGAAAAAGCTATTTACATACATGTATAACACTAGACTAGATCAAATGACTTCAAAATTATTTAACTTTTATCTCCCGTAGTTAATCGAGGCTTATCTAACTTGACCATCTGTCTCCCTCCTAGTGCAAATGAAATCAAGACTTCATTTTCACTCTCAACAACGTGAGGCCATTTGTAATAAACATTTCCGATCTGCAACGCTGACCCACCTCTAAATGCACACGACTCCCTCTCGTCCCTCGGGACTCATTCAGGGGCCCCGGGATCTGATCAAAGGCTACTAGATTTACGACCACGCCGATATATAAACCATATGCCCGGAAACTGATGAAAGAGCAAGAAAAGAAACAGGTTTTGTAATCTTAATTATCATTAGAAGAAACTAGAGCGTGATGTTTTACGGCGTGTATTTTGTCACGGTGCGGTATTAACTTGTTTTGAAACAATTAACCCTCTTAATATGTTATATTTGTCATCCATGTTTGCTCCGAGTCAACGCTCGAGTTACATCCCAGGCTGTATGTTACGTTTCATTAGCTATTGCAAATTGTAATCGTGGCTTATTTCTAAACGTGGGCTTTAAGTTAAACCTGCCTCAGCCAATTTTATTACGGAAGCAATCTCCATTTTTTACCCTTCAACGGTCCGGGCTCACCCCGAATTAAATGGCCGAATGGAAATTTAGCAGAAAATATTTGGACGGACCTACAACATATTTTACATAACAAGAAAATAAATGTCGGAGATGATGACACGTATCCGGGATCGTTTAGCACATATGTAGAGCGAGGGTGTTGAGTTGGCTGACGCGTCAAAAAAACAGGCGATCGATGGCGCCAAAATATTTGATCCTTCGCCTGTGCCGTGTCTCTGTTCTCGCTGATGGATTTCGAGGTTTTGTTTGAAGTGGCAGAGCTCTCAGTAGGCAGGTCGGCTGTTCGAGCTCTCGCACGTCACTCAGCATAATCCGGTCAATAATATAAATTCTTCGAGGCACGCGCCTTTATTGGATTTGTCGGCGCCATCGAGCCAGCGAACTCACCTCGTACGTAACATATTCGCGTAAGAAAGTATCCAAAATGTGATTTGTGGAAAATCGACGGTAGTCAAAGAATCTGTAGTAAATGCGACGGGAATATTTATTACGTCTGCGACGTTTTAAAAGGGAGAGACGCTCCTTTCAAGAAATACTTTGTTATTTATTGTCCTATCTACATTGCATTTTTAGGAGTTGAATGTTTATGGAGAAAGTTATATATTGAATGACTTGTATAAATTTAAATGTACTTAAATTCTTTATGTAGGTACTAAATGACTCGGATGCTATTTGGACACTTTTAACTTCATTTGTTTTATACTTCGTCTATACTTTTTTTTAGGGAGGATATTGCATTCTAATTTTAACAAATTGATAATATTAAAAAAGAAAGTAATTTTTAATTTCCGATGTTTTTGCGGTAAGAACAAATTCAAATAAATTATATTTACTTACCTGTAACATATTTGACTCTTAACAGATAATTAGTTTCATGTAGCTCATCTGTTTCGACACAGACAGTTCTTCAGTTTCACCAAGATTTATATCAAACCACTTCTACTTAGAAGAACACGGCAAAGCATTTTCCTAAGTGTCACTACAACTAATGCAAAACACCTATCTTGCAAGCGTCTAGACAAATGTACAACATTTTGTTCCGATCTGCACCAAGTTGCTGCCCGACAGCCACTCCAAAGCCTCCGAGAACTCGAGAACTTTCTAGACCTGACGGACAAATTTTGAAACAACTACCTAGGCACCAAAACATTACAAACCAACGGCGATGTTTCTTTGTTATACAGGAGCAAAGTTTGTCCTCAGCGTTTCGTCGTACGCAAATTTATAACCTAACTTATAAAACTCCTCCAAATCCTGCGGGTAAAATATAAAATTACAATTTATTAGCGAAATGTTCTTTGCGATTCGATGACCTTTTACAACGTTCAATATCTTTCAACGCGGTCGCTTTGCCTTTTAATGATAGTAATTATATTAAAATGCGTCAATATTTAGCAAAATTTAAATTAAGGTTTGGGGCATGCTCATCCGACGAGACAAGCTGCCTTATAAGGAATGTCAACATTTTTCTCTCCGAGAGAAAGTTTTTGCATGCAAGCCGGAGCCTCGGACATCCCTTGCCTTTTAAATATTTGCATTTCTTTCGCATAGACTGCTAAGATAAGACTTTTCTTGCAGGGATTCTTTGCATAACCCAGGTATTCCCTTTGACTGGCGCATACTAATTAAATTGAACTCGTTTTTTTGCTATTTTTGTCTCGGAAACTTTGCTTCAAAACAAAGGAATATCACTGGAGTGGAAAGATTTAAGTTCTGATTTTTTTTTTAATTCAAATGCCATATCTTTTATAATGACTAGCACCCGTAATTAAAAGAATATATCCGTTAAAATCTTACGGTGACCTTTACGCGGCGCAATTCAATTAACCCAAGACCATGCTAATCACACTTGCCTACCTGAGGCTAGGACACCCACATCATCCCTCGGGAGGGCTGTCAGAGGCTTCACAATTAAAATTCACCCATTATAGTCGGACGCACATTGTCTCTGCCCTATTTGTGACGACATGTTCCTCCCTTAATTAAACTCCATTTAATATCCCGCCTTTATACCTTAGGTATGAAATGGACGCTCTGATTGGATTTTAAGGTGTTAAGGTACATTATTAGGGTCTTTTGTTCGGTTGATGAAGACGATGGGTGGCCTCTCTTGAACTTAAATCGGTAATTAAAAGTACTTGTTGTGGTTGTGAAAAACGAACGTATTGTTTTTGAGTGTTTCGGTTAATGGAATCGGGCATTTTTAATTAAGGTCTGACGATGTTGCCATTAATTAAGTAATAAGTGGAAATGTTTTTGGAAATTGAAATTAACACTTCACCGCTTCAACGTAGCTTAACCTATTCAAGATTTGAAAGTTGAAGTTTCAACTCAACTTCAATTAAGGCTTTGGTTATTTAAACTAGGTAATCAATAAGTGACTCGCCGTATTCCGTTGTAATAAGGTTCATATTTGTTTTCGTAAAGGGTATGGTATCTATTTATCATGGCAATGATATATGGGAGCGACAACCCCTTCGAGACGCCTCCATCATTTAGCTGTTGTATTGAAATTTGCGGTTTTTGGCTACCCTCTGTGTACTGTAATATATGTGATATGATAATATAGATTGTGTGTATGTGTGTGTTTGTATTGTTATATTGAATGGGTTATCGTGACTAGGTTGTTGTTAGTATTTATGTAAGTACTTACATAAATATTAACTTTATTTACTTAATAATTTCTGATGCCTTCGCGGTTATTACACATTGGAATGAAACAACTATTAACGGATTTAACTCGCGTATTTTTATTTTATTTTATTTGCTGACGTTTCGGATTCTTTACAGTTTCCATAATCGTAGCACGACTGAGCTGACAAGTCTAGCAAATAAAATAAAATAAAAATACGCGAGTTAAATCCGTTAATAGTTGTTTCATTTCAATAACTTTATTGTTTACAGAGAGATAGTTTAACGCAAAGTACAGCAAAGACTATCGTCAGCTCAGTCGTGCTACGAATATGGGAACTGTAAGGTTTCTACATCAGCCAATGAAATAAAATACGCGAGTTAAATCCGTTTATAAGTTGTTTCATTGCAATCCTAATTGAAACTAATTAAAATCGATACTAATAGCAACATTGTATACTTAATAAGGTAAGTGATCTTTGGCAAATGAACACCAATTTGCGCAGTTAAATTAATTAACTATAGAGAATCAAGATACCTGGATGCTTTTACGACCGTTCTCGTATTAGATATCGCACACCTAGATCTAAAGAGAGCTAACTCAAAAAAGGTACTTTTTCAGGAGAGGCGACAAACTGATTAATATGTCCATATGCACGCATGAGTTTTCTGTATAAATTTATAGGTACTTTTTATAATAAAGCTAGCAGAGTAGGTGGGTTTTGCTGGAATCCGATGGTGTGCATAACTCAAATCTTCCGGTTTTTGAGTTAGATCCCTTTAGATCTAGGTGTGCGATATATAAATAAAATAAATATCTTTGGACAATTCACACCAATTATCTAGTCCCATTTTAAGCAAAGCTTTTTGCTTGTGTTATGGGTACTAGACAACGGATAAATATACATAATACATAAATACATATAAGACATCCAAGACTCAGGTACTGATGGCAGTGTTCATCACACTGACATCTGCCCCTAGCGGGATTCGAACCCGCAACCTCCGGTTTCGTAGTCAGGGCCTCTAACCACTAGACCAACAAGCCGTCATATAAAATGGTTATCTATTCACTTTGTATAAAAGACTAGCTAATGAGTAATTAAACTATTTAATTGTCTTTATTCATATCCGGTAAACATATAATAATGAAGAAAATATACTATTTTTTTTTTGTTTTGCTGACGTTTCGAAAAGGAACTAAAATACATGAGTTAAATCCGTTACAGTTGTTTTATACCAATATAATATGATAATCGCGAAGGTGTCAAAAATTATGACAGAGACATAGTTTTATTTAGAATCAAGAGACTCATGTTTACATGTTTGAAATAGGTTACTTTCCTAGCTAATGAAAAATATATAGTCTTAGATACTCCCAAAGTTAGATTAAGTATATAAAAGTAAAAATGTTTGATGCGATGCCGAAAAGGGACTCGACTTAGCGTACCCCCTTCATGCGCTTTACCTACCTATACAGTGGCGTGTATTCCCAACAGGCACAATGTCAAGTAGTGCCTACCCAGGCGCTGTACATGCTGCACCTCTAAGTAATGATGAGAGAATCAACATTAGCACTTAAAGAGGACCAAAACATGATAAAGACCAAGTGCACTGGAAGGCTGCGATTACTAAGCCTCTTCACTTATTACCTCGGCACATGGACCTCAGTATAATCCTCCTTAATGGACCTCAGTTATGTCGCAATCTAAGTTGGATGCAGAAGCTTAACTGGCTTAGAATGGTCATAAGGCAAGCAATGCATTCTCGACAGACAAGTGTGAAATTTTGTTATTTTCTGCATTAGGCATTATGATTTTAAATATGACAGTATGATTTTAAATATGGGTTGAATTTATTGAAATTCAGCTACCGTATTTATTAAAGTCCCATTTTATACAATTCTAGCGGTCAAAATTTAATATAGCCTATGTCACTTACGAATAGTGAAATAATTTTTCAAATCGGTCTAGTCGTTTAGGAGCCTATTCAATTCAAACAAACAAACATTTAGGTACTCTTTTTTATATTAGTATAGATATAGATTCTATTATTATAAGTATAGATAGATATTTTTTTTTCATAATTAAATGTACAAATAGCATTAAAAACCCTATAGGTACCTACTCCAAATCGTAATATAGGTAATATGATAATTTTGTTTTAGTCTATTTAGCTCAGTCGGTTGCGGATTTGGGAACAAGACCTAAAGTCACGTAACCAATAAATTTTACCTGCCCAAAAATTTTGTAGCTCCATACTGGGTCCTAGTTGTATTTTGGTTTCTTTTAGATGATCGCGGAAAATGTTGACGATCCTTTTACATGCTTACGACAGGTGCGAAGAGCTCTCCTAATAGACACGCAATAAATTTGTAAAAGCTTTTGTAGCCTACTTCCATTTTATCCCACGGGAAGGGACCGTCTCGTTTACACGTAGGTATTGAGATTAAATTTGACAGTTTAAATGATAGTGCACGTTTGAATCTTTTGTTATCACGGAATGATCAGGTAATGTGTATTCTATATTTTAAGTGTGTATTGAAAATCTGCGTTAAGTAAAGGACGGTCGCCAAGCACAGCGTAAAACGGACGTTGCCCTTTTTCTTTTTGTCTCTGTCGCACACGCGTAGTAATAGTGCCCTCACGCTCGCACAGTAATCTTCGAGGCAAAGAGACAAATAGAAAAAGGGCAATGTCCGTTTTTTGCTGTGATCGGCGAACGTCCTTTTTACAATTACATTAGCGCGCAAGTTCGTAGTTGGGAGGAGGGGTAAAATCGTGTGGCCCTAGTTAGGTCATAAGGGTAATGAACCTAAAAAGTTTAACCACTGCTTGTGTATTAGGGTCACTTTCAGGAACATATTAAGTAACAATTACGAGTAACCTTTGTTTTAGTGAAAATAATAGCACAATTAGCAGAGCAATATTGTGGTGAGTTGACGCGAAGAGTTTAAACAATAACTTTCAGGGACGAATATTTGAATGTCATTGGAACTCGTGTATTTCCTCAAGTTATAGGAAGGCTTGCGTCAAATCGACATCGATTTTCCCTCCCTGGCTTTCGTCCAATATTTCTCCTCTTAATTTATTTGCGAATTTCTATAGTCTGAATGTTGCGTAACGAAATGAACTATCGAATATTTGGCTGAAATTGGAAAGCTAAGACGGAACTGGGTTTTCTGTGGTTAATAGACAAAAGTCACGATAAGTTTTACGGTTTGTAAGTTTCTTTAGTTAGTTTGCCATAATAGTAAATATTATATGGATTGATTAATTTTAATGCTTAATACTTCTTACATGCCTAGGATGATAAGTCACGTTGACATTTTGTCAAATACGTATGTTTTTTTTGCCGTAGACAGGATATCCAAGTTGACATTTTCTAGACATAATTTCGTCGATATGTCGACAAAATGTCGTCTTGTTAATGTCAATGTGAACCTTTTACGTTAAATAAACGACGTAACTAATAAAAATAAACAAAAGAACATATCATAGGCTTCAAACCTATGATAGCTTCATCATAGGCTTGCAGATCATGGTATAGGTACTCGTGGCCAAAAATAACTTTTATTCAAAGCAAGGATTTCATAATACTATTCTCCCCACAGATTAGTAATGCCTTATGCGAACTCTAGTTACGACGTACTTTCATACGTATCGAAATTGGAATAAAGGTGATCCGTCGTAAAAATCATCAATCTGTGCGATGGAATCGGCAGAGTAACGAAACACCGAAGTTTTGGGAAGTGCGGTCAAATCATGGCTCCCTCGGGAACAGAGTTCGGGAACTTGCCTATCGCATCCCAACTCACCTTGCGTCACAGGAAACTGGACTATATTCAGCAGGACACGTGTTTATTTTTTTTATTTAAGGGGTCCTAGACAAGGTGCCAACGTTCAACGTTAACATTGAATTTGGCATCCGCGAACGACTGTCACGTACATACGTCACAAACGTTCGCGGACGTCAAATCCCATACATTTAGGTCGTTTCGTTTAACGTTAACGTTGAACGTTAGCACCTTGTCTAGGCCATAAGAAGGCGTTATATCAATTTAAGGAACGTTGTCATCGAACGATTTCAGTACCTACTCGGTGTTACTATATCTAGGAACTTAGACAAATGTCGATCGCTAATAGCAAACGAACAAAACGAATGCAAAGTTGTATGGATTTGACATACCTACGTGAATGAATACGTAAAGTTTCTCAGTTTCATTTGCTATTTACCTAGCAATTTGCACTTTTGTTGTGTTTGAGCTTATCTGACAGATCCAAGTTAAATAGAAATACAATAGCTATTTTATTTCAAACTAGCTTCTGCCCGCGACTTCGTCCGCGTGGAACTCCTCCTTTTTTGCAATCGGTTAAAAAGTAGCCTATGTCCTTTCTCAAGCTCCAGACTTTCTTTGTACCAAATTTCATTTAAATCTGTCCAGTAGTTTTAGCGTGAAAGCGTAACAGACAGACAGACAGACAGAGTTACTTTCGCATTTATAATATTAGTAGGGATTTACAGTAACAATATTATTATACCTGTAAAAATGCTGTATCTTTTTCGTCTAAACTGTGCAACAGTAAACAGAAATATATTTCTTTGAGATCCTAAAATGATCTGCTATATAATTATAGCTACCCACTGTTTTATTCTGTGTACTGTATCGGTTTACTATTCGAGTAGTTAGATAGCATCTGATGTAGTGCCGTAATACAACTCTGATATAAGTTTTTTTTGTTTTGTTACCTGCCTTTTGGGTTTGCTCTCTGTGGCTTACACATAGTAATGTGTACTTCTGATTTTAATATATACCAACCAAACTCTGCCTTTTTATAAGGCCAACAAAATCTTTTTAGAAGTCATTTTAAAAAACGGGATTTTAGTCGGGTCGTAAAATTATATTTTAGCACTTGGTATCTTTAGAGGACTTTAAATTACCAGGGTCACTCAAAACATAGTATACTTAGGGCTACTGATTAAGTAGGTTTAAGATATATTTTTTGCCATTTCCGTCGGCAAAATATTTTTTTATCTCAAAGTAGGTAGGTAAGTACATACCTAGTTCAGATAGTTTTAAGACATTATATTATGTATTCATATAGAATATTGCTTAATCACCTACCCTTATTAAACCTGGTTACATAGACCTGTATACTTACTTAGTATAAGTTAAATGATTTCTAGAATCTTTTTTTTAATTCACTGGTTTTTAGAATGCTCCAAAATATATAATACAATTATATATATAATATATTCATACGTACCTAGATATAATATTCGCAAACCACTTATAATTAATTTATGTAGTACCTACCGATTTTATCCCGATTATCTGGCAGTTTGAAGAGCAAGCCAAGGAGTACCAGTCTGTCTTTTCACTTTCAAGTGGTCTCGCAAACTTTAAGGACTTTGGCAGTATTCAATAACATCATAGTACTTAAGGCTCCTTTTTAGTTAATTAGGTTATTAGGTCTTTTTTCAACCAGTGACCTAAAGGGGCCTTAGAGAGTAGAGAGGAAAGGAGACTCGCAAGAGATGAGAAGTCGCGTCTAAAAGTGACACAGTCTACTTATGTCAACTGTCAATATTATATAAGTTAAAATGCTGGCAGAAATTTGTGCGGATTGATGGACAAGTAATATAATAAGCTCTGATGCCTTCGCGGTTATTACACATTGTAATGAAACAGCTATTAACGGATTTAACTCGCGTATTTTTTTTTTATTTTAGCTTAATTTTTTTTTATTTGTTTTATTTGTAGTGTCATCATCATCATCAGCCCGTCGCAGTCCACTGCTGGACATAGGCCTCTCCAATTGCACGCCACTTTGCTCTATCTTCGGCTGCTCGCATCCAGCTCCTGCCAGCCATCCTACGCAAATCGTCACTCCACCTTGCCTGAGGACGTCCTACACTACGCTTGCCGAGACGCGGTCTCCACTCTAGAACACGTTTACTCCAACGGTTATCGGTTCTTCGGCTAATATGGCCAGCCCACTGCCACTTTAGCTTGCTAATCCGGTGGGCTATGTCGATGACTCTGGTTCTCTGCCGAATCACCTCATTTTTGATTCGATCCCCAAAGAAACGCCGAGCATAGCCCTTTCCATAGCCCGCTGAGCGACTTTTAATTTGTGAACCAGCCGTACCGTCAGTGTCCACGTTTCGGCTCCGTATGTCATGACGGGTAGGACGCACTGATTGTAGACTTTCGTCTTCAGGCACTGTGGGAGTGACGATATGAAGACTTGACGTAGCTTCCCAAACGCTGCCCAACCTAACTGAATTCTTCTATCCACCTCATCCTCGAAGTTGTTTCTACCTAACTGTAATGTCTGTCCAAGGTAGACATATTTTTGAACAACTTCGAGAACGGCGCCGTGTACCGCAATTGGTTCCGGTAGTACATGTTCATTGAACATGACCTTGGTTTTGTCCAAGTTCATCCGTAGGCCAATGCGTACAGAAGAGTCAGCCAGATCATTCAGCATCTGTTGTAGGTCCTGCAGCGTTTCTGCCACGATGACGATATCATCAGCAAATCGCAAGTGAGAGATGTACTCGCCATTTACTTTGATGCCACGTCCTTGCCAGTTCAGCGTTTTGAACATATCCTCCATTGCATTTGTGAACAATTTCGGGGAGATAACGTCCCCTTGTCTCACACCGCGATGCAATGGTATAGGCATTGTTTGCTGATTCTGGACTTGGACGGACATGGTAGCGGCTTCGTATAAACATCTCATCACTTGGATGTATCGCCAATCGACTTGGCATCGCTGCAGGGACTCCAGAACAGACCAGATCTCGATCGAGTCAAAGGCCTTCTCATAGTCCACAAATGCTAAACACAGGGGCTGATTATACTCTTCGGTCTTCTGTATAATCTGCCGCACTGTGTGGATGTGGTCTATGGTGCCGTATCCGCTCCGAAACCCAGCCTGCTCCGGTGGTTGGAATTCGTCAAATCTTCGCGCAAGACGGTTCGTGATTACTCTTGAGAACAGCTTATAGACGTGGCTTAGAAGGGAAATGGGTCGATAGTTCTTCAACAGTCTTGTAGTGTAAAATAGTTAAATTACGCGTAGAATGTAACATTAATATTTCATATTTTAGAACAGGGTAGTATTTAAAAAAAAAAATAGGTAGAGATATAAGGTAGTTTGCATAACTGTATAAATCACTATAGCGTTAGACTAATGTCAGCTCGGTCGTGCTACGATTATGGAAACTGAAAAGAATCCCAAACATCAGCAAATAAAAATACGCGAATTAAATCCGTTAATAGTTGTTTAATTCCAAAGACAAGTAATATTTATTGCGTAGATTCGTCAATAAATAAACCAGAAAGTAACAGCATTTTAATTTTCGCGTGTTTCATTTCTATTTTTCTCATTACACACATTGACCTATTTAGAGTAAAACGTTTTCAAAATAGCGAAATAAAATGAACAGCGAAATTAATTTAATTAATTTAAATTGAAACAATGTTTGAATACCATATTATTATGGGGACGCTTTAATTAATTTGATTGTTCGTAAACGACTTCAATTAACAGTGCCGTGGTTTCTGGCGTACAAATTTAATATAGTAGCATTTTGGTTCATTTAATATTAATTTTATTTTTTTTATTAGCGAAATAAACTTACAAGCGTATTCCAATTACGTAGGTACTTATAACTTACATACGTACCTAAGTATATATATATATACACCCAGATCTAAAGGGAGCTAAAAAAACATATTTTTTTCAGGAGAGTCAGGAGTTTTCTGTATAGATTTATGGTTGTCATATGAAGCTAGAAATGTTAGCTTAAATTTGTTTTATTGGTTTAGGTTTTGCTGTAAATAATTAGATGGCGTGCGTTAGTCGAACCTTCAAGTTTTTGAGTTCCCTTTAGATCAATGCGATAATATATTTTTGATGCTATTTTTTGTATACTTACGTTCCTTTATGAAATTAACACCAATCAATACATATATTCTGAGGTACTTACTTGAATGTGTTTTCCTTATGGTTTTTATTATTTTGTTTCAGGTATGTGCGGCAAAATCACGAAAATCACAGCAGTTTTCTTTTTGACTTTTTAACTCCGTTGAAAGGAAAAAGCCTTTTATATACTGTATGTATGCATATCGTCCAGTATTTGTAGCAGAAGGTAAATAATGATATTAATAAACACGTAGATACCTGGAATATTTTATAGCCTTTGATCTAGTAATATTTTTTAATAAGTAAATATATCACGTTTAAAAATCATCCGATCAACAAGATGAGATTTAAATTACGCGCGGCAAGTTAAAGTAATTTCAAAGCTATTAAATAGCATTAAAATAACAGAAACGATTTTATAAATTATACTGTTTTCGATGCTTCTTCATACTGACAACTGTAATTATGCAATCAATCGTGTTGAGTCGAAACTTGTTGTGTTTGTCACTTTACCGGTATATAAAAGGAAGGTAACAGTTAGTATAAATACTAGGTGAAAGTCAACAAAAAAACCGACAAAGACCTTGCGGCATGACGAGTAGAGTGGCCACACGAATGCTCTGCCTTCTTTCCTCGCCTCTGCACGAGTGTGGCATGGGCACATTTTAATTTTACTAACGTAACGCTTCTTTACTACTATTAAAAAAGGTTGAATACTTTTTTGACAAAGTTATTTATCGCCTGTAACACTGGCCAACAAGAAATCCTGTCCGGTTATAATAAAAAAAAACGTCACGGCGCCATCTTGTATTGTCAGCTACATAGATTGAATCTCTTGGCAAACCATACACATTATACAGTTGGCACAAACACATTTTAGGTTTCATGAGGTTCATACGTAGTTCATGGGGTCATGACCTCATATTTTGAAGCCTGTGGGTATTTACTACTTAGGTACTTTATATATTGTGAAAAAGTTGGTTATCATTAATATCATTATTCATAGCAGATTAAGCTCAGCTACAAATATGGGAACTGTAAAGTTTTCGACACATCATCATTTGTCAGTTTAAGAAAGCTTTGCTTATTTTCTAAGGGTTTTCCGAAATATTCAGATTTTCAAAAAAATTTCATTCAAAGTCATCCATTTGCAATTTACAACTATTTTTAACTTATAAATATTATGGAGAAGCTACAGAAAGTGTTACTTAAAAAAAGATAAAAATATGTCCGTAGCAGCAAAGTAATTAAACATGGAGTGTATAAAAAATAAATTAAAAAGAAACATTGTCTTCAAGAAGTGATGTACAGACCTACACTTATTTGTAAAAACTAAATACGGTAGGTAACACCAAAAATGGCCACGCATTCTGCGGCCTGTGGTTCACCACTTCCTTATTCTCTTCGGATTTATTATAGCGCCAGAAATAACAGCCAAAGAACCCATTCACAACATTCTGCCTTTATTTTTATGTAATACTAGCTTCTGCCCGCGACTTCGTCCGCGTGGAACTCATCCTTTTTTGCAGTCGGTTAAAAAGTAGCCTATGTCCTTTCTCAGGCTCCAGACTTTCTGTGTACCAAATTTCATTTAAATCGGTTCAGTAGTTTTAGCGTGAAAGCGTAACAGACAGACAGACAGAGTTACTTTCGCATTTATAATATTAGTAAGGACTAGCGGTCCGCCCCGGCTTCGCACGGCTCCTTTTTTTTATAGCCTATGTCACTTGGGAATAGTGTAGCTGCCCAACGTTGAAAAAAATTTTCAAACCGGTCCAGTCGCTTAGGAGCCTATTCAATCCAAACAAACAAACAAACCTTTCCTCTTTATAATATTAGTATAGATAGACAATATTTATATCTATATCCCTTTGGAATGAAACAACTATTAACGGATTTAACTCGCGTATTTCTATTTTATTTTATTTGCTGACGTTTCGGATTCTTTACAGTTTCCATAATCGTAGCACGACTGAGCTCACAATAGTCTAACGCTAAAGTCTATTGTCAGCTCAGTCGTGCTACGATTATGGAAACTGTAAAGAATCCGAAACGTCAGCGAATAAAATAAAATAGAAATACGCGAGTTAAATCCGTTAATAGTTGTTTCATTCCAATGAGTAATAACCGCGAAGGCATCAGAAATTATCTATATCCCTACTAATATTATAAATGCGAAAGTACCTAACTCTGTCTGTCTGTTTGTTACGCTTTCACGCCAAAACTACTGGACCGATTTAAATGAAATTTGGTACAAAGAAAGTCTGGAGCCTGAGAAAGGACATAGGCTACTTTTTAACCAACTGGAAAAAAAGGAGGAGTTCCACGCGGACGAAGTCGCGGGCAGTAGCTATATTCATATAAATTGTAGAGATCTGAAACTACTACACTACTAGAAGGGTGTGTTCTTAGTATGATGTAGGCATCCAATATGGAAGGGTTTTCCAAAATTCTACCCTTAATGGAAAATAAGGAGGAAGGAAGTTTGTAATGGGAAAAAAGTTAAGTTTGTTGAATTATCATGAGCTCAGCCGTGCTACGATTATGAGAAATGACAAGTTTTCGAAACGTCAGCAAGTACAGTAAGTACACCAGTTAAATTCGTAAATTTTTCGATCCAATTAAAGTGAGCATTTAGACATAATGAATGAAAACCCTAAATTACATTTTCATATAAATGATAGAATAGAAGCTTTTCTGTAAGTTCACCAGATATTATCATAATATTTGTATCAACAGAAATTCGTAAGAAAACACAATCGTTTAAAAACAAAGCAGTACGTTAAATATGTATCTTGTTTTCAAGTAATAACGAATACGACTTTGCATAATGTTGTTGAACAAAGTAAATTATCGTAAAAAATAACCTGAAGCGTGAATATTTAACGTGATTGCGGCACTTTCGGTGTTTCGAGGCAAGTTAACGTACATAACGTTAAAATGTTACCTATTCACGCACACACATACACTTAAAAAGAAGCCAAGGTTTTTTTTGAAAAGAAATTCAGTATTATCTCCATTCAATTAACATTACTTGGGTAAGTAACTATGAAAAATTATGTAATATACACGACATATAGATCGTCTCGTGTTTTTAAACCTGAAATAAACAATATTATTATATACTAGCTGTCCGCCCCGGCTTCGCACGGATCCCTATTTTTTTATAGCCTATGTCACTAGAGAATAGTGTAGCTTCCCAACAGTGAAAGAATTTTTCCAATTTGTCCAGTCGTTTTGGAGCCTATTTAATCCAAAAAAAAAAACCTTTCCTCTTTATAATATTGAAATAGACATCGAGATGGTATTTTGTTTTTAAACCTTAAATACATCCCTACTAATATTATAAATGCGAAAGTAACTCTGTCTGTCTGTCTGTTACGCTTTCACGCTAAAACTACTAGACCGATTTAAATGAAATTTGGTAAAGAGAGTCTGGAGCCTGAGAAAGGACATAGGCTACTTTTTAACTGACTGTAAAAAAGGAGGAGTTCCACGCAGACGAAGTCGCGGGCAGAAGCTAGTACACCTATAAAGAAGAAGACAAGGGTTCTTTTGTGAAGAAATTCAGTATCATCTCCATTCAATTAACATTACTTAGGTAAGTAACTATGAAAAATTATGTAATATACACGACATATAGATCGTCTCGTGTTTATAAACCTGAAATAAACAATATTATTATATACTAGCTGTCCGCCCCGGCTTCGCACGGATCCCTATTTTTTTATAGCCTATGTCACTCGAGAATAGTGTAGCTTCCCAACAGTGAAAGAATTTTTCCAATTTGTCCAGTCGTTTTGGAGCCTATTTATTCCAAAAAAAAACTTTTCCTCTTTATAATATTGAAATAGACATCGAGATGGTATTTTGTTTTTAAACCTTAAATACATCCCTACTAATATTATAAATGCGAAAGTAACTCTGTCTGTCTGTCTGTTACGCTTTCACGCTAAAACTACTGGACCGATTTAAATGAAATTTGGCACAAAGAATGTCTGGAGCCTGAGAAAGGACATAGGCTACTTTTTAACCGACTGCAAAAAAGGAGGAGTTCCACGCGGACGAAGTCGCGGGCAGAAGCTAGTATTATATATGTGTGGTAAATGAACTACCGTAGAACCGTTTTAACCGCATATATTTTGCCGCCAGTTTGACACAGAGTCCTACTTCCACTCTAGGAACAGTTTTTATGTTACTTTATATGAAACGACCTTTAAAACTATAACTTTACCACATCGTAAACCCCCCTTAAGGTCCGTAAGAGTCTGCATCCAACATCCTGAAAGGATTTGAATAGAACGTTTCCTACAATCAGAAGTCAGGATTTTGTCATCGTTAGTTCGCGTGTTAGGAAATGATTTTTTATTTCGCTTGATGGAAGCATACTCTTTGGATGTTTTATAGTGAGAACTTAAAGATGTTTGATAGTTGAATTAAAATATTTTTTTTCGAAGCTTTATTTCGATTTTGAGTTTTCATGTTTGTAGTTTTTTAAGCATCGTGTATGGTAAAGTTTGTGAAGATTCTTTAATTATTTAATTTTTCACATGTTTCCGAATTTTTCTTAAAAATAATTATGTATTAAGCTTGTCCATTTACTTAATTAATAATCTATTATAATATAGTAGAATTGTGTGATAAATTATGCGTTCATGTAGACCTTTTAACAAATTCACAGTTCCCACATTCGTAACAAACTGACTTAACGGCAGTCTTTAAAGCATATTTCAAATTTATATAACGAATTGACATAATCATACACAGATTACAAACGCTAAAAATACATTGTTGCCAACAAAAAAAACAAGGACCCAAACACAACAAGTAAAGAGCACCAATCAATCTTACCAACCTAACCCAAACCATGTCGGCACTCTCCCAATAAATTGAATATTGCCTCCATAAGACCGCTAACAAGTAATATCTAGTCTGTGCAAATAGCCAATTTATCCGGCGACTAGTCGGCCGTTATTTGACGACATGTTTGACATAAATCAATCAATTTGCGTTGTTATGATTTGTTGGCGGTAAAAGGAAGATTGTGATGTTGGCAATACGTCTAGAATTATGTTTACTGATGTAACAGTGCAATGAATAGATAGCTTTATCTTATTTTTTGTGTAGAAATGTATGATTGGTTAGGAGTTTACTACTAGTTCGTTTCAAGTAAATATATTTAAAATATAAATTAATTATAGACTGCCAATGCCAATTCTAAACACTACATTTTTGCAAAATAGTGTTGTTGCCAATTTATAAAAAAAAATGTAAATCAACTCACATATAGGTATGTTTTATATGTTTAATAAACACGATTCAAAAATAGAAAACAAATGCCTACCAACTAAAATAATTACTAAATTTAAATACAGATTTTCACCAGCCCTTTAAAGGCTACTCGGTTAGTTTGCAAGGCAATTAATCCAGGCGCTGGCAACACCGACCCTTTAATCGGAGTAAAAGTCGAACTGGCCACAAACAAATCCCTAGCCACGCTTTTACTTTTAATCAAGGAGTGACGGAGACAACTATAGTTTAGATAGTTGTTATTCAATTTTCTAGTCTAGTCTTAGTGTTTACAGCTCCTGACTTTGAACCGTTTGTTGCGAGTTCGAATCCTGCTAGAGGCACATGTTAGTGTTGTGAGCACACGAGCATCTTTACCTGAGTTTCGAACGTCTTGTGTGAATATTTGTCTAGTAACCATAGAACAAGCTATGCTTAGTTTGGGACTAGATCAATTGGTGTGGATTGTAAAAATATATTTATTTCTATTAGAAACGTACCTATAATATTGAGAAGATATTTTTTTTCGAATTCATAGGCATGCCGCAAAATTAAATCTCAAGAACAACGTAATACGTATCGATATCCAGATTTTTCAATAGGTTTTATATCCAATAATAATAACAAAACAACGGAATTATTCATCGAAATTTGAAAATACGTTTTACAAGATGGCGCCGTGCCGAAAGCTTTTCCGTGAATTATAACCGGCCAGCATTATTTTTGACGTAAAAATTGCATTCAACCTTTTTTCACAAATTATTATTCCCGTTTTCGATCAAGCTCGGTCTCATCTAGTTTTATAACAATACTGGATATTCATTGTTCATAACACGTAATTTCCCTAACCTGGCGTTAACCCATTAAATTTGAACGAAGCTTGAATTGCTTTATATCTAACAGTTAATTATTATTTTAATTAAGTTTGGTTGAGATTTATTGACTTAATAAAGTAACGAGGTGAGGTCCGTAAATCTGGGAGGGCATTGTTAAAAACGGTTTCAAATGAGTTCAAGTCAAAGGATTGTTAAAGAAATGTAATAATATAATAAGCCTTTCTTTATTCTGAGCTAATTAATTTAGTAGAATTTTCAGTGAGCATATTATATTTGACGGCCTGTTGGTCTAGAGGTTGCGGATTCGAATCCCGCTAGGGGCAGATGTCAATGTGATGAGCACTGGCATCTGTACCTGAGGATGATCTTGGATGTCTTATATGTATTTATGTATATTTATCCGTTATCTAGTACCCATAACACAAGCTTTGCTTAAAATGGGACTAGATAATTGGTGTGAATTGTCCAAAGATATTTATTTTTTATTTATTTATTTATATTATAGTATGTCCCTAAGATTCCTTAGGGACATACTATAATATAAGAAATATATTATTAGTATACTAGCCGTTTTTTTTAGCCTATGTCACTCGGGAATAGTCATCAGTGAAAGAATTTCTCAAATCGGTCTAGTCGTTTTGGCGCCTATTTAATCCAAACAAACAAACTTTCCTCTTTATTATATTGGTATAGAGTATAGATTTCTGGTGCCTTCGCGGTCACTACACATTGATTTTTGAAGGCATCAAAAATTATTATACTTTAAAGAAGTAAATCCACTATTGCCTTATTTTAGTGATGCACTCATATCGATATCGACAAATTTTATTCCCACTTTATTTTTACAACATAGATGTATAATTGCATTTAACTACGTACTAAATTATCTCGAAGACAACAGTTACTTGGGTCAGGCTGTTTTCTCCAGCATTGTTACTCGGAGACCTAGAATTTCCAGTTTTAGTAACATGCGTTCTGTTTACGACCTAGGCTAGAAATTTCCTCTAAAACCGATAAGACTGAGCTTTTTACTACAAAAAAGTAGTATCAGCGAGTAAATTGCTTGGCGACTAAGCTCTTTTAAAAGTTAGTTTCTAGCTCGTGCCAAGTATTCTTTTGTTTTTATTCGGAAAGCTTCTAAGACGTCTCATTTGAGCTCAGTCGTGCTACAGATATGGGAACTGTAAAGTATTCGAAATTGTCAATAATATAAAAATACGCGAGTTTAATCCGTTTATTGCTGTGTTGTTCCAATAACTAAAATCTAACAAAATTACTACCAATTAACAAAAGAATTAGTTCTTTTGTTAATGTTTGATAATTTCTGATTCCTTCGCGGTTATTACACATTGGAATGAAAAAACTATTAACGGATTTAACGTATTTTTTTTTTTTTGGTGACGTTTCTGATTCTTTACAGTTTCCATAATGGTAGCACGACTGAGTTGACATAGTCTAACGCTGAAGTTTACTTTAGCGTTAGACTATTGTCATATATACATTCTAAGAAGTTTTGTTAACGACACTATTTATAAAAAAGCACAGCATAGATATGTAATAACCGTTTTAATCGAATTTTATATAATGCTACTGATAATTTAACATAACCATTGACTCCGACAGCGCATCAGCTGTACTGAATATCAAATACAGTTCCATAACAAAGGTTTTACGAGTCCACATTATTATCACAATATCTATAATGCGGCCAGCAATAACCTTCGCGTTGTAAATCTTTGATTTACTATCCACGACTGAATATATTGCCGATGTCATAAAAATACCATCTTTAATGAGGTCTACAATCACTTTAATGTATAGCTAGGGATGTGACGCTATTTGAAACATCGATATTTTTTTAATTAGAAGATTGAATTTTTTTGTCCCATAAATGTAACTCCTACCTACGAGTAGATAGGATTGTTTTTGTAGTTTATATATTTTTCCTCTTATGTATATCACAACATAGTATAAAACAAAGTAGCTGTCGCTGTCCCTATGTATGCTTAAATGTTTTTTTTTATGAAATACTAGCTTCTGCCCGCGACTTCTTCCGCGTGGAACTCCTCCTTTTTTTGCAGTCGGTTAAAAAGTAGCCTATGTCCTTTCTCAGGCTCCAGACTTTCTTTGTACCAAATTTCATTTAAATCGGTCCAGTAGTTTTAGCGTGAAAGCGTAACAGACAGACAGACAGACAGAGTTACTTTCGCATTTATAATATTAGTAGGGAGTAGGGATTGGCTGTCAATAAAGGCCATTTCCATTCCCTCCTAACATTGACAGTTGGTTGTACGCGAAATAACTAATGTACAACAACGGATAGCGAAACTATACCATGTTTGCCAACTGCTAATAATGTCAGAGACAGCCATTGTACGAGCTTCGAAGTGTACCGCAGACTTGAACTTCGCTCCGACCACACTATTAGCAAGCAGTAGCGTCTAGCGACTGTGGTTGCTTTCAAGTAACTGACAGTCTGATTTATGGAGTCTTTATGTGAAAAAGTTCAGTCGATTTGTTTTATTGACTACTAGCTTCTGCCCGCGACTTCGTCCGCGTGGAACTCCTTCTTTTTTGCAGTCGGTTAAAAAGTAGCCTATGTCCTTTCTCAGACTCCAGACTTTCTTTGTACCAAATTTTATTTAAATCGGTCCAGTAGTTTTAGCGTGAAAGCGTAACAGACAAACAGACAGACAGAGTTACTTTCACATTTATTATATTAGTAGGGATGTAATGTTGACCTAACTTCGGCATGTATCACGTACGGGGTCAAAAGGAGTTTTGATTACAGTTTAATGCATGGGAGGTGTGTTTGTATGGTGCTATAGTTCATGGGGTATGGCGTTAGAGTAGGCAGTACACACAGATTATTATTTTTTACTAATTTAAAATTATCGTGTTGCAGCTTTTGTTGCCAAACTCCTTCAAACGACTGGAGCAAATTCGCCATGAAATTTTGTGTGCATATCGACCTGAGAATCAGCTCGCATCTATCTTTCACAAAGCATCTTTTTTTAATTTTTTGTACAAAAAAAATCATTCAATTTGTCATGATTGGTATGATTGGCATTGAAAAAAAAAATATACGCGTCGACTTGAAATCCTCCGTTTTATTCGTCGGTTGCAAATACATCCAATTCTTAATATTCATAGTTGTGGGAATTTGGAAAAATATTTAGATTCTCTAGACATACTGTACAAGGTCCACTAGTTGTAGTACTTATACAAAAATTGGACTTAATCGCGTAAATTAGTAATTCAATTACCCCTACGACGTTTCGGATGCAACGTTGCAATGATCGACGTCGGTCTGCGACCACGAGCATCGCTTTTCAGATTGAAAATTAATCGATAAATTCAATATGTCACTTGCACGTCACTAGTTAATGCAATGAGTGACGTATATAACGTTACGATTTGGTGCATCGAGTGCTGGGCTACTTCCATTTCCATCGATAGTCAATTAGTTATAAAATAAATTTCAGTTACTAACGTTGGACAGTTATAATGCTACTTGTATAATAACTAGCTTCGGCCTGCGACTTCGTCTGCTCACGATAAGCATAGTTTTATAATTATTTGGACGGTTTATCGCTCGGTCAGTTTATCATTTGGATAGTTTTGTCACGCAAATAAGAAAAGAATCTAGATATTTTTTAACAATTTCTAATAATTTCTGATGCTGAAACAAACGTAATGGAGTTAACTGATTTACTTTATTTGCTGTCGTTTATAAAACTTAAAGTTTCTGTATTCGTGGCCGACTGAGCTGAGCTAAATAAAAAAAGTACTTACTCTAGTTAAATCCGTTATAGTTCTTTATTTCATTCCAATAAGGCTTTTCTTGTTTCAACTCTAAACAACGGGTCCTTTTATCCTTACTTGCTTCTGCCTGCGAGTTCATCTATTGCTCTAAGGGGGTGAATTTTCGAAAAACACTTTCCTAGTGCTTCCCTACGTTAATAAAGGAACCCCTGCGCAATATAATTATCATTAAGTCAGCTTCAGATTTTACTAGCATTTCTTTGGCATTGATTTAAACCCGGATTTACATTAGCCGCAGTGCCTAAATAACGGTAAGAAGTATTTCAAACCGTCCATTTATTACGCATCCTATTTAGAACAAGAAATAATAAATATAAAATATCACTAAAACAGAGTAACCGTATATTTCATGTTATTTGCGAACGGGGAAGGCAGTTGCCGAGAATCTGTTGCGGTAAATTACAGCTAGGCCAAGCAGCCAATCACCGCCGTTCATTTCCCTTATTGGCTGTAAATTTTCTATGCGCCTGAGTCTGTATACCAGCCTAAAGTAATTTCAGTGCTCACTGTGTATTGAAATCATTTATATAAATCTTTTTTTCCTTTATATTTCTAACTGATATATTATAGTTTGTACATTAATATAGTCCTAAGAAGCCAAATTAAATTATATATATATATATATATTATATTATTATATATATATATATATATATATATATATATATATATATATATATATATATATATATATATATATATATATATATATTTAAACCTTGCTTGCTTTTGTTCGCCAACCGTAAGATGGGACTTGCAAAATTTAAAACAGACTTGCCTTTAATTACGTTAAATTGCCACTGTGAAAAACGTGTCAAATACTTTTTGATATTCTACTGCATTCAAGTAGACTATCAAATATTAAAAAATAACTATTATAATTATACTATTATTATTATAAAGGACGTATGCAAATAGTTAAAACATCATAAATCAAAACGCAAGACGAGACAGTGTGTGGTCGCTTAACTGTCATTGAAATAGCTCGTATATCACCACAATGGCTTCGTCATCGGTCGCCAGTCTCTGGTTTATTAAAGTTGCCAGGATATACCAGTGTTGCCAGGACACGACAGTGTTGCCAGGATACGACAGTGTAGCCAGGATACGCAAGTGTTGCCAGGATGACAGTGTTACTAGTAGCTTATAAAATTCTTAAGTGAATTAGACTAGACGTACGTCAGACTTAAGACTGCCAAGTTATTGAATTAGATTTCACTTTAGTAGTTTGCATAGGAAAGTTTCACATAATACAGAATGATATTATTATATTGTTTACAATTATTTACTGTTTTTGTTTATTTAAATAAAATGCATAAAACAACCGGTGCGGTGTTACAGTGCAGAAATGAAAGTGTTGTCATAATATGATAATTAACAATACAAAAACCGTCATACATTTCGGATATTATTGCTATGTAATTTATACGATTGTTACGAATAGCCAAATGTATGAAGTCAAGGCTGTAAATTCTATTTTTATAAAGAATCACGAATTCCCAGAACCTTGAAACGTGAGAAACATGACGCTTCAAAAAACACGGTTTCTTTGAGTCTATGTTTCCAATTTGCTACGATACACTAAACTCGTGTAACCCAACTCGCGTTTCGTTAAAATCAGTTAACGGCTTAATTTTCCACCCTTTTCGGCGCGCTTCTAAAAATGGATACAAACGTCTATCTCGGATTCGATCCGACCATAAACAACTGACTATAAATTTTAAAGACCGCGTTTATGCACAGACCCATTACACTCCCTCGACAATTCATAGACAATAAATTGAAATCAGAGGACACTGATCTTGTTATTTGTTGTAATATAATTACATTAAAAAGGAATTCGGTTCGTCGTAGTTCGTAGATCTAATGGAGTGGAAGTTGAGTAAACTTGGATGAACTTTTGCCTCAATTGTTTAGGGGATCAGTTGGGAAACCGGAAAACTTACATTTCATTGCGCCCATCCCTATGAAAGATTGGGGTAATATCAAAGAAAAGAGCCAAATATTTACCGGTTTCATAAACTTAAACCGGTAACGGTCATCAACTCGAGAGAACAACCCTATTAATAATAATAAAACCAATATTTAGGTAAGATAGTGAAAACATATAACAAGCGTGTGTTTGCCAAGCGTGTTTACATTTGAGCGGGAAATCTGACAGCTGTCACTTGTCATCCGCACTTAACGCAGCTTCGTTTGAAATGTTGGTAACAGATATTTATACCGAATAAATGTCTGGGACAAAAATATGTGGCTCTGAGAATATGTACTGGCCAGTATTATTTTTGAAGATTAAAGCGATTAAAAAGAAAACCTTTCTTTATGGTTAATTGGTGCATTCGATATTTGAAATTGGTCACTATGTAGGTATATATTATTTTTACTAATTCTTACATCAGCAATGTTGCTATTTACTAGCAAATAAAGCTAGGTACTCACCTCCTAGATATCAACTCCTATAATGTTCTTTCTTAAGCTCTAGACTATCTATGTACCTACCAAAGTTCATTTAAATCGGTTTTGTAATTTTAGCGTGAAAGTGAGACACAGTTACTTTTGCATTTATGATAGGTATTATTTCGTGAAAATTACTTTTCTGTACTCCGCTGCGCTAAATGAAATTGCCGCTTTCTGGCTTCGTCGAACAGAAAAATAGTATACTGACTTCGGCCAGTAAAATAAAAAAGCCTCAGATCACATTTTTGTCAACCTCGGCTTCGCCTCGGACGACAATTACATGTGATCTGAGACATTTTTTATTTTACTGGCCTCGGTGCGTAATGTACTATTAATATCATAAAACAGATCACAGCTTGTTCTAAAATTGAAATCTAGATAATAAATCTTTAAGTAGGTTGGTGAGAGATAACGTGAAGTGCTTAGGCAGCCTGGATATTACAGGCCGGCGCGATAAGAGTTCATTGATCTCGATCAATATACAAATCTGCTTTCAATCAGCCATTTTGTTAAGTAGAGCGTTTCAAGTGCTTACATGGTGGTTGTTTTTTGTTTTTAGGTTCGAGCTTAATGTAGAAATTATTGCGTTTGGTTTTTAATAAGTATTTATTCATTGGATTGAAATAGTTACAAGGAATTAAACTCGCGCAATTTAAATCTTATTTGCTGACGTTTTGAAAACATAACAATTGCCATATTCGTAGCACGAATGAGTTAATGATAGTCTAACAATTATCTGTCTGACGATAGGTGTTTATAAGTTTTCGAAAGTTCAGAAAATAAAATAAAATATGCTACTTAGTTAAATCCGTTTTAATTATTGAATTCTAATGTGTAGGTACCTAACATACGCGAAAGCATCAGAAATTATTAAGTACTTATATATTCTACTAGCTGTGCCCGCGACTTCGTCCCCGTGGAATAGTAATTCTTCATAAAGCTTCATATTTTCCCCGTTTTTTATACATTTTCCACTGTTTCTTCGCTCCTATTGGTCGCAGCGTGGTGTTATATAGCCAAAAGCCTACCTCGATAAATGGTCTATCCAACAAAAAAATAATTTTCGTATTCGAACCAGTAGTTCCTGAGATTAGCGCGTTCAAACAAACAAACAAACTCTTCAGCTTTATAATATTAGTATAGATATCGTTTGCTCTTTAATAAAGTCTAACTAAAATACCTACTGTAAAAATCATATCTATTGAAATACTTATACCGATAAGAAACTCAATAGAACATTTTTCTACGTTGAAATAAATTATTTGACTATAAAAATATCTTTTCTATGAAATTTCTCACAAAAAGGACTTTTTGGCAAAGATATATTTTTACGTCTCAGTTCACCATATCACATTATTCAGCCAAACCATTTTATTTAACAAATGTCTGAGCTGTCGCGTACTACTGGAAAATATTGTCAAAAGTATGTAAAAACCAGTAGCAAATGCTACTGTAAGTAAAACTTGTGGTAAATGTTACCTAAAGTAAAACCAGTGGTTAATGTTACCCAAGGTAAAAATAGAGGTAAATTTTACCAAAAAGCAAAAACTGATGGCAAATTTTACCTAAGGTTAAAATTAAAAACAGCGGGAAATATTATTGAAGGTGACGATTTTTGCACATAGGTATATAATATACAAACACGCCGAAGAAACATCAAGTGTAAGATTTATATATACTCCATTAAGTCCCGTTTTAGTATACCATTACCTGAAATAAAACCAGCGGTAAATATTACCTAATATTAATTAACTACAATCTATCAATCGAAATTCGATTGATATTTTTGGTTCAATACCATTAGTTTTTAATTATAATGATATTTTTTGTACAAAGACAAGAGTAGAAAAATCTTCTTATATATAAAAATGAATCGCAAAATGTGTTGGTAAGCGCATAACTCGGCAACGCCTGGACCAATTTGGCCAATTTTTTTTTTAAATGTTCGTTAAAGTCCAAGGATGGTTCTTACGGCGAGAAAAAATCGAATAATTGCCGGGAAAACCCTAAAAACAGCCCTTTTCTTTTCCCATACAAACGTTGTCTAACTAAAGTTACCTAATTTGAATTTCGAACGGGCAGGATGACGTCTGCCGGGACCGCTAGTATCATTATAAATATTACCTAAGCTAAATTAGTGGTGAATATTATTCAAATTGAATTCGATAATACCTTTAATTTCATATATCGCACCCCTAGATCTAAAGGGAGTTAACTCAAAAAAAGTAACTTTTTCGGGAAAGGCGAAATTGTTGTAAGGAATCGGATCCTTTTTTTAGCGTGTGTTTAATTAAAATCTTCAGATTTCTTTATATGTATGTATGTTTTATAACCATGTATTATTTCATACAGTCCTTATTACTTATACTACCACAAATGAAACAAAATAATGCGAATCTCTATTAAATAAAACTTAATCACCATTTCATAATTAACAATAATAAACGGGTATGTAAGTCTATTGTTATACAGATTTGGACAATTAGTCCGTCATTATGTTGTTTGGTTTCCCGCAATTTAAACCAAATAGATGGAAATAAATCCCACTGCATCATGGATTTATGGTTGGCTTAATTATGTACTAGCTTCTGCCCGCGACTTGGTTTGCGTACGATAAGCACCCCCGGATTTAACCTGTGTACCTATAATAATTACTAGTATTAATATAGGTACACAGTATATTTACACGTTTATTTACACTATATTTTCCCCGTTTTTTACACATTTTCCACTGTTTCTTCGCTCCTATTGGTCGCAGCGTGATGTTTTATAGCCTAAAGCCTTCCTCGATAAATGGTCTATCCAACAAAAAAAGATTTTTTGAATTCGAACCAGTAGTTCCATTAGCGCGTTCAAACAAACAAACAAACAAACTCTTCAGCTTTATAATATTAGTATAGATTAGGCTGACTTTTCAAAAAAATCACAGCTGAAGATTCACTAAAGTAGTTTTAACCCAGAGTGTAATAACTGCGAAAGCATTCGAAATTTGCATTTATGAAAATCCTTTTTTAGCGCACCACTACGCTATAAAAGGAAACCCAGTGCAAAATTTCAAGTTACTAACCCTTATAGTTTAGGCTCTGCGTTGATACATCAGTCAGTCAATCCGCTTGTATTGATTTAGAAAGATTTAGATTATATTAGCTTCTGCCCGCGACTTCGTGGAACTCCTCCTTTTTTGCAGTCGGTTAAAAAGTAGCCTATGTCCTTTCTCAGGCTCCAAACTTGTACCATATTTCATTTAAATCGGTCGAGTAGTTTTAGCGTGAAAGCGTAACAGACAGACAGAGTTACTTTCGCATTTATAATATTACTAGGGATTATCGTAATCACGGCAGTACATTACTAACTCCACTAGGAAATAGCGAAAGATACTAGTTTAATAGTAAAATGTACAGTATATTGGCATAAGGAATGCCCACGTACATAAATTCATGCGGGAAGCGGTGACAGCTTTACGCTCGCGGGCCGAGACTTTAAAACGAAATGACGTGTATTAACCACAAAACTGTTGTCGGGAATACAGAAGTGACAATCGTAGATTTAACAGACGTGAAGGTACTTAGACAAGTGAAAATCGACGAAATGTAAAATTGCAAGGAAATGATACGAATCGTCACGTGGTCACTTTTCGTCGCAGCCGGATCGAAGTAAAATCCATCGTTTTACATTACGGCTAGCCGTTTCACAAAAGAGGGCCGTTTTGTAATACGGCGGTTGAACGATTAGCCAGATGTCGCCGTTTTAAACCTAACCTACTGTTCTGGTAGCAATTCGAATTTCACGGTCGTCGCACTCTTAACCTAACCTAAAAAAAACCTTTTCTCTAGGGATCTAGACAAGGTGTCAAATCCAATACATTTTGGTCGTTTGCACCTCACCTCATACAGCCTTGTTAAATTCTCATGAATGAGAGTTTTCTCGAGTCCGACAGCGACAAATAGAAAAAGGGCAACGTCCGTATTTCGCTGTGCTCCGCGACCGTCCTTTAGCCGGCTGCCACGTCACATATATTCTTTTTTAATGTTTCGAACAACAGTCCAAATATTACATTCCGTAACGGCATAATTTTCGAAGGTAGTTAACCCGACCGATGCTCGATGTCAAACATCGCGTGTTGTTAATTACAACCAATGACATTCCTATAACCTATAACCGATCATAATTGCATCATAGCTTGTAATCATTACGAAAAGCAAACATAGATATTGTAACTTGCGTCGATTGTCGCGTAACATACAATTATGGATACCTAATTTCTCCTAATTGATTGTTGAACGTTTAACGATTGATTAAATCTAATTGCTTTACTTTCATAGACTAGTGGCTATACTAAAATATATGCTAGGTTTAAAATAGCGTATTGGCTATAGGTACTAAAATATATGCTAAGGGCTTAGAATTGTACCTATATTGGAATGCAATAATATAACGGATTTAACTAAAAAAAATTCGCGAGTTAAATATACTAATATTATAAAGCTGAAGAGTTTGTTTGTTTGTTTGAACGCGCTAATCTCAGGAACTACTGGTTCGAATCGAGAAAAAATATCGAGGAAGGCTTTAGGCTATATAACATCACGCTGCGACCAATAGGAGCGAAGAAACAGTGGAAAATGTGTAAAAAACGGGGAAAATAACTATTCCACCCGGACGAAGTCGGCACAGCTAGTGTACAATAACAGCGAAGGCATCAGAAAAATAGGTACCCTTAAGTTTTATTCAATCAATTCCTAGACGTCAAAGATCTATCCAAATTAACATTTAAACCCTTCATTCTGACATCGTTTAAACAGGTATTCACTCTTGCTGTCTAGATTCGAGATTCAATTACAACTTGTGTTTGCGAGGTTCAGACGTTCATTAGCATAATAAATACCTACAAGTGTTCCGTCTGCGACCATTTGTCTGGAACACCTTTGTTTTAACTATTCTCGCTAATTACTGTTGCGTTTAATTATTAGTACATTACGCACCGAGGCCAGTAAAATAAAAAACGTCTCAGATCACATGTAATTATCGTCCGAGGCGAAGCCGAGGTTGACAAATATGTGATCTGAGGCTTTTTTATTTACTGGCCGAGGTCAGCATACTATTTTTCTGTTCGACGAAGCCAGAAAGCGCCAACTTCATTTAGCGCAGCGGCCCGAAAGTTGGCGCTTTGTGGCCGGAGGACAGAAAAAGAAATTTAGGTACCTAATGCACTTAATTATTTCGCTACTTCTGCCCCTACCCTTGTACTGGTTATTTAAATTAGATTATATATATGTAGAAATATATTATATCTCCAGCGTCTAGAATTTTCTCGACGCGATACTAAGCGAGCTTTCAGTAAACGTGACGAAAAACTCATGTTTATTAATTTAGACTCAAGCATTCATTAAAAAGCGATCACGTTAAGTTAACGTGGATTTTTTAAATTGGAATTTTAGAGAGATTTTTTTATCATCTCTTGTTGATGGTCTTTAGAATTCTATCGTTGTATAGTAATTACATTTTTAAGTAGATAGGTAACAATATTTATTATATGTATATTTAAGTATTCTTCAAGAAAAAGAATAATGGGTCAAATTAATAGCCAATAATCACCAACTTTTATATCGAGATAAAATTTAATTGGAATTTATATAACAATAATAAAGTGTTTGTTTTCAATTAAAAAAAATCGTTAAGCGCAATACAAGATGGCGCCGTGTCGGAACTTTTTTCTGTATTTTTTCTTAACTTTGTCACAATTCTATGTAACCTTTTAGGTAATAGCGGTTCGCCCCGGCTTCGCCCGGATCCCTTTTTTTATAGCCTATGTCACTCGGGAATAGTGTAGCTTTCCAACAATGAAAGAATTTTTAAAATCGGTCCAGTCGTTTAGGAGCCTATTCAATCCAAACAAACAAACTTTTCCTCTTTATAATATTAGTATAGAGTATAGATAACAAGTTTAGCTAGTTTATTTTATATAAGCATGTAGTTACACTAGTAAAATGTAACAAAAAGAAAAATCTATATCTATATATATATATAAAAGAAAGTTGTGTTAGTTACCCCGTTTATAACTCGAGAACGGCTGAACTGATTTGGCTGAAAATTGGCGGGGAGGTAGCTTAGAGTCAGGAAAAGGACATAGGATATTTTCATCCCGATCCAGTAAAAAAAAAAATATTTAGATCATTTTTTAAAAATAGTATAACAAAACGCAACAATGACAGCTGTCAAATCGATTGATTAATTGCTTCTTTGCCGGGCGGGACGAAGTCTGCCGGGACCACTAGTATAACATAAAAACACCTTCAAAACATCCTAATAAGAACATACACGTCTCAATAAATAAATAGCAGGTATCATAAGGATAGATGCTTCAAAATATACTTCAAAGGTAATAATTGAGTGAAGGAACTCCCGTCGTGCGCTCAAAGTGTGAGTGAGATTGAGCCACTTCATACGAATTTGTCGGAGAAGAAAAATAGTAGGCACCTGCAACCACATGCATTCGTTTATCGGTGCAATTCATAAGTTATTAGCGTTTTGTAAAATTGAACTTTGGAATGAAACAACTATTAATGGACTCGCGTATTTTTATTTTATTTTATTTGCTGACGTAAAATGTAACAGTATTTCATAATTCAGAATAGGGTAGTTTTTTCAAAATTTGTAATTTAAATAGTAGTTTGCATAACTGTATAAATCACTTTAGCGTTAGACTATTGTCAGCTCAGTCGTGCTACGATTATGGAAACTGTAAAGAATCCGAAACGTCAGCAAATAAAATAAAATAAAAATACGCGAGTTAAATCCGTTAATAGTTGTTTCATTCCAATGTGTAATAACTGCGAAGGCATCAGAAATTATTAAATTAAATTTTATTTTAGACTAGTCACAGTAGATATCGTCCCGCCCAGCATAGCAGTTGTTAATTGACTACAATAAAGTTTTCTTAAATACTATTCCGTACTGTACTATTTTTTTTTCTTACATAAGAACTTCTCCTGGTCGTAACAATATAACTAAAAATAATTAGTCAAATCTATGTTTTAGCGTGATGCCGTGACCAAGAGAATTGGAATTCATTTTTATATAATTACTAGCTGCCCGCCCCGGCTTCGCACGGATCATCTTATTTATCATATTAGATTTTTATAACCTATGTCACTCGGGAATAGTGTAGCTTCCTAACAGTGAAAGATTTTTTGAAATCGATCCAGCAGTTCTGGAGCCTATTCAATCCAAACAAACAATCCTTTCCTCTTTATAATATTAGTCTAGTATAGATATAGAAGTTTACACGGCTACGTATGTGCTCTTAGTTACGAACAGAAATTTTACAAAGCCAGCAAATATGGCAGCCATTTGCAATTACTAATTACAGCTGGTAACCCAGGTTTACAAATACGCTCTAAACTATATTTTACACCGAACACAGGGGTGGCAACACTAGGGTCCGTTTGAAGTCCCGTCATTTTAACGTCTCGAGGGCGACATATCATTACGCACATGTGTCGCGGGGGTGGCTACGAACGGAAAAATTCGCCCACGAATGTAGAGTTTTTCGTCGCTTAGTGTGCTGCGCTTTGATCATTTATAATTTTGACGATGTTCTGTTATGTTGGCACTTAATGATACTTAGGTATATACGATTTGCAGAATAATACTAGCTTCTGCCCGCGACTTGGTGCGCGTGGAGTTCCTTTTTTGCAGTCGGTTAAAAAGTAGCCTATGTCCTTTCTCAGGCTCCAGACTTTCTTTGTACCAAATTTCATTTAAATCGGTCCAGTAGTTTTAGCGTAACAGACAGACAGACAGAGTTACTTTCGCTTTTATAATATCAGTAGGGATAGTAGGGATTTAATTAAATACGCGATTTATATCCGTTAATACTTTTTACATTCCAATGAGTAAACAGCGAGTTAGTTTTGATGCTTTCGTGGTTATTGAAAATTGGAATGAAACAACTATAACAGATAATGATATTTATTATTTGTACCAAGACACGAGGAGAAATAATCGAGACTCCCAGTGGGACTTGAACCTACACTGCCTTTATGTGCGGCGGCGTGCTTCCTTTTTTTCCACTCTTGTCTTTGCTCAAATATCGTTATCACTAAAACAAATTGTATTGAACCATAGCTATCCGATCGAATTTCTATTGATAGATCGTAGTAAACATTAACTACCTATTACGTATTTAACTTATTAATTTCTGATGCCTTCGCGGTTATTATACACTAGCTTCTGCCCGCGACTTCGTCCGCGTGGAACTCCTCCTTTTTTGCAGTCGGTTAAAAAGTAGGCTATGTCCTTTCTCAGGCTCCAGACTTTCTTTGTACCAAATTTCATTTAAATCGGTCCAGTAGTTTTAGCATGAAAGCGTAACAGACAGACAGACAGAGTTACTGTCGCATTTATAATATTAGTAGGGATTGGGATGAAATATCTATTAACGGATTTAACTCGCGTATTTTATTTTATTGGCTGACGTTTCGGAGCCTTAATATATTCCATAATCGTAGCACGACTGATTTAACTTGCGTCTTTTAATTTACTTGACGTTTAGTGTTAGAATATCGTCAGCTCAGTCGGCTAAGAATATGGGACTGTAAAGTTATCGAAACGGCAGCATATAATTGTTCTTTCATTTCAATATTAATGTTACTCAAAACTTAGTCTTACAGAAAACAATTTCTTAACAACTAATATAACTACACCCTCAGAAGTGATTCCTCAGATGTCATTAGTTCGCCCTTGGTACCCCGTGATGACTGTCATCGTTGTCAGTGCATGATGTATTACAAGGGTGCAGTGAGTGTATCGTCACGAGTGCTGTTGGATGCAGTTGTATGCAGTCATTTGTTTCCTTGTAGCGGTTATGTCGAGTACAAGTTTACAGATGCATTTTAGATCTTTTGACACTTAGGTGATTGTCTCATAGTGTAATAGATAAAATAGTAAATAACTTGGAATAATTTACACCAATTGATCTAGTCCCAAACTAAGCTAAGTTTGTACCTACTACGGATACTAGACAACATATATTATACCTTAATATAAAACTATGTAAGTACCTAAGTATATAAAAGGAGTTAAACTAGTCCGATTTCGTAGTCAGGGGCTCTGACCTCTGATAGGTTGTCAAAATGCAAAAAAACAAATAGGTATGTCAAAAGTTATTAATTTAGGTACCTACCTACTGCTATTTTTTAAATATTCAAGTACCTATATAATATGTAGTTATTTTTGCGGGTTGAAATCATAATATTAGCCTTATTTTTTGTTATGAAGATAAATAAACATCTTTGGATAATATTATAATAATTCAAAGCATAATTAAAAATCGATAATTCTTCATTAGCGTAACACCACAATTAATTGAAAATTTTCCTTACACGTGTTAAATCCGACACGATGTTTTGTAATTAAAAATCAAATTAACGCCTGCAAAGTGCTTTAATTGGTTTTTGATCGATATCAAGACTGTTTGATGTATATCGATTTCTCTGATGATTTGATGACTCGGGGGGCACGGGAGTGCCCTCGCCAAGACGAGCGCGAAGCAAACACTGCCGTACCATTGAACATCACTACATAGTATAAAACAAAGTCGCTTTTTCTGTCCCTATATCCCCTATGTACGTTTAAATCTTTAAAACTACGCAACGGATTTTGATGCGGTTCTTTTTAAATAGATAGAGTGATTCAAGAGGAAGGTTTATAGCACCCGTGTGAAGCCGGGGCGGGTAGCTAGTTCTTTGTAAATTAGGGCACAGGTCAATTTTGTTTACAAGTAATGTTATATCTGTCCTGCCCGAAATCGTCACCAATGGAAGTCGCTGGAGGAGGCCTTTGCCAAGAGACACACTGTCTTAAGAGATATACTGTAGCTCTTAAGCAGATACAAGAGGCTAATATAATAATGTTATATCTATAATGACTACCTATGTTTGCTAAGCGAGATAATAGCCCATACTGGTATTGGTAATTGGCTAGTGTCTCATTTTAGGCCAACGGCCACGTTACACAACATTAACTATAATAATAAAGAAATCGCAGTAAGGAACCTTAGACTTGCCACGACTTTGTCTAGATTTGTTTTAACAAGATTTATAAAACAAGATCATTGGATCAAAATTTTCCGTGCTCAGTTTTTAACGGCGTAAGCTGGTGATTCGCAAATCCGTATCGATTTTTATATTAGCCTTCCCTTGATTTAGTCAAAATCTCAGATATTGGAGATATCTAGTTGTTATTGGATCGTTTTTGTCGGAATAATCTCTTCTATTGCTATAATTTTGCCCATTCCGTTTTGGTTATTGCGCGAGAAAGCGTTTGATTTTGTAATATATTTTTATTTATTTCTCAATTTACGTTTTCTGTTTTTTTTTTAGCTTTTTGGATAATAATAGTATTACTTAGGGCTATGAAAACTCAGTCAATTTTTAACATATACTTAAAGTATTTACATAAATTATAACTAGAAGTACCTTCTTATACAAAATGGGGTTGTTCTCTCGTCCAACTGTTTTATCTTTTTGGAATTATTTAGGTACATACGAAGCTTTGAGCTGAAATAGAAATGGTGTCACTGAAGTAGGATCCTTTTATTTTCCGAGTGTAAAAATAAGTTGGTTATTCCTAGACAGTAATAATTGGGTAAATTAATAACAGATACTTAAACGTTTGTTAATAATATTGCAATCATGCTGTTATTTATTGTTAAATCTTGTTTTTTTATTTTTATGATCCTAATATGTGGGCATGTAGGTATATAATTTGACATACCTACTAATTATTTTTTTCATATACCTACCTAGTATAGCAATCTGCCCGTATAAAATACTTTTATCACAAAAACACGAACAGAATTTTAACTAAAAATATTTTCATTCATATAATCGTTTCGCAGTGACTAGACCACTTTCCCTGCCGATCCAATATAATTTAGTACTCTTACTTTATTCGCGTCCGCCAGTGTAGGACAGCTAATGTTATTACGGAACCTGACGCACGCGCCGCGCCTTGCACTTGCTTGCAAATTTAATTAGCTACTGCATACTCAAGCACAGCTCTATATAAGCTGTAGAGCAGTTGTATAGGAGTTACATTATATATCATTCTACAGGTAGGTGGCTTCGTAGGTAGGTACTTGTTTGTACACATATTTTATGTGTGAAATGGTTTTTTATGCTAATAAAAAGTACGAGAGATAATAATAATATTATGTTTAGTTTACGAAAGTAAGGGACTAAAAAGGAATAGGTAAGGTTAAAAAATCAATATGACAATGTAGAAATGTATTTATTGAGTCGCACCGTTAGTGTTATAGTGATATAATTCATAATTGAGTTAGGTCACTACAATACTAAAGGAGCCTTTTTTGAGACAATAAAAGAAAAAAGGTAATAAATTATAAGATAACTAGCGGCCCGTCCCGGCTTCGCACGGGGGGACTTAAGATTTTTTTCCCCCGTTTTTGAAACATTTTCGGTTACTGCTCCGCAACTATAAGACCTAACGTGATATTATATAGCCTATGTTACTCGGGGATAATGTAGCTTTCCAAAGGTGAAAGAATTTTTGAAATCGGTCCAGTAGTTTCGGAGCCTATTCATTACAAACATACAAAAATACAAAAATACAAAAATACAAATCTTTCCTCTTTATAATATTAGTATAGATAATATTATAATAAAAAGTCATCATATTAACAAACGCTATTTGACAACTAATGCTATATTTTTTTTAAAAAAATGTTAAAAACTGTTTAAATTCAAAAAAGCACTTAGCTGTCGATGTTTCAGAAGTTATATCAAAATTGAAGGGAGAACTAAAACCGTGTTGTCCACTCCGTAGGGTGCGGCAAAATATTCAAATAGGCTTTCACATAATTATTGCACCGTAGGGGTTTTGAATAAGAGCTGTGCTTTAAGCTAATGGATTAAGGTAAACCCTTAACAGGTATATTAGTAATGATTCGATTTCACGGTTATTCTGTCTTGCCTCGTATCAACGAGAAAGCCGCTGCAATTAAAACCGTCTAACATTATCTAGTAGTTTTTAGGGTTCTGTAGTACACTTATAGGATCACTTCGTTGTCCGTCTGTCTGTTTGTCAAACTCTTTTTTTTTCAGAAGCGCGTGGAAGTATAAGCTGAAAAATGAAATACCCATGTCAACTGCCCTTTAAGGCTGTAAACAAATCAACGCAAATTTCCCCAAGCCTAAAAGGTATTTCCCGTGAACTCACAATTTTGAAATTTGCTATGAAGCAACGTTATATAGCACAGATAAAGGAAACATTTTAAAAATTATGCATTTTGAATTTCATCATTTATTATAGGTAATAGAAATATTTTTAAATTTACAATAAATATAGTAATGTAAGTAAAGGTTTTACTTATAGTGCTATCTCTACAGATTTGTACGGAATCCTCGGTGTGCAAGTCCGACTCGCACTTGACCGATTTTTGTATATGAAAATGAAGTCTTTATTTTTACGACATACCTTAAAGACAGATTGAGATATTAATTGCAATATAATTGGAAGATTTAATTTGGAAGTGAATTTTGTAAATTGACACTTACACTTTATACGTTTTTATAGGAATTGAACTTTCTTTTTATTAATTGATGGAAAATTTTAAAATTACGACAGTTTTGAAGTAAAAATCAATTTTAATGTGTTATTACATAGTTTTTCGTGAGTTTCCAAGTCATTGAGGTAGTTTTACAGATTTTATTACTTAATATTGTTCGAAATTATGATTAGAAAATATTTAGCTCATACCTACATACTATTATGATTTTTTTATTTATAGCAAGTCACAAAGTGAAAAATTACAATACCTAACAGAAGAGAATTTAAAATGTCTACTAAAGAATAAGTTAGTTAATAATTTCTGATGCCTTCGCGGTTATTACACATTGGAATGAAACAACTATTAACGGATTTAACTCGCGTATTTTATTTTATTTGCTGACGTTTCGGATTCTTTACAGTTTCCATAATCGTAGCATGACTGAGCTGACAAAAGTCTAACGCTAAAGTCACTTTAGCGTTAGACTTTTGTCAGCTCAGTCATGCTACGATTATGGAAACTGTAAAGAATCCGAAACGTCAGCAAATAAAATAAAATACGCGAGTTAAATCCGTTAATAGTTGTTTCATTCCAATAAGTTAGTTAGTTATATTATTTCTGAAAATGTTTTGTTGTACAATAAAGATGCATGCATTATATCCGTCTAGCCCGTCTTTCAGCTAATATACCTGCGAGCCTATAAGCGAAATAATATCGACACGACAAACCTTGTCGACAACGTTCTCAACATTATGTCGACAAATGACAATTCGACAGTTCATCATAGTACTGTTCAGACAATAGATTCATATCAACCAAAAGGCCCATAGTACACGGGGTATTTTAAACGCGCCGACGACGCGCTTCAAACGCAATTTGAACGCATCCTAGTAAAGCACACGGGGCGATCGTAAAACGCGCCTCTACTGCGCTTATGCGCGCAGATACAGCGCGTTTTGCACCTACTCTGCTCCTTGTACGCGCGTTTGTATCGCTTCAAACGCGAGTATACGCGCTTCATGGGCGCGCTTGTTTCATCAATGTAAACGCAACAAGCAGCGTCCACAGCGCCGAAGACGCGCGTTCATGAAACGCGCGTCGTCGGCGCGTTTAAAATACGCCGTGTACTATGGGCCTTTAGACGTCCACTGCTGGACATAGGTCTCCCCCAACGATGATCATCGACCGGTCATGTGCCTCTCTCATCAATCGGGTAACAGCAACCTTCACCAGGTCGCCGGACCTTGTAGGAGGCCTGCCCACACTGCGTCTTCCAGTCCGTGGTCGCAACCTCGTGCAGTGAAGGTCTCGCATGTACTACGTCAGGGTAGGCACTCCATATAGTTATACCATTGTGCCTATATGGAATGCACGCCCTTGCGTGGGGACTTTATAGCCCCAACGGCCATCTCTACGCGCAATGTTATATGCGATTACATTCAGCCAACGTACAGCCTATAGCGTTGGGAAAATGATTTACGTAGAATGAAAGCGTTCGCTACATAAATTCAGGCGTCGACCTAAAGGAGTTATAAGAGAATCACATTTTTCCATTCGCTCCCATTGAGTTCTTGGGGTTCCGGAAGAAACGGAAATACATTACGATTTCTTTTCCGTATTTGTAATTTTCCGATTTGGAAATATTGCTGATTCATAAATTGTTGTTAGTGCGGGGTTGGCTTGGTTTTAACACTAGTATATATGTATATACGATGATATTTTGAACGGTTTTCAGGACTCATGATCGCAGTCAATATCAATTTCTAGGTGACCCCAATTGCTTTTTGTATAATAATAAGTTAATAATTTTGACAAAGCTTGTTGCCGACTTGATATGTTAATTGACAAAGCCTGCGTTGCGGATTTAATATTTGTACATTATCTTGTTTTATTCAAATTAGGAAAATAATGAAATTATTAATGATCACATACTTACAACAAAAATACTAAACCTACATAACTTTGTGAGCTTTTTTCTAAAATTAGAAAAGATTCGAGAATACCAACTATTTTAGTACCTAACGATTAAATTTCAAATCCAATAAGCGGCAAAAATAGTTGTAGCTACGATGATAACAAAAAGTGTAGAAAAAATCGGAACGATAGTGGGAAATCTTAGTATCTTGGTACAAATACCACTAAATATGAGTATGTCTCTCTCAAGTCGCCTAAATACAAAATATACCGTACTCTAAAACCATGGTATATTTCACACTTTACCGATTTTCCATATAGAGGATTTAGATGCTCCACCGAGTGAGTATTTCCTCGAGATATCTCTCTCGTATTGATTATACCGGGAAAGGATTTAATGTGGGTTTTTAGGGCGTTCCGGGATCAATTTCTTTGGATTCGTTTTGAAATATGTTTAAAGATCTTTGGTAATTTTTTATTCGCACTAAATCTTTGTTTTATTTTTTGTAATTTTAACAGTTACACAGTTAATAACTAGATAATTGATAACACCAGGGATGCAAGCAGAAAAGAGATTGAGACAGTTATAGTAAGAATATTAAAAAAATATAATGTACAACTTTCGTTTTTCCTATAATTAGAGAAGATTCGAGACTACTATTTTAGGTATCTAGTCAGATGTCACATATAATCAATTATATAATCTACCTGTATATTCGTCTTATTTCTATTATTGTGGTAGATCTTATATAAATAGAGAACACTAAAAAAAAACCGAGAATATTTTGGTGTATAGAAAAATAGACCAAATGAGATACAATGTCTCACACAATCTATTCTCTATTCTTGCTATGTGGGTAGTTATTTTTCTACGAGTATTTACTATTGGCGTGGTGGATCTAATCTAAATAGAGATTATGTATGTATGTATCTAAACACTTTATTGCACAACAACATATTACATATATATCCCATAAATATCCATAAAAATAACAACATACCATAAAATAAATAGTTAATTCTATAGTATGTTGTAGCCAATACTTTTTCAAACGAGGTTTGAAAACGGTGATAGATTACTAGAGAAGAATCAAGAACCTTCTTTTGATATTTTGTCTAGCAAATATTAGACAATGTCACACACAGGCTCTGCTTCCCCTGTATTTTTTTTCTATTTATTATTTGTGTGGTTCATTAGCCGCCTGTGGTGCTTCGAAAAGTTTTTGTAAGCTCATGAGGGGAGCTTTTAAGGTGTGGTTGATGTCTTCCCCTGAACAACTTGAAAAAGGCGGGGTTTACTTAAAACTGTACTTATAGATACCGCATATTGTATTATGTTCAAAAGAAAGTGATAATAATTTGTCTATTATTTACTTAGTAATTATAAAAAAAGATATAGTAGCGCTTCCTATTTGTATTGTATAACACCTAGTTAATAATTAAACAGGGTAGTAATTAAATTTTGTAATAAATACTAGCGACCCGCCCGGCTTCACATTAGAACTAGAAACCTTCCTCTTAAATCACTCTACCTATCTATTGAAAATAACAGCTTCAAAATCCGTTGCGTAGTTTTAAAAATTTAAGCATACTTTCCTACAGGGATGGACAGACAGCGACTTTATTTTATACTATGTTGTGATGAAGGTAGTTTGCATAATATAAAAAAACACTTTAGTGTTAGACTATAATTGTCAGCTTAGTCGTTTACATGGGAACTCCAAATATGTTTAATTCCAAAATGTTACAAGTGCCAATATCCTACAACTATTATAAAGGCGAAAGTTTGTAAGTATGTATGTATGGATGTTTGTTACTCTTTCACGTAAAAACTACTGAATGGATTTGAATGAAACTTTACCACAATATAGCTTATACATCAGAATAACATATAGGCTATATTTTATAACGATATTGTGTGAAGTACTCATCGTGCGCACACGAAGTCGCGGGCAGAAGCTAGTAGGAGATATTTTCAATATGAACTGTCATTTAATAATTCAATAAATAAAAGGACATCTGTTTTATAATCCCACAATCTTAATCTAGATCGGAACACGTTTTCTGACTACTACAAAGTGCAACAAAAGCGCATTAAAAATAAATTACAATTTTCCAGTCCATCCGTGACTTGGACTAATATCAGCGAGCTTTCAACTTTATTATGTTGGGATTAGATCCATTTTTGTTTGAGTTCCATTAACCCTTTTTTTCCGACCTACCACGCTGCTTGTGACGGCTACGCTAATCACGTTAATGCATTTATTTGAGTTTAAATACTACTATTATTTTATAGTTGTTGTGGTAACTACACATGTGTAAGGTTTTAATAATTACACACTAATGTAGATGTGCCTAAATGTATGTACCTATATGGATTAAAATCTTCTCGTTGAACAGACATAGTGAAATGAGATACTTTGCAATTAAAATAGATAATTATATATAACTAGCGGCCGCGGCAGACGTCGTCCTGCCCGTCCGATTGTTTCGTCAAAGATCTGTCAAAGTCTTCTAACTGTCACTTAATGAATAGTAATTCTTCATAAGGCTTCATGTTTTCCCCGTTTTTTACACATTTTCCGATCTTTCTTCGCTCCTATTGGTCGTAGCGTGATGTTATATAGCCTAAAGCCTTCCTCGATAAATGGTCTATCCAACATAAAAAGAATTTTTGAATTCGAACCAGTAGTTCCTGAGATTAGCGCGTTCAAACAAACAAACAAACTCTTCAGCTTTATAATATTAGTATAGATGAGTGCTTTGCAGTAGGTATACTAAATTATGTACATTGTATATTAGAATGCAATTTCAGATTTAACTCGCGTGTTTTGTTTTATTTGTTGACGTTTCGAAAACTTTACAGTTCTCTTAATCGTAGCACGACTATCGTCAGCTTATTAACAGTGTAAGTTTTTGAAACGACAGCATATAAAATGAAATACCTACGCGAGTTAAAACCGTTATAGTTGTTTCATTTTAATCGCGTATTTTATTTTATTTGCTTACGTTTCGACAGCTTTCAACTTCAGCTCAGACTATGAATATAGCCTAATTTTCGCGACAAACCATTCCCGACTCATATTTTAGAAAGAAAGAAATTTCAGTATAAATGTGGGAGTATCTTTAATATCCGAACATGGTTGTTTGGGCGTATAGAAAGTTCTTGACGGAGTATTTATTTGGCGACGGGACTGTCATAAATCTTTATGAGTCGTTGACGTTGTTTTGCTTTATATTTGGGATATAAACGAGGATATGACAACCATTAATGACATTTGTACACGATTTTGATGTATCAGCCCGAATAAGGTTTTTGTCGCGCGAGAAAACATCCCTACTAATATTATAAATGCGAAAGTAACTCTGTCTGTCTGTCTGTCTTTTACGCTTTCACGCTAAAACTACTGGACCGATTTAAATGAAATTTGGTACAAAGAAAGTCTGGAGCCTAAAAAAGGACATAGGCTACTTTTTAACCGACTGCAAAAAAGGAGGAGTTCCACGCGGACGTAGTCGCGGGCAGAAGCTAGTATGTTTATATATTAATTTCTGATACCTTCTCGGTTATTACACAGTCTAATAGTTTAGCGTTAGAGTATTGTCAAATCAGTCGTACTACGATTATGAGAACTGTAAAGAATCGGAAATATCAACAAATTAAATAAAATGAAAATACACGAGTTTTTATTGGTAGTAAAATTTACTTAGAAAGGTATGGATACTCGCTGAAAAGTTTTACAAGTAGCAGGTATCAAAGGTTGTTTTTTTATTTATTTTATTGACATTAATTAAGTTTTTTTTTTGTTTCAGGTTCGTTATAACTAAATTGTCAGACGCAGAGTCGTAGTCATAAGAGATTCGTAAGTAAAGTACCTGCTATAATAAAAAAAGTTTGGTCTCCAATAACTCAATTGTCCGCAATACATGTAAAACAATAAAAATCCACCTGATTTCAAGCCGAACGAAAACCAACCCTATCCCGTTGCAAAAAAGTCCACGTTCGATGTCAAGGTAATTAGGCCCGCATACAATTAAACTCTTGCGCAATCGATATCCGAATCTTGCGCCGATTTTGTGTCGAAACTGTACCCGCTGTGGCCATTTTCGTTAGCGAAAGTTGTCGATGCAAAATTTCGCTACGCTATTATGTATACAGGTTGTCCTGTAACTGAAAGATATCTAAGTATTATACTTCTCATATATATATCTTATTATATAAAAGAAAATCGTGTTAGTTACTTCATTTATAACTCAAGAATGGCTGAACATTGACGGGGAGGTAGCTTTGAAGCAGGATAGCACATCATAGGATAGATTTTATCACGTTTCGGTAAAAAAAAACTGATCTCGTTTGTTAAAAATAGTATAACGAAACGCAACAATTTCATTTGCTACAAGATTTATCTTAAAACGTACACAAATCATATTATATATACATCCCTACTAATATTATAAATGCGAAAGTAACTCTGTCTGTCTGTCTGTTACGCTTTCACGCTAAAACTACTGGACCGATTTAAATGAAATTTGGTGCAAAGAAAGTCTAGAGTCTGAGAAAGGACATAGGCTACTTTTTAACCGACTGCAAAAAAGGAGGATTTCCATGCGGACGAAGTCGCGGGCAGAAGCTAGTATTATTATATTTACTTATACCAAGCCTGCTTGAATAGTCCGCGTCGAATAGCCCATAATGCTTGCCGCAGTACAGTTGTAATAATAAAAGAATGGATACAATGCCAACAATATTATTTGTACGCACTAAGAAAGTATTTTTGCAAATTCACCCCCAAAGGAGGTAAAACAGGGGTGCTTATTGTGCGCATACGAAGTCGCGGGCAAAATCTATTTAACATAAGACAGTAAAATACGCCACTATACGTTTCTCACCGAACATCCTGTACAACATATAGGTACATATATATCTTATTTGCACATGGTCGTCATAAAATTAAAATCGACACAAAGTGAGCATAAACCATGTTCTGATAAGCTGACTGAGTTATGCTTATAGTAGTGTTATTTCATGCTTATTAAGATATTATTTATTCGATAAAGCTAGCAGCTGCGACAACGGAAGCTGGGGCCAATTTCTGGGGCGTATTCAATCTGTGGAACTTGATTGATTCTTGAATGTTGGTACGTCTGTGGCGTTGACAGTTTTTATTTTTTTTAAATAGAAGAGCGTGGGTAACTCATGCGTTCTGCCGTTTAAATGGAGTTTAGAGACTAAAAAAATTTTTTTGTTTAATATTTGGTTGAATTATTTTTCAATTTTCTATACAATTATTTTAAATGTTCTCGCGGTTATTATTTAACTATAACGTGAAATCACATTAGTGTAAAACTATCGTCAGCTCTGTCTGCTACAAATGTATGGAAAATGTAAAGGTTTCAAAACATCAACAATATTCAACAAATAGCATAAAATACGAGAGGTGAATCCGTTATATTTTTTTTAATGTCTTTCTTTCCAAAAGTTTAAAATAAGCATATATATTTTTATAAGTAAATGTTATTTAATATCTTATCGAAATTTAATGTTTCAACTATAAATAACACTTAATTATATAAATACTTGAGTTTAATTAATAGAAATTGCAAATAAACCTCAAAAGGCAGTAAAAGGAGGTCGCAGCCCATTAGCTCCTTTTATTAACATTCCAATAAGTTATTGTAATGACAAGATGTCGTTTATTGCTCAACTAAATACATTTTATGTACTTAACACAATTATTTAGTTTAGATTCAAATAATTAAAATGATGATAAAATAAAGATTAAACCATTGCCTTGCCTTGCATTTTGATTTGCCTTGTTACGTAATTCACTTTTAACACTAATCAATGACCTGTCTATTAAAAAAACTCTGTGAAAATCAATTTAATGGCCTATCTATTAAAACAAACAAACTCTGTAAAAACACGCGCCAAATAAAATACACATCGCTATTCCATAGACCGGTTTGTTTCCAAAATCAAATCAAGTGTTCTAAATTCAAAAGCTTTGCGTTTCCAAGTGGCCAGCTTTCCGCCTTTTCCGGAGATTTCGCTGTAAATTTGTTTATGCGTATTTCCTTTTTTTGTACACACGGGATCGTTGACATCGCACGGCGACGGATAAATAATGATTCTGGTGCCTTTTTTGGCCTCAGGTGTGGCCGTGCGTATTTTTACACGTCGAAGTGTCGAAGTTTTTTTTGGGCTAGCAACATTCACTGGGTTGTTTAAAGGGTGCGTTACAATTTGACAGTGTGACGTAAAATTAATTCACAATCTGTGACGGTCCGAATTGTGGTAAACATTTTTTCTAATCTCATCGGAAAGTTCCGAAGTGTGTTTTAGACCGGCAATAATAAATTTTCTGTTTAAGTTATATTTGTTATTTATGTTGCGGACTGGTTTGTTATGACTTTATGAGGGGCGGATCAATAATTCTGCGCAAAGGAAATTGAAAGTTACCCGGTAATTAACCGAGCGATATTTCCTTGTTAGTTCAGGAACATATCGGATAAAGATCTGACTGTCGATTGAGACATTTTCATTTTAAAATCGCACGCAATCGTAGAATTTGTATCAAAACAATAAATTCATTTGGGGTAGTGAAGAAAGAGTTTCTTTAAATTTATAGGCAGTCAGCCAAGTTCTGAAAGTGCTGCTATTATTATAATATTATATCAGTACGACTTAACGTTGACCTTTAATTCGAAACTTACTTATGTTACGTACTTACTTTTGAATTTATCCATAGATTTTTTGACACTCCCAGTGTCGAAGTTATAAATGTTTTTATTTATTTATTAAATGAAATAAATTAAGTTACTATATGAGCTTTTGCACGTGACTTAGGGGGAAAATTTTCAAAAATCCTTTCTTACGTTATAAAAAGAATACCTGTGTAAAATTACAAGTTTCCAACCCTTATAGTTTAGACCCTGCGTTGATATGTCAGTCATTAAGTCTGCTTCTCCTTTTATATACACACTAGCTTCTGCCCGCGACTTCGTCCGCGTGGAACTCCTCCTTTTTTGCAGTCGGTTAAAAAGTAGCCTATGTCCTTTCTCAGGATCCAGACTTTCTTTGTACCAATTTTCATTTCAATCGGTCCAGTAGTTTTAGCGTGAAAGCGTAACAGACAGACAGACAGATAGACAGAGTTACTTTCGCATTTATAATATTAGTAGGGAAGTAGGGATATGTATAGAAAAAAGTTTTCGACAGGAGCTGGCACGAACTGACCACACTTGCGTACGAAGCATCAATTTAAACACAGACTACAAAGTAAATACAGACGAGCCCGGTCGGCGCTTGGCTTCACGTTTTATTTGCACTTTTAGTTATTTGATTTTGGTGAACAATTTCAACGAATTATTACGATACATACCTACTTACACTACATAATTCTATTCAAAACAAAGGTGTTTTTCTCTGTCTGTCTGTATGATTAGATATTTAAAACTGAAGGTTTACATCTTATAACTAAGAAAGTAAATAAAAAAATCTGTATTTAAAAACTTCATTGCCTAAACAAGGTTGTAAATACAATTACGGTGGCTAAAAAGTACAAAGAAAACTTTTTTTGTGTGATAATTAATCATTTTAGAGAGACAGACAGAGTTTTAATAGATTGATGATTTTGTTAAATTTTATAACTATGGAACCCTAAAACATGAATATAGGGTCAATACAGATGAGTGAGTGGTCCTTATATTTATTTATACTTTTACTCTCTGTTAGCTTCCTGATTCAATTATAATAATTGTGCGGTTCGGTGGCGCGCGCGCAGCTGAGATGACGGGTCGAATGCTAGGGCTGGCAAAAAATAGAGCCAATTATTTATTTATTTATTTACACTTTATTGTACAATAAAAAACAAATGTACAAAAGGCGGACTTAATGCCATACGGCATTCTCTACCAGACAACCTTTAAAGCAAACAGAGAGCATGTGTAGGCGCAAAAAGAATAATACATATAAAATAATAGATGCAATATATTATTATAACAGGATGATATTACACTACATAAATACAATACATAAATATACAATGACAGATGATGAAAACTAAAGATTTAAAAAGTGCTTACGTAACAAACGCTTGAATGCTAGCTTACTCGGTGCTTGCCTGATAGCTAGAGGGCTAGAATTATTAATATTAATAATTAGCGTTTAAGGCAGTTCTTCCTGGCAACATCTACTAATAATAATAATAACAATAATTTATTTAACCAAAGTTAACAACAGAGTGTTATGATCTCTAGACATTCCAGTAAATACTAAATAATTTTATCGTTTAGATTGTACTATGTGAATATTTTAGTTAGTTTTCTTTAATTTGCTTCCGCGGAACTTTCTTATTTTTTTACACGTAAGAATCCCCTCCTAAACATAATAAACGTACGAAAATATTATTAGTGAAATTGATCCAGTCGTTCTAGCATAATAGCGTGTAAATATAAATGAATTACGGTTCCTAATATTACCACAACAATATCTTTCTAATTATATTAACCCTAGCCTATAGTCGAAACCAGTTAACGTTGCAATAGCGGTCATTGCCATGATCTTCATCCCTTAATCGTAATTTTTAGCGATAAATCATGTCATCCATACAAAACTGTCGCAAAAATGCTATCGCTTGTGTTTCATAATACCAAACCTTAACTGGTTTTGACTATAAAACACAGTATTACAAAATACAATATGATAAAAAAAAAAGAATTTACCATTGGCAACCCTAGCATTGATTGACGGGTGATACACTCGCTTTACGATTATAATGGAGGCCGCATCCGATCCCACTCGATTTATAATAACCTTTAACCGCTGTTAACACGCACTGGGCTAAATATATAACCCCACCGTTTTGCTAAGACATGATAAATACGCATGTTGCGAACTTGGCTGTTACGCTGCCGTGCGCAGAAATAATGACTTATGAAAAAAAATTGAGCAATCAAAGGTAGAGTAAATTATAAGGTTCGTGTTTTCTTTTCTCAATCGAACAATAAATATAAGCGCTTGAAAGGGTTGAGGGTTTGTGACGTCACGTTATGGTATAATGAAGGCCACCGCGTTTCAGAAACCCGCTAGATGCGCTAGTGTAGAATGAGGTCCAGCTGTCATGTACCACCAATCACAGGCCAGTAGCTTGCCTCTCATTGGTGGAACATGACAGCTAGACCTCATTCTACTCTAGCGCATCTAGCGGATTTCTGACACGCGGTGGCCCTCATTGTACTCGAATTACACCCGAATTTTAGTAGCACTTATCTTTTTTTTTCGGTTGTTTGAAAAAAAGAAATACGTCTCCAAAATTTTTTAATCAATCCGACCTGTTCATTCGTACAATATATTTATAAACATGTTAAAAAACATTATCATCACAAAGCTCATTCAACAATTGTTTGGCTTTCAGCGCACGGATTTTATGCGTTTGGACATCCTCAAATCAAACCTATTATCGACCTTATTATCTACTGCTTACAGTCGAAATTCAGGTCTTAACAATACAATTGAATGGCACAATACGTCTAATTCGCGTTGTGTGAATTTGTAAAGCATTGAGTAGGAGCAGACTGATTGGATAGCAGTGAATTGGCATTCAATTGCTTCCGACTCCTTTAGATAGGTATCGTAATGTTGAATTTAACAACTATAACGGAATGAAACAACTACCAATTTAACTCGCGTATTTTATTTACAGACTAGCTTCTGCCTGCGACTTCGTCCGCGTGGAATAGTTATTTTCCCCGTTTTTTACACATTTTGCACTGTTTCTTTGCTCCTATTGGTCGCATCGTGATGTTATGTAGCCTAAAGCCTTCCTCGATAAATGGTCTATCCAACAAAAAAAGAATTTTTCAAATCGAACCAGTAGTTTTTGAGCCAATTCATTACAAACATACAAAAATAGGTACAAATCTTTCCTCTTTATAATATTAGTATAGATATGCAAACTACCTTATGTATTAAATTACAAAATTTACCTACTACCCTGTTCTAAATTATAATTTAGAATAGATTCTGTAAAGGCTCCGATACGTCAGCCAATAAAAATAAAAACGAGTTAAATCTTGGAATGAAACAACTATTAACGGATTTAACTCGCGTATTTTTATTTTATTTGCTGACGTTTCGGATTCTTTACAGTTTCCATAATCATAGCACGACTGAGCTGACAATAGTCTAACGCTAACGTTAAAATAAAATAAAAATACGCGAGTTAAATCCGTTAATAGTTGTTTCATTCCAATGTGTAATAACTACCCACTCGCCTAGTTATTTAGTAGAGAATATTTAGATATACGTACAGTCCACAACCCTTATACAACCTATGTACAGCTAATATAGAACTTATCTGCTGTTTAAGCCTTTTTCAACATGTTCGTTCATCTGACATGATAACGACAAGGTCCTGGAGGCAAAAGAGAGTATATTCTCAGCCTCTCGGCAATATAAATTACCTTTTTACCTTTGAGTAAACGAGATTCTGAGGTATTTGCATCGTAAAGGCATCTAAGTAATCATATGCGACGTGTTATAAAGAACACTGTAATATTCTAGTTACTTGTTGACTAATTATGTATTGAAGTTGGTATTACAATTATTTGGATGTTGTAAGTGTCAAATCAGTTGCTTTACAGTTAGGTACAGCAAGCGTCAGAAATATCTGACCCCGCCTACCTAATATCGTATTATACATTGGAATGAAACAACTTTAACGGATTTAACTTGCGTATTTTATATTATTGGCTAACGTTTCGCAGCCTTTATAGATTCCATAATCGTAGCACGACTGAGCTGACAATAGTGTTATGCTAAAGTGCTAACAGTGTTGCCAATTTAGCGATTTTGTCGCTAGAACTAGCGACTTTTGCTTAAGGCTTAGCGACCAAAAAAAAGGTTTGACGACAAAAATAGTTTAGCGACTTATCTGGCGACTTTTAGAGTACAAATAAAAACAGTTCTAGAGCCAATAATAGATACATTTTTTGTCAAATCGACACAGAATTATTCAATGCCAAGAAATACATAATATCTGATACTTTCGCGGTTATTATATTGATTGTTTTTTTTTAACATGTATTTAGGTTTCAAAATTACTTTCGTCTCTTAATAATTTCTGATGCCTTCACTGTTATTATACATTGGAATCAAACAACTGTAGACGTCACTTATTGTCGACAAGGAAACAATATCGACACGACAAACCTTTTTGTCGATAACGTTCTCAATATTATACATAACGTCGACTCGACGGTTCGTCACAGGCTCGTATGGTTAAGATTATAAACGTCAGATGGCGGGAGGCTGAGGCGTGAACTCCGGAAGCGGACGGACGCGTCGGCGCCGGTGCTAACTGCAAGTGCAAATACACTGCAACTGTATGCAACTGTATTACTATTCCGGATGAAAAAGATATCCTAACATTATATAAATGCGAAAGTAACTCTGTCTGTCTGTCTGTCTGTCTGTCTGTTACGCTTTCACGCTTAAACTACTGGACCGGTTTAAATGAAATTTGGTACAAAGAAAGTCTAGAGCCTGAGAAAGAACATAGACTACTTTTTAACCGACTGCAAAAAGGAGGAGTTCCGTGCGAACGAAGTCGCGGGCAGAAGCAATATGTTATATTCTAACATCTTTTTTGTCCGGAATCCTAGAGGGGTGGATCTTCGAGCGTTAGAGATGCCGTCATTGTCTACTATATATCTGTAATGGTTGCAAATAATATTAAGTGATTGAAATAGTATTTGTACCAGTACCAGGGATAATATCACTTAAATTTTTGTTACCTAGTGTCTTTCAAACGCTCAAAGATCCGCCCAGTGACAGCAGACATGTGACAGCTGAGCTAGCTGATGAAATCTTTTACTATCTCAGAATGTCTGAGAAATACTAACCATCGAATCATCCATGTATTGGCGTTGATAGGACTTTTTCCAAAAAAAATCCTAATGAAATCTTCACAAATTCAGGATTTTAAATTAGACCATTTTTAGGGCCCACTCTAACTTCTTGGAGATCTCCAAATTACGCACATGTGTAGGTATAACTGTCAAAATCTAACACCAAAATTCTCAAATCCCTACTAATATTGTAAATGCGAAAGTAACTCTGTCTGTCTGTCTGTCTGTCTTTCTGTTACGCTTTCACGCTAAAACTACTGGACCGATTTAAATGAAATTTGGTACAAAGAAATTGTGGACCCTGAGAAAGAACATAGGCTACTGTTTAACCGACTACAAAAAAGGAGGAGTTCCACGCGGACGAAGTCGCGGGCAGAAGCTATGTTATATAAATTAATAAAAAATTTCGTAGTTAGGAGTTCTGGTCACTAGATCCAATATCGCGTTAATATTCCTTGCGCTTTCCGAATGACCACTCTTTTTCTAGCCAGTCATTGGTTTTTTTAGTTAATTATCAAATTTCACGACAATCCTTCATGGTAGTTTAAAAGTCCAATTAAGGATCGTTGTACAGGCTTGTAGGTTATATGGTCCTTTGTCACGATTCCTAAACAAAGGATTAGTGATTTCGTTTTATTGTCGTCGATGCTTACAAAGAAAATTACTTTTATGATATATCGCTACAAGATTCCTGTGGAAAGATTGATGGGGATTTTGATAAAGGTGTAAAAAAAACCTAATGACTTTGTTTGAGGTCGGAGGGTAAAGAAACCCAAACAGTTTTGCTTGAATTCGATGTAAGTACCTATTTAAAATCTATGAAAATCTACATACATTTGAGGGAACAAGTCGATAGCGCGTTCTAATTCCAACAAAGTGACATCTATTGACTTAATATATAACTAACCGTATACGCGTTTGAACAGACTTATGTTAAAGTGTTTGTATGTGTGTATCTTTAGTATTAGACTATCGTCAGCTCAGACGGCTACGAATATGGGAATTAATTTTTTTTGGAAGCGTACGGAAATAAAATTAAATACGTGAAGATTTTTATAAGCTGTATTTGTCCCAATTATGTTTGAAAGGTATTAAGTAAGTATAATGGTGTTATGTATATGTAAGACTTGCTAAAAAATAATTTCCTGATGCGTTTGCAGTTATTACACATTGGAATGAAAAAACTATGACGTTTGCTTAATTTAAATCATCGTAGTGTTAGACTATCGTCAGCTCAGTCCGCTACGACTATCGGAGCTGTAAAGTTTTCAAAGCGTCCGCAAACAAAATAAAATACGCGAGTTAATCCGTTTTACATCAGAATGAAACAACTTTAAACGGATTTAACTCGCGTATTTTATTTTATTGGCTGACGTTTCGGAGCCTTTCAGATTCCATAATCGTAGCACGACTGAGCTGACAATAGTCCTATGATAAGTAATTGTCAGCTCAAAGCTGGATACGTCAGCCAATAAAATAAAATACGCGAGTTAAATCCGTTTAAAGTTGTTTGATTCCAATCTTCTATACTAATATTATAAAGAGGAAATAGGTTTGTTTGTTTGTTTGGATTGAATAGGCTCCAGAACGGCTGGACCGATTTCAAAAATTCTTTTACTGTTGGGAAGCTACACTATTCCCGAGTTACATAGGCTATAAAAAAAAGATGATCCGTGCGAAGCCGGGGCGGACAGCTATATGTATAATAACCGCGAAATTATTAATTAGTTATACCTAGTTGTTTCATTACAGTACATTTAATTATTTTTAACTAAACATCGTTATCATACTGTTCTTGCTTAGTCCTTATTAACTTACCTCGGAGACATTTTTATTAAATTATGAGAGATGAGAAGGGTTTTTATAGCCCAGAAATGTAAATTACATTTCCCTAATTCAGCCTCGACGTCGGTTTGTAAAATTTTGTTTAAATTTTCGTGTTTTGTCTTCCCTTATGTTACTTGAGATTTTTAATGAAATGACGTTTGAGGGTTACTTTTTGTTGACACTGGAATAAGACTTTCGTATAAATAAATTATGGTTGTCATTATAACGAATATGGGAACTGCAAGCTTTCGAATCGTCAAATAAAAGGAAATACGGGGTTATAATTTTTAGTGGTTTTCTTATAATACTAATTAAAATGTATTTTTATCAGTTATCTGGTCTCCAAACTTCGCTCGTTTGGAACTTGATCTATTGGTGTGAATTGTGCAAGGATCGGAATGAATACCTATTTGTTGAAATTTTGAAAACTTTACAGTTCTCATATTCGTAGCACGACTGAGCTGACGATAATCTAACGCTAAAGTCCTTAGCCCTTACTCGCACTTAAATGGCAGCGGCAAAGTATTCGAAACGACAGTAAATATAGTACATATAAATATAGTAATATGTAGTTATTTTATTCCAATAGGGTCATGTAATCAAAGTCAAGACTTAACAAAATTCCCCCAATCTAATGAAGGATTAGAAAATTAATAGTTTTAGTCTATAAGTAAACTTGAAAGTCAATAATCAATTCCACCACATCTAAATAAAGGTAATGAAAGCTATCTTCAGATGTAAACCACATTAGCATGTATAGATGCGTCTGTCTCAAAGAGATATGGCGCATACACCTACGTAACAGCGCACGTGCAAGATCGAGAAAGGCGATAAACAACACAATCCCTATTAAATTAGGATTCAATTTAGAACAAACCAGTTTATGTAAATAAAGGGGGATGCAGTATCCTAAGCAAATACGCGGCGTGTCGCGGTAGCTTCCACGTGATTGTGGCGTCACCAATTAACCGAGACCCCTTGTTGTTTATAATAAAAGGCGTAAAACACATATTGCCGTAGCTCATGTTATAATGGCGTATTAAACAATGGTTTTTTGGTATTTTGGACGCGTTGAGGTTTATTTTTTTGTTATTTTATTCGGCTTAAAAACAGGTTGGCTTGCGGGATGCTTCGTTTACTTACCGGGATATCGCTTTTAATATCATCATTACTATAATATTAACGTTATAATACGTTAATTTAATTGAGTCTTCCTTCCTTAAATTTAAAGCAACAAACGATACTAAATATTTAACTAGGTTCTACCCGTGACTTCATCTGCGTACAATGAGCAACCGTTTTACTCACTTACGGATTGAATTTTCAAAATTTCTTTCTTAGTGATTCCCATACGTTGCAAAATTTCAAGTTTCTAGCCCTTATAGTTAAGGCCCTGCATTGATCAGTAATTAAATCAACTACTCCTTTAATATATATGTTAATAATTGTGCGTACAGTCGGCATACTTTTGTATATATTCGTTGCGCAAATAAATATTTTCTTAATATAATTGGTAAGTATGAAATAAAATCTCGTCTCAAAAGACTTTTATTACCTCTCATATTTTTAAATGCACGTCGAATCGTTAATTAAACTAACAGCCTTCAACACACTACATCTTTCATATAAAATACCCTTTACCTGTAAAAACACAGGATAACAGATCGTATCCATCAGATTCCAAACACACACGGAACCAAGTAAATATATGCCACATACGATATTTATAGGCCATGTTTAGGCATTTCGGGCCGAGCTCTACATAAAACCAACTTAAATAATGCTTAAATCACGCCAAAAACAACCTTCGGTATTTTAAATAAAGTCTAAGCGACGTAAGAAGTTAAGTTGGTAAAGTCTATCGTCGCTCGAGCATAAAGGGCCCCATTCATGCGCTGTGAAAGCCTGTCGCATAGACAAGAGAGGCACAGACACCGTAAAAATGATTTATATCGCATAGATGGCTTATCGAGTGTTGTCGAACTTTGAAAAAGGTAGATCGTGCTCTATGATAAAGAATATGGTGACTTATTGATCTGTTTGAGATGTTTTTATGAAGAACAACGTAGTATGCGTCACTGTTGAAAAAGAATGACAATTGCAGAAGATACATTGTTTCCTCAAACGAACAAAGATTGCAAATTAAATAAAATATACTTACACCCTTTTAAATAGGTAACGTTCCTACTTAGTTTCATCGAATTTTTTTTTTTTTTACGGAATTGTCAACCCAATTAATACGAAATTCAAGAGACGTAAGAACCATTAAAGATATATCGGTGTTACCAGCTATTGAATACAGATAAGACAGAGTTGTTTGAGTATCACATAAAAACGCCAACACAGCATATTAAATTATATTCCATTGGAATGAAACAACTTCACACGGATTGGCTGACGTGTCACAGCCTTTATAGATTCCATAATCGTAGCACGACTGAGCTGACAAAAGTCTTATGCTAAAGCCAATAAAATAAAATACGCGAGCTAAATCCGTTTAAAGTTGTTTCATTTCAATGTATAATAACCGCGAAGGCATTAGGAATTTCATAAATCCCTTTATTCAATATCAGTTTTAACCGCAATATCGAACAATTACGATGGCATCTCGTAATTTAACGCTTGTTCCAATACCAATCAATTTACACGCCGATGCTTCTGGTAATTCGAGAATTTATTAAACTGGTCCGACAAGGGCAGACAGATTGTCGCCTTATCTATAATACTAGGGATCCGCCCCGGCTTCGCACGGATTACTACTTTTTTGAAATATAATATAACCTATTTCATACAGGAATGGTGTAGCTTCCCAACAGTGAAAAAAATTTCAAGTCGTTTTGGAGCCTATTCAATCCAAACAAAAAACAAACAAAATTTTCTTCATTATTATATTATTAGTATATAGTATAGATATAGATTAGTATAGATAAATAAATAAATTCAGCTTATAGACACTCTTCACGTGGGTTTGATTAAGGTTGCAAATGCCACTATTACACATAAGTTATCAGTTTGAGTTACGATTTCATTTTCATAAATTTACTCTTCTTTCTTGTAAGGGCAGACAGATTTCAAGTGCTCTTGGCTTCTATGTAAATGCCAATCGATAATAGCAACTAAACGAAGTAAACGCAAAAATATTTTTCAGTTCTAAGAATGTGCTACATTTTAAAGAAAGGTTTTTTTTGTTTTCCTAGGTATCTTATAGACTGTCTCCTGGGCTTTTTGGGGTCCTGGCGAAATTTCTAACAGCATACTAAAGTTTGGTGCTAATTCCTGGGGACAACGTTCAACGTTAAGGTTAACGTTGAACGTTGGCACCAAAATGTATGGGATTTGCCAATGGACATCAAAATCAAATCCCATACATTTTGGTCGTTTCGTTTAACGTTAACGTTGATCGTTGGCACCTTGTCTAGGCCTTCAGAAGTGAACTATCCCATGGGTTTCGAAGTTAAGGCAGCATACTACCCTTTTAGCCAATTACGAAAGTAACAAAAGAACATAAATCAATTTTACACCTATCACTGATTACTACGGGGCACGGGGATGCGTTCGCCTAATCTTTGCGAGCAGAACACGGGGTGGTCAGAGGTGATTAATGATCAGCTCCACTTTAACACAGCATAACTTAGACGCAGAAACACAATTCAAAGCATCTACTATATCGTTGAAGCTGTTTTGTTGGTACTGATATTTTGTGTTCCGAATTGTGTTGTGTTGCATTATTTCCTTGAGCATTTAGTTCTTTCTTTAATTGCGGTTTTTCTAGAGTAGTTTGGTGTTATGGTCTATTGGTGTATTATGACATGTTTATTGCAAAAAAAAACGTCTGTTGGTAAAATTTACAAACTCATTTCATGTTCTTACTTCGTAACAAATAAGAAATGATGTTTTATTTACCTATTTATTTATGTAAGTATTCTTTATTGCACAAAAAAAACTAAATTATGTACAAAAGGCGAACTTAATGCCATACGGCATTCTCTACCAGTCAATTTGAAATGAACAGAGAGCATGTGTAGGAGCAAATAAATAATACACATAATATGATAAATAATATGATATTACACTACATAAATACATACATAATTTTTTTACTTGCGAACAAACATGCAGAAGGGATGACGATTAGGTTAATAAAACGAAATACTATTTAGTCAGTAAGTTAGTCGAATATTATTGTATCGAGACATGACGTCACGAGACCTCATCATTTTTGATGGGTGAGGTGAGGGAGGAGAAAGAATACAAGTCCAATATTTTTTGATAATCTAGGTAGCTACATGATGCACAAAGGTAAAGCACTTATCCAGTCTATGGAAGGAACTATAAGGTAGTATACTACTATGCGGTATTACCACTATACTACTGAGTAGTATTAATACTGTGTTATATCGTCGAACCTCGGTCAGCGTCTACCGATTTGTCTTGATTGCCCTATATTGTTTTTGCTACTACTATTACGATCGTTGATAAATAACCTTGTAAGTAATAGGCTTATAAATATAAGGGTTTTTAAGGTTATTTTGGAATTTCCTTTAACAGCAGGTGGTCACACTGGGTGCTTAAAAAAACTACTTATAATATATATTATAGTAGCACTTGACTGGTTTATTTTGTAAACATTTTACTCTATTTTTAGTAGGAAAGGTTGCTTTAGAATTCAAGATAGTGCTACGAATATCGGACTTGTAAAGTTCTAGAAATGTTAGCGTTAAATTGGTATAAAGCTAATTGAATTGTTTTATACTACACAATACGCTATGCTATTGTAAAGATTCAACAAAATCCATTCAGTAGTTTTTGCGTAAAAGTTACATCCGTACATTCATAAAAACTTTCGCGTTTATATTATTAGTAAAGATAAAATATAGCCTATGTGTTATTCTGAAGGGTAAGCTATATTACTGTAAAGTTTCATAATAATCCATTTAGTAGTTTTTGCGTGAAGGAGTAACAAACATACATCACAACAAACTTACCTTCGCATTTATAATATTAGTAAGAACTAGCGGTCCCGGCAGACGTCATCCTGCCCGTTCGAAATTCAAATTAGGTAACTTTAGTTAGACAACGTTTGTATGGGAAAAGAAAAGGGCTGTTTTTAGGGTTTTCCCGGCAATTATTCGATTTTTTTCTCGCCGTAAGAACCTTCCTTGGACTTCAACAAACATTTAAAAAAAAAAATTGGCCAAATTGGTCCAGGCGTTGTCGAGTTATGCGCTTACCAACACATTTTGCGATTCATTTTTATATATAAGAAAGAAGAAGATTTGGTTTAGCCAGTCTTCGGGTGCTTGTTAGTACTAACTGACGTCAGTAAATGGCTTAAGTTCTAACAGACTGTCAGTCCATCTTTACTTAGCCCGTTCAAGTACAACGGATTACCCTGCCTCGACAGTATGTCGATACTGATATACAGTTTGGAGATTATCGAAAGGAACTAGTTAAAGCAATAGATTGTTTTGTAAATACTTATATTATGGTTTGAACTAATTTTTTATCTTAATAAACCCTTCATATTATATTCATGTATGAACTTTGAACTTTTTCTCTCGGTTGGTAGTCGGGACTTGTGACGTCACAATATAGTACAATTTATACCATGAAACATGTATAAAAAATACGCGAGTTAAATCCTTCTAAACTTGATTTATTCCAATTAACTTAACTCTCGTATTTTATTTTATTTGCTATCGTTTCGAATTTTTACAGATCCCGTATTCGTAGCACTACAGTAGAGTGGTCATGATTTTTAAATATTAGTAGGTACTAGGGTACAAATGCCACTACATTGTATTGCCTTGTTTATAACCTATAGCTTCTGCCCGCGACTTCGTCCGCGTGGAACTCCTTTTTTGCAGTCGGTTAAAAAGTAGCCTATGTCCTTTCTCAGGCTCCAGACTTTCTATGTACCAAATTTCATTTAAATCGGCCCAGTAGTTTTAGCGTGAAAGCGTAACAGACAGACAGACAGACAGAGTTACTTTCGCATTTATAATATTAGTAGGGATAGTAGGGATTGAAGGTCGCGACCGCCCCGCTCCAGGTGTTCATTCATCATCATTACATCGCAAACGGCTGTCCACAACACAACATGACTGGCTTACTTAAACCTCTGACTTGTGGACTAATCCGTCAAGATATAGTCCAAGATATAGTGGTGGATTGTATGGGGCAAATCGCTGGTAACCAATGCCAGTTAGTGAATGATTTGCGGATAACGTGTTAAGACAGTTTTGGAAGAAATAAGGAGAAAGAATATTTTTTTTTTTTTCAATTTATTATATTTGTATTCTTACGCCGAAAAATATGATAATACGTTTTGCTGGTAAACGTATTAAGACAGTTAAGAAACCTATTTCATATTTTTTAATAAATTGCTATTTGTATTTCGAAAAAAATATGAAGTTTCGTTTTTTTTAAATAAATATTATGTCCCAAAGGTTGGCATATGTATATGTTACACTTTATTAAAGAAGAGCCTTTACCTACAGAAAGTCAACACTTAAGACGAACTCACACATACTTACACGTTTATCGAATACCTATGTAAATTGTTTTCTTATAGTAGCTACCTACTTAATCATTTTTGTTTTATGTAGGTATGTCATATTTAGTACGTAGTTATTTATTTCACTCAATTTCCTTGCGATGAGTGATAATATATTCTCAATTGATAAAAAATACTTGAAAGGTTGATGCAGTAAACAGTTTTTATGCATAGCTTTTATGCTAGTATCATCATCAGTCTATCGCAGTCCACTGCTGGACATAGGCCTCTCAATTACTCTTCAATTGCACGCCACTGTGCACTTTATGCTAGTATAGGTACTATAAAATATTCAACACAAAATTAGTGAACACAAAATCTCATTGCAATAAATACCTACTTTAAATATCATAGAGGATTTTACTATATCAACATTTCATAAAGGATTGTACGGAAGGATGAAAACCATTGTTAGAATCAAAATTGAAAGGGCGTTCGAAGACGAGTTGACGTTGTAAGAACTTTAATATGTTTCAAAGGGCGTGACGAAGGGTCGCTTTACACAGTTAATTACTCCCACCTGAGACTCCCATACCTATTGGAATGTATCCAGTACCTTCTTTAACTATAGAAATAGAAATAGTTTATCCACTCAAAAATATACATCACAATAATATATGAAAGCCACTGAGGTCTGTGCTAGGCATTTCCTGTATTACAGAACTCGGTAAGAGGTATACAATTGCAAGGTACAATTTTATTTGCGGCAAGAATGCAAGAATAACTAGAGTTTTCCTCTGAACTCAGACCGATCCTTACTAAAATTATGAACGCGAAAGTTTGGTAGTATAGACTATGTATGGATGGATGTCTAAATGTATTTTGTTCCGCATTCACAAAAAAACTACTGAATGGATTTTGATGAAATTTTACAATAATATAGCTTATAAAACAGTATAACATATAGGCTATATGTTGTAACGATATTGTGTAAAGTACTCATCGTGCGCTGACGAAGTCGCGGGCAGAAGCTAGTATATTGATAATTGCTACGTTAGGTATAGTGTGGGTAGCTTTCAAAACATAGAACTTAACTTCATGAAAGCTAAAAAAATGATACGATACACTTAAACCAATTCACATTATGAAACAGGTAACAATTTTAATAATTTCTGATGACATCGCCGTTATAACACATTGGAATGAAACGACTATTAACGGATTTAATGACAATTGTCTAACTCTAAAGTCAGTAACTATTGGCAGCTCAGTCTACAATTATGGAAACTGTAGAGAATCCAAAACGTCAGCAATCAGAATAAAATAAAATACGCGATTTACGTTAATAGTTGTTTCATTCCAAAGGTAACAATCTTCTTATCGTAAAGTAAACTCTGTTGAATAGGAGATTGTGAGCAATAATGACAATGGGGTAAGGCCGGATTACGTGTGTGTTTTTGATGGTGTACTCTACTTTATTGCCGGATTTCTATTAAGTCTCTGAGATTTGTTGTCATTTACTTTGAAGATTTCTCCGCTAGGAGTGCGTTTAACTGTTTAGTTGATGCCGTACTTGAGTAGTTTTAGCATGTTAGTTCGATTATTAGAAAGCAAAGACACTAGAGAGTAGGTACGTAATTGTTTGTACCTAGCAATAAACCTTAGGTTTTACTCCATAATATCAATATCTTCTTCATAGGCGGTAGATTATGAATACTCGTAAACGGGTGCTGTTTGTGGGGCTGGCCTGTTCATGTCTGCAGGAGGGCCTTTATTTATCCGCTTTGGGTCAAAATCTGATCGTAGATAGATAGAATATAGAATATTACATTCTTTGTATTGAGTTTTATTTTTACTCATATTTTTTTAACTACATACAGCAATACAATGTATGGTACTTGTATTATAAAACATTTTAGGTAACTTTGTATATAGGATTAAATTGTATAATTAATTTTCAGATAAAGTCTTTCTGTTGAGTTTCTTACAGCGTTTCTTCTTAGCAATGACGAAAATAACACAATAAAGAAATTGAATCATAGATAAGACGGTAGAAAAAAATATTTCAGTGATAATCGCGTGTTGTAATCGCTTAACGGGTCACGCGAAAAACATCTCAACTTGATAACGTAATTTTCACTCAATTCATTCACAGACGGAGTTTCCTGTTACGTCTTTATTTAAGTGAGTAGGTATCATTATTGAAAGAACTGTAACAAAACACCGCATTTATACTAATATAATAAAGAGGAAGGGTTTGTTTGTTTGGATTTAATAGGCTCCAAAATAACTGGATCGATTTGAAAAATTCTTTCACTGCTGGGAAGCTTAACTATTCCCGAGTTACATAGGCTATAATAAAATGGATCCGTGCGAAGACGGGGCGGACAGCTAGTCTTATAAAAATGTAAATATCAAATAAGAATGCGTCTGACATTTTATAAATTAGAGATACATCGATTACTAGTCGCTAGCGGATCTAAAGGCTAAAGGTTCACTAAAAACTTCCATAATCACAACATTGTTAAAGAGAAGAGGACAACTATAACAGTCGTATAGCCGCGTCTCTTTCACACGAATCCTGTAGGATTTCCTCGTCCACATCTCCTATCGGCCCTTTCCCCTTTCGCTCGGGATTGGGGAGGGTCGGTCATTGACCCCTTCAGCTACAGTAAAATTTCAAGGGTATTGTTAAATATCGACGATAAGCTATAGGATTCTATAGGGGATGTGGCTAGCCTTGTTTATATTGTTTTCTTCAACTGACTACATATATAATTATCTAAGTATACTAATATAATAAAGAGGAAAGATTTGTTTGTATTGAATAAGCTCCAAAACGACTGGACGATTTGGAGCCTAATCAAGAAAAACTTCCACTGTTGAGAAGCTACACTATTCCCGAGTGACATAAGCCATATTTTAAAAAATAATTAGGGTTCCGTGCTAAGCCGAGACGGACCACTAGTATTAAGATAAAGTCATACCAATTGGAAAATTTTTTTTTTTTTTATTCTACTACAGTGTACTTAATTCTATCGTCCAATATGTAACAACCACGAAAGCATAAAAAAATATTTCGTTAATATATTTATTATATTGAAATGTTTATGTAGGTATGTTTCACTATGAGTTCATTTTATAAGATGACACAACTGTACAATTACATTGTACAAAATAATGAAAACTAATTGAACCTTATCTATTCTGTTCATCGTAAATGTTAAAAGTTTTTGTAAACGCCTCTACACAAATAAATTAGGTAACCAGAACTACCCTAATTTTTTGTCCTATCCATTTGTAACCCACCATGACCATTTTGAAACAAATGTACGCAGCGGGAGTCAAGTAAACATACTTGACCAAAATTCTTCACCCCCGCTGTTTCTGGAAAAATTTGCATTGCCATCGATTAGCCGCCAAAAAAGACAGGAATGTTAAAAGTATAAAGATTATTTTGAACTTTATTCTTATAGATGCAAGATTTAATTTGCAGCATTTTAATAGTTTGAGATTTAAAAGAATTCGCTGTGTTGTTATCGAAGTATGTATTTCAAATTGTAAAACACAATTCGCACCCTTATTAGAAGTGTGACATCTCGAAATATTTTGTTACTTCATTTGAGACTTTAAATCTGCGCATTTAAATTTGAAATCATGTGGTGACAATTCAAGTTGTCACACTTTTCTAGTACAAATATAGTTAGGTTTTTGGAAGTCACAGTCTGTGAACAAGTCTTAGATATACCTAACTAATAAACCTAACTAACTCTAAAACACAGCATAAGTAATATTAAATTAATATGTTGCCTCTCGCAGCTCATAACGTATAGGTTCCACTGAAAATCAGCGTCGTGTCTTTTTTTTGCAACAATTCACTAGTTATAAGCTACATAGTTTTAAGTGCCTTTAATGTTATTTTAATTAAGCATGTGAAAATTTGCAGAATAAATTTATTTTCTTTCTTTCTTTCTTTCTTTCTAATCGATTAGATAAAGATATTTCTGTTCTATTTTATCCTTAGGTACTAATATTAACAACATGAAAGTTTCTTTAGAATACATAAATGGTTGTATGTTTGTTACTCTTTCACGTAAAACCTACTACCTAGAGATAAATAAGCAAAGACGAAACTGTACAATAATATAGCTTATAGGTCCATCACAATAATATATAGGTACCTAGGCTATATTTTATAACCATATTAAATTTGTGTAAAGTACTCATCGTGCGCAGACGAAGTCGCATGCAGAAACTAATAATAACATATACTTTCTCCGTTATAATTAACTATATTTTATTATGTCTCTGATAATTCTAATTACTCCAAATTCAATAACAATCAGCTATAAAGGCATTCCCATTTAACTATGCCGGGAGGTATTTTAAATGAAAATTTTAAAGCTACCATAAAACCTATCTAAAGCTATTGGCTGTATAAAAATCTCTGAGTCTCCTTATACCACTTAAATCTTGATGATATTGCATGTTTATTATGCCGTAAATCTGTATGGAAGATTTATTGGTAAAGGGCTACAAATAACGATCGACATTTTGGGACTTTTTGACCAGACATTTGTTATTGCTTTGCGATATTTGAAGATTAGATCATAAATTATATACGTAAAATAATTACAATTAAATCTAACGGATATATGCCTATAACGGATTTAACTCGCGTGTTTTATTTTATTTGCTGAGGTTTCGAAAACTTCAGAGTTCCCATATTCGCAGCAGGTCTGAGCTGGCGGTAGTCTAGCGCTAAAGTTAGAGTGAGTGAAAGTTAATACATTATAATTACATTGGAATGAAACAAACATAATAATACATGAATACATTATAGTTTGACACTAGATTAATCAATTTGAATTGTTCGGCAATATTATTATTTATCTACTTAATAGGTATATAAAATTCTCGTGTCGTGGCGTTTATTGCTAAACTTCACCGAAACGGCTGGACCGATTTTCGTATCGGGCAGGTCCGCCCATCGGCCAACATCTATCTTTCATACTCCTAAATGTGGTCTACCATACCAAAGCTCTTTTTTATTTTTGGACTAAATTTTTGCTATTATATTTTTTATCATAACTTTGGAAATTTTAATTTACTTAATAAAAACTAGTTTGCTAATTTATTTATTGTGTAGTTGTTACTCCTTTAAATAGGTACCAATCGCTTTCGATATTATTAACGTAGGCAGGTAGATGCAATTTTAACAAATGGTTCCTCGCTGAGTCACTCAATCGAGAACAGAGGAATTATCCTTTACTGATTGTTATGATGCTTCATCCCAAGAAGGCGTAAGTCACATAAGTTGTGCATAACTTACGCCCTTCCTCCACGAATGGAGCGATGTGTGGGTACACAATTACATGTCTAGGGTTGTTTATGAATTACTATAGGCCGTTTTGCATTCGCTATAAAAGTCGTTACGTTTTTGTTTTGTAGGAAGATTGGTGTTTATAAATATCTTTATTATTCTGAAAGCAGAAATAATCTGAAAATTGTTCGATAATATTAAAAAATGGCAACACACCGAAAGCATAGTGTTAGATCTAGAACTACCTATTACAATAAAATAATTCTGATAAGAGAGAATTATGTAGACAAAACTTCAGCATTCGATACGTGAATATACCTACCCTTGTTAACTCCGATACAGCTGCAGCCCAAGTGAAAAAGGGTATAAGTGTCCCACGGTTCTAGTAGAGTATAATACCTACTATATTCCCTTTATGACTAGAGCCGAATTATATTTAGCTACCTTTTTTAATTCAGACTGCATACTAACTATTTCATACTAGCTTCTGCCCGTAACTTCGTTTGCGCACGATAACCATCAACGTTTTACGCTCTTAAATGGTGAATTTTCAAAAATCCTTTCTTAGTGCTCCCTACCTTATAAAAACCTCCATGCGAAATTTCTAATTTCTAATCCCTATAGTACCTATATCATTTCCTATTTGCGTTGATATATCAGTCAGCTCTTTCTTTTAATAATGTAATGTTCTTAAAACCATCAGAAATACATAACCCTTTATTGCTCGTAGTCGGGTAAGGGTAACATCGGTGGGCGGAACATTATTGTATCGAGTTATTATCGTGCATAAATCCATAATGATTGGTCTCGAGATAACCAGCTATTACACGTGATTGGTGCAAATGAGGCGTCGCGACGAATTAGGCTTTAGAGCAGGGTTTCTTAACGTGGGGTCCATGGACCCCTTAGGGGTCCGTAGCTTGTATGTCAGGGGTCCGCAGTAGGTCAGTCAGTCTAAGCATATTTATTAGTACAGAACATATCGTAACATATATTTTTTTTATTTCCAAAAATATTTATGGGTGGGGTCCGTGGTATAGTTTAAATTGTAAAAGTGGTCCGTGACTGCAAAAAGGTTAAGAAACCCTGCTTTAGAGGGTATAATGGTTTGGCAGTCAAGAGTACGATGCCTCATAATGTTCTAGTAGTTCGCCCCGGACGATACAATACTTATATGATATTTTTGTACTAAGAGTAGAAAAATTAAGATTCAGTGGGACTCGAACCTACGCTCTTTGTTTTTACTAGCGGCAGCGTGCTGACCTTTACACCATGAGAACCCACTAATGAGTTGTCAAGCATTTCACACAGATGGCGCTGAAGCGAAAAATTCGCATGTAAACAATGAAAGTACAAGACCGAATAATTGTATTAAAGACTAATGGTATTGAACCAAAAATATCGATCGAATTTCGATTGATAGATCGTATTTGATACAATACTTGTATTTCACCCCCTAAGGATGCAAAATATCAAAAAAAAAAAATCATTTTCGACGTCTACGCGGACGAAGTCGCAAGCTAAAGCTTACTTACTAATATTATAAACGCGAATGATTGTAAAAATATATAAGGATATATGTCTGGGCATACAGATATCAAACACTTTCCTATTAAAAAAGATGATGTTATTCTTACAACTGTTTAAATATGTTTGTTACTCTTTCACGCAAATACTATTCAATGGATTTTGATGAACTTTACAATCCATACTAATATTATAAATGCGAAAGTAACTCTGTCTGTCTGTCTGTCTGTTACGCTTTCACGTTCAAACTACTGGACCGATTTAAATGAAATATGGTACAAAGAAAGTCTGGAGCCTGAGAAAGAACGTAGTTTACTTTTTAACCAACTGCAAAAAGGAGGAGTTCTACGCGGACGAAGTCGCGGGCGGAAGCTAGTTATATAATATATCTTACACGTCAGAACATTACAATTATTAGGTAATGAAGATATTGTATATAATGTAAGTGTAAGATATATTATTAAACAAATAAATAAATAAATAAATAAATTGTCTAAAGTAATAATCATGTGCAGACAAAGTACACAATAATATTGTATGATTCAATCCCCTCTTTAAATTGGGTCACTCGCACACAAGGCAGCGTGGCCGAGTGGTCTAAGGCGCTGGTTTTAGGCACCAGTCCGAAAGGGCGTGGGTTCGAATCCCACCGCTGTCAAATATTTTTTTTAAATGTTAATTATACTTTTTATTAACAAATGCCAATATTTTTGTTTCAGGTACTGATGACACTTAGTTATGAAGACATTTGAAAATTATAAATATATATAACCAGCTGACGGTAAAAATACGATAATTTTAAATTTTAAATTGATTTTATATTACGATTAAATTTTAATAAAATTGAAATAATAAAATATGGTAAAATGAGACCTTATATTACAATACATAATAGCAATTCATTACAGAAAATTTGTTAATCAACAGCATTGAAGACCGATTTCAACTTACTTACCTTAATACAATATCACATAGGTAGGTACTTACATCTTCTATTCTAGTATGATATTGCACAGGCATGAAAGAATTAAGCCAGCAAAATTCCCCTTTTTAATTTCCAATTCTTAACGCATTAAAATTCACACCGGGCCATGTGAGAAAGATGCGTATCTCAAGAGCATTTTATTTTGCGTTCCTGCGTTTTTCGAGTGGGTGAATTTTCAATTTAGCGGTATAAGTACCTTTGTCTCGTGCCTGTTGGCGCTTAAGTGTTGGTTTTGTGAGGGCTTATGAAATTTAAATTAAACGACATCGACACCTTGGGGTGAACGTATGATGAATACGATATTCATGCATAATAATACAGCATATAGGTATGTACATGCTTAATACAGGTAAGTACTTATATATTGATGACTTTAGACTCGAAGGGCGTATACGCCAAAATGTCACTTTTCAGGAATACCGAAAAATAAAAAAATATATACCTAACTTTTTTGTTTTAACATCTATTTAGTTCCTTTTTGGTAATACTTGAATTTTTAAAGATAAACAGTACTGCTTTACAAATTATGTATAAGATATGAAATAAATATTTAGTATAATATATAGTGGCGTATCTACTTAATTTTGTAATTTCAGTATTACCTCCTCATGGATTACCCAGAGGTGTAATTCAGGTCTGAGGAAACTTTCAATTAAGTATGCCAATGGTTTCCTGAGATAAAAATTAAGTTTATAATAAAACACAGTCTGGGCAAAAGTATGTACTATGTATCCATTGCTAGGTATTTTCTTATATTGCAAGTAAAATATGCTGTCATTTCCACCAATGAGAGACAATCCACTGGCCTGTCAGAGACAAGCTGGGCCTATTTCACATACAATAATTATAGGCCAAATGAGAAATAATTAAAAAGTTTGTCAAAACAAATGACTCCATTATGACATTTGTACAAAACAATGGTAAAAATAATTGAGACCCATAAACTCAATGGTAGGTAGGTACCTAATAATTTCTGATGCCTTCGCGGTTATTACACATTGGAATGAAACAACTATTAACGGATTTAACTCGAGTATTTTTATTTTATTTATTAGTGGTACTTATTAAACCATAGACATCGATCGAATTTTGGTTGATAAATAACAAAGTCTGCACTGATAAGTCCTCCATAAAAAAACTTATATTTCCATTTACCCAACTTCTTGAAAACGTATAACTACCTACCAAGAATCTTTCCGTAATATGGTCTGTAATTGATTTTCCGCTGAACTGTATTTTTCTTGCCTTTTCATTATTCGCTACATGCAATCTTCGTAATACAGCTTAAGTGAAGACAGAATCGTCTTAGGATTGTTTTTATACGACCTTATTTAGTTGATTTTACGGATTCAACTCGGCAACGTTCACTTGCCTTTTTTGGGTAACCCTTTCTTAGCATAAAAGGAGTACGAATAGAATCTAACATTGTAATACCTGTAAGGTAAGTATCAAATAAGAATCGTAATGTTAGGTTGTTTTTTATAAGATTTTTTTGGTACATCAATTAGATTACCAATAGTAGGTACATTACGCACCAAGGCCAGTAAAATAAAAAATGTCTCAGATCACACGTAATTGTCGTCCGAGGCGAAGCCGAGGTTGACAAAAATGTGATCTGAGGCTTTTTTATTTTACTGGCCGAGGTCAGTATAATATTTTTCTGTTCGATGAAGCCAGAAAGCGGAAATTACATTTAGCGAAGCGGCCACAAAGTTGGCGCTTTCTGGCCGGAGGATGGAAAAAATTATTAAACACGTCTTTTTTCTTTTCTCAAACTAATAAAGAATTACAAATATAAATGCTTTTAAATGGCGAGACTGGCTCGTGACGTCACGTTAAAGAACATTATACCATAAATTGATGTCACGAGCCCCTACTCCAGGACTTTTAAAGCGATTATCTTTGCCATTTATTGTTTGATTAAGAAAAGCAAAAAAAACGTGTCCAATATTTTTCAATAATCTAACTGACTGACTTAATGGAATTTCGTTTTCTTTACCCACTCATCATTCCTATTGTCACATAAAAATATATCACACCCGTAGATCTAAAGGGAGCTAACTCAAAAAAAGTAACTTTTTCGGGAGAGGCGAAATTGTTGTAAGGAATCGGATCCTTTTTTTAGCGTGTGTTTAATTAAAATCTTCAGATTTTTGAGTTAGCTCCCTTTAGATCTAGGTGTGCGATATTAACAAAACTAGCTGTCCGCCCCGGCTTCGCACGGATCATCTTTTTTTATAGCCTATGTCACTCGGGAATAGTGTAGCTTCCCAACTGTGAAAGAATTTGAAATCGAGCCGTTCTGGAGCCTATTCAATCCAAACAAACAAACAAACCTTTCCTCTTTATAATGTTGGTAAAGATAAAAGGACTATTATTAAAATACCTCAAAGTTATTTCAGATTGTTAAGAAAACTAACTTCATTGTCGCCGGTCAGTAATAAAAGGGTTTCTCTCACGGTAAAATTTCCCAAAGACAGTAAAATGCATTCATAAGGTAAAGGTATGCATTTTGTATGCACACGGTGCAGTATCAGACAGCTGTGGGGGACGACTCATAATGTCAACTGGACCATACAAAGTAAAATTCATTTAGATACACATTGTTACCACCTTTATTTTAATATTTTACGGGGTTTAAAATATAACATATCTATAATATTAAAAATAGTACATTACGCACCTAGGCCAGTAAAATAAAAAATGTCTCAGATCACATGTAATTGTCGTCCGAGGCGAAGCCGAGGTTGACAAAAATGTGATCTGAGGCTTTTTTATTTTACTGGCCGAGGTCAGTATACTATTTTTCTGTTCGACGAAGCCAGAAAGCGGCAATTTCATTTAGCGCAGCGGCCAGAAAGTTGGCGCTTTCCGGCCGGAGGACAGAAAAAATGCTTTACGTATCTCATTTCCTGTAATAGTTTATTTATCTATTGATTGAATCGTTAACCCTGTTTTATATATTACCTAATTACTTATTTTATAACTTGTAAGCATGCTGTGGTCACCTATAATTGGAAGATCAATTAGCATTTTGTTATATTTTGTGCATGTCTCTTTATAGAATAAGAACTATCGTACCTATTTTCTGTTGGTGGATCTATTCTCTAATAAATAAATAGTTTATAGCGCAAATTATATGTACCTATCTACCTACATTGTGCACGTAGTAGGTACCTATTTTACATAACAATCTATCTTATGAATATATAAAAAAGAGAAGCTGACTTAATGACTGACGTATCAACATAGGGTCTAGATTATAAGGGTCTGTTTATTATGCTGGGAATCTTTGTAAATTCACCCCCTGAGGCGATAAAACGGGGGGTACTCAACGTGCGCAGACGAACCCGCGGGCAGAAGCTAATTATAATGTGTGATTATTAGGAAACAAATTCATCTATACTAATATTATAAAGAGGAAAGGTTTGTTTGTTTGTTTGGATTGAATAAACTCCTAAAGGACTGGACCGATTTGAAAAATTATTTCACTGTTGGATAGCTACACTATTCCCGAGTGACATAAGCTATAAAAAAAGGGATCCGGGCGAAGCCGGGGCAGGCCGCTAGTCTTAAATAAGGTAAATAGTTATTTCCGTCCTCCGGCCAGAAAGCGCCAACTTTGTGGCCGCTGCGCTAAATGAAATTTCCGCTTTCTGGCTTCGTCGAACAGAAAAATAGTATACTGACCTCGTCCAGTAAAATAAAAAAGCCTCAGATCACATTTTTCTCAACCTCGGCTTCGCCTCGGACGACAATTACATGTGATCTGAGACATTTTATATTTTACTGGCCTTGGTGCGTAATGTACTAATTAATGATTGCCAAACTATGTAGTCGTGTGTAGTAGTGATGGAAATGCGTCTCATTACTCGTGTACCGCCGTCAGTCTCTCGGTCACGTCCGTTTCTCATTAATACTTGTAACTAAAACGTTCTGTCTGTACGACACCTTTGTATACAAACATTGAACTCATTCGAATACTCACAGTGTGTTATTCCAGAACTACGTACATAGATAAAAGCAATAACATGTGTGTTTTCATAGGTAGGGATTGCTTATTGTTAACTAGCTTCTGCCCGCGACTTCGTCCGCGAGGAACTCCTCCTTTTTTGCAGTCGGTTAAAAAGTAGCCTATGCCCTTTCTCTGGCTCCAGACTTTCTTTGTTTGTATTTCTTTGTTTGTTTGCCGAATTTAATTTAAATCGGTCCAGTAGTTTTAGCGTGAAAGCGTAACAGACAGAGTTACTTACGCATTTATAATATTAGTAGGTACGATAAATAATTGATATGATATTATTTATCAAAGAAAAACAATATTAAGAACGAATAAATAAAATCCGGTCGAAGGACCACATATACCATGGACTGATTTGAAAAATTCTTTCACTGTTGGGAAGCTACACTTCGCGAATGATATAGGCTATAGAATATTTTAAAATAAGGATCCATCCGAAGCCTGGGTCGCTAGTATAATAATAAAATCTGAACCACTATCTGACGTAGGTACACTGTCAAATTTGACACATCAAAAGCAGCTGTGAAATCACTGAAACAAGTACATCGTGTGAACAGCAATTAGTATTGCGAGCAGATGTTCTGACATTTCTGACATGTGGTTGATTTCATTGTAACGATATTTATCAAACACTTTGGTATAAGTGTTCCATTTTTTTGTCACGCCTTCTTCATTAACGCAAGATACGCTCAAGTAATAAATGTTAACATGTTATTATATAAATTTATAATTCAGTACGTATACATATTCATGAAGGTATTTATAGATTTTGTAATGTTTCGGCATATGAAGATTGAGAAAGAATATTTTTTATAATTTACACTAGCGGCCCCGGCAGACGTCGTCCTGCCCGTCCGATTGTTTCGTCAAAGATCTGTCAAAGTCTTCTGTCACTTCTTCATAAGGCTTCATATTTTCCCCGTCTTTTACACATTTTCCACTTTTTCTTCGCTCCTATTGGTCGCAGCGTGATGTTATATATATAGCCTAAAGCCTTCCTCGATAAATGGTCTATCCAACAAAAAAAGAATTTTTGAATTCGAACCAGTAGTTCCTGAGATTAGCGCGTTCAAACAAACAAACAAACAAACTCTTCAGCTTTATAATATTAGTATAGATTAAAAAAACTCAAATTTTAGACATCATCATGATCATTTAAACTCTCAAATAAATAGGTTAACATTAAACAACATATAACGGTGAGAAACTTGAAACTTTGCACAAATTTTGTCTATTATCATACTTAGTTCTTTCTAGAAATATAGATATAAATATAAATACATACACCCAATTTACTTATCACGCTAAAATGCGGGTTAGGAGATAAATTTGACGTTTAAATAAATAAACTAGCAAAAACTCAACAAAAAATTGTTCTTACGAGAGTACGCTATTTCGAGACCTAATAGTGTCTGGACCCAAGACAAAATGCCTTTCGCCTGCAAATATTTGTCTCTGCAGTAATTGAACCAACGACCCTGCGCCAAACGGGCCGTCATAACAAATGGCGTTGTCTTTTCGCCCTTTTAGAACCTCGCCTAAAGCTAAATTAGGTCCCGTAGTTTACTAAAAGTCTGAGCTTGGGATCTACTGATGAAATTTCTTGATGTGTTCCAAGCGCGGGTAGGCCTTAATAGGGAGGTACAATCCTACTTAGAGTTTGTAGTGTAGGTACTATCGGATGCTTTCGAGGTACGCCATTTTAGAAAAAAATTGCTTGCACTTGTTGCTTCACACACAGCTGCCAGGTACCAGGGTCGTTCAAGCGATTATTGCCTTAAAGGTGTAACATCGCCAGCACAGTTGATAGTACCTACATTTGTTTTTTATTGACTGTAATAACAAGTAGTGAATGTAAACTTTTTTAAAGCGGTAAGCTTTATTTTAAAAAAGTGTGTTATGGCAGTTGCTGGCATCTTGCTAAAACACTATGCAACCTTCCTTTCATTCCAAATACTTACGACCTTTTATAACAATTAGGTACTTTAAACTATAGGTAATGAAGCATAAGGTGCGTTCATTCGTGTTACTTATTTACAATTAGCTTTTTCCGTTACTCCGTCCGCTTAGAATTAGTACTTAACGGCAGCCTAATTTATCTATCTTTCATACAGAATTTCATATACCTTTTTCGCAATTCAAAGTAGTCTAGGTACTGTCTCAGGCTCTAGACTATAGATTAAGCGTGAAAGCGAGATCGACAGAGTTACTTTCGCATTTATAATATTAAGTTAAGAGTAGGATATAATAATGTTAATTAATTAAGTGGCCAGACGAAACCAAGAATCCGGTAGAAAAACACGTGCGGGCTACACGACCCAATTATAATAATGGATATTATTTTTACGACACATCCGACTTCACCGACATTCCTGTCTTCCTGCGGGAAACGGGAATAAAATACGAGGAACGAAGAAAACGTTTGTTGAACGGTGTTGTAATGACGACGGTTCTGCTTAGTGTAAAAATATATCAATTTTGTTGGTACTTTTTACGACGTTCGAATATATCAAACAGATTCGACAAACAAGTTACGTTTTGAGAACTGTCACCATTTCTCCCTCTTGAGGTGTTAATTCTTTCACGCTCTAAACTATTTATAGTGTAATTATTTCTGATGCCTCCGCGGTTATTACACATTGGAATGAAAACGCTATTAGCGTTAGACTATTGTCAGCTCAGTGGTGCTACGATTATGGAAACTGTAAAGAATCCGAAACGTCAACAAATAAAATCATTTAAAAATAGGCGAGTAAATCCGTTAATAGTTTCATTTCACTGTTTATAATGTATTAACTACGATATATCAATCGACATTCGATTGATATTATATACCTATATCCCACTGGAAGTCTCGCATTTTTCTACTCTTGTCTTGGTACAATTAGCTTTATATTTATGATGTAATTATTATATACATGACCTTTGAGTAGATGCTATTGGTCCATTAAGATACGTGTTATTTTGTCCTATTTGAAAAAGAACATCAATGTCATCGAAATGACAATGGAAAGGGCTATGTTCTGAATTTTCTTACATGGGGGCCTAGACAAGGTGCCAACGTTCAACGTTAACGTTAAACGAAACGACCAAAATGTATGGGATTTGACCCGCGGACGTTTGTGGCGTACGTGACAGTCGTTCGCGGATGTCAAATCATACATTTTGGGGCTAACGTTTAACGTTAACGTTGAACGTTGACACCTTGTCTAAGCCCCCTTATCGTATCAGTCTAAAACCTCCTCAAAGTCTATATAACCTCCAAATAGCATAGTAGGTAAATTATTCATTATTTAACTTGAAGTCAAATATCTGTGACGTCCTCTTGTGTCTTTGTTATTGATGATGCTACTCAAATTGCAAATATAACTGTTACATATTTAGAAAGTGATCTTAAATGACTCTCTTCTATACACGTTGCTATTTTGTTTTTATCATTAACTTATGTATTAAGATAGAACATGCGATGTTCGAAATGACCACCCACTGAGTGAGTGGTATCTAGTATACTAAAGAATTTAATGTACATGTCTTAATAGAAGAGCGACGTAGGGCCATTTTCAAATTTTACACAGGTAATTGAATTTCAATTTTTGTTACCAACAACGACACAAGTTAAAAAACATCTATGTATGTCTAATACATTCCTACTAAGTAACTAAGTAACTCTGTCTGTCTGTCTGTCTGTCTGTTACGCTTTCGCGCTAAAACTACTGGACCGATATAAATGAAATTTGGTACAAAGATAGTCTGGAGCCTGAGAAAGGACATAGGCTACTTTTTAACCGACTGCAAAAAAGAGGAGTTCCACGCGGACGAAGTCGCGGGCAGAAGCTAGTAATATATATATCGCAATCCGTATAAAAGATCTTGTACTAACCCTTCCCAATTTATTAAGAGTAACATTGTTATCACTGGTGATAGAGTGGTAAACTTTCCATTAAAAATATGTATTTTTTTTTTACTTCAACATTGTACTAAGTATATTATATTATCATAGTATATTCATAGTAGGTATATTATCTGTCAGTAAATCTTAATAAAAAAAAATCGCTGCTGATTCTATGCACTATGAATCCTGTGTAAAATCTGTTAAAACCTATGACACGACAAAAAATAAAATACAAAAATAGTGGTACAAGTCTACCTGCGCAAAATTTTAAAATAACCCACAAATGCTCCAAAATTATGATTTGCTCATTTTCTTACCAGTGGAGTACGTGACAGAATTTAAAATGTTTGATGTCAAGATTGTTATCAATAAGTTTGCGCATGCCAAGGTCGCTGATAAGACTAAAATGTACCGTGATTCAATTGTTTGGTATATACATTATGATATGTGACTAGGGTTTAGATGCACTTCCTAAGTAAGTACTTATATATAAGATAATAAAGGATTATAAGAGTTCAATATAATTATATTCAAGCAATCATTTATAATACGTTTCAATTTTCAACTGACAAAAAAAACGGAGGAGATTCTCAAGTCGACGCGTATATAGGTTATATACCTATAGTACATTACGCACCAAGGCCAGTAAAATAAAAAATCTCTCAGATCACATGCAATTGTCGTCCGAAGCGAAGCCGAGGTTGACAAAAATGTGATCTGAGGCTATTTTATTTTACTGGCTGAGGTCAGTATACTAGTTTTCTGTTCGACGAAGCCAGAAAGTGGCAATTTCATTTAGCGCAGCGGCCAGAAAGTTGGCGCTTTCTGGCCGGAGGATAATATATATTTTTTTTATGTTTGACAACGTTTAACTTTTTACAGAGTGGTTAGATTTTGATAATCCTTTTTTTTTTCTTTTCAGTGCGCTATTGTTTTTGTTGCCTATTAGTTTTATTTTCGGCGGTTTAAGTTTATAGAGATCAGAAGACCTTCGAAAAGGCATGGAAGAAATGCCACTAGAGACTCAACAGAAAGTCATTTTAGACTTATCTTTATTTAATTACGTAACATAAGTAAGTATATATGTTATACTAGCTTCTGCCCGCGACTTCGTCCGCGTGGAACTCCTCCTTTTTTGCAGTCGGTTAAAAAGTAGCCTATGTCCTTTCTCAGGCTCCAGACTTTCTTTGTACCGAATTTCATTTAAATCGGTCCAGTAGTTTTAGCGTGAAAGCGTAACAGACAGACAGACAGACCGACAGAGTTACTTTCGCATTTATAATATTAGTAAGGATTGTTAAATAAAATGACCAAAACTATGTTATTGGTACAAATTCAAAGACTCCAGTAACAATTTTCCCCGCTAAGATTTAAATTGGACGCGTTATCCGCTAACTGTTATTAGGCAATAAAGGTATAAAACACGAATTAGCTTAATTAAAACTTCCCATAAATAATATCGGGCAATTAGCAAATACTTGGAGTTTGCACCGTCCAATTATGAATTTATAAAAATTTACACCCCCAAGGGATAATTAGCGCTTAAGACAGCTCGCAAATTATAGGTTATCAAAGTGTAAAATGTGTTTTCACAATGGAAATAATTATAAAAAGGCTAAGGTAAAACTGCAAATTAGTGACCACTTCGATAACGTATTATTATAGTCTGACAAACTTGTCAGAAGCTCGGGGATAACTAGGGCAACTTTCGTAAAGTTACCATTTCGTGGATTAGAGGTTGTCACGTCAAAATGCGATATTCGTGATCTCATTACGTGTCTTATGTTTTAGACGGTGTTATTTATGGGTGTGAGCCGTAAGTTGGGTATAACGAAATTTATGAGCTGCTGAAATAATTGGGTATTACGAAATCAAGAAGTTCATACGTGAACTTAAGTCGTGTCATAAAGTGTCAATAACTAGGAACTATTTAATACTCTTTTACACATTTAGTTACTACTAGCTTCTGCCAGCGACTTCGTCCGCGTGGAATAGTTATTTTCCCCGTTTTTCACACGTTTTCCACTGTTTCTTCGCTGCTATTGATCGCAGCGTGATGTTATATAGCCTAAAACCTTAATCGATAAATGGTCTATCCAACAAAAAAAGAATTTTTGAATTAAAACCAGTAGTTCCTGAGATTAGCGCGTTCAAACAAACAAACCAACAAACTCTTCAGCTTTATAATATTTGTATAGATTTAGTTTTTTTATTGATTAATAAGCTGGTTTGTTTTTTTTTTACTTTAGTTTAAGTATCCCTTCTTGTAGGCTACATGGTGACTGGATTAATAAACGCCTACTTTTAAGTTAACGTGAGGACTGTATTTAAATTATTCAAATGGACGGTTGAGAATTCTCATCATATTTTTCACTTTAGACTAAAAACTGGCAGTGTTGCCATATTTTATGTATGAATTATACACTTCTGTCAATAAATATTAAAAACCTTCACTAGAATATGCTAACGTAATTATTTGTAAGTAATATGATTCTCTGTCTGTATTTCACAAGTTCACTTAACTTTATTTACTGTTAATTAATTAGCAAGGCATCCGGGCGAGGGCAGGCATTCTCTAAATTGATCGACCCCTATCAATTGAGCGTTAATATATGTAAATAACAGTGACGAAAATAACCGGCCCAGCCCGTAGGGTGGCCATTTTCATTCCAGTGGCACATTATAATTATTGATGTGGACGTTTCACGTGCGTTTACCTTAATGTCGAGCAGCTGTCATTTATCGAATGAAGAATTTTGAGATATAGATCTTTAATGCATGTGATTAGATTTATATTGTTTTTTTTAATTTTGATAATGTAATTTTTTTGATTATCTGACAGTAACTATGTAGGTAATTGTTCACCTTTTTTTGTAAAAGGACACAATCGACATTTCACTTAAAAATCCGTTCCATACATTTGTGCTATGTATACGTCCTATTGTCTTATTTTACACACAGTAGACTAGCTTGGAGAATTAGGTCTAATCTATACTTATCTCTAATATTATAAAGCTGAAGAGTTTGTTTGTTTGAACGCGCTAAACTCAGGAACTGCTGGTTCGAATTGAAAAAATCTTTTTTTGTTGGATAGACCGTTTATCGAGGAAGGCTTTAGGCTATATAACATCATGCTGCGACCAATAAGAGCGAAGAAACAGTGGAAAATGTGTAAAAAACGGAGAAAATAACTATTCCACGCGGACGAAGTCGCGGGCACAGCTAGTTATGTATAAAATAGCACCTTACATACTAAGTAATTGTAATTGTATAATAATAATTCGCACACCTAGATCTAAAGGGATCTAACTCAAAAACCGGAAGATTTGAGTTATGCACACCATCGGATTCCAGCAAAACCCACCTACACTAAAACAGATTTCAGCTAAGTAACTAACTCTGCTAGCTTTATTATAAAAAGTATAGGAAACTCATGCGTGCATATGGGCATATTAATCAGTTTCTCGCCTCTCCTGAAAAAGTAGCTTTTTTGAGTTAGCTCTCTTTAGATCTAGGTGTGCGAATGTCAACAGAAAAATGAGAAACACTTTTGTCTACAAAAGCTTAATGAACAGCAAACAAACAATCCCAGATAAGCAATTTATTTTTAATCACCAATAGTTCCCCTACACGTAACCGGAGCGAACACCAATTAACTGCGGTGCGGGGATCACGTCGTACAGACAGACCGACACAATAGTAACTCTGTTACAAAGTCGAATTTAATTGTACACTTTTAATCGCGACAGTATTAACTAAAAGTTAAAGGTTTTTTAACAAACCCCCGGATTAAAAATGTAAAAACTTAGCTTTAGCGTTAGACTATCGTCAGCTCAGTCGTGCTACGATTATGGAAACTGTAAAGAATCCGAAACGTAAGCAAAAACAAAAAAAAAAATACGCGAGCTAAATCCGTTAATAATTGTTTCATTCCAATGCCACAGAATAGATAATAGTACAAGTACCAATGCGTAATAACCGCGAAGGCATCAGAAATTATTAAAAAAAAATACTAAAACTTTAAATTTTGCGTTAGAATATCGTCAGCTCAGTCGCGCTGCGGATATGGGAACTGTGAAGTTTTGTAAACGTCATCAATTCGCTCGATGTTATGTATTTAATTTACTTAAGTATGTTTCGAGTCTAAAAGTGTAAATCGATTGCTTTGAATTACTAAATATTTATTGTCAATTCATATAAAAAAAAGTCCAAACCTTGATGAACCACTGAGTATTTAATACATGATGAAAAATACAAAGTACTATCAACTGTGCTGGCGATGTTACACCTTTAAGGCAATAATCGCTTGAACGACCCTGGTACCTGGCGGCTGTGTGTGAAGCAACAAGTGCAAGCAATTTTTTTCTAAAATGGCGTACCCCGAAAGCATCCGATAGTACATGAAATACTACAATGATATCTAAATCAAGGTATGCATTACGACAATGAATTTAAAATCCGCTTCAAAGTACCAGCCGTGGACTATAAAAATAGTCTTGATAATGATAACAAATGACAATCAATCAAACTGATAAGTAAGTATCAAGATTGAATATAGCAACGCCAACAGACAACATGGCATCGGTGTTATCAGTACTAAAATGTGGGAAAATACGTTTATTTATTTATTTAATGGACACACCAACAATATGCAATAGCTAAACATTGTGGAAATAAAAAAAAATAAGAATCTCTCCCGATATCCTACTACTATTATAAAGGCGAAATTTGTAAGTTTGTAAGTATGGATGTATGGATGTTTGTTACTCTTTCACGTAAAAACTACTGAATGGATTTGAATGAAACTTTACCACAATATAGTTTATACATCAGAATAACATATAGGCTATATTTTATAACGATATAGTGTAAAATACTAATCATACGCAGACGAAGTCGTGGGCAGAAGCTAGTATTTTATACTCACGATCCGCCCTGACTTCGCACGGATCCCTAATTTATTTCAAAATATTTTATAGCCCATGTCTGTTAGAAATAGTGTAGCTTCCCAACAGTGTAAGAATTTTTCAAATCAGTCCAATCGTTTTGCAGCCTATTCAATCCAAACAAACAAACCTTTCCTCTTTATTATAATTTATACTACCGGTCCGCCATGTCTTCGCATGGAACCCTAGTTTTTAAAAAAAATAATATAGCTTTTGTCACTCACGAATAGTTTAGCTTCCCAATAGTGAAAAAAATCAGTCGTTTTAGAGCCTATTCAATCCAAACAAACCTTACCTCTGTATTATATTAGTACCTATAGATTAGTACTATAGAATACGAGTACAAGATTCACAAAAAAATACGTCATTAAATAAATAAATTGGAATAAACAATTATAACGAATTAGTTTCTGCCCGCGACTTCATCCGCGTGGAACTCCTCCTTTTTTGCAGTCGGTTAAAAAGTAGCCTATGTTCTTTCTCGGGCTCCAGACTTTCTTTGTACCAAATTTCATTTAAATCGGTCCAGTAGTTTTAGCGTGAAAGCGTAACAGACAGACAGACAGACAGAGTTACTTTCGCATTTATAATATTAGTTAGGATTAGTTTCAGCCCGCGACTTCGTCTGCGCACGATAAATACTTTACACAAGATCATTATAAAATATAACCCATATGTTATTCTGATGTATAAGTTATATTATTGAACATACTATTCTATTATATACCTAACATAAAATATGATTTATCACTTATAACACTATGTCTAATTACAGTGGAGTCAACAATTTCTCTATTAAAGACAGTCAGCTTTTCTCCAAAGTGGTCGTAAAAATTATAACTAACAATAGTCTGTACCTCATTTGGACCTCAGTCCATTATTGCATTGTTTCTGGAATTGCTGCATAGAAACATTTCACGTGGCCTGCTTAGCGTAAATGTTCATTTCACCGGAGATATATTTCATATAGTTATTGGCATTATATATATGTTAAAATATATTAACACACCGGACCTCACAAATAGGACGTGAACTGTTCATGAGGTCCGGTCTATTTAGAAAAGACTTTAAAGATAACGGGGGGAGTATAAGTATGGTGCCAGGGTAGGCACTTCATACTTTAGTGACACTGTGCCTGGATGGAATGCACGCCCTTGCGTAGCACGACTGAGCTGACCATAGTTACTCTAAAGATAGGTACTTACGTGTTCTAAGTTAGTTAGGTAGGTACTTTTTGTTTTAAAAGAAAATAAAATGCATACACTCAGCTTAAGAAAGTTGAATGAACTTTACATTTTTATTTTTATGAATAACAAATTAGTACCCTTAAAAGACTGTGCATCTCATTTTCTACAAAAACAAAGGATAAGCGAAAACGCGGACACAGACAAAATAAGGAAACATACTCATGTATATTTGGATAATTAACATAAAGGGCCAACGACCCCGTAATTACTGGATAAAGTGAATGCAGCAAAAAACAGACACGAATTTGCGAGTTTAATTTTGTTTACGAATAGACAGTAAAGTCCTTTAACAACTTGGATATTTTTTTGACAGCCGCTTGGTCTAATGGTTAGAGCTCCTGACTACAAAACCGGAGGTTGCCGGTTCATATCCTGCTAGGGGCAGAAGTCAGTGTGATGAGCACTGGCATCTGTACCTGGCTCTTGGATGTCTTATAATGTACTAGCGACCCGTTCCGGCTTCACGCGGCTGCTATAAACCTTCCTCTTGAATCACTATTAAAAAAATCGCATTAAAATCCGTTACGTAGTTTTAAAGATTTAAGCGTAGGTACATAGGGATATAGGGACAAAAAAGCCACTTTGTTATATACTATATTTATGTACGTTGTCTAGTACCTACCCATAGTACAAGCTTTACTTAGTTTGAGACTAGATCAATTGGTGTAAATTTTTCAAAGATATTATTTGGTCGTTCATGTTTTTTTAAATTTCAGTTCTTTTATCGGATAAGGTATCTAAGGTAAGTCCAAAAATGTTTTCGCATACTCCTATAAAATGACGAGAAAAAACAAATACTCCAAGGTAAGGCTCCAAATTTGTAAAAGGATCTTTAATTATTGCACCGAGTACATTCAGGACGGACAAGTTGACATTTTAATTATTATGTAATTTACATCGGTATTCGCCATTGAAATTTATTTGCTGAATGTGTCATTTTAATCAATAAAGGTTTAGTCATTTGAATGGCAGCAAATGAGTTATCGTAATTCGAATAATGTTTCATATACTTACCTACCAAATAATATGTAGTTATTAGAATTTTTTTTTGGGAAAATTAAAATCAATGGTCAAATTAAACCTAGCATTTTCTCAATATTTTTTTGCATATACCTATATAATATGTAGGTATGATCTAAGTCATATAATCAGACTTACAGTTAAAGGTGTTAAAACTCTGGGGTCCTAATGAAAACGGTAACTACCTAGTGTCATACGGTACCTACTATTGAAAAAGTCGTGCAGTTTGACACTTAAAACCTTAATCATTTCTGATGCCTACGCGGTTAGTGTACATTGGAATGAAACAACTATAGACGGATTTAAATCGCTTATTTTATTTTATTTTGTCACTTTAGCATAAGACTATTGTCAGCTCAGTCGTGCTCCGATTATGGAATCTGTAAAGGCTCCGAAACGTCAGCCAATAATATAAAATACGCGAGTTAAATCCGTCTATAGTTGTATCATTTTAACTGAAAACCTTTTTATACAATGTCACATCTAGCATTTAATTTGCAACGTGCGATCAGCGCGGTGAGCTTTTTTATTTTTAATCGGGTCCCGAAATTAAAAACATTTTTAACGCGACTTGATCGGACTGCGAAATATTCACCGATTGCACACAAAGACAAAAAAAAAACACAAAAAATCACCAATAAACCAGAACTGAAAATGTGATTTTTTATAGGCGATATTTCTTTTTTCATTGTTTTTTCTGGAAATGGCTGACAGAAAAAAAAGGTCCGTAAATTCGTACACAAGCTACAAACATTTAACTGATAAATAAATTATCTTTCGGGTAAGCAACAATAAAACAAATATCTATTAACGATTGTAAAATACTAACAAAATATGTTACAACTTGCAATAATCTGAGGCTTAAAAATGACTACTGACTGACGAGTTAAATCGCTTAATAGTTGTTTAATCTCAATCTGTAATAACCGCGAAGGCATCAGAAATTATTAATAATGACTATTTTAGTAAAAAGTCCTTAACTCAAAAATTGTTACTACCAAATCAAATTTAAATATAACGACCTAAAATCTTTAATAAAGTAACGACATATTTTATTATGTTAATTTTACTTGAAAAGCAACAAATCTGAGATCAAAATCTAGCTGTACAAATGAAAGTCAGACCAACATGGAGACGAACAAAACGATACACGGTATAGGAAGTAAACGTAGGTTTGACAAGTGGCCCAAGATGTGCGTAGGAGTCGATCGCTGCAATTGTTCAGTTCAAGATGCCCTAGATAAATAGATATCAATTGAAGAGATAAGTGAGAGTCTACGTGTTTTGTATCAATTGTTGTTTTGGTGGTACACTTACTTATGTAGAAATGTGTCTGTTATTTTCATGTATCCATTATTATTTGTCTTACTGTTTTTGATTTTCATCGCGTCTTATTTATTTTATCAATCAATAGCGACCCACCCCGGCTTAGCACGGGTGCAATTCTGATACTTATTATTAATCTTACTTTACTATGTTATGCATATAATAAACCTTCCTCATGAATTACTTTATCTATTAGCGTCAATCACTTTAGCTGTCGGCCCCGGCTTCGCACGGATCATCTTTTTTTATAGCCTATGTCACTCGGGAATAGTGTAGCTTCCCAACAGTAAAAGAATTTTTGAAATTGGTCCCGCCGTTCTGGAGCCTATTCAATCACAACAAACAAACATACAAACCTTTCCTCTTTATAATATTAGTATAGAAAACTTCATCAAAATCCGTTGCACAGTTTTAAAGATATACAGGGACAGACAGACAGCGACTTGTTTTATACTATGTAGTGATTTATAAGAAATCTCTTGAACAGTAGTCTACCCCTTTTGTATTCCTCTCGCGATGTAGTGCAACGACCGTTCAAATACCGGTTTTTTATTAGCTAATTATCGGTTTTGCAGAAGAAGAGCCTTAATTGGGGAACACAATTTGGAATACATTCAAACTTTATCAATGGGACGTGCATGAAATATTACTGCTTTGTTATTTCGTTCTCTCATGCGAAAGTTAGGTTCATTAAGTTCCTCTTAATTTATGGAATTATTTTATCCCCTGAATAAAGTAGAATCCTACTTTATAACTCATTTAAATCAGTTTGTATAAAACTCAATATCAACATAAAGTTTCATGGGGCTAGCTTTAATTTGATAATAATAACACGAATAACTCAATGACCAGTCAGGCGACCTTGTAAGCCGACCTTCCCAGAAGCAAGTTAAAAAATAACCAAAAACTAAGCGATGATTCCCGAAACCCAACTGGTCCTTCGATTTATCGCCCTCAACCCGTGGTTCTCGACTAGTTATTCGATTTATCACCTCTGCCTGCACAATTTGTGGATTACAAATTAATGATTTTAGATTTTTCAACGTCACCGATTTAATAACGTTGAAACCGTTTCACACTCTTGAATACAAAATGAGTGCAATCTTTTTGTTTCGTCGACACCATTTAGAATTAACACTTTTCTTGTCTTGTTTCCTTAATTTATCTTCACATTCTTTATTGTACCTAAGCGTATATCAGGTACGTTGTGTGGCTGGTTGGTGCGCTAAAGAATTCCAGCGTCGTCGCTGCGTTATCGATGCACTCACCGAAGCGCTGTCGAGTGCCACACGCCAGATAACGGTCTCGCACCGCAACATAAATAAATTTTACAATCGGGTTATTACATTATCGACCGGGGAGATCGCAAGGGCCGCGCGCCCACACGAGCGTGGCGGTGCGTCTGTCAAATCATAACCTACTCGAACGGCATCCGCGCTCAAAAAATCGAAAAACGCACAAAGGTAGCTCGATCCAGCTTAAGTCGACGGGTGTGTCGAGGAGTCGCTGGATTTGTCGAGTGCAATGTTCGGGCGGGAAGAGTAAAGGGGGAACGGCTACCGCGCGACTCGCAACGCTTGATGGTATCGTCGGTTCGCCCGCACGCCGTCGATCGCTGGTCGCCGGCTCAGTCCGCCGCTTGCGTCCGTAGCGAGCACACGTGTGTTTCGTTCTTCGCGGTCTATCGTGTGTTCAATTGAAACTTGTGACAAAACTTAGTGCACGCCTAGACGCAAATCTCAAGTGGATCGCATTATGATGCAGTGTCAGTGACGTTCGATTATGATTGTGTTGTTTGTGTATTGAAACTAATTTACCTAACTAGTTTCTGGAAACTTGGCCGATGGTCCTCTTGAAAAGTAACATGAAAATAAACGGTAACGTCCCCAAATAAATTTTTGCATGCCTTATGTGCGTGTTGTGTTATATTTATTGGATATCTGGATTTGATTGGTTTGCACGACGCACGGAATCATTCTCGTGGTTTGGCACCACTTCTGGACCGGGAGTCGGGATCTTACAAAAAATATTCAAATGAACGCGACTACTCGGACCACCGAAACGGCCAAAACAATAGCAGACCTTGCTCACAGACGACATTGACTCTCCGCATGTAAATTTGAGTTAGCATGAACATAATGGTGTGTTTAGAAGTCGTAATATGAATAAAGGCTTGTGTGTGTGACCCTGTTGCGCCTACGGGACCAGCCACAGTGGGTGGACGGCATAGTTCCGAACCGCCTAGCAAACTGCAGTGGGTGTTTGAATGGAGCCAGTTAATAATAATGGTGAGATTTAATCACCACCATAGAAGTTACACAACAAAGCCAAAAGCATGCCTGTTGTTCAATACTTCTAGAACAAACTTTTAAAAGTAATCGTTTCTGAGCAGCCAGGCACTAACCAACGTTAACAAATACACTTCAAAATACAGTGCTTGTAGATTTTGTAGGCGTATTTACTAATCCTTGACTTGAGATTGATAAATGTTATGACGTAACATGTGCAACTTTACTCTAGTGCAATATTTACATTAATTGGCGCCAAAACGACAGTCTTGATTGCCAAGGCAATACTAACATACTTGTAATTAGTTACTTCATAAAATGCTTATTCCTAATTTGGATGAATATATCTAAAGTATTTTAAGGCGACGATCGTATCCATATTGTACGACCGTTTACATGTGCAAATAAACACTTGAACGTATATGCTTATTGCCCTCTAAAAGCGTCATTACGCTAGCTGAATCCTTATGCAGAGCATCCTGCTAGCAATTTGCACACATGCTGCGGAACCAACCTCAAATGTCGATGGACAAAAAACAGACCTCTCCGCACATGTGCAAGCTGCCCAAATTCAGGGCAAAACCAACTCGCACGGTATTCGTGACACCATTAGGATGCTATTCAATATTTCGAACAAACAAAGCGTCGCTATTGAAAATGAAATCGTATTCACAAGGGAACATATAAATCATGTTTATGTAAAAGATAAAAGTATAGGTAACTGTCGTGCGTCACGGAATCGATAAACTCAATAAATCGATAAATCCTTTTAATTTTAGATTTATACAAAACGTATTCATCAGTAATCATAATAAACAGCCCACGCAACTGAAATAACAAATCTGATGTAGAGAATAAAATTTAATTAAAGATTGAATTACCTTGGGTTACCCTGTTATTATAGAATGCATCTGTTGTAAATGATGAATGCGCTTGGAGGAAAAAAGTTTGGAGAGAACCCTGCGAGGCGCGGGCGGCACGTGGGCTGGCATATGCTCTCGCGCATCCCGACAAACTACGATCTTTTATCTCGATGTGACTAACCTCGCGTGCAGCTGAGGATTAAGCCCCATTATGTTGCAGTTAAAGCGGAACAAAGCTTTTTAAAGTCCCTTCTCTTAAAGGTCCTTGCATTGCACAAAGGGGGTATTGATCGCAAAGCTTGTATTAAAAAGACATTATTTGCTCCCGTGACGTTATCAACGATTGTAATTGAAAAGTAAGTTAAATCATTGAACGCGAGTAGTGAGAACTATAGAGACAAAGAGCAAACACTTAGGATGTGAAAGTTGCATTTCAGGATCTTTGAAGGAAGTTGAGTTTCTTTAAGAGAAATCGGATAAGCTGTATTTCTCGTTCTTAAAATGAAAATATTAGGTACGGTAGCTTAAAATTCGCGCAAATGGCCATCTAGATTTCAAAGAGGTCAGGTCCGGCTCAGGAGTTTTTCCAACGATTATGATCGACGTCGAGTCTCTACGGTCACTGCCATTTACGGCAGCCTGCGCCCGCGCAGACTCGCTATTGACAACTGTGGGATAGTCGGCGTCAAAGTCGGCCTCTCTCTGATAACTATCGACTCTCTAGGTGTTTTCATAATTTCTCCATCCCTATTCGAGATGTAATTGAGCACATTATTATCTAAGTCGTGTGGGAAAATGTTTAGGAGTCTAATGAAGAAAATGATTTAGTCTTTGTTCGTCGTCCTGATGAAGATAATCATTCAAAATGCAATGGAAATTACCTATAGGATGGTAGGTACTTAAATAGATGTGATAAAATAAACAAGAAACAAAATTTAAAGTTAAACACAAGAATATGAAATTAAACCTACCTATGCCCAAACGGAAACAAAACAATACATAGTACCTGATACGGAAACCCCATTGGCAGTAACTGTGCGTAGCGAACACATTGTAAACTCAAACAAACTGTTCTCGACAACACGTGTTAGCGAACTCGGCTTTGAATAATCGTCAAGAATGCTTTATGAATATTAATTTAACTTGCTACGTGCGTTGATGTTTATCAAAAAGCAAAATGATACCCGGTGCAAAATCTTAAGTTCTTAAGAATTAAAATAATCTAATCTTACCATAAGTGCTAGTATCTACGTGTAACAATTTTATCGTTGTTGTTAATGATATCTATGTCCTAGGAAACCGTTTGATTGTCAATGATTAATATTATAATGACATCATCTAGGTAAACGGAAAATATAACAGTATTTAAATGGCAAGCAATCTCAGATAATGACTTAATATATAATTTTAAATTTACTTCCTTATCTTGATGATGTATGTTATTTTATACCAAAAAGGTGAAACTCGCGAATCCGTGTAAGGATCAAGCACGTACCTCGCCACCTGCCCGACAGCTGTTCGAATTTATAACATGCGTTCAAAATTACTCCCTACACTGCACTCCCCACTAAAACCATACCAAAACGCAGATGTTTCATCAAACATGCATTTTGTTTAACCCAGGTGTTTTTTAAGATGCCAGATAAACTTTTTTTAATGCAATGATCAATCTTGCAGTAGCTATTACTTCATTGTTTTTGTTGTACCTTGATACGTTACCATTAATTAAGGTGATTTGCATTTCGACAGATGCCTCTGGCTGCTTAAGAGACATAGTAATGATTCATACAAAGTGGTCAAGTTGCGGTTATGTAAATTGTACAGGATTAGCTCGGTTTCTACTGGCATCGCGTTTCCTCCTTACAAAGTAACAAGCTTATAAAACAATTTTAATTAATAAATGTTTCGGTGAATTGTGCTATGCAATCTTATCCTGCTTTGAAAATGTTACTTTTATTTATTACATCTGACCCAATTCCGTTAATTGATAGCGGAGACGCCATTAGAATTTTGCGAAAATTTTGTTCGAAATTAATTTATTTGAGGAATCTTGACGAATTCACTTATTACGTCTAAATTAATTCCTTAAAACGTTACCAGAGACCTTTCAGTGCCGGAAGATGAGGCCTTTTCTAATATAATTTGTCTCATCCTACCTTTAATCCCCCATTTCTCTTTTGAATTCTAATTTGTTTATATTAAAGTTAACTTCTGGGCACCTGCATACTACGTGAATTTAGATGTACCTACTCTGTTAAGACGAGATGAACTGTCAAATTAACTTAAGTCTCTTTCCCTAATGCAATGACCTGCCTTGAAGTATTTGTTGGATCATAACTTCTCTTAATGTATCCAATAGTCGTTCATCTTAGGCAATAATACACCAACTTCGCCTGAAAGGAAATAGAGCTGAAAATAAATCGCCCTTACAGAGAACATACTAAAATAGACTAACATTCTGCTCCTTCAATTTCTTTGCTACTATTACCATATCCTGTGTGTTAGGGGAAGACGCATTTCCGTAGTCACCGTATTCAAACTCTCATAAAATGCTTTCAATCTATCGATTGATTTATGATTTTATTGGATCGTTTACAGATTTATCTATTAAGTTAAAATGTTTTATGACTAGTGATTAAGGCTTGCTTATTAAAATGCACATTATCATTGTAACACAAGTTAATTTGCTGTGGGTAATTTACTTCGTCGTATCGTTACAATATTGCTATTATATCGCATGACTTGTACATTGAGGCTTGACGAGGGGCGTACCGGTGACATTTCATCGTTAATCACTCCCATTCTTTGGAAAGAAAATTTGATTTTCAATCAGAATGCCCGCAGAGATTAACAAATCCTATACACTTGATAAATGACACCGGTTAATTAAAAGTTTCTGATACGTTTATAAACGAATTGTGTCGTAACGTATCCTCATTGGTAATGGGATTGGTTGTAATTATACCTGAGATATACCCATAATGTGTAAGGTTACGGAAGCGGCTCATTTTTTAAAATTTCAACTTTCTCACAGCATCGCGCTCGTTTTTTGTTATCCTGTTTGTTTGGAATAAATTAGTAGCAGGATTGAGTCGAGTCACAGCTGTGACTTTTTTAATTTCCTCTATTTGTTTACTTTGCTGGGGCGCGTTAAAAAGTTTTTTGAGATCGTTAACGTTTTATCCTTTTTGTACAATATGTTTATGTGAATTTATATTCCGAGCATCTACCCTTTAATGTACGCACCGTCGTAACATTTTCATTAAAATTTATTTAAAGCGACTTAAAGTGACCCATCCAACTACGTACACAGATTTCTTCTTTGTGTTTCAAAGTGTTTCAAAGCATGAAACCGGTTCTAATAACGAAAAGCTACTTTATAAGCATGAATTACTCCAATCAGTATCACCATTCCCGCCGCAAATTATCAATACAGACATATCTAAATCTCGCAGATTCATCTTAGAGCTAGTCGCAGGTGGCCCGGCGATTAACGTTCTGGCATCCAGCCAGGCCTCCACTTAAACAACTCTCTTAAGAGGATCTACGGTTTACTTAAAAAGGATTCTAACAGAGGATCTTATTAAAAGATTGTGTCTTAAAAGCTGTCACTTTTCTTCTTTTTGGAATAGATTTAAGATCGAAGAATACTTATCGAAAATTGTTACATAGCCATAAAAAATCGATTACAGTTTACGTTTAAGATAGAGAAAGTTTGCAACCAAGATTCATGGGTCTTGTTTCATTTCTTTTATTTTCCGAGTCATCCTCGCTGCGTCCATTATGCCCGTGGTCCGATTAGTCAAGGTTCCCATTTTGGTGTACCATGCCTTATCTGGATGCATTCTGACACTTGGTGTAATCTCAACACCTTATACGTCTGCACTGTCATCACCATTCTCTTCGTACGCTTTGATTTTTTAATTGTACGCTTTGTTCGCTTACTTTACATATAAACACGTGTTTAACTCTGCATGCTTAGAGAGCTCTGTAATCATTTCCTTCATTAGTCTTGTGATCGTTCTTTTTTTGTTAAAGGCTTTTAATTGTTACCGAATCAAAGTGTTGTATAATCATGGGTATAACTTGCATGGCATGAGAACAGTATTTAATTTTAATGAGTCCAGGTAGGTGATAATTTGATGTATTTTACTTTTAATGTTCTGTTTTGATTGAGTATTCATCTGTATTAGAATTTATCATGTATGTACCTAAATGTAAACTAATTTTAAAGGTAAGTTAAAATATTAACTAAAATAATTTGCGTAACAAAGAGGCTCGATGAATTAATGATGTTTAATTCCTTAAGATATTTTTCCACTCACATAAAGCCATTTAAAAAAATAACAATACCATACATCACAACTGTGAAGTTATAAAGAATTCATCGTCATTATTTTACATTTCGTACAACGAAGATACAGGTGGGTAAAAGTTGAGTTTTGAGTTATAGCAACAACCGGCACGTTCCGGTTCTTTGGTATGTTAATAACATAATTTGTGCACGGGTCTTCAGAATTCAAATACATACTTCCATATTTCTTCACGGAACATTTTTAATTTATGAACCACAAGAAAAGTTAATCAGTGTTTTAATATTAACGTCCTCATTACTGTAACTGTTCTCGCGCTGACGCCCTTTTGCTTGGCATCGTCAAATGGGCTAATCTCATAATCCAAATTGTTAAAGTTCAAAACCACAGAGCCTTTAATCCCTTCATAAGCTTTCTGAACGTCAACAATAACGCCCTAATCACCATGTCTCACACAATTTATGTATGCCTCGAGTTACCCCTTGTATATCAACGTACTCGATTTATTTCTTACGATAGTGTCGACCACTAACTAATGATTATCGTCGATTCTCATCTGGTGTGTTCCTATGTCTCTAGGTAGTCGTCCATCTCTTTCGATTTACCCTCGATAGAAAGATACGACAGCATAACTGTGAGTACAGCGTCAAGGAATACTTTAGGACGTGATTCTATCAGCAACCTGTTTGTCGCTAGATCATTTGTCTTTTGTTAATTAAAATATGCATCGCGAACTTTAAAATTAAAGTCGTTGTCTTTTATGGGATCAGTAAAAAATAACTGCCACTTTTTAATAAACTCCGACCAATAAAAGCTTTCGATCATTTCGCTTGTCAATAATAATCATTAATCCGGTTACCCATTATAAATATTAACTTTCTGAAATTGGACGATACAATAGAATGTGGAGGTAAAGCCGAGCTCGTGACAGGCCAATCCATCAAAATGTAGTACTACGAGTACTGTTAATCTACCGACGTAGGTATCGGGATTTTTTGTACAATGTCAACGGCCGTGAAACTGGTTCGCATAGAATTACGCCGGTAGACACATACAATCAAAGCAAATAAAAATTATATTAATCACCTTGGCTCACAATCGATTCTTTGGGGCGTAGTGGTTTTTGCACGAGCGACTTGTCGTTTTTGCATGATACGCAATTACGGGCGACGTCTAGTGGCGCACACATCTACAAACTATCTCTTTGCTAAACTTGCTCCAGACGCATTTCAACGTTATTGGCATTTGGCTTTCTAATGCGAGCTTTGTGATTTTGAAAGTACCTGTCTGCTAAATGCACGAATACATACTCGATATCTGATCGAAACAATAATTACGACATATCTTGACATGACCATTAGAATATCTCTTTTAATGTACTCACTGTATTTATTGAAACAAAAGATTGTCGTTTTTTGCCAAAGCGATGTTAGCTAAATAAGAAAATATTTGGTTACGTAAAAAGAGTACATTATTAAACATATTTACACAGTTGGACCGGGATCTTCTGAAGATACCTGGAAACCTCTAAATATCTCAAGCAAGCATTAAATATGTCGAACATCCCGTTACTGGACCGATTGCCGGTGAGTGACATCAATTCGCTAACGACTGTTAACAAGCTCACGTCTCTAATCATAACACGGACCTGCCACATTTGTGTGAATATTACATCACTGTCAAATTCCCCAGAAACGAGCTAAGGTATTCTTTGCACCGGGTTTTAAAAAAGTACCTACTCGTGAATCGTAATAAAAAACAAAACGCTCCCCGATTCAACAAAGAACAAGAGAATGTTTAAATAACTGTCAAAGCCATCGTGTTTTTGTCAGAGGATCTCGTTAATATTTGAGAGGAATGCACAAAAAACTGGCTTTCATTAAACATCTGTCCGGCGTCAAGATAAAACAAAGGATCGTCGTGCACTCGAAATGCAAACGAGTGAGGAGAGATTGCCAAAATTCTGCAAACTGTCGCATGCGTTGTAACTAAAAGGCAAGCGTACGATATCTGGCTCGGTTTCAGTGTTCGGGTAGAAATCGTGAAAGCTTATTTGATTAAAGACGTATCGACTGCGAGGAAACAACACAATACGCCGGTAATGGTAGAACATCGAACCTGTCTAGATCGACCTATCTGCATTCACGTCGCCGTCGCTGTCGCTTCCGTATTAAAGGTCGTTTACAAGTTAACCAAAGACGGATTACTTGCAATTCTGTAGAGCTTTTGTTGTGTCGTGTAGCAATAGCAACCTCGATGCGGATAGCCAACGTAGCCCGAGGTAATTTAGGACTATCGTCGAGCTCCGCTTTCACTGCTTATGAATGACCCGAGGACCCTCGTCTACCTTCACACCTCGTGACACCGTCGTACACAAATCGTTCCTCTTTCATCGCTTTCCCTGTCTCGTTTACGTGAAGTTTCATTTTAAAAGGCTCTCGTTAAAGTGTCAGCGTCACAACAATCAAGGTGTCGACAAGGACGCTCTGGTTACATTACATTTCACGGTTCTCGGTAAAATCAATGTACTTTCGTAACCGGCAATTGGTCTGTCAGTTGGTTTTGCGAATTAACAATTTTACAACCGCGTCTTCCGATATGATCTGTTACTGGTCGTCTTTTATTGGATGGCTGGAGGGTATGAGTAAGTTATTAATCACTTACATATTCACTTTCTCCGGGGTCAGGTTATTGTTCGGTAGTTTTATTTGGCGTGGCGGTATCTGTGGTCACCCTACGGTGCAGGTAATTTGGCGCTATCAGTCGGGCAGATTTCTCCGCGGCTGATGGATGGCTTGCGCCAGTGCCCCTGTCTCGTTAGCGAGGTTTTGTGCTCGATCTTCGTGAGATTTTTTGTCCCTTGAACTTCCCTTTGTCTTTCGGTAATGTAATTAACCTTTATCTATGTTTTAATGGCGTTTTGTAACAAATGTTTTCATTAGCTTTGGAATTTATTTTTAGGAACTTTTAATGTGGTTGTTAAAATTCCCACATATGACATCGCAGTGAATCGCTTGGTCGACTGTGCTGCAGTAATTGCCGTATTACATGTCACCACGATCACGCGATACGGATTCATTCACCAACTCGAATGATTTCATCAATTTGCTGCGATTATTATATTTGTATAAATTAATAGCGCGATCATTTGTTACGCTATTATTGATTCTAACGACTTGTCACTTCTGTAATTGATGGTCTAGCGCCTGTTCATTTAAAATTTCTGTGTCATCATTGTGTTATAAGGAATTTTCGTATCTTTTTATCGATCGAGATGGAGCGTTAAATTTATTACTGGATTATGATTTAGTATGATAATGATGACCTTTACATTGTGAAGGTAATTAATTATTGGTTACCAATAGTCGTGTATTTAGAGTTAGACTACTTAAGCAGTCAGCAGTACATTTCTCACATCTTATCAGTCAAATTAACTGACGTAGACTGGGTGAAGCTGGGATAAAGGCCATCGTTGTTAGTATTTTTCTGCTGATAACGTTGTCATAGCCTTTCTTGAAATAACTTTACTTATAATATTATTTTTGTTTCCGTTATTGATTTCACTGTATTGAATTTGCAAGTAACTTTAGGCTTCCTCATATATAAGTCTTCAATTTTATTGGTAGGTATTACTAAAGAGAAGTATCATTGAAAATATGATTATTCATATAGAATTTATTGTGTTTGTGGTTTATTACAGTGAAACCTAATCTAGCTGATCTAACCATCCGCTGACAGCATACCAACCGCACAACACCTCATTATGATCATTATTTTCTAATACATAAGGGTCAAAATTGCCTGCACATTTGTTTATCTACATAATCATTGTAGTGTAGCGCCATATTGCTTACTCAAATTAAATTTATGCGGAGTGAGGTAAATTAGCAATTCAAAATGTGCTTAGTCATCGAATGATAAAATTCATATTTACTTTGTCTTGTCGTAATGGCCAATACATGCCTGAATCGAGAAACACTCAAGTATATATAGATCTGTACATATATGTATGTACTTGCAAAGGAATTGCTATTAGACTTAATAGAAGTTGTTCTTAGGTTGTTAAGTAATACAGCTACAAAAAAAACTGTCCTCCGGCCAGAAAGCGCCAACTTTCTGGCCGCTACGCTAAATGAAATTGCCGCTTTCTGGCTTCGTCGAACAGAAAAATAGTATACTGACCTCGGCCAGTAAAATATAAAAGCCTCAGATCACATTTTTGTCAACCTCGGCTTCGCCTCGGACGACAATTACATGTGATCTGAGACATTTTTTATTTTACTAGCCTAGGTGCGTAATGTACTATTTATTGTTGCCATGGATGTCATAGCAACTTTTTTATTATTTATGAAAATTCACAATGTGCTCGTATTTTCATGAAAAAATAACAGAGCAAATCCTACAAAATCATTGATAGTTCGCCTTCTGTAGGTAAATAAATAAAAGTACGTAATCAATTATCTACCTTAGTAAACTTAAATATTCGAAGAATTAAGTCTCACAAAGAAAAATTTATAAAATCACCACAGAAATATGTAATCAAAAATACAAGATGGCGTCGAACTAAACTTTTTTTTCTTTTGCAACCTGCCAGCATTATGTAGACGTTTTTTGTAACACAAACTTTTTTAAATATTTACAAATTAATATTTGTCGGCTTTTTAAGGATAGTTAATTTTAGAAAGTTAAAGTGCGTAATCAAATGATTACACGTAACTCACTTCTTATATTAATGACTTAATGCCGATCTCTCAACTCGTATGCAATTCGGCCGAATTCGGTTGCAACATGCATCAGCAGTGCATATCAACGTAACATGCACTTTTGGGTATGCACCGAGGTGTTTTAATGACATTGTTTACTTATTTAGATGCAGTGTCGGATTTTGCAACTTATTGGAAACAGTTTCACGTTAATTTTAATCGATTTGTGTAATAATTTCTTGTTTTTCAAATTGGGTTGTATGTATTTTTAGTGCAGTCTGATTTTTAAACAGCTATGTATTAATAATACCGCTTTCCCGTATAACGAAATATTTATTCACTAAAAGATATAAAAAACCCATATCATTGGATATAAATATCATATAGGTACCTACCTACTTAATAAAAAACCAGCCAAGTTGGAGTCGGACTCGCGCACGTAGGATTCCGTACCTTATATATAAAAACCACATTTGTTGTATGGGAGACCCCCTAAACATTTTTTATACTGTTTCTAGTAATGGCTGTTATAGAATAATTATGTTACATCATCTGTCAAAATTTTAACTGGCTAACTATTACGATTCATAAGAGACAGTCTGGTGATAGACGAACGGACAGACAGAGGAGTCTCAGTATTAGGTCACGTAGTACGGAACCCTAAAAGGCTTAATCTCACTTGTATCCCAAACTTTATATCTGTCTTTATACAGTTACGTAATATCCTCGAGAACAAAAGAAAATCCTATAAAAATATATTCATGCTAAAAATATTTCAAAAGGGAGGCATAAAATAAAGCACCGCTGTAAAACTCGGTGTAGCGGCAAAGCTATCTCTTAAACTACTGAACTGATTTCGAAATTATCGCCGTAAAAGCGTCCCGAGTTATTTAGGCCATAAATTATCACTCTACAAAGCCAAGATGAATAATGAGCGAAAATACTAAATATAACGTAGACATCAAAGTATTACTAGATGTGGCAAACGACTTTATAAATATGGCGGAGTTTATTTTTGAAGATCAAGCATTTTAGGAAAAGAATTTACTTTAACAGCTTACTCTGACTGGAAATATTTTCTTCCTTTCTTTAAATGATATCAAAATATTAAAAATGTCGTTGCTTTTCAATTTTAGAAATAACATTTCACATTTTCTTCCAAGCTCTTGCCGCGGTATCGACTCACAGTCTTTTTCGCTCGTCTTTCCAGCCAAGTCTAGAAAACATCTTCTGACCTTCATAAGAGCTTGTAAAAAGGCTAAATTGAATAAATAGTTAGGTATATTTATAAATTTGATTTGACTTAAAACACAATCTTTTTCGATTATCTCTTTCCAGCCATGTCTCGAAAACTTGAATGGCAATCTTTTTCCATTGTCTATGGATGGCCGGAGCCATGTCTAGTAAGCAATTGTAGATCTGCGCCCGGAATGCTGTAGCGTGAAAACTGGTGATAAATAATTATGAGGAGTGTTGAAACGTTCAAAATAACTTTTAAATTTTCAACGGAAGCTTCTGCATTTAGTGGTGCATTTTCGTTGGAGCGCAACAAGCGGTGATGCAATGCCATTTTTGACAAGTTGTTTTTTTAATAATGTAGGCATAAGTCTGTTTCCATGCAGCCAGAATGTCAAAAACGTACAGAAGACTATTTTATTTAATATATTACATCTAATAATATATTAAATTCCCGTGTCGCGGTGTTTGTTGCCAAACTCCTCCAAAACGCTTTTACTTATTTTTATGAAATTTTATATATAGTGTAGGTCTGAAAATTGTGTAACATTTTTTTATACCCCTAAATGTTAAAAAAGTGCACCCTAAAATTGTGCAAGATAGTTAATGGCAGATCTAGACATCCAGCCAGTCAAGTGTCAATTGAACGATCTAACCAGAATATCGAAGGTATGTCACGTGCTTGGCTAATAGACAATGACACAAAAAATTGGGCTCTAATTTATTATTTTGTTAGCCGAGAAAGAAATACCTATTTCCTAAAGGATATTTATCATGTTTCTAAGACTTGTTTTATCATTTCACTAAACTAGCTTAGAGATTTGATGAAATCACTAAGGGTAATGAAGAATTCCACCAGTTATTGCTGTGATTCTTTCATTTCCCTAAAACTGTTTAGGAAGTTGATCAAATCACTAGACGTGTTTAGTGAAATGTTAAAACTGAGTTGACTTAATTACTCGTTTTATCATGTCCCTAAAACAGCTCAGGCATTTGATCAAATAACTAAGTGAAATGAAGAAATCTAGCAGCCATTTTTATGATTCTTTCATTTCCCTAAAATGACTTGGAGACTTGATCAAATCACTAAATTTCGCTAGGGAAATGACACAACGCGTGGTATTTTTATCATCTACCGGGAGTTGATCATATCACTGAGGGAGTTGATCAAATCCCTGTTTTCATCATATCACTGCGACATATCAATAGATCTTTATTGAACATTTATACCGAGATCAATCATTTCACAGTCGTCTTTTATCGTCCATTCGCAATCAGTGTTACCACACAAACGAACCGTTCGTACTTCCTGTGCGTTTGTTTGTTCATGTCCTTCACTTTGAAATGTTTGAAGTCGACTTTAAAGTGGCTCTTGTCTGGAAACTAAATTTAACTCGTAAATTAAAATTCCATATAAACACTTTGAAAAACGCTTTTTAAAAATGAAAGAAGTAGATAAGCTTAAATTCATTTATTTTTTAATAGTGCATAGCTACATTATTATGACAAATTACATGCACTCATGTCTCATAATTATCGTCAAAACAAAGAACAATAACGTTTAATAGTAAATAAATGACATAATATATTTTTTTAATATTTATCATAAAGTTGGCAACACTGCTAACTTTTGTATGCAAGAACACTTTCTACTTCATTCTAGGAATTAACGTCCTAAATGGAATTACCCGTTATCACCTAGTTTAAAAAAGTTTCACTTGATGAGTCAATGTAGATAAGGCTTAAGTAATGTCCAAAAACTAACAATAGGTCCAACTAATTTGTGTTACAAATACCTTTAAAAATTCTTTGTTCTTTTATAATACCTACTTGTCTATTATAATTTTAAATCTATGTGTTAGACGATAATTCTGCTAATTTATGTCTAATAGATTTCCGAGTTAAACACAATATTTATTATATTTTCAAGGTTACAACTACTATCATCGCTCAATTGACGTTGGCCTTGTGCAGAATTGATGTTGATTAGTATGACACATGTCAAATTAATGACATACTGCAGTTGCATGTCTCAAGTATGCGTCAAATTGAGGCGTGTAGACGAACCTTAAATAGGTTACTTTATGAGTTGATTTGTTTTAACATTCTTTATTTAAAACACGGAAGTCGCAATTAAATAACCTCTTTTATAATTTACTGGCTGAAAAGATGACCAACATAAAAAACATCAATTTGATTTTCGAACGTCAAAATTCAAAAGCGTTTTTTATTTGATTACTCTCCAAGTTAAGTGTGAGCGAGTTGCTCAACGCTATTGCTTGTTTACATAACCGCAACAAGCAACCATTATTCGCTTAAAAAGTGCCAATGGCGCTAATTTTACGCACGAGCGTCTTGGTAAAAAGCCCTTGGCTGTTGCCTAGCGAGCCCTTGCCACATTAACATATTTTTATGAAGTTAATTTACTAACTGTATCACTTTCCTTTTTGGATGCGACGCACAGACGTAGATTTGGCCGATCTAGGCGGCCAATATTATTTTTGCATCTTATCATCCCTAAAATGGGGTAAATCGGAAAAAATATTCATTTTCACTACAATTAATTTAATTCGGAATAAAAATAAATCGGAATTTCGATAAAATCGAATTTATTACAAAAAAAAAACTCTGAAATAAAAGAAAAAAAATCTCTAAAAAACTAAAATTTAATTAATACATATTCTATCAATTATATAACATAAAACAATAATAATAAAGTGTAAAAATATGTACTAAATAAATAAAAACCAAAAATAAATTATGAAAGTCCACTGTCTTTTTTAAGCAAATCCTGGCAGTAATAATTCGATTGCTTGACGAGATTTTTTTTAAGTATTTGAGAATTTTTGGAAGTCCTCATACTTCAAATATACTGACGTGCGCAACAGTCTTAGTAACAAATGACTAGGTTGCACTCTTATCACGAAAACTTTCTTGCAAAATTTAGACGGTATGAGAAATTTCGGGCTTCTGCAGTGTCTTTTGACAGTTGGCAAATTATGCCTAAAGGCTTTCTTTATAGTTTTAGTACCATAGATCATAATTTTGAGCCATGCTGGAGTCATGGGGTGCTCCCATACCTTCAACATGCTGTGTTTCCATACTCTAGGCATATTCGTCATATTTCTCTACATACATTTTATGTCCACTTGAAATTGCTTACAAAACCACTTTTAATAAGTAAATTAGTTAATTTCAGATGCAATTTAAGTGTTTTGGATAATCGGAGACGCCTACTACCATCGCGTTATTGGTGTTACCAAAGTGGGATTTAGGCACGTATATCAATAGGCCAGTTTCTGCCCGAAATAATTCATGGATTTCCATTTTTCTTAGTTTTTTTAACTCTTTCTACTTTTGGTTTATAGGCTAGATATATATATGCTTTGAAAAAGCCGTATTCTTGCATGTAACACTGTAATCCCAAACTCTAGGGCATCAGAACCTATAGCATTGCAATTTTTCCTATTTTTCACGTAAACATGGGAAATTTTGATCTTGCATATTTTCAAACCAATATTTATGAGTTACCACTTTAAATGCAGACGTTCTGGATGATTCTGTAGAAAAAAAACGACTTATTACCCACGTAGAAAAAAAATCACATTTTTAGTAGATAATTCAGTGTAGACTTCAAAGTACTTTTTTTTTGCACTGGGCAGGTCTCGGCAGAAACTATTCTATAATAAATAATGCTGAATATATACTTACACAAATAAAATAAAAATGAAAGCAGAGAAATACTGAGAAACATTTCAAATTAGCTTTTCAATTCCAAAATCACCAATAATTTTCTTAAAAAATACTTGTTACGTTTGAGCCCTATTTTAGGACAATAAACCAATAAAAAATACATTAAATTTATATTAGTTTGAAAGATACTTTCCTGTATAATAAGAATCCATCATTTTTTCTTATATTAAAGACGTTGAAATATATTTTTTTAACCTTTTTAACACAAGTAAATTCAAGGCACCGAGAACTGATACGTAAACTTCGAGTGATGACCTAATTTCGATTATCTGTATCTCAGCACTAACATTATCAAACGGGGTAAAAAGGCTGGGGGAAGGTGCCCAGGAATGTCTATTAGATAATGTAATATAAAGCTTATTAGTATGTTGATTTTTAAGATTTAGACTTATGGCCGCCTAGAATGGCAATATCTACGTCTGTGCGACGTGCTTAATTTGATGTTTTTTTTTGTAGATATTTTAGGGTGTGCCATGATTGTTAGAATGGTAATGCCAAATATGAAATTAATTAATAAACTTTAGAGATGATAATTCTGTATTTACGTTCTTTTAGTTGTACAATTCTTATAATTTCTGAAATCACACATTTATAGTTAACAGAATTTGGTAAATTTATAGAGACAAAGTGGGTATATTAGAGACAGGCACACAGAGCAGACTTTAATATATCAATAGAATTCGACAATAATTATTTAGTAGTACACCATTATTTTACAATCCATAAATTTCGTACATAATAAAAATAACAGTAGGGAAACATGTTCGAAGTTTAGAATATACTCAGGAATTTAAAATTAATCTTTTTTTAACCGCACAAGAAAGTCAAGTATTTTCAATTACGTAAGAAAAACTACCGAAACTCTCCTATTACCGTTTACTTTTTTGTCTTGTAAAACGCCTTTGTAACACTCCAACCGCGAATGGTACAAAAAGTCGAGCTGTTATAAATTTTCACTCCAAGCCTCGATATTTTTTCACAGCTATCGGTTACCATAGACAAGCTAGCGTTTTATGAGTAAAGCTTACTATTCACTGGCGATGTTTTTATCTGTGGAAATTGTTTTACTTTTTTTAAATTATTTTTTGATTGTTTTGTGATATTTTTTTTAAACTTTGAAACGTAACTGAATTGGAGTTGTTTCATTCCAAAGTGTATTAAACTATTAACCGCGAAGGTATCATAAATGATAAGTTCGTCAGAATTGTATTCCCATGGTACTTAAATCATTATTCTTAAAATAGTGAGGAATAGTGAATCAAAATTTTGTAAGTAAGTAATAAGTAGTAAGCTAATGAGACAAATTAATTTTACGAAATTACTTTTAAATGACATCATCATATCAACCACAACACTATATCCATCTTTCTATACAAAAAACTTATAGATAGTAGCTTTTATACAAGTTTTGTATATAAATGAAATATTCAAACTATAACCCGCATTTTAATCAATATAATATGTAATAACTAGGTATATTAATCGAGGCTTGGTGACTCGCCCGTGTATTCTAGCCTAACTCTAACAATGGCGTCAAAAGTATTAAATTGATGCCGTGAGAGCCAATTTGTACAACTCTCGTAAAACATATCTGAAACGATATATTACTTTTTTCCTCATTTTTTACACATCTAATGCGTAGCTTTTTGTGAAAAGAATTTCTATTATTGCCTTAAATGTTATTTTTAAAAGTACGAGCTAAAAGCACAGACAAGTTCGAATATAAATTATTATATAATCGTCTTATTATAATAACATCAAGAAAGGTTATAATTTATGGGAAAAAAATTGATTTATCTTTCTATTTATCAATATTTTATAATTTTACTATTACATGAGACACAATTACACAATAAACACAATTTAAGATTTTCTTCGACTTGAATATTTCATAGTAATTTCGGAGAACATCTCAAAGCAACGGCGGATGTTACTGACATGCCACTAATAGGCAGGATACAGTGCCTAATTCAATAATTGCTCACAATCAAATTGCTAATGGGCCTTGCACAATGAGAAACGGCTATCCAGAAAAATAAGCAGAAAGCACACATGTCCATTAACACGGAATATTGACTGTACAACCAATTATAAACATCAAAACGCGATGTTTAATAGCAAAGATTTTTAAATCGGCATTTGTTTATCGCAATAATGACGCGCATTTCTGAACCGGCGCCTACAAACAAAGGGAATTCCTGATAGCACGTGGCGTGACATTCGTAGATTTGTTCAGAAAAATGCCTCTATCGCTCTTTGTTGGGGATGTAAACAATTTTTATTACGATGTTACGCAGAAGTTAGACAAGTTATGGTATTGCCGCCGTCGAATGACAACGACGCACGCGACTGAATCCAAACCCCTGTGACAAGAGTTGCCGTGTTCAGTACAATCCAAACCAAGTAAAATTCCAAACGACCAAAGGTTCCATTCGTACGCCTAGAAAGCGATTACCCCGCCAAGGTTACAGGAAATTAGCACTTTCCGTTTAATTACCGCATAAACATGTTTTATTACGTTCAGGGCGACATTTGATTTAATTTACAGAGCTTATCAAAAATTCAAATTGCGCCAAACCACGACGAACGGACTCAAAATGTGATCGCGGCAAACCAATCACAGACATGCTGTAGTAAGAAGTCTAAATAAAACAATTCTTTCATCAGGTTCTCACTGATTGGATACATTTCGAATTAAAATGACGATCGACCGAGCTGGTAGACCGCCCGCTCCGAGACGAACCGCTTCCACATACAGAAGCTACGACGAACTAGGAATCATCGACAGAGGGAGACCCTTACGATACCGTCACGGAGGCATCGAAGATCTGAGCTCAGAACAGCCCAGAATGTTCAGGACCTACGATGCGCAGAATTTAGACGACATCACTGTGATCAGTTCAGAGGAACTTCCTAAGCCGAGACGGCGAACGATGGAAGGCATCGCAAATGGGTTTCGAAGAACATTTTCTGTTAGGAGTCGGAGAGAGGAACCCGAAGGTATTCCTCTGGATACGTTTAATGTGACGGAGGAGAATTTTGCGACGGTTAGAGGTGCTCCATTCGGGAGACGTAGATCCTTGTCTAGGGATCGGGGGTCTCTGCTCGCGAGGAGTTCTTCAGAGGGAGATGTGAGGCAAGCGCCGCCGCGCGCGCCGCCAGCCGCGCCCGCGCCGCGCCTCCACCGCTGCCTCCGAGCCTTAGGCGGCAGCTGGAAGAACCTCCTACTACGTGAGTCATCACGAAATCATATCATAATTAATCGAACCGATTACGATAACAAGCTCCCTCGTAAATTCACCAATTAACCGCGTCTAAAAACGTAACCAATGCGTAAACGCAACTAACCTTTAGAAATCCGGTTCCTCTCATTATTCTGTTATTTAAAGGCAGTTAACCGTTTACCGCTCGCCGTCGAGTTAATTATTAGGCGACGGGTACAAATGACCAGGAGAGGCTTAGTTACTTTAAACCAGTGATTAACCGCAGAGCTTAACCGAATTAAACGCTTTCTTTTATGTAAATTACCGATTGTTTGTGTTGTCTTGTAGGAGCGTGATTTATTTAGCGCCTGGTAACATTATTGTGGCGATTAATTTGGGTCAACGTTAATCGAATGATAATCGATCAATATGGTTATTACATCTTTAATTGTATGCATTAATTATAAAATCGATATTACACATTAATTATGGAGATGGGATACGGTTGCACTGATCATTCTTAATCGTATTGTATAATTAATGTATTATACTTATTTGAAATTCTAAATGGTTTATTTAAATAAGAACACGAGTAGAAAAACTGAGATCGTTCTGCTTGAAGTAAACTGGATAAATGATTAGGTAATCGGCATCATTTCATAGACAATACAGCAAAAACCAGAGACAAAACACCTCGCTTGCTAAACGATCATTCAAGCAAGACTGTTCAGTGTGAACGGACGTCCTCTGATGCTTCTGTGTTAATAATATATAGAAAGAAATAAAGAAAATATCTGTCTGTGTTTAAAAAAAAGAAAGATTTAGAGAGTTAGTTATCAGTACAGTATTTATCTTCATAATAAAGTTGTTAACAATATACTCAAGTCATTATTTAGTTTAACTATTTTGGACATACATACTCTTAAATGGCGGTAAGTAAATAAAGGTCACTCAGGAGTCCAGTTACAGAATTTCAAAGACTTCAGACACTGGTATTTAGGAGAGTAGGTATATGAGGGATTTCATTAAGCAAAAATATTATTACAGGTTATATAGTAACATTAAGGATTATTTGCCATTAGCTATATTAACATACATACGTGCTAATCTGTGTCATTACATATGTTTTCCACCTTCGTACGGAATCTAACGACACCTACGTACCTACATATTAGCTTTTATGTTGGTTGTTTACATTACGTGTTAGGAAACTTTTATTAAAAATTGGTAGTAACAAGGCCAAGGATTATCGTTTAACGATTTAAATTTCTGATGCCTTCGCGGTTATTATCTATACATAGCTGTGCCCGCGACTTCGTCCCCGTGAAATAGTAATTCTTCATATTTTCCCCGTTTTTTACACATTTTCCACTGTTTCTTCGCTCTTATTGGTCGCAGCGTGATGTTATATAGCCTAAAGCCTACCTCGATAAATGGTCTATCCAACAAAAAAATAATTTTTGAATTCGAACCAGTAGTTCCTGAGATTAGCACGTTCAAACAAACAAATAAACTCTTCAGCTTTATAATATTAGTATAGATTGGATCGAAAGAACTGTAGACGGATTTAACTCGCGTATTTTTTTATTTATGCTACGATTATGGAATCTGTAAAGGATCTGAAACGTCAGCCAATAAAATAAAATAAGCAAGTTAAATCCATTTTGTTTCATTCCAATTTTAATGATTTTTTTTAATCCACATGAAGCTACTTTCGTTAAATTTGTCAACTGCAATTGAAAGCGAAGCTTAATTATGTCTAACGTTTAAGAAAAAATATTTTAAGATATTATAATCTAACTGCATAATATACTGCAGGTAGGTACTATACAACAGTATATACAAAACTACATACGTATTCATTTGTTTTCACTATATAATCTAGCTACTTACACAACTGAATCTTTTATGCTGTAAAGCATGAAAACAGAATAAAGACCAATGCGGAAAGCATTTGTATGAAAATATATATACGTCCCCTTGCCACCTCATTATTTTCACAGCTGTAAAACCACCCTACAACCCAGGATACTCGAGTAGTCATTAAGAAAATTGCCTTTTTAATTTTCCGTTACACTGCACTACAGACCGTACAATAGCTACGACCGTAGTAGCGAATGGTTTGTTTAAACTATTTGCTTTGAAAACTTAACCTAAAAAGCCGTTGAAATTGTGAGTTTAACTTACGTGTTCTTTTGTTTTGTGTTTGAAGTTCGAATTCGTTTTTCAAATATCACCATAGACAACGTAGACATGAAGTTGCCTATTAACGCATACATTTTTAAATCTGTGAAGTTAGTTTCATATATTCACGTGCGCTGTGTACCTATTTTATTATTTTGATGTACTAAAATAAAACCCTTACGTGCCTATTTCATCTAAAATGTATGTTTCCATAATTGAAAATCACGGCGGAAACTTAAAAGGGGTAACTATTAAAGGTAGATATTTTATGAACTGTTCATAAATGAAAAACAGGAAGAAAATGCACTGGCTATTTCTGCCAAAGCTCGGTTTGATTAAAGTGAACATAATCGTATGGCGTGAATGATTCGTCCAACTTTGAGGGGCGTCGATACATGTACCTATAGTCCTATATGTATGTATGTACACCATTTGTGACTATTCTAATTCAAACCCTAGGGGATTTGTATACTGTTAAATTGCCTTTCGGCTATCTCTCAGTAGGTTTGTATCCGGATTTAGTTGATATGTAGGTACAAACAAAATTTACTGATAGGTTTTATTAATGATATTTAATTTTCTCCTCTTGTCTAGGCAACTACAAATTATCAATAAGTATCATTTAAATTAAAGGTATTAAAAATCTACGATAGGTACCTATCAATTGAGATTTTGTTGATTTAAAACAATAAGTCATTATAAGCTGTTTAAATGTCATAATATTTTACTATTCACGACTATTGGAATGAAACAACTATTAACGGATTTAACTCGCATATTTTCTTTAGCGTTAGACTATTGTCAGCTCAGTCGTGCTACGATTATGGAAACTGTAAAGAATCCGAAACGTCAGCTAATAAAATAAAATAAAAATACGCGAGTTAAATCCGTTAATAGTTGTTTCATTCCAATGTGTAATAACCGCGAAGGCATCAGAAATTATTATATTCACAACTAGTCGATCTTTGAGGCTTTTTCATTTCATATGTATACAATTTCAGCGCCATCTTTTCAAATTCATGCTAACTAGTACTGCAAATACAGTAACAAATAAAAAAATATACAAATAGCAGGCATATCGGCGAAACGTATATCCAACACTGCACATAGGTACCTAAGTCTTTTTGAGTTGTATACAAAATGGCTTCCCAACTTCCCAGTGTATTTGGGGTGGTATAAAATCAACTCCCATAACATTCATGAACACGTATTGCGTACTTATCACGGTTATCGAGCGATAATAACAAACAACGGGACACCTCAGGGCTCAGTATCTTAGATCGGAGAGAGCACGTATCGTTCTATCCAACATTTGTTAATTTACAAAATTAAAAATATATTTAACACTAGCTTCTGCCCGCGACTTCGTCCGCGTGGAAATTCTCCTTTTTTGAAGTCGGTTAAAAAGTAGCCTATGTTCTTTCTCGGGCTCCAGACTTTCTTTGTACCAAATTTCATTTAAATCGGTCCAGTAGTTTTAGCGTGAAAGCGTAACAGATAGACAGACAGACAGACAGAGTTACTTTCGCATTTATAATATTAGTTAGGATAAGACTATTGTCGGCTCAGTCGTGCTACGACGGTGGAAGCTGTAAAGATTCCGAAGCATCAGCCAATAAAATGGGATACGCGAGTTAAATCCGTTTATAGTTGTTTCATTCGAATATATTTATTCAGTTTAGGCTGCTACAAGCTCTATAAAGGTCAGAAGTAAGGCCGTTTCGAAAAATACCTCATTTGAGAAGAAACGGTAAGAATGTCAATCCGGTATCGCTCTTTCAAAATACAGATCTGATTAGGTACAATCAAATATCAGAAAGGAAGAATAAAAAACAGGTGTTAGACTATCCTTAGCTTAGTCAACTACATATAATAATATATACTGTACTTTTCAAAACATCAGCAAATATAATAAAATACTCGAGTTAACTCCGTTAAAGTTGTTTCATTCCAAGAATATTTCATTCAATTGGCATGACCTTGATTTCCAAAGACCTGGATTAGGTCAATCACGAACCGTGATCTCTCAGGTTTCCCCAATCAGAAGTGATTGCATTTACCGGACGTGTGGTTTCCAATGCAGTAAATCTGATTAAATTATCGTTATTTTATATAATCACAACTCCCTAGTTGGTTGTTTGAAGAAAGCTGGTGTTATTTCTGATTCCAATGCAAATCTAGATTTTATGAAGTAAAGGTCATAGCTATACCTTGCTTTGATAAGTTACTTTCTAAATAAAAAAAATATCGAGATGGAATCAAATTTAGTATGTTTTCAGATTTAAGCTCTCTTTTGTAGGTATTTTTGTTACACTACAATAAACCTACTATAACGGACTTAACTTGCGTAAGTATAATATTAGGAAATGTTAACTTTTTCAAATAGTATAGACGTGAATTTCAATCCGTTATAGTTGTTTCAATGGAATGTATAATAATAGCGGAAGCATCAGAATTATTACATTTATTTAATTCTTTTCAATTATGCATTGGAATGCATTCCATATGTTGTAGTAGATTGCCTACCTTGACGTGTATATCTCACCCACACACGCCTACTATTGTCTACACAAATGTAATAAAGAGGAAAGATTTGTTTATGTGTATTGAATGTTGGGCACTCGTTATCAGTTATTGACGGTTCTTTTACGTCCAATCAATATTAATAATTGCTAATGCAAAGTAAGGATAATTTAGATACTAAAACTAAAATATAAATCGATACAATAATAACATATTAAAAACTTTCACATTGGTGCCTTGTTGAGATAGTAAGTCGTACACTTTCGTCCCATATATCTTAACTAACTCTGCCCACGACTTCGTCCGCGTGGAATAGTTATTTTCCCCGTTTTTTACACATTTTTCACTGTTTCTTCGCTCCTTTTGGTCGCAGCGTGATGTTATATAGCCTAAAGCCTTCCTCAATAAATGGTCTATCCAACAAAAGAAGATTTTTTCAATTCGAACCAGTAGTTCCCCAGATTAGCGCGTTCAAACAAACAAACAAACTCTTCAGATTTATAATATTAGTATAGATACAACCCTCTGTCTCACAAATAGAAACTACTTAAGCCACCTTACCCAAATTAATTCGGTGCTATAACAACAAAGTTCGACAATAGAGTAATCTCTATCATCTGGAACCCTTTCGCAATAACTCAGATACTAATTCTGTTTTGAGCCTCTCATTGTGATGAACTTCTGGTCATTGTAGTTTCTATACGAAATTATCTTGCGTTTTATGTAATAAAACCTATGAAAACCTTCCCTCATTTATCCATCAAAACTTTTAAATAAAGGACTAAAAAACATTGTTTATTTCATAGTCAGTTTTCGAAACGCCAGCATAAAAATACTAATATTACAAATGTAGTTACTCTGTCTGTCTCGCTTTCACGCTAAAACTACTGAACCGATTTAAATGTAATTTGCTACACAGATAGTCTAGAGAAAGGATATAGGCTACTTTTAAAAAAGCTACTTCGAAAAAAGAGATAAAACTGAGGACGAAATTTTGTATGAAATTCCTCGCGCTCGGAGTCGCGGGCAAAAGCTAGCATGTAATAACTACAAAATCATCAATTTATTACAATAGGTACTTAACTACTTACAGGCCACCTGCTTAAGCTGTATTATTTATTAACATTTTAACATCTTAGTCATCATTATATTTCACCTTGTTATTATTTACGTTACGTAAACAAAGCATAACGAGAACTACAGTTCCTGATGATAATGGTCACCTTTTAACTGGGCATTGTCTCTGATATTTATCGTCCTATCTTTTAAATTGTACATTACGTCCCAAATTGTACATTGTCCATGCTCATACTCAAATATAATTGACACGTCCACACGAAAGTGTTATTGAATTATTGGGGATTACTTCGAAAGCTGTTATGACCTAGATTTCATCTTAAAAGCCAAGTTTAAGCTGAAATATATGTTTTAAGAGCTGTTGGGAACGACGGAAACGAAAAGAAAAACTTGGGGATTGACACGGTTTCTCACTTTACAGGTAACAATAGAACGATTTTAAAAAGATCGAAGAATCAAATATGAAGCTAGAATAGGCTACAATTGTACGCATCGCTAACAATAACTCCTTGCTAATTTCTGATGGTTTCGCTGTTATTATTCATATAGGAATTAAACAATTCTAACGTACTTATAGTTAAGATTATTGTTAGCTCAGTCTGCTGCAAATACGGGATCTATTTCAAATTTTGAAAAGTCAGCGTAAATTTAATGTTCACGAGTTGAGTCCGCTATAATAATTATTTTGGTTCCAATAAAAAACTCCTCGATTTTTCCTTTTCAAATGTTTTCATTTCATATTCATATTCGAGGCGATATTTAAATTTCGGAAGACTTTTGTTTGAATTCTCCCTGTTGTGATTTAGACATCGCACAATGGATTCCGTAAACATTTATAAAAAGTTAAGCATTTCTGTCAAGTCTCCCTTTGGGGCGGTCCGAAGTGATTTACATTTAATATATACCCTGGGACAGTATTATTTCTTGCCAATGGAAAACTTCGAACGGTTTAATAGATAAGTAATGGATAGCGAGTAGGAAACCAATGATGCCCGGGGATAATCATTTATCATGATCTAACTATTGCTTGTGTTGATTTAAATGATACCAACGCATACACTCTAACTACTGTTCTGTTACAAAAGGTCTTTTTGACGATTACTAATTAAGATTGTATAATAATTTCGTATGCCTTTGCGGTTATTACACATTAGAATGAAACTATTAACGGATTTAACTCGCGTATCTTATTTGAAAAATTCCGTTAGTAATTACGAGTTAAATCCGTTAATCCCTACTAATATTATAAATGCGAAAGTAACTCTGTCTGTCTGTCTGTCTGTCTGTTACGCTTTCACGCTAAAACTACTACCTACTACCGATTTAAATGAAATTTGGTACAAAGAAAGTCTGGAGCCCGAGAAAGAACATAGGCTACTTTTTAACCGACTTCAAAAAAGGAGTTCCACGCGGACGATGTCGCGGGCAGAAGCTAGTAGTTTATAATTTGACTTAAAAAATATGCTGTTTTTTTGGTAATGATGGTCTTGCCGTGATAGTACATCCATGAGGCGTTTAAAAGGTCTATTTACTTTTGAATAATCTGATATTATTATGTCCTGACTACGAAACCGTAGGTTGTAGGTTCGAATCTTGCTTGAGGGAAATGAGCTGTATACACTGAGTTTTGTATGTTTGTCCGTTGCCCCGATTAACTTTCTCACTTCATACTTATCGTTCTAGATCCGTAGGTGTGAACTATCCAAAGATATATATTTATCTCCAAATCTCAAGGAAGTTCTCATTAACTTATCTAGCTTATAATAAAAAAATATTATTATCTGTCATATACCTACAACTTCTGTTTACGTTAACTATTAAAGAATTTGGAATAAGCACATCGTCATAAAATTCCAATACAATTATGTTGACACCTGTACAACTGTAGCCTAAATTGACAATTGTCGTATCGTGTCAAAGTATGTTTTGTTTAACCCAACCGAGCTCAATATTCGGAAATACCAGAGACAATTTATTTTTTTAAGTCTAAGTATTCAAAGACAATTTCTCTTTTTTTTTTAATCGTCAACAACGATCAACGCATCTCAGTTCTTTTGTTAGTTTCACGACAAAAAAGCTCCCTCGTGAGTCTTGGGTCTTTCCGACCCTCTGCCATTATTCGTGCACATGTGCACATGCCCTTAGTACGCTTTCAATACTATTGTTCTCTCGTACTCGCCCTTTGTGTCCTTCGCTTTAAGTAAATGCCAGTATTAGTTGAAATCGCCCAGACGCGTTAAAGTTTATGGTCAAATTTTATGATTTTACTGTTTTTCACTTAACTTTTATAGCTTTCGAATTTCATAGATGCTGAGTTTGCTAGATTTGAGTGCGGTCAATTCTGATATTATTCGTTGTTTTTCCTTTTTTTATTGCATAGTGCTCTCGGCAAGTCGCCAGCCTCGGCAAAGATCTGTCAAAGTCTGTCACAAAAAACTGATCTGTATATTATATTTTTTGTAAATTTTCTTATGAGCCTTGTCCTCACAAAAAAAAACGAAAAAAAGAATCATCCAATACATTCTACGTTTTGGCGATTCATTATTATATCTATACTAATATTATAAAGAGAAAAGGTTTGTTTGTTTGTTTGGATTGAGTAGGCTTCAGAACGGCTGGACCGATTTCAAAAATTCTTTCACTGTTGGGAAGCTACACTATTCCCGAGTGACATAGGCTATAAAAAAAAGATGATCCGTGCGAAGCCGGGGCGGACAGCTAATTTATAGATATATATAGATTGGATTAGTGTCAATTACGTTTGTTTAAACCATATACTTAATTATAATCCTGATGGATTTTACTCTAAGAACCTATTACTAGTAACAATTTTACAACAAAACCTCTGTTAATATCAGTAAACAAAATTGAACAATATCCAAATTGCAATTCAAACTTTGCATACTAATAAAACTTCTAAATGCGGACTTACAGCGTTTGGCTGCGAGCTTCCTTTTACGGTAACTTGATATGATTTTGTACACGCTTCGCCAATTTAGACCTCTAGGGACTTGTAAAAGGGTCCCAAATTGCGTAACTTAATCGAATTAGCTCAAGTTTTGCGACACACGTGCGAGCGATTACAATGGATTACCTTTTGAGCTGTAGAAATATAGAAAATGTCTATTGTGTTCAGGATTTGATTATAGGAAATGCATTATTTAATAACTCGTCTTTCTAATTTATTTGTATAGATTTTATGTACCTATGTATTATTTGGTTGCTAAGCGTAGAAGGAACGGTGTTGTCTTTTGTTTTGAGTCGTTTTTTGGCAAAAAACAAAAGATTCATTTAAAATAAAAGAGTGAATGTAAATTCTAATGATTGATTTTGTATTGTTTCAGGTAAGTTACCTTTTACATGGCACCGTTATTGGAAACCTAGAGGTACTGATAAAATTGGAATTTAAATGTAAGTAAGTACTTACAGTTAGTGACATAACTCGAAATGTGTCACTACGCGAAATCTTTTTCTTTTAACTGAATACTGAAGCGCAGCTAATGGGCCTTTACTGCAAAACCGGACGGGTAGCGAGCCCCCTGAGAGGAGGCTTTCAAGCCTTTAGGTTGGGTTTAGGATTTTTAGCCCTGATCGACACGACGAATTCAAATTTATATGTGATGACGTAGAATCCTTAATTAAATTGAGTCACTTTAGTGCTGTACCTATATATCCGAAAAGTTCTTTTATCTAGGCATATTATTTAAATAAATAGGTAAGTACTTATAAAAGCACATAACAGGCAATGCTTGACCTTTTAAGGTCACAGTCAATTTAACTATCGCCAGACAGACAGATCCACAGACCGGTCCTGATGGTAATCTTAGTAATAATTACTGTAAACACAACGCTTTGTTGCTATCGGCGCCATCTTGTGTTAATAACATTATTATAAAATGGCGGCTCTTAGAAAACTATGAGTTACAGCGTTAGAGAGAATGTTATACGAAAAACATTTGAAAAGTATTATGAAGTGTTCATTTGAAATAAAAAAAAAAAAAAAAATGTCCAATAATTTTAAAAAATAAATTTTTGTGTAAGTAGATCATCCTTAATTTTGGGGTATGAAAAATAAATGTGTGTGAAAAGGTTTTGGAAAACTAAATAACCAATTTACGTTAAATATTTATAAAAATATATTGAAAAGTGTACCTAGTATGGTGGTATAATACCTACTTATATAAAAACACTAGGTATTTGATAAAAAAGAAATATGATTTCTGATGCCTTCGCGGTTATTATAACATTGGAATGAAACAACTTTAAACGGATTTAACTTGCGTATTTTACATATTTTATTGGCTGACGTTTCGGATCCTTCACAGTTTCCATAATCGTAGCACGACTGAGCTGACATAAGCATAACTATTGTCAGCTCAGTCGTGCTACGATTATGGAATCTGTAAAGGCTCCGAAACTTCAGCCAATAAAATAAAATACGCGAGTGTTAAAATCTATCGAAACAAAGAAATCGTCATAAATATTTGCCAATAAGGGTGCACAGAATAAGTGGCCATTAGTCCCTTTTCTTTGAAAGAAACGTACCTTGGTAATCCAGAGCAATCTCTTACGGGGACGTTCTACTACTCGTAATCTACTGTTGTAAAGTATGTAACGTAGAGAACGCTGAAAAATGTTATCGGCAAATAATTTTTGATGTTGCGTTTATTACACAGCTACGAATATGAGAACTGTAAAGTTTTGAATCGTCAGCAAATAAAATAAAATACGCGAGTTAAATCCGTTATAGTTGTTTCATTGTCTATTTTTGGCCATTCACCAGAGGCGTGCGGTGCGGGATCCACAAGTACGGCGACAGGGTAGGCACTTGTAGTCAAAGCTCCTACCAAACTGGATATTGCTAGAGACACATATTAGAATGATAAAGCACGTTTAAAAGTTACTTAAATAAATAAACTATCCTTCAAATATGCGATTAAATTAAATGAATAAAAAAAAGCTTAGGTAATAGCGAAAGGGCCTAACCATTTTTTTTTTAAACTGCACTCAAGCATATTTCTTCGCTTCCACACAGCTACGCTTTGTCTATACCAATAACTTAAGTATTTTGTGTGCAAGAATATATGAGAGAAGCTTTACGTATTAGGAGAAGGAACTCGATATTAAAGGGACACAGTGTGCAAAAAATAGCTTTTTGCCAACGATGATTAAGTGTAGATACGGAAAAAATAATGTCTGTACTTTATTGCCCTTTTCCTCGTACATAAATACTGTTTATCATAATATTCCAATAGGAATATAATATTATTGTTTCCGGAAAAATATGTCTTTATTAATATTATTATGAAGGAAAGTAATAATCCTTACAAATGCTGACGTGTACTCAATTCGAATATGGTCTGGGCCCTTAGAAAAATAAACAACTAGAACTTATACCTGTAAGAAGTCTCTTTTAGTAAACCTTTAGGTGATTGAGAAATACTTATAGGAAGTTGGAGCATGGATAAGACTTGTCCAAGGACCCTGTCTAAGCTTGCCACTGGTCCATCTGTAATGAATACTACTATAGATATTGGATTTTTATCCCTGAATGAAGAGAATCTTTGGGTAATTGAATTCGTCAAAGTCCTTAATCCTACGCTGATTAGTTCGAAACCAGGGGGCACTGCTAGCGAGCATAAAATACGGGCAATAACAATAACAATGGTAATATAGTTGTTAACATATAAAGTAGCATGCAGTCGTAAAATTACAATATTTAGATTTACCACTTTGTCTCTTTTCCATTAGCAAATCATTGTCTTTGAAAACAGTTGAAATAAGTCCCCTGGACATATATTATGTTAGTGACGCTCGATTGCATTACTGATCATTATCAGTAATGAAATCTTTCATACATTTTTGGCTCTAATAATATTTATAAAAAAGGTGCTTGCTAAAAATAACTGACCTGTTTCCATTGGTAATTTGTTTACCTACCTATTTTTGGTTACAAAGGTTAAATATGTAATCTTTGTAACTTGTTTGTTTTTATATTATGCAGTAATTATATTGATTAAGATAATCCCTACTAATCCCTACTAATATTATAAATGCGTTAGTAACTCTGTCTGTCTGTCTGTCTGTCTGTCTGTCTGTCTGTTGCTCTTTTACGCCTAAACGGCTGAACGGATTTTGATGAAATTTGGTATGGTAATAGATGATAACCTAGAAATGGACATAGGCTATAAATAATCACGCCATCGTTCTTAGGGGGTAGGCAGTAGGCAGATAACTAAATTGAGATAGTGATTTTTAGTTGTTTTGGTTGGGACTTTTGCTCTATTGCTCTATTGCTCTATTGCTCTATATATTATAAATGCGAAAGTAACTCTGTCTGTCTGTCTGTCTGTTACGCTTTCACGCTAAAACTACTGGAATGATTTAAATGAAATTTGGAACAAAGAAAGTCTGGAGCCTGAGAAAGGACATAGGCTACTTTTTAACCGACTGCAAAAAAGGAGGAGTTCCACGTGGACGAAGTCGCGGGCGGAAGCTAGTAATTTATATGCCTTGAAAATTACTTATTGTATGTTTTTAAGTAGGTACCTCATTCCTCTAATAGTTCGCATAAAATTGAGTAGATTTGCGTATAATATTGTAAAGAGAAAAAAAAATAGTTATAAAAGCTGTGTTAATAATTTCTGATGCCTTCGCGGTTATTATCATTCCAAAGAGCTGTGTTACTATAATAAAAAGTTGTCAAGAGCAATTTTAATGGTCATGGTTTGGACCAAATAAGACCTTACATGTGGTAGACACTACACATTTGCCTGCAGGCAATGCGCGCCTTTGTCACATAAAACTGAAGACAAATAAAATCTGCACGAGTCTTACGTAAGCAAGGAACAAAGTAAGAAAAGGCTTATTAATAAGGAAGTCGGGTCCTTTCGTTGCGCTCCTCGGTTGTGAAAGTTGTCCCGCTTACGTCACGACTGCTACTTTCCGGTGACGTCATCGTCGGCCATTGTCAAGATTAATTACTTGGAACCTGTGACGTCAGTGTTACGTATAAACCTACAGTAGTAGGTCCTGGGTAAACCTATTAATATTATAAACGCGAAAGTTTGTAAGAATGTATGGATGTTAGTTCCGCTTTCACGCAAAAGTACTTATTATATTTTAATGAAACAATATGATAATATAGCTTATACATCAGAATAACATATCCCTACTATAATATTATAAATGCGAAAGTAACTCTGTCTGTCTGTCTGTCTGTTTGTTACTTTTTCACGCTAAAACTCAGTAGTGTAGACCGATTTAAATGGAATTTGATACAAAGAAAGTCTGGACCCTGAGAAAGGACATAGGTTAATTTTTCCTTCCTACGAGTTCCACGCGGACGAAGTCGCGGGCAGAAGCTAATTATAGGCTATATTTTATAATTACGATATTGTGTAAAAACACTCATCGAGCGTAGATGAAGTCGTGGGTTACTATAAATTTTCTTTAGTCAACATTTAGTATGAACAAAATGGCGGTAAGGCCAAATGAAGATCATTTCTACCGTAACAAATGAAGGTGCACTTTTTTGTATCACCATAAGGAACAATATATTTTAAATATAATATGACAAACTTAATTAACTCTGAGTGTTAATGTATATTGGCAACCTTATAACCAGTCACTAAGCCACGGAATAAAGATATCTCCCTACATTTTAGTGCACCACCATCTCTTATGCAAATATACTAAATGATAAAAACGGTTAAGTGCGAGTCGGACTCGCGCTAGAATGGTTCCCGTATCTAATATATCGCACAACTAGATCTAAAAAGGATCAGAAAAGCGTTTTTTAAGGTCAAAAACTAATTAATATTATCCTATGCACTGCAGGTCTTTTCTATATGGGTTTATGCTTTCTATATGAAGCTAGAAGAGTTGACTTAAATCTATTTTAGTGGTAGGTAGATTGGTTGTAAGCAATTCTATGTGCTTAACTTAAATCTTCAGGTGTTCAAGCTAGCAGGGAATCGTTAAATCCGCCAGATCACCAAATTCCTAGGCATATCGTGAAATGCCGCCATTTCATGATTTGTTTAATAGTACATAATGTTAACAGGCGATAGTGAGGGTCGCGCATGTACTGCGTCAGGGTTGGCATTCATACATTTATACCATTGTGCCTATATGGAATGCTCGCCCTTGATGATGTACTTGTGAAACAATATACAATACGGCAGATCGATTAGAATAACACATTTGTCGATATTCCTAGCAGGGCACATCGTAGAATAGTTTTTAGTTAGCTAAAAAGACGGCAAAAATATGATTAGATTCAATATTAATTTTATTCTATTTTATAGTACCTATTTGGTGTTATTGCCGCAATCACCTGAAAAAAATTCAACTGGCTATGGGACATGAGATACAGCCCGGCGAGAGACAGACGAAGTCACAGTAAACGGTACCGTTTTACCCTTTTAAGTACGGAATCCTAAAAAATGCCGATCAAGCAAAGTATGAAGAAAATTATTTCCAGACTTGTACAAGTTTTTACATTAATTAAATCTTATCTTGCCATACGTGAATACATTAAGTTTTTAAGCAAAGTGTCTGTCAGGTGTAAATTATAAGCTGCCAAAACGTCTGTCGTGTTTTGTTGAATTTTTATATGTTTATTTCCACGATATATTTATATTTATGTGACTGCATTTTGTGAGCGGCTCTTATGATTCTAATTAAAGTTTAAATTGATTCAAATAATTGCTAATGATCAGTGGATGTAGAATATATAGTTTTATTTGCGGTTTCGTCTGCTATGAATAAAACACCGGTTAAGTGCGAGTCAAAATCGCGCACGAGTATTTCGTACCATTATCTATACAAACAGCGAAATCATAAATGTACCCAACCCGTCCGGTTTTGCAGTAAAGGCCCATTAGCTGCGCTTCAGTATTCAGTTCGAAAAATGTACCCAATGTTTGAAAAAAACGACTGTGCTGACGATAGTCTAACGCTAAAGATCATCATCGCGAGTTAAATATGTTATAGTTCTGTTGTTTCATTCCAATTTGTAATAACTGAGAAGGCAATAGAAATTATTAAGTGTCATACAGTTCAGCCATATTTGTGTGAAAGAATAACAATGATAACAAACTTTCAGTTTATAATGTCACTAGTAATCATAATTCCGGTCTCGTTTTAAAGTCATTTCTGTGATGAATCGAACCGATTTTATAAATAATCGATCCACGGCCAATTCAAGTTCTTCTCAAAAAAATCTTAATTGCGTTTTTATCGATCGACCGCGAAATATTTCATGTCGCTTCTTTTAAAGCAATTACCTTATGAAAATATCAACTTACGAAGATTTTTAAATACACATAATTGTAGCATTTTATAATCTTTAAAGTTATATAAGGCATGTTGTTTATTTAATAATTAATCTGTAAACATTTACTTTGATTGTTATGAAAGGTCAGTTATTCAATGAAGATCAACTATAATCTTATTAAGTATATAAAAGTCGTGTTAGTTACTTCGTTTATAACTCAAGAACGGCTGAACTGATTTGGCTGAAAATTGGCGGGGAGGTAACTCAGAACCAGGAAAAGGACATAGGGTACTTAAATAGATAATATTTTTTGGCAGGCGGGACGAAGTCTGCCGGGACTCCTAGTCTTCTATATATATAAACTAGCTGTGCCCGCGACTTCGTCCGCGTGGAATTTAAGTACTGGGACATAAGTATGGATAATTAAAGATTTTTTTCTAAAATCAGTTACTCTTTATTACATAAGCTATCTGCCAGTGAAAGTCCCGTCCAAATCAGTCCAGCTGTTCCATAGATTAGCCGGAACACACAGACTCCCTATCTGGAAAAGACTCCAAGGCGCGAGATAGCGAATGACGTTCACGATCAGTATTTAGTCGAGACTCCCTTTGAGAGAAACTTTCCGAGAGGCGATTAAGTGAATTTTTTTCTCGATTAACACTAAGTCGTGCCTGTCTTTCGTCATTCGATTCTTGGGATCTACTCATCCGCTGTCTTTTCGCTTGTCTACTGTTCTGAGACAGATTCGACTATCTTCTGGGCATTTTTAAAATCAAAGCAAATACATACAATAATACATATATTTATTTCAATAAAAATCTACGTAGGCAATATTTTTTTAGATTTATCCGATATTTTTCAACCAATTCACAAAGTCGAGTCCGTATTTTCATATCCAAGTATAACATCAAAATCATCAACTAACCGAATCGCAAGACAAACAAAATTAAATAGTTTTAAACGTAGAGATTTTTTTTTTTTCTGATTGACAACTATTTTCAGTAAAACAACCATAGCGCGTTTTAATTGCCTTGAGGCGCCATCTAGTACTATATTATGTAACTATAAAATCTCCTATAGAAAAATTACCTTTAAACTTTAAAAGACGATATCTTTTTTATTTGACATCCGATTTCGATGAAACAAAGCCTATATGTTGCTCAGGGAAGAGCTTAATCTATTAGTGAAAGCCGCGTCAAAATCTGTTCAGTGGTTTTCAAGATTAGCGAATACATACAGACAGACAGACAGACAGACAGACAGATAAGAAAATCTAAAAAATCATTTTTGTGTTCTGTTACTCTTTTATTATTGCCCACACCCATTTTTTGTTAAAAATTTCAATTGTACAGACACGCGGTTTCTACTGTTTTATTATATGTATAGAAGCTGTGCCCGCGACTTCGTCCGCGTGGAATTTAAGTACTGGGACATAAGTATGGATAATTAAAGATTTTTTTCTAAAATCAGTTACTCTTTATTACATAAGCTATCTGCCAGTGAAAGTCCCGTCCAAATCAGTCCAGCTGTTCCATAGATTAGCCGGAACACACAGACTCCCTATCTGGAAAAGACTCCAAGGCGCGAGATAGCGAATGACGTTCACGATCAGTATTTAGTCGAGACTCCCTTTGAGAGAAACTTTCCGAGAGGCGATTAAGTGAATTTTTTTCTCGATTAACACTAAGTCGTGCCTGTCTTTCGTCATTCGATTCTTGGGATCTACTCATCCGCTGTCTTTTCGCTTGTCTACTGTTCTGAGACAGATTCGACTATCTTCTGGGCATTTTTAAAATCAAAGCAAATACATACAATAATACATATATTTATTTCAATAAAAATCTACGTAGGCAATATTTTTTTAGATTTATCCGATATTTTTCAACCAATTCACAAAGTCGAGTCCGTATTTTCATATCCAAGTATAACATCAAAATCATCAACTAACCGAATCGCAAGACAAACAAAATTAAATAGTTTTAAACGTAGAGATTTTTTTTTTCTGATTGACAACTATTTTCAGTAAAACAACCATAGAGCGTTTTAATTGCCTTGAGGCGCCATCTAGTACTATATTATGTAACTATAAAATCTCCTATAGAAAAATTACCTTTAAACTTTAAAAGACGATATCTTTTTTATTTGACATCCGATTTCGATGAAACAAAGCCTATATGTTGCTCAGGGAAGAGCTTAATCTATTAGTGAAAGCCGCGTCAAAATCTGTTCAGTGGTTTTCAAGATTAGCGAATACATACAGACAGACAGACAGACAGACAGACAGATAAGAAAATCTAAAAAATCATTTTTGTGTTCTGTTACTCTTTTATTATTGCCCACACCCATTTTTTGTTAAAAATTTCAATTGTACAGACACGCGGTTTCTACTGTTTTATTATATGTATAGATGTATAGAAGAAGAAAGTCGTGTTAGTTACACCGTTTATAACTCGAGAACGGCTGAACCGATTTGGCTGAAAATTGCTGGGGATGTAGCTCAGAGCCAGGAGAAGGACATAGGATATTTTTTATCACGTTCCAGTGAAAAAAAAAGAAAAAAATATTAAGCTGATTTGTTAAAAATAGTATAACAAAACGCAACAATGACAACTGTCAAATCGACATTGCCGGGCGGGACGAAGTCTGCCGGGACCACTAGTTAATCAATATATCGATTGGGTCGAAAAATCGCGAGTTTGGTATGTAGTAAAATGTTACAAGTTTACGATCGGCTAGATTATAAATATGCATTGATCGTTAACCTCGATTAACGTATATTTTAAACTACTACGACCTTCCGACATCGTATCAGTTCATCCGGTTTTATATCAATAAAATATAATTTAGATAACATGAAAACAAATAAACTTTGCGATTATATTATGTATTATAAAGTAAATGTAACGTACGGATTTTTTTATTTCAATATTGATTTATTGACTTTTTGATTTCGTAATTGCTATTATTAATTAATTCAGTTTTAAGTTTCTTGCGAAAGCTTTTTAGCGTACCTACCTATTTTGCAAATTGTATTAATAAATATATGGACAACTCACACCAATTCATCTAGTCACAGACTAAGAAAAGCTTGTAGTCACAAATTAAGAGAATCTACGCAAAAAAAAATTATCTTACTGAAGATGTTTAAGGTATCCAGTCGTCAAAACGACTAAATTAAACTAGAATACAATACAAACGACATAAACTACGTCACTATGATGTCTCCAGTCGAATTTCGTCCCCAAGGAAAAGCACGTGGTTGTGGCTGCTTTGTTCCTAAGAGCTTTAGTAAATAAGAAAACAAAAGAAACGCTAATAATTTCTGATGCTTATGCGGTTATTATACATTGGAATGAAACAACTTTAAACGGATTTAACTCGTCTATTTTATTTTATTGGCTAACGTTTCGGAGCCTTTACAGATTCCATAATAAAATACAATACGCGAGTTAAATCCGTTTAAAGTTGTTTAATTCCAAAAGAAACGCTACTATAACAAAATGAACCTCAACAAAGTTCAGTCGCTAGCACCTTACTTGACTCAAGACAGGTTAAAAAGGGGACCCGTGTTTTTTCAATAGCAAAAATCGAAGTCAAACATTGATGAAAGGCAAAGCCGATACTTCCCAGATGTCGAGCGACGCACCCCCAAATATAATTCAACGTAGAGGGGAACAAAGATATTGATTTCTATGCTTTCCTTCGCATTGACACCGCGAAACGAAGTCTATTCAATGGATGACTAATTATACTAAATTCGTAATTGTGTGATAGGGTCGATGCGAACATGGAGTGTGTTTTTGCGTATATTCTTTGAGTAGAAATTTAATAAGAGGTGTAGAGGGTAAAGATATCTATACTATTATTATAAAGCTGAAGAGTTTGTTTGTTTGAACGCGCTAATCTCAGGAACTACTGGTTCGAATTGAATAAATCTTTTTTTGTTGGATAGACCATTTATATATAACATCACGCTACGACCAGTAGGAGCGAAGAAAATGTGGGAAATGTGTAAAAAAACGGTAAAAAATATTATATGAAGAATAACTATTCCACGCGGATAAAGTCGCGGCACAGCTAGTGTTGTAATAATTTATGATGCCAAAGTTTGAGCGTTAGACTAACATCAGCTCAGTCGTGCGAATATGAGAACTGTAGTGTCTGAAAAGAGAGCAAATAAAATAAAATAGTTGCGTCCACGATCAGTATCATTCCAAAAATTAAACAAACTCCCAACTCAAAAAAGGTAAAAGTCTTCTGAAAAGCATAATTTATAAACATAATATAATAATAACTTAATATTAAGTCATAATTCGCGACTTATATTAACTTGAGTTATAAAGAAACAAATGCACGATACATTATCAATTAAATCACAAGTAACCACTTATCATAAAATTCATTCTAAATCAAACTTACGTTCGGAAGTATTAATTTTACTTGCGTATTATATTTTTACAATTCTCATATTCGTAGCACGACTGAGCTGACGATAATCTAACTCTAAATTCTAAAGGTTTGTTTAATATTAGTTTTGAGTGTTGGAAACTAACTCCATATTTAATTATGTTTACTTCAAAGGATTCCGAATTAGTGTAATTACTTGAGTTCGGTATGTGTATGTATTTCAAGCTATGTTAATAATTTGCACCTACATAGAGGAGATATGTGAGGGATGCAATTAAAGACAGTAACACCATACTGAACTATCTAAAGAGGCTTTGGAATTAAACAACTATAACGGATTTAACTCGCGTATGTTATTTTTAAAAGCTTTTATTTCACTTGCAATGTAAGTAGGTATATAATTGTATCTAAGTATGAAGGTACGAGTAAAATCTTGCAACCCAATTTTGAAGCAAATAAATTTAAGAGATTGAACTGAAATTTCGTATTTACACACATTAAATGTGGATGACAATGCATGGTTAACTATGTGTCGTAAAAACCAAATTAAAGGGTGAAAAATTCCACGCGGACGAAGTCGCGTGCAGAAGCTAGTATACCATATACCTTAATAGTGGATTTATAATAATAATTTCAAATAGGTACTCACGTTTCAATTATAAAAGATAATTTAACACGCTTTTTTTACTGACCAAAGTAACTCTGTCTGTCTCGCTTTCACGCTAAAACTACTGAACCGATTTAAATGACATTTGATACATAGTTAGTCAAGTGTCTGAGAAAGGACATAGGCTACTTTTTATTTCTAATTCCACGCATACGGAGTCGCGGGCAAAAGCTAGTTTAAAATATATTGCTTTGCATTTAGCGACCAAGAAATAAAGACCCAACTCAATTTGGCTATGTTTGTATTTTATTTGAATACAAATAGAAGAGCGTAAAGACATACATTAAGTTTGTAAATAATATATATTAATAACTAGTTTTATTAAATTCAAATTAAAAACTTACATGCAGGGTAATCCACAACGCAGGTTTCGTCAACTTAGTATTACAAATGTCATGATATCCACCGAAGTTTCGTCAAAATAGTTACCTAAAATAAAAACCATATACACATAAGGAAATCCACAACACGCTTCGTCCACACATATCTATACCTAAACTATTTCTAACCCTCAATCCGGCGCTCACTCAAGGCAAATGATCCAAAAATACTGGCAGCATTGCCGCGCTGAATGGCTAGTGAAATTTGCTGAACCAAGTAAGATCCGGATCGAGGGTCACACCCACTGTCCCTCATGCGCCGGCCCACTTCCCTAACAAACTTTTTAGCTTCATTGCACCAAGGACCAGCCGTTTCTACAGCGATTGGAACAAAATCGTACAACGGTTCCAGGTTATGATATTTGGAATGTTTGAGCTTAGCAGCCTGCTCGGCCGCCGCACCCGAGACACGCGTCGTCTGGGGTAGATGTGAAGGAGCAAAAGTACTGACGCAGGTCGCGTCCCAAAGCAAACTTCTTCCTCTAACCCAGGGAACCAGAGTGAGACCATCAGGCCTCTTACCATCTACTCGACTCAAGCCCTGGGGTTCTAAAATGCACGGTATCTTCGACGTCACCAGTGCACGACGGATCAGTTCATTAATTGCAGAATGCCTCGGGATCCTACCTGCACACCTCGCACAACTCAAACTGTGATGCCCGTCAGCCTCAACCATGGCTCCACAAATACAGCGATGTGGCTCGCACACCTTGCACCCAAGCCTCAATGCTGCTCCTATCCTCAGGGAATCATTATCGAGCAATGTGCCGAGGTGTGGCGATGGCAATGCTTGCAACCATGCCCCTGACTCTGCCTCCCCGACGGCTCTTAGTCGGGCCACATCCGAACCAGACGCACTGCTGAATAAATATGCAACATTTTGCCTACACAAAATATCATCCCACTGGCGCTGTGACGACAAAACATCCGGGCGGGGTGCGCCTGGAATACGAGCTGACCACTCTACCAAAGCCTCCTCAACAAACGGCATACGGATACTGTCACCATCGCAAGAAAGAATCTTAGCAACAAGATCCGACGACGCATGCGAAGAAGCCAAGAATGCCGGCACACTAATATCGCACATACGACGAACACCCAACCCCCCATAACGGACTGGTAAAGAAGCTTGACACCACTGCAATTCGTTGAAACTTACATTCAAGATGGTCTCTAATCCCCGCTTGAGCACACGATCAAAAGTGCTAACATCTTGCTCAAACAACCAAGACGGCGCAGTCCTTAGTATGTAAGTAATTCGTGGCAAAGAGAAACAATTTCGTAACAACACCAAAGACACATGCGCTGATAAACGCTCGAGATGACTTAGCGATGTTTCTAAAGCCTGAGTCTTCGCCTGGAGCGCTACGCTCACTCCCTCTGAGAATATGGGTGCTCCAAGAAGACCAAAGGACGCCTTATCCACTATTTTAATCCCAGGTAAAATAGCCTCAAACGCAGGCACTGACTTTAAAGCTTCAGAGTCACTGGGAAATAACTCACATTTAGTGGGGTTGAGCTCAAGACCAATCGATCGGAAGGCTGGGATAAGTTTTTTCAAATCTGCTAGAACACTGCCTGCAGACCCGCCTATAGTTCCGTCATCCAAATACCAAACATTCAAAGGTGATTCTATATCCGTTACCAACTTATGAATGGCTAAACAAAAAATTAACGGACCAAGGGGATCACCCTGCTGTGCACCTACTTGCGAGAATATTACGTCATCGCCATAGAAAAGATTGCTTGGAGACGAATAACATTGAAAGAGGAACGGATATAAATCTGGGATGTGAAGTCTAGCCTCTTCCAAAACTACACCCCTATCGACCGTGTTGAACGCGTTTCTAATGTCTAACTTTACGGTGACGGTGTTGCAACCTTCCTTCATTACCGCAAAAGTTCTTGTTGCATTTATAGCAGCCTCACAACCCAGGGGAGTACCGAAACCCACTTGACATGGCTGTAGATAATGCGCCATACTACTCTTAACTGATGAACATCCCAACTTTGCTACCAGGCGCCGAATCGTATTACCTATAGCAATAGGCCTAATCCCTCCATCCTTCTTGGATAACGCACACAAAGATGCCCCGTAAAGATATGGACAAACCTCAGGATTCAACATACCTCGCAAGAGAAAATTACAAAGTCTGGTGAGAGCCTGAAGTAATCTCTGTCCATTATCTCCAGCACTTGAAGAGATTAATTCTTTCAAATGCTGCGGACGCATACCATCCAATCCAGACGCTGATCCATTATAAAAAGAGCCTATTGCATTGACTACATCAGAAACCGATACTGTTAAGTAGGAATCAGAAATACTCGGTTCAGGGGGATATTGAACTTGGCTTGACGGCGAAGGATGTTTACTTTGTAACTCATTCAAAGTGACTGCATTACATGGGGCAAACGATGAATCCGAAAGCAAAAGACGCACTGCCCCCCTTAAATCACCATCATGTACTTTTGCCTCTATGGCCTGATACTTTGAACGCGTCTTTCGAGTCAAATCATCCGGAAAATACAAATTTACGCTTCCAATGTTCTCCTTCACTTTTGATGTCAAAGATCTATCCGCGCCTCCCTCTGGTAAACGTAATGCCGAGAAAGAAAATGAAAGCAGCTCAAACCATTGCTCAACTCCATTACTGTGCAAACAAGCTTCGATCACAGAGGACAATTTGCCAGCTGCAAGGCTCCTTGCACCTTTAGGAATATGCCTCAAAACGCGAACTTTCCTTTTCAATTCCGCTAATTTATGCAGACCGACAGTGTCATCGAGATCAGAACCTGGCCGCACAGTATCAATATCAAAACCTGGAACCGCAGTCTTATCCCTATGAACCTTAGAAATATGCACATTCAACCCTCTGGGCGCTATATATAACTTTGATGTGCCGGGACAATGTGGACAAGTCACTTTTACAGGACTGCTCATGATCAGCCCGTTAGATAAAAACAAAGACAAAATAAAAACATAATAAACAAAACAATGTAATATAAACAATGTAAAATAAAAAAAAAATAATCATAAATAAAGTCAACCTATTGGATACAATAATAACAATAAAAAAATAATAATATATATGTATAAATAGAAATCATTTAAAAACAGTCAATATTATCTAGGTAAAACAACCCAGTAAATAAAAATACTATTGTACCAGTCCAGAATAAAATTATTATAAAAAGAAATAAATTAAAAAAAAAAAAAACAATAATAATATTATAACATCCCCTTTAAAAATAGACGCAAATTATTTATTCTTTTATCAAACAATAATAAAATAACTTAACACTTATGGGCAAAGACGAAGAATCCAGTACACAGCACAAGAAAGCAGCAAAATCCAACTTGATAATTTATAATTTACTGACCTGTCCAATCCAGGTGTCACAATTAACGAACACCAATAAACATTATAGGTAATAATGTAATAATAACACCACACTTCACGATCCCAAAACTCGACGTAGAAGTATTTACGTAGGTATATAGTACCTAGTTTAGTAGGTTCATTCTGTGATATCCATCAAAAATAGTTGATTCCAAAAACAAAACCACTCTGAACACTTGTTAAATATTGATAAATTAAACACAACTCTTGCCATATAGATCAACATCGCAAGGTAGGTGATTATGACGAAAACATCCAAGCACTGCGATCAACGCCAACATCGCGACCAGAAGGACGTAACCGCCATGAATAAGCTGGCGCATACGTGTTTTGCTCGCTGCTCGTGATGTGACTTGCAAATCTAGTTGCGATCATCTCCTAAAGCTTATTTTGTGATATTTTACTGCATTCCTGCTTGCAATAATTTAATAAACACAACCACTGTACACTTCTGCAGGTAATTTAGCTTCTGTTTCTCGAAATAACCGCATTTAAACATATAAAATTAAAAATAAATAACTGAGCGCACAAAAACAGCTGATACTTCGTCGCCTCTTCCAACTCATTGTAAATGAATGCTCAGGGCAAGGCAATGTTAATGAATTCTGTACACCAAGCAAGCACGCAACAACGCTGTTTCCTTTCCGTCCCCATCATAATTCTAATTTCTGAAACTAAGTATAAATTACTAGCTTCTGCCCGCGACGTCGTCCGCGTGGAAATCCTCCTTTTTAGCAAGTCGGTTAAAAAGTAGCCTATGTCCTTTCTCAGGCTCCAGACTTTCTTTGTACCAAATTTCATCTAAATCGGTCCAGTAGTTTTAGCGTGAAAGCGTAACAGACAGACAGACAGACAGAGTTACTTTCGCATTTATAATATTAGTAGGGAAGTAGGGATAATAGAGGTCTCAGTAGGCCGTTTAATTATTCCTTAAGGAATCATTATGTTATACGAATACATTTTTTTTAGAAAACTAAGTCCAGTGGATATAATTTGTTAAGTGGTAGGTACTTACGTTAGACATTAACTAAAGTAATAATTTCTGATGCCTACTCGGTTATTGCATTGGAATGAAACAACTAAAATGAACAATAAGGATTTAACGCGCGTATCTTATTTTATTTGCTGACATTTAGAAAATTTTATGAGCTGACAAAAATCTAACGCAAAAGTAAAAAAAAAAAATATATAAATTACAAAACTTTCTACCACTCTGTTTTAAAATATGAAATATTCATGTTTCATTCTCCGCACAAATAAAAGTTAAAAAAGTACGCATACGAAGTCGCGAGCATAATCTAGTAGTTTTTAAAAAATATTCCCTATTTTCTTTAATCTTTGCCGTCCTACCGTAACCTTATAGTTTACGTTACGTCTCAGGGAATTAATTTTGAATAATTAATATGTTTAAGGAAGTAACACTGTCTGATTGTTCTCTTAATGATACTAAACGAACTGGTGGTGAAATGAACACGCCATTCTATTATTTCTGCCGCTTACCCTGATTCGATGATCTTAATGATTTGGGCATGAATTCTTAACTTGACTGTGGTCATAAATACAAGAGGTTAGAGTTGAATTGGGGTTGAATCTTAGAAAGTGCCTTATGACCTATTGGTTTCGAAGTAACGCAAATTAGAATGCTTCAAAAAATTAAAGTATTTTTGCATAACGTAGTGATACATTTGGATTTATAACAATATTAGCTTTGCGTGTTGTGAAATATCCGTTCAATACTTTTGAAGATACAGGTGACGTCAGGTTATGGTAAAATTTATATACTTACTAGCTTCTGCCCGCGACTTCGTCCGCGTGAAGCTCCTTTTTTGCAGTCGGTTGAAAAGTAGCCTATGTCCTTTCTCAGGCTCCAGACTTTCTTTGTACCAAATTTCTTTTAAGTCGGTCCTGAAGTTTTAGCGTGAAAGCGTAACAGACAGACAGACAGACAGACAGAATTACTTTCGCATTTATAATATTAGTAGGGATAATATAACGTCACAAACCCCACTGCCGAACTTCTGAAGCGCTTAACTTTATCATTTATTTTTAGGTTTTTTTTAAATAGTGTTCAAATTTAATGATAATTGACTTGATGGAAAACAAAGAAACAGTCGTTGTGTCTGTTTAACCAATCACCTCACACAGTTACTGGGGTCAATTAAAAAATACACTAATGAATAGACAATTTCTTCGATAGAAAATGTCAAATAACAAAAATGATTAAGTCTCGTCGAATTCACGAGTCTATAAAAAGTCAAAGAGAGTTAGCTATTCGCGAAATTATGATAAGCATCCCGAAGGCAACGGTGAAAAATTATCAGCTATTCTCGACGGTGGAATAATCAGGATGTTTTCCCTTAATTTTTCATTCAGCTCAGTAGGGCATTGGGTTCCCCGGGGTCTACTTTTACTTAGCGAAAACCTTATTTAAAATAAACAGCGCGGTGTAAAGAGCCGACGTGCCTTAAATTCGAAACGTTCGATAACACCGTATTATTTTCGCTGGCAATAAATGAAGGTTGGTGTTGCCAGTTTTGTATTCCCCGCTCTACCTTTTTGGTTTGAATCTGGAGATTTAGTCGGATCTGTGGTGTTTTAAATTCTTTGTTTAAACGGTGTTTGCATAACATAACTTTTTAAATTTTTAAACTGACAGATGAAGTCATAAGAGATCAAATTACGTTCTTTTGTTTACGATTGATTTCAATGAGTGGAGTAAATATGAAATGTATTAAAATATATCGTGTTTTGTTATTGTGCATGAATGTTATTTTACGTTGCTTAAATAAAAGTTGATGTAAGTGCGATATTTATCTTTAATATTGAAACGTAAATGCCAAAATTGACAGAAAAGAATTTTAAATGTCCATCGATTTTATATCAAAATCGTAATACTCGTGACATTTCTCGAAATAATAAAAATTTATACGATATTACGGGGTCACATTCTCAGTAAGAAATCGTATGAGTAAATGCATGAACATCAATTGTTACAGTAAACGACGCCTACACAAAACTGGATTCGTATTTAACCACTTTATCTGAAAATTCTTAATTTTATGACTCACTTAACTACGATACATTTTGCAATCGACCAACTGTCAAAAACAGTTATTGATTTTGTATCTGCTTTACTTCCGGTTAAACTATTTGTAAATTGGCAGTTCCGGCAGACGTCCTGCTGTTGAAACTTTGCTGCAACAACAAAATTAGTGTAAGTACTTACTAAATGAAGTGGAGATAAATGCAAAAAAAAAACAAATTTAAGTAAGATATATATACATACATACAATTGATATTTACCTGATTGACCTTAAGAAGTAAATAAAAAAAAATCTCCGAGCGTTCCTGTAGGTACGTCATATTTTCTATTAAAATATTCACGAATATTGTAGCACATTTATAATTTTTTATAATATACATATTTAATGACACACTTAAAGGTGAAAATCACAAGATAAGCAACGTCTATATAACCGCGATTTTCGCTAAGAAATAACGCTTCAATATGCAAATATATTATGATCAAATTCGTGACGTCACGCCCTTAATCTCTGCCATTTCGGGATCACCTTCTATCCGCAAAGCGTTCCCGCCAAGTTCCCGTGAAATTAAGACCTCTTTCTTGAGACACGAAATTCTTTATTCAAATTGCATTTGAACGTGTCAATTTTGATATATTGACAATTCTCTCAACAGATTGTTTGTGGTGACAAGTGTATAATGGACCAAGGCAACTGTTGATAAATGATTCTAAGTTTGAAATCTTACGTTTGACAAATGACACTGGTATTTTGTATTGAATCGGGGTATGGTCTTTTAACTCAATTTGACGTAACTCCAAGATAAATAAATAGGTCTATTTTTTTCTGCAGTATAAAAAAACGCGTATCGTGTATCATGTATTGGACAAAAAACTAGTATCAAATACTAAAAATCCGCTAAAAAAATAACACATTTATAAGTAGTACATAGATGTATACATTAGTAAGTACTTCCATAATTAGTTAGTGTACGTTAAAAGTGCCGTTAGTTAATACGACAACATTTAACCGGCTTTTCCACTCTTTTAACTATTTATAACAAAATTATAAATTCAAAACGTCAAGTATCGTTTAAAGCAAGGTACAGTGTAAGACAAATGGCCTGCCCATACATCAAACCGGTGTCGGTTACATTACTTTCAGGTTTTCTTAAGATATTCGACTCGTGCGCAGGTAAGCTCCCACACAGGCGGCGGCGCGGCGCCATGCTAGTCGTGACAGAAAAATGCTACTGCAGAAAAAAAACGGTCATTTGAACTACATATAATATATCGCACACCTAGATCTAAAGGGAGCTAACTCAAAAATCTGAAGATTTTAATTAAACAAATGCTAAAAAAAAGGATCCGATTCCTTACAACAATTTCGCCTCTCCCGAAAAAGATACTTTTTTTGAGTTAGCTCCCTTTAGATCTAGAGGTGCGATATGTGTACCTGTGTAGATTAAAAAAAATGTTTCTGTACTTATTATTATTGAAATATACTACATATAAGGAAATTTAGTTACTTAATTGACAATAATTTACGTGTTTTTAAATTGAAATATTTTATCACTTGTAAATGGGAAATATATTATAAAGATTCACAATAGCTAACGTATATTAAGAATTAGTCGTACTGTTTTTAAGTGAGGTAGACTTAGTATAGTTTTTCCCTCAAATCACTGCTCTATACACACTATATTTTACACTATACAGGTGTATAGAAACGGAAAATTAAACATACAATCAGAAACTCTAACACACGTACGCAAAGAATGATTTCAAATTCTAATTCAATGATAAGTACCTAGTTCATCAAATAGATGACCTTTATATTGACAGGTTATAATAAAGTGTCTCTTACATTAGATCTATATGGCACTTACGCCATTACTCGTCCCTCGGCAATATGCTCCCGCGCACTGATCAATACGGCGCCGGCAAGACGTCGCTACTGATCTAATTTATTACACCTGCGAATATTTGTCGTTCACCATGACAAAATGACATAATTATTAACGAGTAAGTACAGTTTGGATATTCGGATGTCTGTTTTTCTGAGAAAATATAAAGATATTCTCTCATTTTTGTCCTAGAAAAAATATAATAAAACATAACACTAGTCTCACTATTGTGGTATCGCATTTTTTTTTTACTTTAAAGAACGTTAAGTTTTTTTTAACTATTACCCCTGAATTATTATATACCTACGTAGGTAACTAGGTAAGTATTTAATTAATAATTATTCACCATGAAATTTTTACTTTAATGCATTTTCTGTATAAAAATTATCTTGTTTAATAAAAAAGAAGTGTTAAAAAGTGAACGCAAACCGATCGAAGGTTGCTTACGCTGAATCCTGCGCGCACGCACGGCGCCTGCAATGACCCGCCAACAGCCGCCGGTAATTGTGCCGTGGAGCCTTTTAATTGACGGCTTTTTATATAATAACATGTCTCGTGATTGATGTAACCAGACCGGCAACACAATGATTTAAGCGCCTATGAATTCTGAATTAGCTTCTCACGAAGTTTACTCGGTTTATTTAAACTCGGTAGCGTATGCGAAATCGTGATTGAGCGCAATGTAAATTAATATTGAAGATCATTTACATATATTATGTTTTAAAACCGAACCTTCACAATTCGAATAAATGACCATTTTTTTTTTTATTTTAACATAAAAGTGAGGACAGATTGAATAATGCGTCGGAGACCGTCCCACTAAACCAAGACCGCTTGATATTACCAATTGAAGCATCTCATCTCGTGAAATATAGGGACAGATCGCAGCCATAAATTACCATAAACGGATCGAAAACATGCTGACATTATCCCTCAAGGTTCGCCCTCGGACGTATAAAATCGACTTTTATAGCCCTTCATTCTTTTGTTAGTAACCGAATCATTTCCATGCAATAAAACCGCTAGTTATTTCTACATTTCTTGCCGACGTTTACCTCCCAGTAAGCACTTATTTCTTTATTTTCATTTTTTGTTTCACCGTCTAACTGGGTTGGTTTTGCGTTTTATTTCTTCTCACAGTTTTTTTATGCTACTTATAAACAGGAGACCTATAGCGTATCAATAATCTGACCAAAAGTATTTCTATACAGTTGACGAAACCCAATGCTTTCGCTGTTAAAAAAGTTAGATCTCATAAAAATCGGAACCAATATCTGCAAAACCTTTATAAAACCTATAAACAAAACACTATCAACCATGAGTCATTCCCAGTTTCGTCGACTCACTCTCTCTAACCTTCGTTAGGAAAGATGCCCTCACCGACCCTCGCTCTCACAGGATGTGGGTAACTGGACGTGACATTTTAAAATAGATAATTTCACACTGGCCGTAAACGCAATGTGAACAGACAATGCTCGTATTTTACATCGTTTTTATTTTAGTGTCGTAAAACATTTCGGTGTTCAATAAAACAGTTTTTACGACACCTGAACGTAAAATGCGCGTGTTTCTAAAGTGATTTTCGTCCAATAGGGTGAGTGTGGGTGGATAGTTCGCGTTTATATTGCTTTTGAATCACCTCACGTAACGAACAGGGCCTATTACAGGAACGCACCAGGGCTGCCAATATCCTATATACCTTGGTCCTTGAAATCTAAATCATTAATCCACAGCTGGGCATAGTTTAGACATTTGATAATCAGGCGTAACTCCTACCCAGCTTCTACCACTTTCACCTGGCCTCACTTAGGACACCAAAATGCCTCCAAAATGTTGTCTAGTCCGATATACGTCCTCAAGACCTAAATTTTCAAAGCCAAGAACTAAAGGGTCACTTAAAAAAGATTAAAATACTTTTAGTAAGTATGTGAAATGTGTTTGTTTAGAATTTGTAAAGTACTTTTGTCATCTTTTTTTAGAAATCACACGTAACCTATAAGATGAGTACAACAGCTTAAGAGCCCACAAGAAGGAAATAACCCAAGTCATCTGCTCGTATTCTTAAAAAGATAGTTTGCTTACTGACTTATACACACTTAACAAATCTTGACACTAAACCGTTTACGCACTTCAACATAAAAAATGGCATTTTAATGCCACTAATTACTCTCATACTCAAAAATCAAGTGTTTATTTTTATTGAGGTATTTTAAAAAATCCATTTTGATTAGAAACTTTCGATTATATAATCATTATGTAACATTTAACAGAAATACGTAAACCTAGTCACTTAATGTAAGTCATGAGTACTCATTTTTTTAAATCACTTACATTAGTGTAGTAAGCCTTAAAAGCGCCGTTATTTAAGAATAAAATAAACTGAAACTGTTATGAGTATTCTATGTAGGTTTTAGATAAAATGGTAGCAAAGCAACCTATACCTTTACAGTACATTAATGCTTTAGGATCTAAGTCGTACCTAAATAAACGTTTACAACAATCTTAATGCTAAATTGATACTTGAGACATACTGCTTGCCAAGCAAAATCCTATTTATGCAAGCCTATGTATTTTTCATACTAAATAAACGACTGCATTCAGTCGACCCTAGCTCTCGTCATAAAAGTTTCACACACAACAGCCTACGATTTGCAGCCATCAAATCAGAGCACCGCTGTAACACGTGTGTGGTGTTTTATGAACTTTAGAAAAACTTAAAAAGCCGTGTACCCATGTTCTGTAATTGTTCAGTTACTCTTTGACGACTTTCACCGCGCTTAACCAAAAGGGCGTATAGGTACGACGTATGCGACACTTATACGTCTTTTTGGATTGTAATGGTAGTTACAACCGTGTCTGGATGTCTGGTTTAAGCTTACACTGTAATTAACTTTAGCTTTTATGGTCTATTTCTTTTAGTATCGCTTCAAAGTTCATTGTAATTTAGAAACGTGGGTTTAATTGAATAATTGATAGAGAAGTAATTATGTGCTTGATATTTCTAGTATTGAATCACTTACGTTAATAACTTTCTAAAGTTCTAAATATAAAAGTGAATGAGTTAATTCATAAGCCAATACAATAGATTAGATTTCTTTACTTCTCAATAGTCATATTATGTCAAGTATATTATTATGTCAAATTACAAACATTAGCCATAATATGTGGTTTCTTCTACATCTACCTCCTATATGATTCACGTCATTATGTCATTACCCGATTTAAAAAAATAATGTGAAAACTTAAAATAGTTATTTTGAATCGGGTCACAGGAGCAATATTCAAATAATGACTAAACTAAATTCATAATAACTAATAAAAAGACTTATAAGAACATCGAATACCAATTTAAAATGACATACATACTAACAATTGATCTCCAGTCGACACCTATCAGTAATAGGCACCTTTTGAAAACGATCTTTTATAATATGACATGACTTTGTACTACACTGAGGTTTTTAATGTTACTTTTATCGCCAGTCGTTCTAACAATGTTACTTACATTTAACCGACTTTATTTGCTTTATGAGTTAAGGTTGACCTAGAAAGTTTTTTGCACACTTTCTAAATCCTTTGTTAAATACATATTTGGATGTAGTTCATTTTCTTAATAAAAGTATGATGGACATATGGAAACGAAAACTTACTATCCTACATAGGAAGTTGGATACTTTCAGATATTAGTAACGTAAATGACACTATGAAATTACTTCTAGAAATTAAGGTTTAAGAGGAATACAATTATTCAAACTAAAATTATGTCATTCGTAGATCACTCCGTAAGCTCTAATGGATATAAATACATAAAAAAAATTGCAATCTAGGATTTTTTGTATTAGTAATGTAAGTGACGTTAAGGCACATAAGAAATTTTACCACTTGACGTTTTGTTTGCCTATGTCAATTTCATACAATTTTATTTTCGTTTCACTCAGTCGCTATTAGCGATTGGCCCTTGACTACGGGCCATATCATTTCGTGTATAAGTACATATATATATATATATATATATATACACAATATCTATATCTTCACTTTCATTCTTCTTCATTACTTATTGACCTATTTTAATAGTCTGGCATAATAATGAACACTCAAGACACAAAATTATTAAAAGAAAATTTTGTCAACCTTTAGTCACGTGACTAAAGACTTCCGCCATGTTTTGTATCGGATCAAGCTTAACTGTCCCTAAAGGTCCAAAAGAGTACCTCACCTGCGCCCACGCACATTCCGACCGTGGGCTTGCATTGACATCTGTACCACTGAGGCCACTGTCACAATGCAAATAATGACAGAATGCGAAAGTAACGTAATAGAATATTGGCGTTAAATGGTATGGTCCTTATTTTTGAGTTTACAACCTTTTTACGAATGAAACGTAGCACGACTGAGCTGACGATAGTCTAAAACTAAAGTAACTTGTTGTCAGCTTTGTCGATTACGAATATGGGATCTGTAAAATTTTCGAAACATCACCTTATACAAGTTATAATTGCAAATTATTAAGAATTATAATTTTTATCAAAATTTATAAATTTCCGACGCTTTCACATTTTATTACACATTGGAATAATATAACTAGGATAGATTTAATTTTGATGACGATTCGATAACTTTACTGTTCTCATATTCATAAGCTAACGAAAGTCGAACACTAAAGTGATTTTACTTTATGCAAAATACCGTATTTAAAAAATCCTTACTACCTTATTCTTGAGTACTTCGGGTCGGTTTACTGTTATTTTGTATTGTGTCAATGTCGAAAGATATTTATGTCCTAGTCACTTCCTTGTCAAGGAGAAAGCGTGGTTTACAGCCACGTAGCAAATTGAAACACTATATCTGTCAATTCTGTAACATTGTTGTTACTCTGGTAATGATAGAGTTGAGAACATTTAGAAAGGTCTTTGTAAAAACATATAATAATATTTATAATATTAATATTTTCTGTTCTCCGACCAGAAAGCGCCAACTTTGTGGCCGCTGCGCTAAATGAAATTGCCGCTTTCTGGCTTCGTCGAACAGAAAAATAGTATACTGACCTCGGCCAGTAAAATAAAAAAGCCTCAGATCACATTTTTGTCAACCTCGGCTTCGCCTCGGACGACAATTACATGTGATCTGAGACATTTTATATTTTACTGGCCTTGGTGCGTAATGTACTATTGTACCAAGACAAGATTGAAAAAATCATGTGACGCCCATAGTGTAGTTGGGTTCAAGTCCCACTGGAGTCTCATTTTTTTAGGGTTCCGTACTTAGTGGGTAAAACGGAACCGTAATACTGAGATATTTTAATTTTTCAATATCATCGAAAATATTTTTTATCGCCAAAACCGATCGAAATTCGATTGATACCTCGTAGTGAATAATTATAACGAATGTCACTCGCGTATATAAATTTATTTGACTTTTCAAAAACTTTACAGTTCCCATATTCGTAGCAGACTGCTCAAAGACGTCACGCTTTCGCAACGACAGCATACAATTTACGTACGCAAGTTAAATCCGTTATAGTTGTTTTTTTCCAAAGTGTAATAACCGTGAAAGCATTAAAAATAAAATGTCTGTTTATATAACTGTATTCAACATTTAGTTAAACCTTTAAATATTAACTAACCAACAAGCTACCTCTCAAAAATCTTTGTAAACAAAACGAACCATTTAACAACTACTTTGTCTCCTCACTCATTGTTCCAACTTTTACTTTTTTTCCAGTCTTGCAAAATAAAAAAAATCCTTTCAACCCAATGATCGGGGATAACGACGCCGCCGCGATGCCGCCAGATAGCAAGTTCAAGTCTGGACCAAGGCACATATTTCCGCCTAATTACTAATGTTAAGCCAAAATCGGCCTTAAGGACGTGCATTCTTAACTTATAAGGTCCTTTGTTGTTTTACCTGGATTTAGATAAGAGTGCAATGTGTATGCAATTTTCTTGGTTATATCGGGATTAGCTTTAGGCGCTTACCGAAATTCGCGTAAAAGATTTACGTTAACGTAAAATTGTGAGTAATTTACTACTTACTTTTACTTTTATTTCTCTTTGAACATTTAATAACATTTCTTTTTTGGTTTCTTAACATGCTTACAATTATGCTCGATTTTTTTTTTTCTATAATGGAATGGCTATACCTATAGGTACTTTTATCAAATCTGGATACTAAACAAACTTTTTTTACAGCTAGATTATTTTAAACCAAATAGGGATGCATCTCTTTCACGTGTACCTACCTAACAAGGGCGTGCATTCCATACAGGCCCAGTGTTAGTAATGTATGGAGTGCCTACCTTGGCACCTTAAGTACTTGTTTACGCTCCTCTCACTGCACGCGCCTGCTACCTAACATGTAAAAAAGTGACAGCTGCAAAGTTTTAACAAATTCTATAGATTGTCAATAAATTAAAATATGACTTGCGTTTTCAACGTTCATATAAATTTTATAATTATTAAGTATATTAACGTACATAAATGATCCTAAGTCATACTGACCTTGCCGCCATCTTGAAACAGCTGTGACAGTAATCATTGATCATACATCCTCGTAAGCATCATCATGAGTTAATGATGATTGTATGATACCTTTCATCACTGATACGGCCCGACCTTCACTTTATTTAAACCTGATACATTGGTCGTAACGCAAACTTTGACGTTTACAAGGTCGTTTTACTGATGCGACGATACGTATCGCATTGTATTTAAAATGGCAATGGAGTTTCGCAATTTATAGCAAATTTAAAAGGATAATTTAAGACGGTAGTGGACCTAGGTTAAGTACGAATTGTTTTGTATGTTACAAACTTGCCCCAAAAATTTTATTACGGGTAACAGAATCAAGGTATAACGAGTTTTTTTTTATATATGTACTTACCTAACAAAATTTTTAGTATAGTATGTATTAAATAGATTATCAAAAATAGTGGACTCGTATTTTTGTTTTTTTTTTTCAATCGAACAAAATATGTCAAAGATAATCTCTTTAAAAGCTTGAAGTGGGGGCTTGACACGTCACTTTATGGTATAAATTGTACAATAACGTGACGTCATGAGCTCCTAAACTTTATAAGCACTTTGCAATTTTTTGTTTGTTTAAGGACAGAAAAAATACGAATGCAATATTTTTGAATAATCTAACTGGTGGACTAAATAGGATTTGGTTTTCTTTACCCAGTAGTATTTCCTATTTATAAAATGACGTTTAGTAAAATGTATACTAATCCTATTCAAATACATATTATAGCATAAGCGATATCATATTAATAGTCATTTGTTTTTTACAGGTAAGTGACCTCGCCCTAATTCCTTATAATGCAGTCGAGTGAGTATATAATAATGTGGATTACACACGCTTAAGTAATGAAGATGAATCGAGATTTGTACAAATCTCTATTGAGAGTGTTACAATTAGGTAGGTACTTCATCGTCACTAGAGTGAAATAAGTAATTAGAGGCACAAAGTGAACACCTACATGCATATTGAAATGAAACTATAACGGATTTAACTCTCGTTTATTATTTTATATGCAGATGTTTCGACAAGTTTACGATTCCAATATTCGCAGCCGACTGAGCTAACGACAGTCCTAACCTAGTGTTATGTACGGCCCCGACGGCGGGGTAACGAGGGAGAGAGACAGAGAGAGAGGTGACATTAAGAGTGAATGAAAAAGGAATATTATCCTTGAATGCTTGGGTGATAATTGATATAAGTATGGATTGAATTGTACACGAATCGAAATAGTTTAAGGTGGTAAGGTTGAAATTCACTACGGAACTGTGATAATGAACGCGTTAAAGATGGAAGTACTTAAAAGAAGTCGCGGGCAGTAGTTATTAAAAATATTAAAAACTCATACATTCGCAATATTCTCGCAATAGTTGCAATAATGTATCAAAGCAACAATTAAAAAACAGTTAGTCCATTATACAGACGAGTGGCTAGCGGCACCAAAGTAATAATTAAAACTGGTTTGAAGATGTTATTTAAAATCGCATGTTTAATAAAAATGCGTTTAAATGAACTTGTTTATGCGTAGCGGTATTCGCTAATAGAACTTGATATTTGTAATTGAGCCTTATGTTTGTTTCTTTATTGAAAAAAAAAATGAGGTTTTTTTTTTAATTTTGTTTAAAAGCTTTGCTTATTAAGAAATATTTATAATTTTGAAATAACATGTTTTTTAGATTTATTTATATCGAACTTGATCGTTACGAACATTATCTATTTCCATATTGACTACAATTTTTATTATTAAATAATGTTTTTTTTATTCTAGTTTAGTTTCACATTAAGTTTTATGGTAACTAGGTAGTGTGCTGTATACAAGCACAGTAGTACTTACTCAGCTGAGATATATACCTATAAGTATATTTTTTATGCATATAATAATATATTCCAAGTACATCACAGTATTATTAAATTATCGCGTATCGCTTAAAACTTGCACAGATACAATATCAACTCACGTCATATCTAATTGTGGAATATTGCTCGACCACATTATCGGTGTGACCATTCTGCCCCGTGACGCCATTTTAAATACTAGCTGAAATACCAGAGCCGAGCCACTCACACCAAAATTAAAAAAAAGTTACACAAGATTTTGACGTCAATGGCTGGCCGGTTATAATCTATGAAAAACGTTTCAGCGCGGCGCCATTTTGAATTTTAGTCACAATTTTTTAACTTTACTTAATTGATTATTTTCTATTTATTATTGGAGACATAATCTATTGGAATTTAATGTTGATATGTAGGAATAATAACTCACATCATAATTTTCCGATACCTTCACGATTCTTCGAATTTTTTTGTTTTTCTTGAGATTGAATTCCTAGTGTTAATGAATATGGTGACTACACCAATTAATTTTGACCACCAATGAAGAGGTCAATTAAAATGGTCATAATTCAATAGGTTATGTCATGATGCACTAGGCTAGGTTACGTTGGAAGGTCAATATTGTTTGCAATTTATATTTATGTGGCAAGACAAATAAAATCACGTGTTATGGTTTTAGTATATGGTTACAATTCTTAGATTTAAACTGTTACAAGTTTATATATTGGTATACCTAATGTATCATTGGGGTCTTAAATGATTCACGTTATTAAAAATGTGAATATTTCAAAATTCATCTATTAAAGGGGGTGAAAATCTTTACAAAATGTAGGTAGGTAAAAAAGTACTTTTTCATGAGTTTCCTGCGGCGTATCTTTTCAGCAAACACTGTGGGTGCTTATCGTGCGCAGACGAAGTTGCGGGCAGAAGTCAGTTAAAACATACATATCGAACGAATTTAGATCAATAAACAAAATATTTTGGATGTAAATAATTTCTGATGCCTTCGCGGTTATTATACATTGGAATGAAACAACTATAGACGGATTTAACTCGCGTATTTTATTTTTATTGGCGGACGTTTCGGAGCCTTTACAGATTCCATAATCGTAGCACGACTCAGCTGACAATAGTTTTATGCTTGGATGTAAATTAATCATCTCAATGACTGTAAATTATTATAAATTGATCGTTTCTTATGAATTGTATGGAATATTATCTTGGATCGTTTTAACTCATAGTAGAAAGTTCAAGGTGATATTTATTGTGTTGCAAGTAGTATTAATTGCAGTTAGAAATCTAGATGGTTCTTGTCTTGTTTACCTAACTTTATGTATGTTTACGTAGCTTTATGATATTAAAGATGAAATAGTAAAAGCAGTTGGTATAATTGTTTATATTTTATTGCACAAAAGTACATTTTCTGTACATTTAAACGGAAAGCGAACTTAACGCTTTCTGCATTTAAGTTACAGAAATACACTGTAGGTTTCTACATTTTTTATGTTTTGCAGTAGATCAGTGCTTTATATTTAATGTGCCTACCTAATTTTTCACTTGCATAATTTCACAAAAATTCTACAGTTGAGTATTGAAAAATCTGAAAATAATCTTGGAAGCAAGTATGCAAATTTAAATGGTATTGAATATTTAAATATTATTTTGATATTAATACTGGGGTCATAGTTTTAGTGTATACTACTTACACGTTAATTTATGCACTACCTACATAAACTGTGTAGGTAAAACCTATTGATTTTTTTTTTAAATCATATATCATATACTTATTTAACAGTATGCTTTCCCATGAACAGACAAGTGTTTGCTCACACTTTGCGCTTATAAAAAAGGACATTCTCAGAGAAATATGCAAAATAAATAAGCTTTTACTTTCAACTTAAATTGTTTTCACGGTAACGCTTAAGAATTGTCAATATGCCACGGTCATTTAGAATCAATGATTCGGCCATTTAAAACTATTAGAGCTATTTACATAATGTTTTTTCATATTCTTTAAGTCACTAAAGTGTTCAAAAGTTTACCTGGACACCAAAAGTAGGTAAATATGCAATTTTTTATTTCTGATGCCTGTGCTTAATACACTTTGGTATAAGACAATTATAACAGATTTAACTTACGTTTTGTATTTGAAGACTTTACATGGGAACTGTCCCATATTCGTAGCAAGACTAAGCTGATGATAGTCTTTACGCAAAAATAAAATACCTACTTACACGAGTTAAATCCGTCATAATTGTTTCCAATGTGTTATAACCGCGAAGGCATCACAAATCATTATCAAACATCTAATTAGACTATAATTAATTTAAAATTCATCGTAATACTTTTACAGTGCTTTAATGGACATAAATAGTTATACATATATCTTTTATATTTTTAAAAACCTAATCGTTCTAGTAGTTAGTAACGGTATAACCTGTCAATCCACTTATGTCCTAAACCAGTTCATACAAATTACTAAGCCATAACTCATTTAAAGAGCAAACAAAATAGCTTGAAAGATTAAAGTAAATTTGAAAAACGCTTACAGAGTCAAACCGTCTCTCGTCAATTAAATAATATTTACTTATTTTTCTGAATATAACAAAGCCTACGATTGGAGCTTATCACTTTAAAAATCTGTGAGGTCTAACCGTCATGTTGCATCAATACCACGCCAGTAATTTGGCTCTTATTAATTACTAGCGGCCCCGGCAGACGTCGTCCTGCCCGTCCGATTGTTTCGTCAAAGATCTGTCAAAGTCTTCTAACTGTCACTTAATGAATAGTAATTCTTTATAAGGCTTCATATTTTCCCCGTTTTTTACACATTTTCCACTGTTTCTTCGCTCCTATTGGTCGCAGCGTGATGTTATATAGCCTAAAGCCTTCCTCGATAAATGGTCTATCCAACAAACAAATAATTTTTTAATTCGAACCAGTAGTTCCTGAGATTAGCGCGTTCAAACAAACAATCAAACAAACTCTTCAGCTTTATAATATTAGTATAGATATCCGATATAAACAAAGTTTGTCTTTATCAGTAAAATACAATGATCAGTCACATGATTACTCGAAAATTTGTTGATTTGTTTTGTATGTAAGACTAGCGGCCCTACTTTTTTTAAATATTTTTTTATTTTAGTAGCCTATGTTACTCAGGGTGAATGTAGCTTTCCAATGTTGAAAGATCAAATCGCTTCAGTCGTTTTCAAGCCTATTCAATACAAACACACAAACAAATGTTTCCTCTTTATTATATTAGTATAGATGACCTCACATCTGTAACATCATTTTGATCTTAAACTATTCAACTTAATTTTATTTCAATTATCGTGAATTACCTGGACAAGCAGAGCCGTGTTACTGGCGTGAAGGTTAAATATCGAGAGGTTGCATCTAGGAATGTGAAAAAATAATCGATTAAAAATCGATTGTTTTAAAGTAAAAATCGATTTTAAAACGTGGTTTTTTTTAAATTAATAATCGATTTTTTTAATCATGAAATAAATACACCCCGAACAGTTTAGTTTATTCATTTTTAATAAAACATTCACTAGATGGAGTTAGACGATGAACTGTACTACTTTACCGACATTCGTTTGATATGATATTAATTATTCGTTGCTGAAACTTCATTTTTCAAACAATTCAAATTTGAAAGGTTCTCGTGACAAAAAGTTTTTAGTGTTTTAAAAGTCCCGTTTTTTATAATGTCTTCGACTAAAAGAACGACAAGTAGTTGGCGTCAATATTTTCATGTTGACAATAAATCTGGCAATGCTAAATGTAAATATTGCCGTTTTTTTTTCTACGTATAAAAAATCGATTCATAAATAATCGACTTTTCTTCAGAAAAAAATCGATTAATTAAAAATCGATTTTTATCTACAATGTCACATCCCTAGTTGCATGCCTGCTTAATGTCATACATATCACAGACGGTACGTGAGTCGCCGTAGCCTTTGTCTAGACGCATCTAGCCTTTCAGCCGACTTGTCACGTGTGATTTTTTCTACCCCTATTAAATTGGAACCCCTTTGAAATATGAGACGACGAAGTGATAATGATGTAGGTACGCAAAAAAAAATTGCTACATGACTCGCTGCTTCTCTGGAATAGTGTCACAACTCGAAATGTGTTACCATTCTGAATTGAAATTTATATGTGACGGTTGACAGTCTTAAATGGAGTAACAAATTATTTCGAGTTGTGACACTATTCTAGAAAAGCAGCGATGTGTTCTTATTGTCTGGAATACAAATGCATGGCATGTTGTAGCAAATGTCTAATCGTTTTTGTTTTTTATGACGTTTTTTATTTGTTACGTGTGTTGTATAACATTACACTCTGTCAAATTGACGTAATAATAGAACAAAATCATAATTGTCCTGAGATATTCAAGATCTTAGTATGCGTAGGTCTAGAATATAAACGAGTCATTTATACCTGTCATTATTACAACTAAGTCTATTTATATTTTAGTATATTTAATACTTGGTGTTGTTAAGGCGAGTTGGAGGTATGTCCCGCCCATGTAACTTCAAAATCACCTACAATTAATATGCAAAGATCAGTACTTGAGTCAAATCGGCTCCATTAGCCAGTTTCATGGCTACGTACCCAATTTGTCGTCGCATAAAGCCTTTGCCATTATACTTGAACATGAGCTCAAATCCTTATGCACCACATTACAAAGTCCAAATTTGCATAATCTTAATGCACTGAAAATCTGCAAAACTATAACGGTGTGCGCCATGTATGGTTCGACCATGACAAGCGATTTGTTGCACTTTTATCGCGACCCCATTCTGCATACTTTCGTCGTATCTTCCTATATAAATTTCTTACGAGGCCCCCAAATCAACAGTTTCATCTCAACTTTAAAAGTTAACCCATTTTACTCTATCCATTAAAACTTATACAACCATTTTAAACTAGCAACACCGCCATTAAGGTTTTTTAATGACAAGACCATAATCATTAGCGATTTCGTGTTACATGGTCAGTTTTATATTTAACCGAATGTGTATAATTACGGCCTCATGAATTATGAATTCTAACGTTTATTTAATGTCCAACTGGCATCTTGGCGAACAATACCATGATTATATATTCCAGTTTAAATTCGTTGTACGAACTGAAATTCGCCTTAATTAAGGCATAATCTGTCATCAAAGCACAACCATAGAGGTCTTAATTTGTGAAGGTTTATGTAATTTTGCAACGCGAATGGCAGCTTTATGTTATGCTCCAAGGCTGTTTGACGTAGGATCGTTGCCGATGCGGAAAAAAGCGTATGGTTTATTTATGAATGAGTGCAAACTAGTTCCACGGCGTCTTTGTACGAGGTTCGTTTACTCTGTTCTAATAAGGACGAGACGAGACGCTTTTCGTAATTTATTTAAGCTCTTTTGAAGCGGGCCGGTATTTGCAGTTTCGTAAAATGATGTCGGCAATGATTTGCTTTATTTGGACACTTTTATTTAGAGGTTGTCAAAATATAACGTTTAGCAAACAATGCGTTCGTAAACTGTTAAATAAATAGTGTTACGAGAATTTGAAACACGTGTACTCTTGGACTTCACTAGGTTATCAGATCATCGTCTTAAAAGCTGTTCCCTCACGTTTCTAAATAAAGAATAGGTATATATAAAAAAATGTCATTGAATAAGTTTACCCGTCACAGTGGATACAGTATCTAACCAAGCACCCATCTCACGTCTCAGGTTTCTTGCTTCTGCTAAACCAGATCTTGAATTCTCAGTACTATACAATCAGCAATATAAGTTATTTACACTTTTTAACGGCATACAAATAAAGAACAAAATGGCGCTTCTCCTGCCGTTCAGGCACTTTGGTATTTTAAACCTTATTCCAAAGAAGTAAGGTAATAAATGGTTCTTGGTTCTTGTGTACAGTTTTTTAGTTAATCACGTAATTTTCGATGAAGAGATACAAATATGTTCGATCTGCTCTTGGATTGCATTAAGTGCGATTACAAGAATTATCAATTGGCAATTATAGCAAGAAATGTTATGGTTGGAATGAAGCTAGGTGACATAAGCGAGATAGCAAATAAGAACTAGTGGTCTTATAAATACAGGCGATTCGGTATGGTCATTAGGTGAAGCGAACTTACGTATGATAAAATGTTAAATTTTAACTAAGTTCGAGTAAAGAGTTTTGCCAACATAACTATAATAATTTCTGATGCCTTCGCGGTTATTATACATTGGAATGAAACAACTTTAACGGATTTAACTCGCGTATTTTATTTTATTGGCTGACGTTTCGGAGCCTTTACAGATTCCATAATCGTAGCACGACTGAGCTGACAATAGTCTTATGTAAAAGTCGAAACGTAACGTCAGCCAATAAAATAAAATACGCGAATTAAATCCGTTAAAGTTGTTTCATTCCAAAACATAACCCTGTTTTTATATTAGAGACCCTAGAAATTGTATAGGTACGAATAATCATATCGTATATTTAAGTGTGGGTACCTATATATATTAATATTATTTTTGCAGAATGATACAAAGGTCAAGTGTTTCGTTAAAATGAAATCTTTATTCACTTATCTTCCTTGGTTATTTATTGATAAGTGTCAGCAAGAGATAGCCTTTGCACTATGTCATCATTTTTAACATTATATAGTTATACAAATGTTTTTATGTACCTACGTATTTTTTATTTTTGTTTTGGACTATAAAACTAAAGTACGTCGCAGTATATAAATGGCACGTGTCATCCGCGAATTATAAGTTTTACCCCTTCAGGGGTATTTATTTATTTATTCTTTATTGCACAAAAAACAACTAATGTACTAAAAGCGAACTTAATTCCATACGGCATTCTCTACCAGTCAACCTTTATTTACCCCTAGGTTAAAAACCTAAACCTTGGATCTACAGTAAGAACTTATTTAATTTTATGTTAAATATTTTTACTTTGCGAAGTACAAAATCACTTAGGCTGAGTAAATTAACTGGAAGTGTATTTATTAGTCAGTAATTTTCTTAATAGAAAGCTCGGAATTTAGACATAAAAATACATCTTCTAGCCTTAGAGGCATAAAAAACAAATACATTCCATAATTCCATACTAAAATGCTAAGAATTCTGATTATTCTTAAGGAATGCTTTACGACCCAAGCTCTAGTAGTTTAAATTAAATTATAGCCAATAAATTTGACAAGCACTTTCTTTTTCTCCTCTCGTGTGAATATAATACCGATTTAATAATGTGTGACTTGTTTACTGATGATAAACAGAAAATTAAACCCATGCTTGTACCGCCCGGAGTGTGTATTACTAACATGAAGTAAGTATAGATGACGATTCAATTTACATGTTAACGTGTTGTAATGTTTATAGCGATATTACAATTTCGTTATATAGAAAATACTAGCGCCCGGCTTGTCACGGATTCCTATGTTATTTTTAAATTATTCTATAGCGTATGGTACCTACTCAGGGTGAACGTACCTTTTAAACAGTTAAAGAATTTTTCAAATGGGTCCTGCCGTTTTGGAGCCTAATCAATCCAAACAAACAAATCTTTCCTCTTTATTATATTAGTATAGATAACTGAACGGCGTGCTTTATGAACAGGCGTTACGTGATAAATATATAGGGTGTCTACCCTAGATCGGTAAATGACGAAGTTTGTACAGGTCATGTTATATTTATCTTAAATGGCAAAGTTATAAGTGAAGTTAGATGCAAGATGAGTCCGGTCTGAACATGGCACGGTCCTGCTCGAAGCAACTTCAGGGCGGACTAAATGTTTAGCCGTAATTGGTCCAGTCGTTTCGGAGCCTATTCAATCCAGACAAACAAACAAACCTTTCCTCTTTAGTATATAGATGACATATCAACACAGGTTCTAATCTACTTATAGTTTAGGCCCTGCTTTGACATGACAGTCATGACAGCTTCCCATTTTGTATATAAATACCTATAGATTGAATGGAGGCTGTATGACACACAGTTAAATGCAACTTTCTTTAATATCTCAATTTGGTATCTTGTAACTTGATTATAAAGGTAAAACAAGACATTAAGGCTGTCCCCTCACTCATTTCACAAACGTTAACTCTGCAGAAATATTCACTTGTTTATGCTGAATGTAAATTATCGGATTTTGAATAAATTTATTTGTTGATTTATAATAATTGCTCGGTATATAACTACATAACTACTTGTTTTTATTGTTAATAATTCTTCATTAGTGTTTGCAAAGAGTATTTGACTAAAGGTGCTTATGACCTTATTTTGCTAGAGTAAAACATGTTCCTATAAGTTTAAGTAAGTCCCGAGTACCTAAGCTATGTGCAACTTATCTATCAGCTAAAAAATATTACCCAAGATTAAAAGAGATTTCATTTATTTCTCAACTAGCTTCTGCCCGCGACTTCGTCCGCATGGAACTCCTCCTTTTTTGCAGTCGGTTAAAAAGTAGCCTATGTCCTTACTCAAGCTCCAGACGTTCTTTGTACCAAATTTCATTTAAATCGGTCCAGTAGTTTTAGCGTGAAAGCGTAACAGACAGACAGAGTTACTTTCGCATTTATAATATTAGTAGGGATAGAGCAATAGAGCAATAGAGCAAAAGTCCCAACCAAAACGACTAAAAATCACTATCTCAGTTTAGTTATCTGCCTACTGCCTACCCCCTAAGAACGATGGCGTGATTATTTATAGCCTATGTCCATTTCTAGGTTATCATCTATTACTATACCAAATTTTTAGGCGTGAAAGAGCAACAGACAGACAGACAGACAGAGTTACTAACGCATTTATAATATTAGTAGGGATAATCACACAAACAATATTAATATAGGTACTTAAGTAAGCTAAATTCGTTAATAGACATGACGACTGTCAAGTAGATAACCAGAAATTATTGGACACGTTTTTTTTCCTTTCTCAACCAAACAATAAATAACAAAGATAATCGCATAATATTATAAACTGACATACTATGTGGAATTTCGTTTTCTTTGCCCCTATTGTATTTGTTTACGTTTCTATTTAGAAAAGCGGTTAGCACTTTATATGACTTTATCAATGCACAAAATGTGACAAGTGAACAATTTATAATTTTAATATTATTGACACATTGGAATGAAACAACTATTAACGGATTTAACTCGCGTATTTTTATTTTATTTTATTTGCTGACGTTTCGGATTCTTTACAGTTTCCATAATCGTAGCATGACTGAGCTGACAAAAGTCTAACGCTAAAGACAAATAAAATAAAATAAAAATACGCGAGTTAAATCCGTTAATAGTTGTTTCATTCCAATGTGTAATAACCGCGAAGGCATCAGAAATTATTATTATTGACACAATTAATGATTTTTAATACCCCCGTAGTTTTAGCGACAACTTTAATAAGTTATAACAAGAAAAACGTTTATATTTGGACTTTATGAGGTCGTATAAAGCTTAAGAAATAATGTATGATCCTAAACTAGGTGTTAACAAAATTCGGGTGTTCTGATAGATTTATTCCTTCCTGCTCCGTGATTTTAACGTCCTGTAATAAAGTAATCAGCTCTTTATGTTTTTTAAACAGGTCTTCCGGTAGTTTATTCCACTTACAATGTATTTATTAGTGCCCAATTTGGAAAATTATAACTTATAATTTTAACAAATTGTTCAAGAAATTTGCGTTTTTATTTAGAGATAGAAAAAATAAAACGTGATTCTTAGAACACAACTTATAGGTAATAAATAGGTGTCGTTTGTAGGCTATATTTTAATTTTTAAGCGATATTTTAGGTCCCAATGAATCATTTCCTTTAATTAATAATTTAACGTTGGATTCGAAATTAAGCCAAGCTTACACTATAAGTGTTAGACAACGAATACATATATACCTACATAAAAGACATCCAAGATTCACCATACATATACATCTGTCCATAGCAGGATTAGAACCCACAACCTCCAGTTTTGTACCAACACGTCTTCATTGACATAATAACGAGTCCGCTCAGTTATCACAATTTTAATTTCAGTTAAGTATATATTTTTTGTTTTGGTCCAATTTCATATTACAGATTTTAATCAAAAATTTAACTGCACCATCAACTTTCAAAATTTTGACGAAGATGAAGTGATTCCATGTAAACATTCATAGCTTTTAGAAAAAAGTAAAAATACAGTAAAAGTGACCGGCCTCAAGAGTTACATCCTGTCGGCATTGTTTAGAAAATAAAGGCAAACATTCATTATTTCCACGGAGATAAAACTGGCCATAAACGCGTCGTTAAGATAAGCGTTAATTTCTAAGGAAACTATGAGGTTTATGCTTTCACTGCAAACTGACTCTATACTTAAATCTGCTGAAAACAAAAAACATCCACGACAATAAACATCCAAGACAATATTTTATCTAATACTAGCCACCCACCCCGGCTTCACACGGGTGCTATTATTTCCTCTTGAATCACTTTATTTTTTTTAAAAAAACTGCATCAAAATCCGTTGTTTAGTTTTAAAGATTTAAGCGTACATAAGGAAATAGGGACAGAAAAAGCGACTTTGTTTAATACTATGTAGTGATATGAAAAATATTAAAATAATAATACTAAGTAGCTATGACGTTATACCGACTAAAAGTGGGTGGGTATATTGTATATTGATAAAACCGCTTAAACAAACATAATAAGTATAATGTTTTATGCTTTAGGGGCAAAACATTCTGCTATCAAAACGCAAACTGATAAATCACTTTCAAGGGGGCTCCACTATCATTTTATTGCAACTACTCACAAAACGAGTTAAAAAATATAACAAAACCAATATTTACACACAGACTTTAATTATGATGTTTATGTCTTTAAAAATCAATATTAAAAAAAATAATTTTCTCTCCAAAAATTACCGGTGAGCCATGAAAATAGAATGTACACCCATTAATCAAACTGTCACATTATATAAATACTTTTAAACGCTTTGGAAATATTAATTTATATAGACTTACATGCCCTATATGGTAGGTTCGACTCGGTTCGACATCGTGTCATTGACATGAATTTAAAAAGTAAATTGCTATTACCATGTGTTCAAGAAATTTGTAGGTTAAAGGCTGTACTTGTTTTGCAGTATTAGTTATTCTACTATGTTAATTGCGACCACACACATGGCTAATTTGCTGGTATTTTGTCCAAGCATTTGTTTTTTACGGTGTCTATTAAATCGACTGTTGCACAGATAAATAATGCTAGCTGGAAAACAGCTATTGAAAACAAATGAAACTTAAAAAATGCACAATATTCTGACAAAATGAATGCGGTTGTAAATTATAGGAAAAATATTTTGACACAACGCCGTTCTGTACTGGACAATTTCGATTAATTATTTCGTCATATTTATTATGATTATTGCCTTTAGACTATATTTCTTTGGTTCTTTTAGATAAAGCCTAGATTCTACGGATGCTCCTTAAATCACCAATAGATATAACCACAATAGAAGATACTATTCTTTTTGTGTTTTCAGCACTTTTCTCAAAAATTATGAAGTATCTCTACGTCATTCAGTTATCACGAGCTTATCTGTTTTGACATTTCTCATGACTTTGTCACAGTCATCACCCTCATAATATCGTCATTACGTATAATTTCTACATTAACTTTGTTCCACTTTACACCTCTAATCATCATTATGTGGTTTTCCAATAACGTAAACTATGTTAACACTATGGGTGTAGTTATGGCTACAAAATTCCTACTCCCGCTGTGAGGGAACGGTCGAAATCCCATAAATAAAAAACTATTAATCGACAGTAATAACTATTGTTATTTATTGGTCTATAATTTATTGAAATTATTTTCGTGTCAAATTCCTACTGTCTTGCCGACGCGTTCGGTTTAGCTTTATATTATGTCTATTTTTGGTTGTTTGTGTACCTTATCGTATTCTAGTAGTTTTTTTACCTTTATATTATGTCTATTTTTGATTGTGGTAAGGTACACAACCTTATCGTTTTCTAGTAGTTTTTTTGACAGCGGAAATCGATCTAATTAAAAGGTATTTTTGAAAAAATAATATTACATAACCAGAGCTATGTTCCATCCCAAGTAGGTACTAATTCTCTCATAATATACTTAATGACTAACATATCCACGCAGGACCTAAACTGTAATAGTTAAATATTTAAAAAAAAAATACTAAGAAAGGATTTTTTAGAAATGTCACCCCCGAAGGAGGTCAAACAGGGCGGGTGCTCATCGTGCGCAATCGAAGTCGGGTGTAGAAGCTAGTAACTCTCATAATACTTTCAAAATACGCAAGAGCACGTAATATCTAACCACATTTACACTCACAGCCGCAATAACTCCACATCAATTAACATTTCAATCGAGATAAAACACGTAATAAAAATAAACCAATATCACTGCAAACTGCAATCGACGGGATACTGCATACGAAATGTTGTAAGTTGCATGCACTTATAACTCTGAAACAGCCTTTTACCGCACGGGATGCGTCTACGCACCTCTTAGCACTACAAGAAGAACACAAAAAAAAAAACCAGTACACCTACGCCCACGCGAGGAAAGCAGGTTCTACCACACCATCTAGAAATGCTTGTTTATTACCTGCTTTACTTATACTGAGAGCTTTATTAGGCATCAATATACCAAGAACTTGATTATAAAATCTATTTATGGAAAGCATCTTGTAATCGGGTCAAATGGAACATTTCAATTTTATTACATAATGGTATTTTACAAGCCCTCTATTAGTACGGTTTTCGTCTTAGCTCGAGTTGGTGAAATTGTTATTGAAACATAATTGAAGGTCAAGTACAGATGTAGTTCACGGATTTGTCCGTTCTGAAACTTGATTCAGGCTGTCTAAATAGGTACAGCTAAATCCGAACTTAACTCAAACAATTTACAATTTCTTGAAATATGCTGCGATAAGATACAAGTCTGAAGACCAAAAATAGTTCCCAGTACAACAGATATAAAATTCCTCGTTTTATCGAAGCATCAGACCAACTGCCCGCAGCACTTTTAACACGCTTTACAATGTAACAAAGGTTGTAATAACAACATTGATTTAGATATCCTTCTTCCAGCAATCCTTTACCCCTGTTACACCACAATCCGTAGTCTCCTTACTCACCGATAATTATATGGTGTTCTGTTTACGTTTTCACTGCTAGATTTTCTTGCGGATCATTCGAAATTGAACTTTAGGGTGTAAATTCTAAAGTGGTTATTCGAGTAAAGGTGGTGTTGGCTAAATCCGACATCGGAGATCATAAGGTTAATGGAACCCCGCAGCGACAGACCCCGGGTACGGGAGTTATGGGGACCCCGCCGCAACCAATATATTGCCAAGCGCGACGGGTGCCAATTCTCTGATATTAAATCGATGAAACATTCAATACCATTTGAATCAATTGACGGTATAATACAACGGTTGAGTGAATAAAATTTAATGCAATTGTGGCATACCCTAAAATCAATGCAACTGTATCAAGAATATATTAATGGATATTAAACATAGCAGGTTCAAAAAATATCGAAAAGGAATTTGTCTCAGATTCTACAGTAAAAGATGTGCCTTAATCTTTGTATGCTATATAAATATAAGTACTAAAGTTTCCATTACTGTTAATAGATATTAAAGTTTTGCAAAATTTTAATCGCGCAAGCTGCATTAAGGTTTTAAATACTGCTAATTAAGTTGCTTCATGTCGCCACGTTATCGTGTTAATTACGTACTAATATGATAACTTTAAACACCAGTATCGCTGCCTGCTGTTTTTTAACTAGCTCATTCGTATTCAACTATTTCTTTTCCCAATTCAAACCTGCTCATGTCCCGTTCTTTATCCTTCAATTTGAATAACCACTCGCTAATTACATAACACTTTCTGGTTACAAGCCATTTGAAACCGATAAACATTAAATAGTAGAATTTAAATGTTACCAACTTTTGAAAAGTTGTAAGTACGCCAATACGATTGCATTTCGCGGAGTTTGCTCGAGACATTCATACAAATTAACTTTAATAGAAATTGCAACACTATCTCCAACATTTTCATATTTGCGTTTCTTTGCACAAATATAACCAAGTAATTTCATTAACGTTAATTGTTGGGTAGTTATTAATTATAATTTGTAATTAATAATTAATTCCCTTGATAATATTCACACGTTTTATTGGTTAGCTTTCTCTTGTCCTTAGAATCTGAAGTATTTACCACATTAATAATTTCCCAATCAATCCTAACTTTAATTGTTTCTCCATTAGCGTTTATCTCAGGAATGTGAGAGTGTATTTCTGCATTGAAAACAGAAAAACAATTGCAATTTGCACCAGCGATAACAGCAAACCCGTAACTCAGGAGATAATTTGCCGTCTGCCTAGCTGTCCATGGCTCGATTATGCAAATGACATGGGATAATATCGTAGTTAACGGGACATGACTAGACACGTTCGAACATGTTAAAACAGCTATCTGTGTGCATAAAACACTGGCATTGGTGCCATCATTGATAGGCTCCCATGCAGTCGGTGTGAATGCCTTATTATGAACATTAACTCTAACTCAGGTTTATCTTCTTCCAATAAGGAAGCTTGGATAACATTACAGAGAATTTTATTATTACCTTTATACATGGTGCTTCTCAGTGCAGTGGTAAGTTGCGTGTACACATTTTAATAGTGGTCAGGAACTTCTAAAATTACTTTATGTGCAATAATCGCTCAGAGCATGACTGGCAAATAGCACCTATGTAATTAATTTGAAATTATTCGTGTTGCAATTCCAATAAGGAATTCTTATTCTCTTTCCAATACCCACTAAGATCCTCCGTACAATGCGTCTAATTGAAGATGTCCCATCAATAATATTAACTATTCAACATTTTGCCTTGCTAGACTTTCACCAATAAGCAAATTACTCGATGCTCACTTCAACGTGCTAAAACGCCTCAAAGCAAAACCACGAGCCGTCAGTCATTTCTACCGACGATTATACCTCTTAATTGCCATTTTGAAACAACGTAGAAAACCGTTTTCACTTTCAAATAAACCGCAACGACCACGGAACCGTGTCCTATTATGTTACGCGTCGTTCGCTTGTTGACTTTTGTTCCTATTTGTTATTTCTATGACACAATGTGAATAAGATTTTACGATTCAAAAGCACGGCATCTTTCGCTGGCATCACATTTCACCTTCATTCTTAGCAGTTTTTATTTGGTCCCTGGATACATGTTTGATAGACTTACTAGATTAGTTTGGTCGATTTGTCTACTTGTGATTACCTTTGTTAAACTTCTCGGATTCTCTCCATATTAGGTCCTATTACGTTTTATGTGGATATAAACAATGTATACAGGCTATAATCTGCAAGGAGCAGGCGGCAGATGCACGTCATTTGCGGTGCGATGCAGTCGCGTGTGCTGCAATATATTAACAATATGCGGGTGCAGCAAAGTTATTAGATGAGTCAGTACCACTGGTCATTGACGGGGATGGTTTAATCGGATAAGAGTTTCTAATTTCCTAACTATCATAGGAGAAAGAATTGTACTATTAGAAAGAAAGATTTCGTGTAAATGGAGTCAATTTTGTGGAACAATTTACGTTCCAGGAACTAAAAGGAAGTAAAACTTTAGTGTCCAGTAATACCAAATACGTTCCTTTTTCAAAAGCTTGACTTGGCAATAACCACAAATTCCAAAAAGGTCTAACGCGTAACAAAGTGGTGAGTAGGTCCTAATGTCATTGTTATTGGTCTCAAGACTCGGCTGTTTATAATGCTTTAATCCTTCGACAGCGGCTACATCCACTCCCGTCGCTTTCAATGCAAAGTGCGAATTCTATAGCCGGCCCAATACGGCAAGACATTGCAGAGTTATTCACGCCGATTCGAGGTAGGGTGACTGCTCTTAAGGAATTGTGAATTATTCTAAGTCTATTATGTCTTATTAAGGTAAACAAACGGCATAATTTGAAGTAAGTAAATAATAATGATTTTGTATTATGTTTTATAAAATTGTAATTTAAAACAAATACAAGGAGCTATGTGATGCAAGCGTCAACAGACGAATTTGAAATTTGAAGTTACAAAACTCATTAAACGGTTTGTTAGAATTTTTATAACTTTTATCCGTAGATGTGACTGACGCTTCAAGGGAACGATAAAAAACTTACCAGAATTTCCAAGTAAAATTTGAAGACCTGCCAAATATTGTCCAAAGCGTTACCCGGAGCGGAAAATATTGTCCGTTCAAAAATAAATTCACGATGGTCCCCGCATAAAGCGGTGTTGGTGGTACCCTGGGTCGCTTTATTCCACATTTGCATAATCAGCCGTGTGTATGCACTACTGGGCATACTGCCACGTTACGCCATTAGGCTCGAATTATCCAATAATTCCTCGCGTATGTACCATGTTCCACTATATTGGCGGGACGTGCCTTTTTAGTCCCTGTTATTGGTAGGTTAGTTTTAGCACTTTACACTTTGAGTGCTTATGAAATGGTCTTTTGCCTCATTACGGTTTCATTTGTTTCATGGATGTATTCATATAGATGCTTTTGGATATGTTCATATAGATGCTTTTGACCTTGGCCGGTTGCTTTAGGTTAGAGGTACGAAAACAAAGAATGCGGGTTCGAAACCTGTTAGTGGCAAATCTTAGTGCGATGAGCACGAAATTCTTAGATGCATTTATTTATGTTTGTCGATTGTCTAGTACATATACAATTATACAAGCTTTGCTTAGTTTGGACCTAGATAAATTAGTGTGATTTTTTTTAAAGAAATTTATCTAAATCACTGAGTGATTTCGATAAGGTGTTTTTGTAACATGAGTAACAGGTTAGTATAAAAAATGATGCCCATAATATTAATCATCAATGTAAAATCAATCAGGCGTGATAGGAAGGAGTCGGGTTTTATATTTTGTTTGGGTACATTTCATTGGTTTCAAGCTATTTTTCCCTTATAGTTTGGCTTATAGGCTCTCTGTGTGATATTTCAGACATTAAGTAATCTTCTCCTTTTATATATATACTTACCTACATATAGCTATTTTATGTATATACTTTTAACGAGACAAGTAATTCTGTCACATTATTTATGAGCTGCTATTGCATCCGAATTTACAATTAAGTGTCATCATAGGACATCTGTTTTTATCTACTCTGTAGTTATGGTAATCCAATTCTATTCTATACCAAGATGGTAAAGTAATTATGCGGACATTTTGTATGTGATCCCGGGTTGAATGCGATGCCTTACCGGGAACCACCTGACATCGACAACGCATTCAAGTGACTGACTCTTTAGACGCGAAGTTGCAGACGTTTATTGTGTTGGCATACTTGTTTTTTATTTAGTGATTTGTTCGCTTCAGTTGGCTAGCCTGAAGAAGACAAAACAAAGAGTGTTTTAAAAAGATTGCACGACGCTTGCCAAAGTTTAGTGATTGATTTTACATTGGAGTGAAACAACTATAACGGATTGAACTCTTGTTATTATCTTAATTACTAGCTGACTCAGCGAACTTTAGAGATTTTTGATAAAAAAAGTGAGTTTCGGATGAGTTTAGCAATAAACACCGCGATACAAGAATTTTATATACTTTATGAATAGGTACATTGAATTTATAGTTTGAAATACGCTATAAAGGCGGTATCTTTGAGACTGTTACAAGATTAATACATTCTTTATTTTATGATTCAATTTGGTACATTAAATTGGAGGAAAAGATTATTTGTGGTTTGTTTGTAGGTTGTATAGATAACGTCATTATTTATGATCCGCCTAATGGAGTAAAAACTAGATAAGGCATTGCGCCCCGGCGAATCAATGGAAACGTAATGACCTGCGAGATTTATACAAAAGGAAAAATATGCCTACATCTGAATCACTAATAATAAATGCTATCAGTGTATTTGTTCAGGATTGTGAAGTTTCGGCATAATATATTATGAAATAAATCAACGTATCTCTATATTCTTTCTCTTACCCCACTCGGATATTTTTTTTATTTGTAGACATTTGGTTTTTCATCCCCAATGATTGATGATTTAGTTTTAGAATGACGTCACATAGCAAACATGCATTGTACATTGCAAGTCAAATAAAAGCTTGTAAAAAACCGTCAAATAAAAGCTTGTAAAAAACCGTTAAACCAATCGCGATATAGGTAAGTAAGTTAGTAGCTTAGTACCTATATTGGGATGCAGAATTTGGGGACCTTAATCTAACCTTCAAATAGTTGCAATATATATTGTTATTTAAATGCGCCCAACTACCAACAGCCGCGCTAGCCGCCATTTTGTCGCACGCATCAAAACGCGCAAACTTCATAGCTATAAAACGTCACCGTATGACATCGCTAAGACAAACATAACAGTAGACATATAAGTTACCCTGTGAATATATGCAGATCATTACTAGTATGTAGTAACAAATGTAACGTATTCGTTGCTCATAACGGTCGCAGGGTCATTACTGCAGTAGACATGTTTCCCACACTGTTACGAAACAAGCGCGGTAGAATAGGTACAGTAAGGAGTGGTAATGAATTTTACGGCACGGGTGAAGCTATGAAGTTGGTTGTCTAGAAATTTATCTACCCCGTTCCGTAATATTTCTTTAGATATTTGTTAAATAGTGTTATAATTGCCAATGCTTTTGCGGTTATTACAATTTGGAATAAAACTACTATAAGGGATTTGAATCGCCTTTTTTTGATACGAGCATTGAAGTTGGATATTCTGTAAAAGACAGAGAGACAAAAAAGGTAGAGTACTTTTTAAATTTCTGTGTTACCTAGTTACTTATAAATATAAAATGGCTTAATAGGCATTATTTGACTGGTCGCAAAATAAAGTATCAAATTAAGTAGACTTGTACTCGATGCCTAAATATAAAAAAAAAACATTAACGGTATATATATAGAAAATTTTAAATTAATTATAAAAATAAAAACCCTTTAATGAATAAAGATAAAATGTAATTTGATACTTTTCGAGTGAAATATATTTTATGAAAATTTAAATTAAAATCTTAATTAAGTAAATACCCAAGGGACACTTTTACATGTTAATGTATATGTATATACCTATTACTTATGTCTTTATAGTAAGTAATTGATTGCACCTACTGTTCTTCGGTACGACTCTAAGATAGGTACACTGTTAGACAACGCCTCTTCTAATAATTTCTGATGCCTTCGCGGTTTTTAAACATTGTAATGAAACAACTATTAACGGATTTAACTCGCGTATTTTTATTTTATTTTATTAGGTGACGTTTCGGATTCTTTACAGTTTCGTAGTACGACTGTACGACTATAATCGTAGTACGACTGAGCTGACAATAGTCTAACGTCATAGCGTTAGACTATTGTCAAATACGCGAGTTAAATCCGTTAACAGTTGTTTCATTCCAACGCCTCTTCTATTAAGATTTAGGCAAAAAAAAAATTAAGTCAAAGTGTGATCTTGCTGTGTGATCTGTTACCTAATAGTTGTTTCATTCCAATGTGTGATCTTGCTGTTATTTTCACTCTGTGCCATTTAACTATTGCTAAGCTACGTACGAGTCTCACTAATCTCTTTAGAGGATTACGTTTTAATGGTACCGTTTGTCACAGTATACCGTTGTTCAAACTGACATTGCTGTTTAAATGCTATGTTATGTCGCTTTACACATACATACAGAGTTTTAGCGCCGGCTGTTTTGGATAGTTTATTGTCAGCGGATTATTTTAAATTTATTAATTTACGTACTCTTTTACAATTTACATAATTAGGTATATATTATTTTAAGATCACGTCTTGGCTAGAATGAAAGGCGTAGTTCAGTGGTACATGAAATGACTTACTTATGTGAGGTCGCGACCGTAATAATTTAACGAGGTTTTAAATTAAAAAAAAAAATTAACAAATGTATATACCTAGTTAATTTCAGACTTCTTAGGTAAACATTAATACGATACACATTAGGAGTTTTTATATTCAATCTAATATCAGTTTTTAGTTAAAAAAAATATTTTTTTAGCAAACTTGACATTTACCAACCAGCATTGAATCAAAATTGTGGATTTTCTGTAGATATTTATTTCTGAACCCTAAGACAACGACACGGAAGGATAAATAGAAACACGCACTGTTAAGCAAAGATAGTTATTAAATTCCTTCTCCATATATTTATCTTAAATGCACAGATACAATTGATCGTAATAATGTATGCCCTAAACAGCAGTCGTAAACATTTGTCCAAACTCGCTTGCTCAATAGCCGATTACAATCTAGTACTAGCTATATAAATAAACAATGACAACGCCATTTACGGAGAATCAAATCAAATTCAAACGTCAAATAGATAATTCCTGTCAAAAACGTCGTAAGTAATCCGCCGGTGAAGGCGCATGCGGCCTTACCGAAATGCACGGTTTGAAGCTGCGCACACGCATGCATTATTCAGGACGCTAGGCTCTGTATAATTACGACATCGAATATATTACGTCGAGCACTTTAAATGTCCACTTTTATACATTATCCTATAAATACAATGTCGTCTTATAGATACTGGAACTGTCAGAAAAACAGGAAAAAAGCGATATACAGCTGTCATAAAATGTCAACAGTATTTGCTTATGCTGTGAGACGTAAAACTGGTTTCAAGATGCCTTACAGCATCTACATTGTCATTAACAAGATCCTTTTTGAAGTCTTTTTTTTTCTCGTGCGCCAGCTGTGTTTGAACAGTCAGAGAATCTAATTTTCGAAGCCTCAAAGAAACAGGTAGAAAAAGGCCAAGTGCTATATTACTTTATTATTCAGAATGTCGGTCCCCTTCGAGATTGTTCGCAATCGTTTTACTGAGGGAAAGAATTCATGAAACGGCGTCATGCAAATGAGATATGAGTGCTAGGACTCGGCGTGGGCGCCGGTTCGTGGGCAGTGTTGCCAATTTAGCGATTTTGTCGCTAGAACTAGCGACTTTTGCTTAAGGCTTAGCGACCAAAAAAAAGTTTTGACGACAAAAATAGTTTAGCGACTTATCTGGCGACCTTTGGAGTACAAATTAAAACAGTTCTAGAGCCAATAATAGATACATTTTTTGTCAAATCGACACAGAATTATTCAATGCCAAATTCAAACTTTATTTAATTTAAGTTCCATTTGTATATTATTATGGGGGGGGGGGGGGTGTCCACGAACTTTTTATGGTTATATTTTAGTTTTAGCGACTTTCTGGCGACTTTTGAGTTTGAGTTTAGCGACTCGAATTTCTAGGAGTTGGCAACACTGTTCGTGGGACCGGACCAGCTCTCACTGTTACCAACAAATTTTAACATACTGCTGGCGGCAACGCCCTTATTTTAAAAGCGTGAAAGTCCTTTACGGCTCACCCCGACTATAACAATAAATTTGTGATAAATTACGTTAGCTATCCGCCCCATATCGGTAAATGTTTATCTTTCATTTGATATTGGTTTGAGGATACCTAAGATAGACCAATTTATAAAGATACGTAGTTACCAGCGTTTTGTTTACGAATTGTATGAGAAACAAGTTGTGAACGGTTCTCAGTAAATTTGACAGGTTTAGTACGGTCGTAATCTCTCATAGATTATGACGTTTTATTGGTTTTATTTGTTTTTATTCGTTGTAATAAAGTAGATACAGTCGGACAAGCAATAGCAACGATAGGATCAAACGCGTGCAGTGTGGGGAGCGTAAGTACGGTGCCAGGGTAGGCACTTAATACATTAGTGACATAGTGCCTATATGCAATGCACGCCCTTGGATAGGATGATATCAAGGTGTTATTATTAAGTATAACTTCGGAGCTAGACAGACAAACCTCCCTAAATAAGTGCCAATTCCTAATAGCAACGAAAGGAAACGAATGTCAAATTGTATGTAAATGACATACACAAACGAAAACTGATCAGATGTCGATTCGTGAATTATCGATTGACAATATCTCGGGATCAAGGTAACATCGTTTTATGTGCCACTAGCGGTCCCGGCAGACGTCATCCTGCCCGTTCGAAATTAGGTAACTTTAGTTAGACAACGTTTGTATGGGAAAAGAAAAGGGCGGTTTTTAGGGTTTTCCCGGCAATTATTCGATTTTTTCTCGCCGTAAGAACCATACTTGGACTTCAACGAACATTTAAAAAAAATGGCCAAATTGGTCCAGGTGTTGTCGAGTTATGCGCTTACTAGACAACGGATAAATATACATAAATACGTATAAGACATCCAAGACTCAGGTACAGATGCCAGTGCTCATCACATTGACATCTGCCCCTAGCGGGATTCGAACCCGCAACCTCCGGTTTCGTAGTCAGGGCCTCTAACAACTAGACCAACAGGCCGTCAAATTACGTTTTCAACACGACAGCTACACAACAGTCTTTTGTTTTCCGTGAAAATTCCGGCCTCACGCACGAGGGCCCGATTCGGACTGCGCCCTTAACTATATATAAATTAATTAGTAGGTACCTATTATGTATATATATCCAAAATATTACCGCCTGTAACCTCTCAGAGCTTTGCCATCCGTCTCGTGTGACACGCGTCTAATTAGTCGACTTGCGTGACCAGAATAAATAGTTTTTGAAGTGAAAACATCTATGGCTTATGCGGTTTTTCTGAATAACGTAATTGAGAATTTCTTTCCTCTAAATGAAATCGGGAGTATCCGTAAAAGACCTAAACCGAACTTTGGTATTTTTGTTGATAACTACCTATCTGTATGAAGTTTAATTTCTTATTGTATATGAGTGTGCTTATTCTACCATTCACCCTCCAAGTTTCAGGTCTCTAGTATCAACGGTTGGTTTCAGTTCCGTCAGTCATTCAGGAAAAACCATTTATAATTTTATATGTCACACCTAGATCTAAAGGAATCTAACTCAAAAACCGGAAGATTTGAGTTATGCACACCACCGGATTCCAGCAAAACCTACACTAAAACAGATTTCAGCTAATATAACCCTGCTAGCTTTATTATAAAAAGTATAAATTTATACAGAAAACTCATGCGTGCATATGGACATATTAATCAGTTTCTCGCCTCTCCTGAAAAAGTACCTTTTTTGAGTTAGCTCTCTTTAGATCTAGGTGTGCGATGTGTAGATTATCCTTTCTTTCTTCCGTATTGGTACCTTCGTTCAGTCAGCTGAGTACAGGTTCCACTGGCCCCTTCACCCGACGCCCACGAGCACCGCCGGCGCCGTGGGTGCGACATTCCGAATTCACCTGACACCTCATATAATACTGGCTAATTTAATTATATTAGTCCTTTTTGCATTTGCGAAATTTAAAGAGAAAATAATATAACGGTATTTTTGTCAAATAGTTTTTGAGGTATTTTTGATATATCATTATTACATAGCAGGTGCGTGCAGTGAAGTGTGTATCAGGGTAGACACTTCTTTCATAAAATTCACCTCCATGATACTTATTGCTAGCAAGATTTTAAAAAAATATACCTACTTGATATCATGCGCACGATTTGATCTAATCAAAAACTTATACTATTTACCTACTTCCTAGATAACGGAAAAACATAAAATGCTTTAATGAAATCAAATACTTACAGATACTAACATTCGCCCATAGCAGGATTTGAACCCATAACCTCCACCTTCGTAGTCTCAGAAGCCAACAGGTCATCCCAATGTATACTTGTATTTCCGATAGGGAAAATCGAAAGTTAAGTTCCATAAAAGACAGACCACCTTCACGGCGCTGCAAAGTTGCAAGTGTCTATAAAATTTTTAGGTGAAAATGTCCATATTAAGCTTTGGCATAATACCTGTCACTCGGATAGGTCAGGGTTCTCGCCCACCAACGCCCACCTCTGGCGCCGTCTCGAATACGTAATACAAGACCATATCTAGTGCCTATTAAGTCTATGAATTTAACTACAATTGACCGATTATAAAATTGCTACAGCACCAACCTAGAGAGTTTGCCAGGAGAAATAAATACGGATTTTGGGAGATCGGAAGAAACAAAATGGCAGAATGTACGTAAATGTCGGGTGTATCTTTGACGTTGAAGAATTCGCTTGAAATAAACTCATTGTTTTATGAAATTAAGTTGTTATTCGGGAGTGTTTTTACTTTTCCGGAAGTTAGGAAGACATAGGTATGAGAATTGGGAGGGAGAATACGATAGAATCCAGTCAATTCCCGACTAGGTAGCGCTACTAGCTATTCTCGTCGTCTTGCACTAGACCGCATCTCTATTGTTTACAATTTGACAGCTACATTGCGCGCAATCGCCATTTGATTGTTCTGATAAATATTGACAAGGACAAATAAATATGAATACAATTGACTAATATAAACAAGCAATGGGTTCACTATTTTAGGTATTATAAGTTACAACCTATGAATTGTCGATTCGACATTTTGTCATGTCGATATCTTTTGATTGTTGCGGTCGTCTGTCAAAAATCGGTAACTTTGCCATGTTGACATGAAAAGAAGTTTCTAATTACATATATTGTATTTATTAAATAAAAATGTATGGTAGTAGGTACATAATGTATAAATCACTTTAACGCTAGACTATTGTCAGCTCAGTAGTGCTATGAATATGGGAGTAAAGTTTCCGAAACGTCATGAAATAAAATAAAATACACGAGTTAAAAACCGTTATTAATTTCATTCCAAATATGTTTTATTTTGTAATAATTCTAAAACAGATAAAAGATTCTGATTTTCATTAAAAGATAGACTTGTCTCGTCTTCACAACCTTTTAACCTACAAGTTATAACCTCTCATTTATTTGACATTCAGACATTTGTAATCAGTTTTGTTACTATAATGGATCCTTCTCGGTATTCATTATCCTAAGTCTTGGAATCCTTATATAAAGCTTTTTATAATGATTATAGCGACTAAATACGCTTTTGAGCGAAGTAAAAATAATTCTAGGTATTTCGCATTAAATTCGAAGCTATTGTAGGTACCTAAATTTAAAGATTTACTAAAAATATTAAGATAGGATTTTAACGGTCTTTTTATATAATGTCCCAATTAAATTTGATTTTCAAGGAGATAAAATCATTATTTAAACTACAAATAGCGCATTAATAAATAATTTACAGAATAAACATTGGGTTTTATATGTTAGAAAACTCGCAAATTCCTTATCTTGACATTGTAAAACTGACCTGATAAACTTTTTCATTGATTTGCGTTAGATTATGTTTGGATTAGTTTCAAATTTACTTACGTCTCAAATATTATTTTGTACCATATTCTTTCAAATCTATATATAAAAGGAGAAGCTAACTCAATGTCCGACATGTCGACGCCTTATATATAACGATTATAAACTTGATATTTTGCACATTTTCCTTTAATAACCTTGGTGAGCACTAAGAAAAGATTTTTTGCAAATTCACTCCCAAAGATGGTAAAACCAGGAGGTAACGCAGGCTTATCATGTCCAGACGAAGTCGCGGCCAGAAGCTAGTTAATAATTCTTCAAAGAATCATGTGATGTTTGTATCCACGCTTATCCTATCGTAATTGCATTTCTTTATATGGATACTGGAAATGTTAGCTATTGTGACAGAGTCGTGAGTTTCGGAATTCTAGGGATTGTGGGAAAGATTACCTATGATATAATTTCTCAATAAAAGATAATTTATTGTATATCTATTACTTAGATTAACCTGAATAGGTGCCTATTAATAAGACGGAGAATTGGCATAAGCTCGTTAAAAGTCATGTGGTCAGTTTTGGTTCGTTTATGGCAATTCCTTACATTTTTCATTCATCTTTATAACGTTATCACTTGTCTATTGAAACGGTTTTTATATATTTTTTTGTATTCCCATCGTTAACCTTTATAAAATATATGACCTAGGCCCCTATACTGTACGAAAAGAGCGCAAAATTGTATAGGTATATGTCAATACACCAACAAAAACTCAACACGTGGCGTTTCGTTCACAAACGCAATTCCATACAATTTTGCATTCGATTCGTCTAGCTATTATCGATAGTCACTTGTCTAAGGGTCTTTTATAATATACAATTCGCAATTTAGAAGGCAGGTTCCAATAGTCCTGAAAACTTCTAATTACACAAACCAGCAATCAACCGTGATCTACGATCGCACTGGCAGGCTGCGTTTGCGCAACGCGGCTCCCTGGCGCCATCTACCGTGATCTATCGGCGCCCGCCACAGCCTCATTATACCCTTATCGCGCGTCAATGCAAATCCAACATTTTAATCTTAGAAAACTCCGTTTTCAAACCAACTATTCGCTTGTTTCGAAGTGGGCGGAAAACTGATTGTGAAATTTGGACCGCTCTTACCCTGCGCGTGGGCAAGTAATTATACGTCTAGCCGTAATTTATGTTGGTTAAATATCGTAGAAATTAATGGCTATGTTTGACTTTATATTTATGGTAAATAATTGCCTTTAAAAATATTACGCGAATACGAGAATTTGGAATGTTGAGCAAGTGTTTTAATTGATTATCCAATGCCCTTGACATTGTATTGTTTAAATTGGACTTGTGTATCTAATGACTGTTTTTTTTTCAGGTAAGTACATTACATGTGACGGGAAAAAAGAAATATAATTAAATACGGAAGCAACCTTTGTAAGTACAACGCAATGAAGGATTGCAAAATTATTACTGGCTCATATTAGAGTCGATTCGACTTTGTCAAAAACCAGAATGACTCTGTAGAGTTATCTTATTTCTTATTACTAATGCAGTAACGTTCTTAGTAGCGTAAACAAAATCATAGTGAAAAAACTAAAGCCCCTACTCGAAATCGGCTCATGAATAAATAAACGTATGCAATAAAACGAGGTTTTACACGACACGAAACAGCCGTTCTAAATTTTATTTAATAATTCAGCACGGGTACTAGGAACCATAAAAACAATTCTAAAACGCTATCATCTCGTAAAATCCGGGAAAAAAACTTTGCTGCTCTATGGTGTCTACGGTTACCTACGGCATGGTGTGTATGAAAGCTGAAACGAAAACGTCAGAGGTTAACGTGGACTGTTTTCATTTGATACGCTACTGCCGCTCTTATGGGGTCTGTAGGGAAATTTTGTCGGCAATGATAAATTCTGAACATATTCTAGTGTCTGTATAATTATTTGAATATTTTTGAAAATAATAATAAAATGTCGCGTTTAGTTATTCCTAGATGGGTAAGTATGTGAAAGTTGTTTAAGCATCATACCAGTCACGTTACTTTAATTTACTGCGAATAGTCTGAACGCAAATATGACTTACAAGGCCGTACTGAATATTTAAGTGTTTATTTATTTATTTTCAAATTATATTTTATTACTATTAGAACGCCGCCGATGGGTTTTCCCAGAACATCTTACAAACGTGTAAACGCGTTCTTATCATAGATTTAGAATTACATAGATTTGGTCACACACACATAAACAACAGTGAGCAGGACAACGCTATACGTCTCAAAATTAGAAAAGTGAGATAGACGTTTTTGTTCCTCGTGATTGAGTCCAAGCTTTATATTATAGTTTTTTTAATCTGTGGATAAAAACATGTTACAACGGTGAAGCTACTTACAAAATTTCGATGCCCTTAACGTTTGAAAAATATAGGAATCGCGTGACATTATACCGAATTGCTATCAAATATTTGTATGTAGTTCGGGCTGTTGTTTTATAGCCCAGCATCTAAAAAGTATTCTGCCAATTAGCACGCATAGTTAAATCCAAACGCAACCTCCAGACAGCGGAACCAATTTTTGAATCATCGTTTAAGCGTAAATAAATTTGACAGCTCGTCATGTTTTGTAATCAGCAAAAAATAACCATTAAAGACTGGAAGACGCCATTTTACAAAAGGGCGTTTTAGCGAGAAAGAGAGAGAGGGAGAGAGAGATGGACTGGACTATAAACAAAACAAGAGAGTACTTTTTGATGTACACCGTGTGTTAAATAAAGATAAGCCAAATCCGGATTTAAATTTATTTCGTCTCCGGCAGAAGGCCGATGTTATTCTTTATTGTATAAAAATCCTTTCCAATCCGGATTCTTACAAACCGTTTCCTGGCTTCGTGGCTAGAAATCGACTGTCCCTTTCGTTTCCTTTGCTTCAGAGGGAGAAGAGAAATAATCCCTCTGGAAAATCAACAAGACAAATGTAAACATGGGCCAAGCAATTCTTTTCAAACGTATAAATTATGTAGAATCCCCCGACCGCTTGTTTACGCTGATTTCATCTGTCCCTTTCTTTTTAGCTCACGCTTCGCTAATAAATTTATAATAGAGTAGCGGTCCGCCACGGCTTCGCAGGGAACCCTAATTTTTTTTCAAATTTTTCTATAGCCTATGTCACTCCGAAATAGTGTAGTTTCCTAACAACAATGAAAGAATTTTTTAAATTGGGTTAGTCGTTTTGGAGCCTATTCAATTAAAAAAAAACAAATCTTTGTCTTTATTTTATTAATTTAAAGTACAATTTTGACTCGTTATTTTGTCAAATTGACGTTTTTTTATTCCACCAATAAGAGACGAGCTAAATTTTAATTGGCCTGTGATTGGTGGAAAATGATTAATCACTCGACATTCATTGTCGCTATTGGACCACTCAGATTTGTTCTTATATGCACTTAATTCTCAAATAATTTAGGTGTTAGAGTTTTAACTGCAAAAATGTATTTTTAACAAATTAAACACGCCATTATCTCATTCCCAGGCGTTAAAGGTTATCCAACTTTGCAAATGCTACACAAACTATATCGCCTTATCTAGAGACTTACACAAACATTGTTACTTCGATAACACGTGAATTATCTCATTCAGCAATGAATTTATTGCAAAATTGAGATACGAATTCAATTGGAATCATCCGTCTTCATAAAAGATTAATTGTTGATTCTTTTTTATTGCATTTAATAGCACTTTTAATTTGGTGATGTTGTATTTTACACGCCCTTAGTCGTAACAATTAGTGATTTAAGCTGCAGCTAATTTCTTCTAAATAGATTAGATGGATTAGGTAGGTATCTAATCTAAGCTACTATACCAAACTTGTTTGCCTAGTTAACCTACCATACCTATACTTATCTACCAAACCTACCTGACTCAGAAAACCCTGGGTTCTTAACCTGAGGGTAATTACCCCCTTGGAGGTTACGATCAGCTGGTAGTTGTCTCGAACGCCAAATTTCAAAGTGACAAGTCTGAGCACAGCTTAGCGCCGACTAGCGCGCAAGTTCGTCGTTAGGAGGAGTGGTAAAATCAGTGACCCTAGTTAGGTCATAAGGGTAACGGACCTAAAAAGGTTAAGAACCACTGTACTTATTAGGTACTATCTTCCTTCCTTGGAATAAAACAACTATGAATAGATTTAACTCGCATATTTTATTTTATTGGCTGCGTTTCGAAACCAAGTTTCCATAATCGTAGCACGACTGAGCTGACGTACGTCTGACGCTGAAGTGACTATAACATTTTAATGTGTAACAACCGAGAAGGCATCAGAAATTATACATTGTCTTCCTTCCTACCCAATCTACCGAACCTACTCACCTATACCTATCCAGCTTGCTACTGAAAGGTAATATAGAAGGTTCATAGTAACACATCTTCATTCAAGTCGCATTGTCGTCGCAAACTCGTTAGTTTAATACTTCAATAACGCCAACGCACGAAATACAACCTTAAGACTCTTAATAACAACGTAAAGTTCATTTGATACAGAATCTCACATTTAAAGTCTTATTAGAGTCGCGCGAACCCATTTGCCTTTTCATTTCGTACAATGTTGCTAAATTGAGCTTGGAATGAGATGCATTGTGATTCCGCTGTAATGAGTTCTTTTTGTTTAAATTTATCATTGCTTTTAGTATTGAATAATTTGTGATGCCTTCGCGAACTATAACGGACTTAGTTCGACTATTGGTCAGCTCAGTCGTGCTACGAATGTGGAAACTGTTTTCAAAATGACCACGACAGCTAACAAAGTGAAATACGCGAGAAAAATCCGTTATACTTAAATTCTTTTGATTTAATTACGGTATGTTTGTATTGATATTTTATATTTCTTTCGGGAAATCTTAATGGACTGAGTAAGTTTTGTTTTTCATCTATTTCTCAGATTTAATTACTACCCAGAGGTATATAGGTATGAACATTCAAGAGATTTACACAAACATAGTATTACCTATATACCTACAAATACAATAGGTCCAATCTTACCGTCTTTAACCATTTTCTCTATTCATGTTAAGTCATCACAAAATGTCCTAATACTTTACCAAATATATATGTGTCTACTAGATTATACAAGCTTACATAATGAATACCATTCAAGAACTAAATTAGTTGACATAATCTTGCCAAATTCGTCAGAAAAATATACCGAGTCCTCTTCATTATTTGTAAGAATGTGTTCAGAAACTTAATTCCGAGACGGACGCCTTGACTATTCAAATAGTAAGAGTAATTTCTCTTTATTCATAGGTAGGTACCTAAAAAAACATCCCTTCAAGATATTTAAAAGTATATTTACTTAGCTTTGTTTGTTTGGATTAAATAGGCTCTAAAACGATTGGACCGATATGAAAAAAATCATTCACTGTTGGGAAGCTACACTATTCCCGAGTGACGTACGCCATAAGAAAAAGATGATCCGTGCGAAGCCGGGCGGACAGCTAGTATATTATATAAAAAGACATGAAATATCAATAGGTACTTTATTCCTGTTCCACCTGGGTGGAAAATACGACAACATACATAGAACATTATTTTTCAAAATTCTCAAAAAATGTCCTTTCTAGGTAGGGTGTTTTTTCATGTCCTATTTCGTGACGATCCATTTATTGTGTTGGTAGTTCACGGCACGGGTCGCGAGGTCGTTCCTCGAGTTCAAGCATGCCTCTTAAAATACTCCTTTGTTTATAAATTTCATACATTTGTAAGTTATAGGCCATAAAGAAAAGCCGTTATAAACTGAGGCCAAACGCTTTGCATAAGAAAACATAAACGCTGTCTTTGTTCATCGATATATACTTCTACATATTGGGTATTTTTGTACAGATGTGTCATAATGTAAAAAAATACTAGGTAAGTAATAAAAACTTATTCATCTATTAGACTCGTTGCTGTTAAATTTGCTATTTTTCCATATTGGAATGAAAAAACTATAATGGGCTTAATTCGTGTATTTTATTTTATTTGCTAACGTTTAGATAACTTTACAAGTTTTCCATATTTTTTTCTCTTACCTCGGTCAGTAAAATCGCGATTTTTCTCCGTTTTCAAAATCGATTTATAAAATAAGATCGATCATCCTTTAATTTCAAACAGATTGCTTGAATTCCAGATAAATCGATATACAATTCAAGTTCAGTAATGAAATTTAATTAGCCTGCGAAAATATGACAGCTGTCCTACATATTGGTAAGGCCAAACACATAAAATGCCAGAATTTTTAATGTTTGTTTTTATGTTCTACATTCGAATTTAGGTCGCTTGATGCGAAATTTGATATTGAATGTTGCTAAATTTCTTGGCATGTATACCTACTTATTATGTTACTAGAACTAGCAAACTTCAACATTTTTACCTTTCTGACATTAATGCCTATTTAAAAAAAAATCTCAAAAAACGCGGTACGAAGATCGTTGGGTCAGTGTATTACATACTTGCGGCCCGCCCGGCTTCGCACGGATCCTTATTTTTTTAAATATAATATAGCCTATGTCACTCAGGGTGAACGTAGCTTCCCAACAGTAAAAGATTTTTCCAAATCGTCCAGTCGTTTAGAGCCTATTCAATCCGAAGCAAACCTTCCCTCTTTATTATATTAAGTATAGAATTATTTAATTCCAATGTATAATAACCGTGAAAGCATCAGAAATTAATTTGTAAGTTATCTTAACGTCAATTAATTTTGGAAACTTGTTTCTTAATTAATCCGTCAAAGTTTCAAAGCTTTTAAGTTTCTAGACTAAACAGAATATAAGACGATCTTTGAAAGTATTCATCATTATATTCAATTTAGATTTCAGATCTTAATAAGTTTTAAATGTAAGTTTTCTATAAAACCTTAATATCTTAAAGTAATTTAACTTTAAATTAGTCTTTTATTAATAAAAAATATTGAATAGGAATCCTTAAACAAATTGAAAATTAGGCATATTCTACTAGTTTTTTTATAAAAGACGAGTAACAGTTCATAATATCTATAAAATGGGTAAGTACTGTACTTTTCGAAACGGTAGCAAATGAAATAATATACGCGGGTGAAATCCGTTATAGTTGTTTCATTCCAATGTGTAATAGCCGCGAGGGCATCAGAAATTAATCTATTAAAAAAAATTGTAATAACTCTCATTGAAATAAGTCGACCAAACTTACTTAAGTAAGTACATAAAGTAATGAAAATGATCCTTCCTTACATTGAAATAACTCGACCAAAATTACCTAAGTATGTAAATTTGTAATCAGTATTACGCATTGTGTTAACTAACGCGGTAAACCAAAGACTATTTTACGATGCATTTATCAATTATAAATTATCATACAAATTACGACACCAACAAAATCGGGTTGCAGATACCGAACACAAACAAATAACTTAATTTCGGAGAAATTCAATGTATATTGATATTAATTTCTCGACCTTTTGCTATCTTACGTCAATTAATATTAACCTACTAGCGAAGTACGTAATAAAATGAATACCTAGTTATAAATAGTGTTTGCTAATAGAAAAGTATTTACATTACTTACATTAACTTATGAATTACTAGCGGTTCGCCCCGGCTTCGCACGGGTCCCTAATTTTTTCAAAATATTATATATAGCCTATGTCACTCAGGTTGAACGTAGCTTCCCAACAGTGAAAGAATTTTTCAAATAGGTCGTTTTGGAGCCTATACAATCCAAACAAACAAACCTTTTCTGTTTATTATATTAGTATAGACATGCAATCCCCAATGTTTTCCAACTGTAATTACTAATTGTTTTTTTTAACATAGCTACGCATTTTTAACAATAATTATTCCTCGATCATAATGCACTTAAAACTCACGATCTTTTATTCACTTAATACAATCCGAATATCGTTCTTTGACTGCCTATATACTTCTATTGACGTAATATACTCACATATTTTTATATCCAAAATATTTCTTCCGCCCTCGTAACTCTCACCAGTCACATAAAAGCGGTTTAAACTAACAAACCATCTAATAAATCATCATTTTAATTTTCTTGGCCAAAATCTATAAATACCCACATAAAACCATTGACAATATAAATCAAACTCAACACCGTGCTTCAAACATCTCCATATGGTCTGTAGACGAATTGTCTTTTTCTTCAAACGACATCTGTCGGCAATTAGAGCTGGATCAATTTGGACAGCTATAAATTTTGTTGCTATAAATGTATTCAAATTAGGTTTGCAGAGCCATAAAGCGGAGCTATACGCTTATAGCTTCAGAAAGTTCAATTTTAGATTTGTCTTGGAAACGGCTGAGCATTGTTTGTTCGACTATAACTTCGGTATCGTTGTTCCGATCTTTATGAATTTTGGCAAGAGAGTTGATGCCTATTATAGAATTTGTAAGTTCGAATATCAACGTAATCGGACTACGGGTTACGAAGATATACGTTTTTGTAAATATAATGCATAAGGGTAGATTACTGTTCGGGGCGAACTGTAGGTAATATTTAATAAATACAGTGAAACCTGGTTAACTGGGTCTTCCAAGGGACCTGTAAATTAGTCTCACTTAAAGAGGTATTCCACTTACGCAGTGTCCCAGATATCTAGGTATAAAAAAATACCTGTCTCATTTACAGAGGGTTTCATTAACAGAGGTAAGAAAAGAGGTAATCTCTGTTATAGAGGTGTATTCAATAAAGCAACGTATTTATTTTGTAAACAATTCACTATTTTCCATAAAAAATATCAAAAATGTGGTTTAAAGACAGTTCTCCTGAAACTAATAATTCGTTGTTGACGTTTACAAAATTATTAAAAGTTGGAGGCTGATTATTTTACTGATTCGGGCGCTGAAGTTAATTTTAGTTTTTTTTATTAAAATATTTTTCTTATAAAGACTTTATCCTCGTTTCGGTCTTTTTTAAATAAATACCCGATTAATAGAGAAACCGCATTAAAACTACCAAGTTATATAAGGGCCGATTTAGAGAAGTTCGAGTAGGTAAAAGAGAGAGGAGACATCCGAGGTCCGAGGTAGCCTATGTGTACCTACTGACTTTATCCCAGTTACAGAGATAAATACACGCGACTTCTCAATTATAGAGGTAATTAGGACAAGAAAATAGAAATAACTTATCCCAGATAAAGAGCTTGCTTTTGTCTTACTAACAGAGGTAATTCATAGCCAAGGTGCCGGGACCTCAGCATGTGTTCCAGATATGGAGGTTTTTCACTTATCCAGGTCCCTCTTAAACAAGTTTCACTGTATTAGTATCATTGAAAAATTCATACCAATTAATCTAGTCCTAAACTAAGCAAAGCTTGTATTATGGGTACTAGACAACGGAACATACATAAATACATATAAGACATCCAAGACTCAGGTACAGATGCCAGTGCTCATCACACTGACATCTGCCCCTAGCAAGTAGGTATCTAACCCGCAACCTCCGGTTTCGTAGTCAGGGGCTCTGACCACTAGACCAACAGTCCGTAATGGAATTATAATTAGGATATGTACTAAAATATACCTAGTAATATATTTCAATTAAAATATAACTTGTTATTAGCTATTTGTAAATTGATATGGACTTCAGTCCTTAGATCTAGACGGGGAAATTGTACCCATTATTTATTCGTAGCATTGAGTACAGTTGCAACCGAAACGATTTGTTAGGATTAAGAACTAACTTCTGTAATAATTCAAGAGTTTACAAATGTTAGTTGATGAATATCATCATCCTTTCATCGAGATGATTTAAGTTATATTAATTACTACATTGAGAGACGTTTGTGTACTAGTAGTTCGCTCCGAACGATGAATTCGCTTTTTGTATTTTTTTCGACAACGTGTACCTTATATTTGTAACCTTGCTTATTTTTTTTATGTTCGAAGTAAAAAATATATTTTTTTTTTTTCGAACTGAATACTGAAGCGCAGTTAAAGTTAAAGTTAAGTTAATGGGCCTTTACTGCAAAACCGGACGGGTGGCGAGACTCCTGAAAGGAGACTCTTTAAAAAATATAACGATCAACGCGCTTGCCAAATTTTTAATAAAGATTGTAACGATACCTACTCAAGTTATCGTCAAACTAACATACAGCTCTACCGTTACCCTAGGCAAGACAAATTAAAAAAATCCGTTTTCGCTCGGTTGATTTTATTACTGACAGTAAAAAAAGGTATATTAAGATATATTTGCTAGTCAAACTTTTGGAAATATGATGCGTAAGCTATAGATATATTTTAATTTCACATTGTAGTATTCATTGATTACGGAAATAGTTCGTCAGTAATTTTTAATTTCGTCATTTTATATCGTACGTTGCGGACCTAATAACTAAATCTTGTAATGCCGCGTAGTTTTTAACTATTCACACTCTCTAAAACAATCTTCATAATAATAAGTATTTGCAGAATGAATTAGAATTTATTAGAAGTTGCACATTGTCAATGGTGCCAACATTAAACTTTCTATATACCTAACCGAATGATAACACCTTACTGTAAATATACATAAGTCTTAGTACCTAAGGCAGAGTAAAGCTATCAAATTATGTAGCGGTACCTACAATTTTACGACCCCCTTAAAAACTTAGTAACTGAATACCTTTACGTTTTAATCTAACGTTAGGGTAGCCATAAAGCTATGTCATTTGAATATTTAATACAATTTAATAACCAACGATGGTTGTCGGAAAATGGCGGATAACAATGTTATGGGTTCGATAAACCGAGCTGCGAAATGTACTTTCTTTGAAGTTGTGACGTAACACGCCTATACACTGTGTAATTTTATGAGGACTGTGAATTTTAGTGTATAAAATTTGTACTAGTTTGTGTGTGACTAAACAGTGGTTTAAAACAGAGCTGGCACCCTAACTATGTCAGGAATCTTACGAGGATTTCTCCCTTGAAAAAGGCTGTCATTATAAGGCATCTGTCAAATATTTTTTGCATCTACTTACACGTGTATTCTTTATATTTGTGCTTAGACAAAAGTAGAAACAATCGAGACCCAAATGGGACTTGCATCCAATCCTAACTAATATTATAAATGCGAAAGTAACTCTGTCTGTCTGTCTGTCTGTTACGCTTTCACGCTAAAACTACTGGACCGATTTAAATGAAATTTGGTACAAAGATAGTCTGGGGTCTGAGAAAGGACATAGGCTACTTTTTAACCGACTGCAAAAAAGGAGGAGTCCCACGCGGACGAAGTCGCGGGCAGAAGCTGGTTCTTTATATTTGTGCTTAGACAAAAGTAGAAACAATCGAGACCCAAATGGGACTTGAACCCAATGATATATAAGTTTACACTTAAATTCAATCTCATTATTCAACATCCTATGTATTTATGTATGTTTATCTGTTTCCTAGTACACGCACAAGTTTAACTTAGTTTGGGACTAGATAAATTAGTGTGGTCCAAAGATAGTTATTATTTATTTGTTTTATCATTTGTAAACAACCCCCGTGACACTAGTCTGCACGACGTGACGGCACATCAAAAGTTTTACAGACACGACTTGTTGATTACCGTGAACTTCAATACCGAATATTATTTATATTCCATTGTCTCGACGACGTGACATGGAAGGGTTAGCGTGACATTGACAACCTATAAGGTGGCCTAAAGCTGAATTTGAGTGGGTTTGATTTGGAGGTTGTTAAAGTTGATGTAGTAAGTTGTACTGCTTTCGTGGTTATTGCATGTTGGAATGAAACAACTGTAATGGATTTAACTCCTATATTGATTTTTATGCTGTTGATTCGAAACTTTACAGTTCCCATATTCGAAGCCCATCACATTTAAATTTGAATTCACGTGGTGACATATTTCCTGCCTCGTCTGAATACTCATTTATTTTTATAGCACTTGATATGAGTCGAGATCATATATTATACGTCTTCTGTCAGGAATTTTGTGTGGAATATATGTTCTTTGTAAAAGTAAATTGGTTCAGTACATACTTAATTATGACCTTTGTTTCCTCCGAACCACTAGGTCACATTTTTGAACTGACGACAGGAATATTTACAACACTTTTTTTACAGTAAAATGATTCCAAAACGGCAACCGTAAGTTTAACATTTAACACGTCTGCTGCCTTATCTGCTCATCTGGTCTTATAAGCAGATCGTACGACTATTAAAAAACATAAACAATTATAATTTTAAACATGATGATAAATTTGAAAGCTTTCTCTCAAAGCACAGTGCGATAAAGATCTCAGCTTCTGAGAGCCTACTAATTAGCAATATTTGAGCTTTTAACGGAAGCATAAAAGCTACCGTAAACATTAGCTTTACTTTCTTTTTCTTTGAGTAAATTGCCTCTAATCGTAATAGGTTCTTTTATCTTAAAATTGACTTCTCTGATGCTTAATGTCTGGTTTTGGTTAAGCTACTATCATTTTATAAACATGCTATATCTAATAATTTCTGATGCCTTCGCGGTTCCAACATGCTATATCTCTTTGGAAAATAAACACCAATTGACCTAGTGTCGAATTATGTGACATTTTGTTTTAATTTAGCAAACATGTGTTTCCACCTTTGCGCCGTCCCATTTAAGCCAAACATGTGTTTCGGCTGGGTCCGCAGCAGAGCATGCGGCTCATCTAAAGCACATGAAATATGCTGCTTTGGAACCAATGTACGACTTTGTACCAGTTGCAGTGGAGACGGCGGGTCCGTGGGGTATGGAGGCTTTAGACTTGTGCAGGCTTTTGGGACGTCGCCTTAGGGAGAAGGGCTGTGACCCTCGTTCCGGATCGTATCTGGTCCAACAGATTTCTATTGCGATCCAGCGCGGCAACGCGGCTGCTGTGATGGGAACCTTTGGGTCGGGTACGGGTCGGAATGGGGGTATACAATAAATGTTTTAGGTACCTAATCATTTATATTGACGAAGCTTGTTGCCGATTTTATGATATTTGTTAACTGACGAAGCCTGCGTTGTGAATTTGACATTTATGTATTAATTATAATTGGATTTGATAAAATTGTACAAACAAAAATTGTAGAATATGTGAACAAATAAAATCGAAATTTAGCAAGTGATATAGATAGAATGTAATTTTGCTTACAGTGACGTTTACAAATATTTCTATTTTATTACAGATGGCTATGACATTGAGAAGTTTTGTTAAAATTTGTCATTTCGTAAATATTTTAAAAATGTTATGCTTCCTGCCCATCTGTTTACTATAAAATATTAATTTAAGCCATAGTAATACCGTGTAGGTGAAATTACGATGTTTATAACTCGCACCATTTTAGGATGTGATATTTCGTAATATCGCCTACTCTCTTGCATTTATCAGAATAAATAAATAATATTATGGCATGTAGGTCGCGAATGTTATTGATCTTTATCATTTATAATAATATAGTGTGATTTTGCTACAGTTTATATAATTATATTTAATTAAACTATAAAACAATATGTTGGCTGATTAATCAATAGGTACTTACCTAAGTAGGTACATATTTATAAGCATACCCGGATCATTTTGCTTTAGGTAATAATTCTAAGTGCATGACACATGTAATATATGTATGCATAAGTGCACAATGCACTCATAGACCGAATTCGCCAGGAATTCATGCAATGCACTGAGTACATGCGCGAATTTTCAGAAATATCTCTATGAGTACAAAAACAGAATCAAAATCGGTTTACCAGTTCGGTAGTTACATAGACGCACGCATATACACACAAACTAGTCAACTCCCCGTCGTTATAACATCGGGAATTAAAAAAAATATTTAGGTAGGTACCTAGTAGACAAAGTCGTAGTGAAAAGTATAAAATCATTGTACATTTTACATCACGACCACCTAGCGGTACATCTATTTAAATAATAACCGTCTATAAATAAATATGACTATTCATTATAACTTTTTAATATTCTTATGTCACAACGCCGGGGTTTGTTCACGCATTTAAAAAAAAATCACGCTCACGACAAGATCCAAACGCCTTTTGTATGTTAATATAGGTATTTCATTCAATAATTACGAGTAAAAGTTTTTGGAACCTAATTATACTTACTACTTAGTTCCTATGTATGTATAAATCACTTTAGCGTTAGACTATTGTCAGCTACGATTATGGAAACTGTAAAGAATCCGAAACGTCAGCAAATAAAATAAATAAAAATACGCGAGTTAAATCCGTTAATAGTTGTTTTATTCCAATGTGTAATAACCGCGAAGGCATCAGAAATTATTATACTTAGTTCCTTTTTAAATTGGGCTCTTTGTCGAGTTTTATCTTCATAATTTTCTTTTTATTTTTCTGCCAACTTATTAACAGATGATTTCAAAACACTGAATTGAAACGGAAACAAGTGCCAATCGTAAATAGGAACCTAACGATACGAATGCAAAAACAAAACGTGAAAACCAAAAATACATTAATAAAATCGAAAACAAACTTGTTGATGAGGAATGGACTGTAATGAAAGCAATAGGATAAAGGAATATAGGGATTTAATAAGTAACTTTACAAATACAATACAACACAATATCACAACACAACTTAACCAAATCAAACTAAGTGACAATAGAAATAAGAAAACAATCGATATTTAAAAAGGGCAATAGCCAATTAAAAGAAAAACTATAAAAACTATACACAAACGCAAGGAGTACGCAACAAAACTTATGTTTAAAAAACTCCAATAATCATTTCTGATAGGTACCTACTCGGGCTACTCGGTTATTACACATTGCTCTCGCGTATTTTATTTTATTGGCTTACGTTTCAAAATCTTACAGATTCCATATAAAATAAAATACGCGAGTTAAATCCGTTTGTAGGTGTTTCATTCCAAATTCCAATAGTCTTAAATCTTAATAGTTGGTCCTAAATAAGATAATGAAATCTTATTCAAAGTCATTATAAGTCATGATCTCTCTGCATCAGCTGTCAGCGACAGTGGCTCCAACGCTACGGCAGCGTGTCTATCGATCGGCGATCTAATTTGTCTAATGATAATCTGCGCCGGCGCACGGAGTCGAACCACCTTTCTATGCTAGTGGTACAATTTTAAGGATTACAAACTGTATAATAACATTTTGGTATTACACACATCATAATCTATACTAATATTATAAAGAGGAAAGGTTTGTTTGTTTGTTTGGAAAAAATAGGCTCCTAAACGACTTGAAAAATTCTTTCAGTGTTGGAAAGCTACTCTATTCCCGAGTGACATAGGCTATAAAAAAAAGATGATCCGTGCGAAGCCGGGGCGGACAGCTAGTAATTTAATAAAGAGAAAGGGTTTGTTTGTTTGTTTGGAAAAAAAAGATCCAAAACAACTTAGCCGATTTGGAAAATACTTTCAGTGTTGGAAAGCTACTCTATTCCCGAGTGACATTGGCTATAAAAAAGGAATCCGTACGAAGCCGGGGCGAACCGCTAGTTATACATATACCTAAATCGCCATTATTTCCTAGCTTGTACAGCGGCGGTAAGTTTCACAAAATCCGCGCTTGTCCAACGTTATTATAATGCGATTTAATATAATAAGATAAATGTGCTGTACATAATTTATAAACTCGGTCATTTTATTTGGCATCTGGAAAATTGCCGCCGATTAAGGCAATACTGCCAACATTATTTATCGAAAATACTATTTTATAAAACTTTGATGTCTATTTTATTGTGCCTACGTAAATATGTATGTCAATTACTTGTGCCTTAGTTTATCCTCTTATGTTAATACGAGCTATCTCGTAAGTATATTATAATATGCGTCAGCGATTTATATTGATATCAAGATTAAAATCAATAAGTTTTGTCTCCAATAATACTAACAACTATAGAAAACTATCTTCAATCCACGATTTCGTCTGCGCACAATAAGTACCCCGCTTTACCCCTTGGGGGGTGAATTTACTAAAATCCTTTCTTAGTGCTCCCAATATTTCAAGTTTTTATCCAATATAGTTTATGCTCTACATTGATATTATTATTTCAGTCATTAAATCAGCTTACGGCTTGCATTATTTATAACTTTGTCAAATTCTTTAGCGTTAGACTATTGTCAGCTCAGTCGTGCTACGATTATGGAAACTGTAAAGAATCCGAAACGTCAGCAAATAAAATAAAATAAAAATACGCGAGTTGAATCCGTTAATAGTTGTTTCATTCCAAAATCCTTTACAATTTATAAAAATTATATGCATGTTTTTAGCATGGGTCGGGTTCTAGCTAGTTTAATTCTATTTAATAATTATGTTACTATATTTAAACACTAGTTTCTGCCCGCGACTTCGTCCGCGTGGAATAGTAATTCTTCATAAGGCTTCATATTTTTCCCGTATTTTACACATTTTCCGCTGTTTCTTCGTTCCTATTGGTCGCAGCGTGATGTTATATAGCCTAAAGCCTTCCTTGATAAATGTTCTATCCAACAAAAAAATAATTTTTCAATTCGAACCAGAAGTTCCTGAGATTAGCGCGTTCAAACAAACAAACAAACAAACAAACTCTTCAGCTTTATAATATTAGTAGGGAGTAGGGATTACATAGGTAAAGTCAATAAAATAAAATAAAAATACGCGAGTTAAATCCGTTAATAGTTGTTTCATTCCAATGTGTAATAACCGCGAAGGCATCAGAAATTATTATTACATAGGTAGGTATATAACTTCGCAGTAGTTTATTAGAACCCACTTATAAAATGAATAGATAGGTACGTCGTTAAAGACCAAAATGTAAACTAAGGTCTATATACGTAGATTATACAGTTTTCTAAATTTGTTATTTTAATGGAAACCAGCCTAGACGCAGTTTTCTGTTTCGATCGCAGGACATTTATCTCTAGAACGGAACTCGTACCGGTTGGCGAGAAAGCGTACCTACCTTAGGGAGAAAATTCACAAGAGTACCTAGTATTAGGTACCTATACAGCACTAAACGTTGTTCATTACAAACTCTTTGAAATCTAGACAACACCAGTGTTGCCAATTTAGCGATTTTGTCGCTAGAACTAGCGACTTCTGCTTAAGGCTTAGCGACCAAAAAAAAGTTTTGACGACAGAAATAGTTTAGGGACTTATCTGGCGACTTTTGGAGTACAAATTAAAACAGTTCTAGAGTCAATAATAGATACATTTTTTGTCAAATCGACACAGAATTATTCAATGCCAAATTCAAACTTTATTTAATTTAAGTTCCATTTGTATATTATTATGGGGGGGGGTCCACGAACTTTTTATGGTTATATTTTAGTTTTAGCGACTTTCTGGCGACTTTTGACTTTGAGTTTAGCGACTCGAATTTCTAGAAGTTGGCAACACTGGACAACACCTGACAAATTTATATCTATACTAATATTATAATAAGAAAAGGTTTGTTTGTTTGGATTGAATAGGCTCCTAAACGAATGGACCGATTTGAAAATTTATTTCACTGTTGGGAAGCTACACTATTCCCAAGTGACATAGGCTATAAAAAAAGATGATCCGTGCGAAGCCGGGGCGGGCGGGTAGTACCTATATATACTTTTTTTTTTGCTGAATCGAAAAAGAATATTAATTTTAACGTTGACATTCACAAGTGCCTGTAAGAGCCTAGCCTGAATAAATGATTATTTGAGTTTGAGTTTGAGTTACTGCCACAGTCTCCTGAGGGTCGTAGCTGAATGATGGGACAGTGGCTAGACGAAAAACTGGTTCTCTTTAACATTAAGTTTAGCATATAAGACAGTTATTTAAGTTAACCCTAGTTATAAGGACTTTTACTAACACACTATTGACATTTGGTATTGGTCTGAAATAAATGCTTTTTATTTTATTTTATTTTTATTTATTTATAAAAAACTAGCTTCTGCCCGCGACTTCGTCCGCGTGGAACTCCTCATTTTTTGCAGTCGGTTAAAAAGTAGCCTATGTCCTTTCTCAGGCTCCAGACTTTCTTTGTACCAAATTTCATTTAAATCGGTCCAGTAGTTTTAGCGTGAAAGCGTAACAGACAGACAGACAGACAGACAGAGTTACTTTCGCATTTATAATATTAGTTCTATTAGGATACAAAGAACTTCTAAAGTTCGGGAGTGGGAGAGTGGGAATGGGGGCTCGGGACGTTATGGTACAAATGTAGGTACCTTTATCACCGCCGAACTTTAGAAGCACTTATCTTTGTCATTTATTGTTCGATTGAGAATAGAAAAAATACGTACTTATCTAATAATTTTTGGTAATCTACTCTATAGACAAAAGGAACGGTCGTCATGAATATTTAAATCTTACTATCTTTACAATAATAATGTCGAATGATTTCGCGATTATTCCAATTTACAATATTACCAAACGGCTGCATATGATTTAAACAATAAATCACCAAGATGACTCAAGCCGCCTAATTAGCTTAAATGCAATACAAGTATCAAGATTTAGTAGTGTTTTGTTTACGCAATCAATGTAACTCCATAATAATGCTTATTTATGTTATAAACCTTCCTTGTATACGTTTAGTATGGAGGCGGGTTATTCAATAATCTATAGAACTTAGTGTACAATAAATACCTATATTAACTACGGGGACTGTAATTGTTAACCAATTAAAAGCATTGAACAAATAAATATTGACTTCGAATTTTAATACGATGTTATTAATATTGGTATGGGCTAAGAGGGTAAAACGGGGATGCTTATCGTGCGAAGGCGAAGTCGCGGGCAGAAGTTAGTCCATTATAATTCTTTCATTTTCACTTTGTTATAGTTAGGTACTTTAGAACCAAGAAACACAGAAGAAAGATGTACATTAAAATAAAATAAAAATATGCGAGTTTAATCCGTTAATAGTTGTTTCATTCCAATACTTAAGAACCATTAATATTTTTTTGACTAGGTATCTACTTTTTAATTTCTGATACCTCCGCATATTATTGGTAAATTTATATGAAACTGCAAAGTGTTTGAAACGTCAGCAAAAAAATACGCGTTAAATCCGTTACAATGAGGGCCACCGCGTGTCAGAAATCCGCTAGATGCGCTAGTGTAGAATGAGGTCCAGCTGTCATGTTCCACCAATCACAGGCCAGTAGCTTGCTTCTCATTGGTGGAACATGACAGCTAGACCTCATTCTACACCAGCGCATCTAGCGGATTTCTGACACGCGGTGGCCCTCATTGTTTCATTCCAATAGGTACCTACATTCTTCATTCGTTTCCACGTCTGTAAGGGCACGGGAAACAAATTCTTGTCAGTTGGTAGATAAGATATAAAGATTTTTATGTTGTAGCTGTCTCTTGCTTGAACATAAATCAATGTGTAAAAGTAACGGCGATTCGTGAGCTTATGTCGAATCCATACATACATTCTATTGCGTTGACCAATGTAAAATGTCGCTGGTCTGAAGAGACATGTAACCTTTTCGAAATTTCGAGGGTACCGTATAGAAAAGGTACTATTTTTTGACGACCTGTTGGTCTAGTGGTCAGAGGCCCTGACTACGAAACCGGAGGTTGCGGGTTCGAATCCCGCTAGGGGCAGATGTCAATGTGATGAGCACTGGCATCTGTACCTGAGTCTTGGATGTCTTATATGTATTTATGTATATGTATATATATCCGTTGTCTAGTACCCATAACACAAGCTTTGCTTAAAATGGGGCTAGATAATTGGTGTGAATTGTCCAAAGATATTTATTTATTTAGTTATTACTAAGACTCGGCTGTCCGTCCGTCCGTCCAGGCTGTATCCCATGGACTGTGATAGTTATCCAGTTGAAATTTGCACAGGTGATGTATTTCTGTCGCCGCTATAACGACAAATAATTACTATAACAGTCATACAGACTAAAGACATTTTTTTTAGTTTTTGTAGGCAAACGCATATTGGAAAAATGACTTCAAATTTGAATGCAAGCTTACCACAAATACATATCACACTCACACATTTTTATGTATTAACAAATCCAAATCGCACACACACATTTTTATGTATTAACATAATTATTCAAATCACACTCACACATTCTTATGTACCCGTATTAAGCCCAAATCCAAATCACACACACACATTCTTATATATTACCCGTTAAAAACATAACTAACACATCATGTGTTGTGAGTTTCGTCGCATATGCGCGAGCGCAGTGCAATTTCGACTCTGGCGCATAAATTGCCACGCCCACGTAGAAGAATAAGGGTTAGGGCTGTCAAGAATCCTTTAATTTTACACGCTATTTTTTTCTCCTGGATTCTGAAGTGCCGACATGCTAACGTCGAGTAATCTGTTGTTATTTTTTAATTTGACGTTGTAAAATCTTGGTGAAGCAAATTAGATTTGTTACGGCTGTTAAAATAACAGCGAGATGCTGTGTTGATTTTTATGTGCGTTTTGGGTGTTTGTAATATCTCATATATTCAATCATCAAACATTTAGGTTACCTACCTATCTAACTATCTATCTAATATACAAAATTTTCGTGTGTGTTTTTTGCCTAACTCCTCCGAATTTTACTATTTTTTTTTCATATCGGGTAGTTTATTTTTATTTATGGGCATTTTAATTCACTTTAATTTGATAGAATCTCCAAATTTCGCTCTTATACGATCAACCCCTATATTTTAGTACAAAGTTCACCAGATCAGCTAATGTACCTAAATATAAAATTCTATCAATTGTACAAAAAATACAATAGTAACAATAAAAATACGTAACATGACATCCATAACTTGCGTAGGCCGCTAGGGCTGTCGCAAACGGTTTATTTACGACTTGCCTCATTACGATTCTGCGAGTGGCGTGACGTGCGTTGCATCCCTGCCGCAACAAAACGTGACGCTTTTAAGATGCGCCGATTTTGCGCAACAAACTATGCAACGACAATCCAAAGCTTCCTTGTTTTAATATGACTGTGATACAATGTTTGAGGCTATTTGCATGTGCATTTTATTTATAGAACTCTACGGCGACTCTTATGGCGGAAGAAATGAATGTAACTTCAATTCAAAACGTCATGTTTAAAATGAACGGTATAGAAGTTAAATGATAACTGTAGTAGGGACCTATTCATTATAGTTGGTGCAATAAAATACCTAATTTGTCCAATAGCAAAAAAATGTTACTAGCTTCTTTGCGACTTCATCTGCGCATTATTAGTACTTTACACAATATCTTCATAAATTATAGCCTTTATGCGTTATTCTGATCTATACTAATATTATAAAGCTGAAGAGTTTGTTTGTTTGTTTGAACGCGCTAATTTCAGGAACTACTGGTTCGAATTCAAAATTTTTTTTTTGTTAGATAGACCATTTATCGAGGAAAGCTTTAGGCTATATAACATCACGCTGCGACCAATAGCAGCGAAGAAACAGTGGAAAATGTGTAAAAAACGGGAAAATATGAAGCCTTATGAAGAAGTGACAGAAGATTTTGACAGATCTTTGACGAAACAATCGAACGGGCAGGACGACGTCTGCCGGGGCCGCGCTAGTGTTTTATATGATTGTAAAGTTTCATGTAAATCCATTCAGTAGTTTTTGCGTGAAAGAGTAACACCTTTAGGTACTAGAAAAGTGTGACAACTCGAAATTTATATTATCCTTCTGGAACGATTGTAGATTATTTTTTTAACAACTGGGATTAAAACGTGTTATACGACATCAGATCATGTACCTACATAGCCTTAAAAACAGTAAAGAATCTGATGAAAGTATAAACGGCTCTTTACTTGCAATGAGGCATCAATCGCCTTATAACACGGTTTAAACCCAGTTGTTAAGGAAATTACCTCAATATACGCGAAGTACCTTATTTAAGGTCTTTTAAAATTGTATTTTTGAATTTCGGTCGAAACCCACAGCTCGGGGCGAGATGACAGGATGATGCGGGTCATGATTTGTTGTTAAAAATGATTTAATATTTAAAATTTCACCGCGAAAATCATCTTGATTCTTATTTCACCTTATAGGGTTCTGTATATTGTCTACTGATTTATCGGAATGTAAGTACACATCTGTTTAATTAATAAGTGTTGAACGATGTAATATTTTTTTCTGTCCTCCGGCCGGAAAGCGCTAACTTTGTGGCCGCTGCGCTCAATGAAATTGCCGCTTTCTGGCTTCGTCGAACAGAAAAATAGTATACTGACCTCGGCCCGTAAAATAAAAAAGCCTCAGATCACATTTTTGTCAACCTCGGCTTCGCCTCGGACGACAGTTACATGTGATCTGAGACATTTTTTATTTTACTGGCCTTGGTGCGTAATGTACTAAAAAACGTTTCGAGTTAATTATCCAATAAACTTCATTTACATACCATAACATGTCAGTAGGTAAGTACCCATGTCACCTCATTTTTCCTAATTTTTATAGTTTAAAAATTAAAACATATCATAGTAGATATACCCTAAGTAGGTATATTTACTAATATTATTTTTAACTGCTCAAAAGTTAACTAATAAAAAACTATAGGTACTTATTTATTTATTTCTTAATCACCTTCGTTCTAGTTTCAGCGGCTAAAGTACCTACACTAAAAAAATACACTAAGTACCTAGTCCAGTATTAAATGAAAGAAAGAAATTGCTCTGTAAAAAGTTAACCTACTCCACCCGTTCGATAAAAAGTAGTTCGACACATCACACTAATGAATAGGATCTATCTTGACATAAAATACTTTTAATTGAATCTTGAATCGCATTTGTACAGACAGTGATTAAAATTATAAAGAACGCAAGAAAGTCTTATCTATACTAATATTATAAAGCTGAAGATTTTGTTTGTTTGTTTGAACGCGCTAATCTCAGAAACTACTGGTTCGAATTCAAAAAATATTTTTGTTGGATAGACCATTTATCGAGGAAGGCTTTAGGCTATATAACATCACGCTGCGACCAATAGGAGCGAAGAAACAGTGGAAAATGTGTAAAAAACGGGGAAAATATGAAGCCTTATGAAGAATTACTATTCCACGGGGACGAAGTCGCGGGCACAGCTAGTTAACTTATTATTATTAAACGCTATGAAATTCAGTTACTTTCGCGGAGTTATTCTAACGTAATATTAATTGACTCTTTATAGCTATATGAATTCTACGTTATTCCAGATTAACATAGGCTGTATATCTATATATTTTGAAAAAAAGTTGGGGATCCGTTAATATTTCAAAAATAAATGTGCGAAGCCGGGGCTAGTAAGTAGGTATAGGTACTATGTTAGACGCCGCTTCAAAATCTTCGAAAATCGAGTCCACCATTCAGAATACTGACGGGAAAATATTTTCTACAAATCTCCTTTTGACCCCATAATCCACATTCTAAATAACAAGAACGCAACAAACCTTAACTTTCCTTAATGAATGGCTAACATGTGTCTTTTACGACTAAACGACCTTTAACTTTATTGACAGCCCTTACGGTTACTTGCCAAAGTCACCCGTGTGTTAAGGTCCGATCAATTAGGGGCCACAGCCACCCGCGACGATTTACGCTTCAATTGTTTGTGATAGAACGCTATTCTGTGCATGCGTAACGGCGGTTCGATTAGGGATGTGCAAATAGTTAAGTGTTTGTTAACTTTAAAAATTAACACTCGAGTTTTCTAACGTTTTACGTTTACGTTTAGTTTTAAATGTTGTAAGCCTAGCCATGATGTATTTGTTTGTCAAATAGTTTATCTATGTGAACTGTAAAGATTTCGATAGGAATATTATTATAAATTTACTTAATTAAATCCGTTATACCTAATTCTTTCTTTCCAATGACATTAGGTAATTATCAGAGATCGCAATAGGTAGTGCCTATTTACCTAAACTTGGCGGGAGGAGGTGACTAAGAGTGGTTACAACCACCAAAAATATTATTTATTTTTATCGAAATCTAAAAGATACATTCATGATAACATAATTTAAAATAAATCAATGTAACAAGATTTACAAGTAAAATAAAACGTATTAATCCTTTTGAGGAATATAGAAAATGTTTATATTCCTATGCCTGACGGACCACTCGTATGAGTCACCTTTTGAGTTCTCAACGTAAGTTTCGGCATTAAACAATTACATTTCATTAACCATTACACCCTGAGTGTGAATCTATATCGATTATGTATTCTTATAAATCCCGGGAAATCCCGCGTTCAATAAAAATAAATAATATTTTTGGTGGTTGTAACCACTCTTAGTCATCTCCTCCCGCCAAGTTTAGGTAAATAGGCACTACCTATTGCGATCTCTGGTAATTATGTTACACACAATATTATATTCAATTAAAAGTACTCGTATATATGTCCAAGATTTGTGCTATTTGTATTTGAGGTCATACGGTTTTCCAAGAAATAAATGTTGCTATTCCATGAATAATACCGCTATTTGTCCCTATCCGGAAGGGGTCAAGTTAGACGCCATATTTGATAGTCACGATCATTTTCGCAAACTTTAAAACGCCTAAAGATTTTATATGGCAACACAAAATGATCATAGACAAACGCCTCTGGAATGTGTTTTGTTTCATCTCGTACTTAACAGGTACGATATCATCGCAGCAATAAAAGCTTTGCACGAGAATTGAACGCACCAAAATATATTAAACTCAATTGCGTGCAGTTGCTACAGTCGATCGTCAAATTCAAAATAAACTCACTTCGGAACGATAGCAATTACTTTTTACGATACTGGCCTGTCGACAACCCCTCAATGCTACAGAAGAAATACCTAATTCCAAATTTGAATTCGCGCACTCTGTATTGATTCTGAACGGTTATGGCATAGAGTAAAATTTAATTGCCACACTTTTTTTAAACGTGTTAAGCGTGTTTTAGACTATTTATATTACATAATAATTCTGTTTTAAACTTTATAACTTACTAGCTGACGCAGCAAACTTCGTACCGAGTTTATTTGAGATTTTTTTAGAAAAAATTGGGGTATAATGGTAGAAGAATTAAAATTTAACACCAACATTAAGGAGTATGAAAAATAAATGTTGACCGATTCTCAGACCGAATTTCATAAAAATCAATAATATCGTAACACAAGATTTTTATATATTATGTATATAGTATTATTGATCTCATTATTACAGTTTACACCAGTAATGAACACAAATGCCCTTTGAAATTGCCTAACTAATTCTATTGAACCTGAATTCCTAATAAGTTAGACAGCAAACTTGAGTTAATAATTGACAGCCCCAATTAAGGCACATTAAACACCGATCAGATCATACATGATATATCAGCTGAGTGATATATGTTGCTTAACTAGTAGGTACTTACTCAACATAGTAATTAGACTATGCCTTACTAGCCTTACGCAAAACAGATTAAGCCACGCCTGTTAAAGGATAGAATGCTGTACGTCAACTGTCACATAAATTGACAGCCGCCTTTATATAATGTGCTTAATGAACTTTATTTAACTACCAGATTTATGCCATCAATTTCGAGGTTAGGAAACAAACCATAAATTATAGGAATGAAAGTCCTATGATTCTAAGTTATAGATCGAAACGATGGAGATAGCAGTTTGTTGAAACTACTTTATCATGTGAGATACGACGCCCACACCGGTCGGCGATAGACTGACAATAAATCAGAAATGCACACACGTTTTGTTGTATCCCCTCCACTCGAATGACTCATTTGAATAATGGAAATGTTTATACTATAATTTAGAAAAAAGAAATTGTTAATTATCAATTTAACTAGAATAAAGACACTGATAATTTCTGATGGTATCGCGGTTATTACGCTTTGTTTGACTATCTCTAAGTTTACTGTGAACGAAAAACCAAACTTCAATAATAAATCAATACGTCGGTTAAATATGTTATAGTTATTCCAATGATACACTTTGATCAAACAAACCGTACGATTTCACAATTACATGTAGCAGCGAAATATTAACGTCTATCCAAAACGTTGACGTTTACGTTCGCTAATAAACGTTACTTTAGAATATAACAGTATTGCTAACACAGATCATATCGTAATTTAATAGTATAGGGGCGGTAACAACAATAATTTATTTTTAATAAAATATTCGATTAAGCTTCGTTACAACTGGCGACTGGTCGCAAACTAATAAAGTGGAGGCAAGTCGTAAATCGGTTCTGTATCGGTTATCGAGTGGGTTGGCGCCAAGACACACGGGCCGGCCGCCATCTTGGGCTTGTGAAAAATGCGCGCGCTCCGAACGCTAACAAGCGACGCGCAACCATTTTGAAATATGGCGCCGCACCACAGATTAATCAAATCGTACCTGTGTTTACTTTGATGACACTTCTTTCGCTCTTAAACCTGTTTAATTTGCAATACCGACTAAATGTTTAACGTATTACTAAATTAACGCTTTGAAGTGTGAATAAATGGTAATTCTGTAATTCTACTGACAGTAATTGCTTACAACAAGGAAAGGAAATATACAGTCGACAAATTAATCACGTAAGGTTCCCAATGAATATGCGAACGATTTCTGCAGTTAGGGTTTTAATAGTTATTAAAATTTGTTTGTAGGCGTGTGCCTTGTCATAGTTATAAATGTTAAATAGTAAGATAGTTACTTTATATTATGCTGTAAAATATCCATAGATTTGCCAATTTATGAACATGTTATGTCACCTTTTTATTAAACATGCTTAAATTCTCTTTTTTTTCTAATCTTCGTGATAATCTCATGTGGTTAGATATTTTTTTTTATCATTATTATATAGAATATAATCGCACAGTAAAGTTATAATATTATATGTAAGTACCTACTCAAATTGAGATCGTCGAGTAAGTATATAAATGCACACAAGAAATGATTAGGTTTTGGAAATTTGCAAAAATCGTGATCTAAATACAGGTAAATAATGGAACAGACGTGTCCCAGTACGGAACACAATTTCCAAATCTTTACTTCCAAAATCACGCAGTCAGTTGTGCCAAACTAACCGCGTTAATTATCGTTAATTATCGTTAATTAAACACCGTTATATATAAATTCTAATCCCGTTCCAACGTGGGATACATCTTATTTATTTACACTGTGCTGTGATAGTATTTCTCCGTAAATAGGCTTCGATAACGAACTAAGGAATGTTGATGGCAATCACTTGTTTTATAGCCTATCCCTTCCACACGGACGCAAACCCGTATAAGACCTCTAATTCGCGTGTACTTGTCTTTCTACATCTATTGAAGTGCTGTAATTAGGAGATACAATACTCATTAGGGATGGCCGTAGAGGAATGATTTATGATTTCCATTTTTGGACTGGTTTAAGACGCCATTCTGTTTGCGATAGCCGGATTGTCAAAGACTCGGCGGAATTACCTGCTGTCGTAAATTGCAGGTTTTGTCGCATCTTTCAGCCATTTTGGCTATCGCACTGCCTTAAGCAAACATTGCCGTATAATAAAATCATTAAACATAATGTAATATATTTACACATGTTACTAATTTATAATATTCACTTGCTTCTGTCTGCGACTTCCTGTGCACAGAATTAGTACTTGCGAACATACGTGTAGCTCTAATGGTTTTTGCAGTGCACGCGAGAATAGCTCGCAGATGGCAGATTTTTTTCTACTTATTTGGCAGGTATCTTTATATTTTGGACAATTCGCACTGTTACTGTATTATAGGTGATACTCTGCTGCATTTATACCTAATCTATATTATTGTAAAGTTTCATTTAACTACATTCAGTAGTTTTTGCGTAGAGTAACGAAATCCATACATCATACAATATTAATAAGGATTTATGCTATTACTACAAGGTTCTAGGGTCGTAAAGAAAGACCGTAAATATTTTAAGCCATGATGCATTACGTCACTATGCAACCAAGAGATGACAGCACATCCTATTGGTAACACATCAACAAAACAGGTTTTCAAATAGTCCGGTTTCATCTTCGCCATTGACATTGCCTTCCGGTGTAACCTTGAAACCTAAAACGACTTCTGTATGTAATTCCATTATTACAGGCGCAATTAAACTTATTTTATAGGTGATTGTACTCGGGTTAACGATTTTAAAGTTATTGCTTTGCATATAATTGAATAAGCCCTGGGCATAGACAATTCTATTATCCGAAAAGTGTATTGACTAATAATTCATGTTTATATCGTTAAGTTGGTAATGTCTCCATATTGTCTGTGGTCTGAACATGGTCTGTGGTTGTTAATAACTGGCAATACTGACATGTCAGCTGGGCCCGAGTCGATAACATTTGTTAACATCGGTCGATACCACGGAACAATGCTAACATTTGAAACTGAGTAAAATGTCGCTTTGCTATTGTTTCAGACAACCTGCGTTATTTTTTATTGGCAACACTAGCCTTCCTGCTCTAGTGATATCACTAACAAGATCGATTTTTTTAATAAAATACCGATCAATAAAAAAAATCTATTGATTTAAAGAAGATAGTTAATAGTTATGTAACTAAGGAAGTTATATATATACGTTTATGACATGCGAATTCGCAAGTTATACGTTGGTTTATAGCACTTTTTAATTAGGTAATAATATTATGTTAAAAGGAATATGAGTAACATTAAAGAATTTAACTATAAATGGTAACTTTATATTAGCCTGAGCAGTTATTACACATTAAATAATATAAAATCAAATACGCGAGTTAAATCCGTTATTTGATTAATTCCAATCTCTAAGCTATAGTTTACTTCATACTTCAAAGAGTAAATTCTGATATCTTTGAAATCTTATTAACTTACAAGGTTTTACAGATAATATAACCATTAAAACAACATCCTCACTGTTATCTTATTATAATATACCTCTTTGCTACTTTATAACTTTACGATCTTTTAATAGGCTTATAGCAGCATTTTATAGGACCAATATTACTATAGAACTCCATTAAATCGACCCACTACATACTGTTTTCGTAATGCAGAATTGCATCCGCGAGGCTTTGTGTTTAGTATCGACCGGTTATTCGATCTGTGGATAGCTTTTGACCCTGCTTGTGCCATCTACAAGCCATAGACAAGTATTTTTTTTTATTACCATAGAGCACAGGACTTTACGTATGTTAATGTCATTGTTAGAAATTGGTTACAGTATAATGTTGCATACTTAATACGTTTTTATGTTTTTATAGTATTTTCAAGGTTGAATCGGAATGAAACTTAAAAGTAGTTTATTTGGCGTAAATCGATAATTTTATTAATTAACTGAAATGTTTTTGGTAATAGCTGTTTAAAGATTATTATACCTAATAAATTTAATGTAACCGTTTTTTGATTTGGTCTTTGTACTTACTAATATAATTTCTTAACCAATTTAATTTTAACGTCGTTGTCATGAGTTATTTAACTCTATGGGCAATTGGTTAATAATCTTGGCATAAACACATCTATAAGCAGCGCGCTAAAACAGCTACAGATTATAAAACTGATGTAAAGTAAAGACCACACATGCTGGAACCTATCGGATGACTGTCAGTCCTTGGTTTTATACGAAGAGATTAGAAAACTAATTTATATCGAAGGCAAGTGTATTTGCATTTTGCTATTCGCTCTATCAGATAACCACTTTATTTAATATAAACTTAATAAGACTTGTAGACTTTTATGTGATTATTTAGTTAGTACCTATAAGTAGAAACACGCGGGAGATCAACAATTTCAAGTCATGCATACTTACATAATATTTGTTTTTATGTTTAATTTAAATACATACCCTATATACTTACATACTCTCATTGGGGAGTCAAAAATGTTTGTCCCAAAAAATAATTTCCTCATTAACGAGTTGATTGTAACTCCCCGAGTACTAAGAATCAAGTGTTTAAAATTTCAAGTTTTTGCACTTCGGCCACTTTGATGCGAGCCTGAGTCAATAAGGAAAGTTACCTTGAAACTTGTTTGTAGTTTTGAATTGTTTGCGAACGACATTTTTAACGGTCGAATCAGCGTTTCATATTTTAGATACCAACGAACACATTTCTAGTCTATGCAAACAAACCATAAACAACAAATACAAGATGGCGGTATCACCTTAATACCTCAAACACCATTCCAGTTTTATTGCAGACATCAGCTAACGTCAAACCTAAAGGCTCGTTTTACCCTATTCATGACAAAGTACCTCGCGAACAGTTGACAAAATCGCTCGTTTTACACTATTTATAATATCGTGAGTAGACCTTATAATATCAACCTGATGACATGACAAATGTTAGTGCTGTGCTCGTATCGGTAAGTTACGTTTATCGGTATTTACACGGTATTGGGCCATTATCCGGTGTCAGAGGCTATCGGTACGCAACAGGTAGCTTTGTAACTTTCTGCATAATCTGTGGCTGTCTAACAGTTCTAGATACTCTTTGGTGTTAACACGCTTGGTTTGGCCGTATCAGTTTACATTTCAACATACCCCTTTGGCAGAATAGTTGGAGTCATTCATTGTTAACGTTTAAAAAAGTAGTAGTCAAGAAACTTCGCATAAATAACCTCATAATTAATAAAAAAAAAATACAGAAAAGGGTCGAAAAGCTTAACCTCAATTTCTTAATAAAATAGTCAACAAGTATTTATAGCAATATATCAATCAATCTGTACTAATATTATAAAAAGGAAAGATTTGTACCTATTTTTGTATATTTGTAATGAATAGGCTCAAAAACTACTGGACCGATTTTAATAATTCTTTCAGTGTTGGGAAGCTACGTTCACCCTGACTAACTAACATAGGCTATAGAATATTTTGAAAAAAATAGGGATCCGTGCGAAGCCGGGGCGAACCTAGTATAATATATGACAGGTTAAGAAACGGACATTTCTGAAATTCAATACCCTAAATAAGTATTACAGATAATTTAGGAACGTGCTAAATCTATCTAATCTATGGTACAGCGGCCTGCGGACAATGATACATTCATCTCAGATTAAAATCTACCATGGACAAATAGGTGCGTTTACTTTGATACTATTTATAGTTTGAAACCATAATGTTTAGCTCAAAATTTATCGTACATTGTTAGATAAGTAACGAAGTATGTTATGCAAAGGTAAACAGACTTAAATGTCAGGGAAGTAATTTATGGATCGACTGAAGTCTCCTTGAATTCTAGGTTAAACTTCAGAGAAGTGGGCTCTTCAGAATTATTTTGGAAAAAATCAATTTACACAAACTCTTCTTCATATTAATAATAAATATCTCTATCTCGTGATAAAGAATATTATTGAAAGCATTTGACTTAAAATGTCCGCTTTTTAAATTTAAAATGGCGGTCGCACCATAGATAATTTTAGTAATTGTTTATCTCTTCGGGCATCGCACCGAATGAACACCCTCGGGCTATGTTGCTTTCTCTATGGTTTAAGATGCCAAAAATCTTTACTTAGTCAAACCAATTAGGTACATTTCTTGGGACCGTAATAAAAAGCAGAAATTTCACTTTCGATGACATACTTAGTACTAATTAAAACTTAATTTAAAAAATGACACTGTCTTGTATAAACAAGAACGCAATTAAAAGGGTTTATTAAGGTGTTAATTTGCTCTTAGTTTTAAAACGAAGGTCGATAATCCTTTAAATATTAATTGATGTGATTTTCAATTACAAATTCGATTTAAAGAGACGAGATTCTGATAAATGCAGTTTAACATAAGTAAGTCTGTACGTCACTTTCTTTTATTCGTAATACATGATTTGAAAAGCTTGATATCGTCAAGAGTCGACAGATAAAGCAAATAATGTCTGCTTGTAAATCACAGATAATAAATGTATGTTCGAACACACAGCTGTTGTAATTGTGTCAAATACCGAGTCTCGAACGTTGTAAAGAGAAATGTTAATCTTTTCACTAGTCTCAAGTGACCGGTGAGTGAATAACGGCTTCAATAAATTAATCAATCGCTTGTTTGCATCGAATCTACTTGAGATGTTTCTGTGGTGCTTCTTAAATGTAAATGCCTTTTAAGTAAATAAGGTTGTACAAATATAAATGTTATTTCACTATTATTGAAATATAAAATGCATGAAATATAAAATTTAATAATTTCTGATGCTTTCGCGGTTAGTATACATTGGAATGAAACAACTTTAACGGATTTAACTCGCGTATTTTATTTTAATTGGCTGACGCTTTGGAGCCTTTACAGATTCCATATTAGCTGACAATAGTCTTATGCTAAAGTTACTGTAACTTCGGACTACTGAAAATGTTATAAGCATACCACATGCAAAAAATATTCTTGATTATTATTTTTTACAATGGCAACCCTAGCTACTGTAGGGCGATTATACTAAACGCACCGACTTGACCCACTGCTGAGTCACGTAGGACGTATCGCGCCGTGAGGCATATTAGTAGTTGTCTATGCCCTTTTATTTATTTATCTGTATATAACAATAAGTCAATACGATCACGACTCTTAACCAATCTTTGAATTATTCAAAATTATCTATATTGTAATGCTTAAGCTAAAATAAGTACATGATTGATGTTTATGTGTAGAATGTTTTTTATAAATTATATCCTTTTATAATAACTTCGTGAGTCAACTTTAATTAATAACGCTTTTAGAATTCATTAACGGACATAAAAATCATAGAAAAACTACTTAAAGGAAAATGGATTTGTTCAAATTCTTTTAGATTGTCTATGAATTAAAAAAAAATATTTTGTTAGCAACATAGCTCTATGGTTAGCAATCGCAAGCAAATGGCAGTTATCTTTATAAATTTATTTTTGCAATGGTCACACTTATTAAAAGTTTTATTCCTAGACATTTTTCACAACTAAAAACATTAAGTAAATGAATTATTCCCGATTTACTTATAAATTGAGCGTAACGAAATTTACTAACCGTAAAATAAGATTAGGTAAATATAATAAATTCTCATACACGACGTTAATGACAGTCATAAATATTTATCTTAATAGAAATGATAATAATATAAATAGTATTAGTTTACAATCGCGCCGAATAACCGGATTTAATATCCGTTAAAAAAGGATTAGTCTTTATTGCCAATTAATTAATTAAAATAATTAAAACTTGATTTTGTCACTGGCAAATTACAAATGAGACAGTTTTATGATTATTGTTAACCTTATTGCAATGGGATAAGGACTATAAATGAAAACGGAAATGGCTTATTATTTCTATTTGCAAAAGTTTTGTAGTTTCGCTAATTAATTACCTTTAAGTCAATTAATACCTACTCGTCGTAAATAGGTAGGTATTCGTTAAAATTTTATTTGTTTAATTTCCGATGCCTTCGCAGTTATTACACATTGGAATGAAACAATTATACTAATATGGGAACTGTAACGTTCGAAGCGTCAGCAAATAAAATAACATACGTGAGTTAGAATATAATTGTGTATTTCTATTTAAGTAAATAAAAATTACTAAGTAAGTACCTACATTAAAAAACTAGAACCAAGTCTAATCATATTTTTTCTTTGTTTACAGGTAAGTTAATTAAACACCAAAGGAAGCCGGTTAAACCCTTAACTTTCAATAAAAAATGAAAATGTACGTAAGTACAAAAGTAAATGGGTAAGTTCTACCGCAAACAGTCATTCTAACCTAAAAACACAATTAACAAATTCACGTAATGCAGGGAAAAATTAAAAACGTGGGTAATTAAAAATGCCGGTGTGCCGAGCCCGGCCTCATTAAATGGTCAGGTAATTAGCAATTTTGTAAATTGCCTTATTCATTAATTTGTTCCCGGCAAATTAAATGACTAAACGCGTGCTGCCATCTAGTGCTAATTTGTAACATCATATAGTTTTTTTTTCTAATAAGAGCCTAGTGAGACTTTGATTCTTTGTCGATATCATCCGATAAATATCTATGGATTTATTATGAGATCAAAAAATAATATTTACAATTAGCTATAGTAAAAAATAAGAATACCTATGTATGAAAGTAGGTATTCCAAATGTGAAAAAAAAAAGTTTCTTACGTTGCAAAAATGTTAAAACAGTATAATATATCAAAGTTAGATATTGAAACTCCCAATAAACTTCATGTAACGATTATATCTGTCAATTTTATGGTACAAATAAAACCCTGAGCCAATACTAATGGGCACAACAAATAATTAAATGCCTACTCGTTTCGTGACTTGCAATCTATTATCACTAGTACTAATTACAAATAAACGTGAGGATTATTGTGACCCAAATACTCAAAACAAAACGTTGCGTCAAACCAAGCCTACAAATTAAAAAGAAAATGTGTTCCTTTTTTAACATTTTCCCGCTCAATTAGGGAGGTGCGGCGAACGTAAACAAAAAAGACGAGCTTTATCGGTTTTGTCTATGGTTTCGTTCGGAAACTGTTTAAAGTTAAGGTTAAACGTTTCCCTTGTTAATGATAAATTCATTATGAAAATGGTAATAGCGTTTAGCTTCGTTTAATATTTTTGGACAGTGTATTTTTAAGTGTTAGCGTTGTATAATTTTCTGTTAAATGTTTAAAAATATCTGAATTCTGATCGAAGTGTTTGTTGCCAAACTCCTGGTAACGTCTGGACCGATTTTTATGAAATTTTGTGTGAACATTGTGTAGGTCTAAGATTGGCCAACATCTATTTTGTAAATCTCATTTTTTTCCATTTTCTTTTGTTTATATTTTTCTATGATTCAGCATTGAAAAATACAGACAACTCTAAATTTTCACTATTCTACCAACATACCTTAAGTTTTAACTGGGTCAGTTAGTTTTATTTTAAAACTAGCTGTGCCCGCGACTTCCTTCGCCTGGAATAGTTATTTTCCCCGTTTTTTGCACATTTTCCACCGTTTCCTCGCTCCTATTGGTCGCAGCGTGATGTTATATAGCCTTCCTTGATAAATGGTATATTCAACAAAAAGTTTTTTTCAATTCGGACCAGTAGTATCTGAGATTAGCGCGTTCAAACAAACAAACAAACTCTTTAGCTTTATAATATTATTAGTATATTAGTATAGATAAGTGTCTACTTCTAAAATCTAGGTACGTTTATTGCGTGTTATATCCTAACTAGTATTATAAATGCGAAAGTAACTCTGTCTGTCTGTCTGTCTGTTACGCTATCACGCTAAAACTACTGTACCGATTGAAATGAAATTTGGTACAAAGAAAGTCTGGAGCCTGAGAAAGGACATAGGCTACTTTTTAACCGATTGCAATAAAGGAGGAGTTCCACGCGGACGAAGTCGCGGGCAGAAGCTAGTATATATATATGTGTACCACAATTCCTATTCAAGATCTAAACAGATCCCTTCATTTTAATAGCATTCAGTCATTTCATTTCTCAGAAGCAATTAGAGATGAAATGAGGGTCTTCGCCGGTTCTTCGAAAATAATCTTGTTACAGAACTGAATGCCATAGTTTCGTATTACTTTTCGAAGATCATTCGAATAACGATCTTATGGCAACGGAATAAGTGTTATAGGTTTTGTGAAAGAGAGTTATATGGAGTTGTAAAGTAGTGCTTTCCTAATGAAAGATTATACTTGATGCGTAGTTACAGCGTTTTGTGATGTTAGCAGATTTGATACTTGTTTGATTTATTTCATCTTTAGATTCTGTCTACGACTTCACCCGCTTGACGTTTTTTCTTTGACAATCAAGTAAATCATCAAAAATTTTAAGACACGTTTTTTTTCTCAATAAACAAAAATAAGTGCTTCTTAAGGGGGGGCTGGTGACGTCACGTTATGGCAGAATTTAAACCATTACGTGACGTCACGAGTCTTAACCTTTTTGAAGCATTTATCTTAGTCATTGTTCGTTTGTTTGAGAAAAGAAAAAAGACGCGTCGAATCATTATTAAAATGACGGACTAAATAGCTATTCATATGGTCCGTGTTTAGCATTAGTATTTCAACCCACACCAAGCTAGTTTTGAGATATCGGCGCTTAAAGTTTTTTGAGAACATTCTTCTTTTTCCGCTTATTTTAAGCAAAAAAATATTGTTATGTGGTATCATTTTTTTTGTTGAAGTGCATAGATTAAGGATATAAATGTATTTATTTCAATCAATTCATAATTAAATAGAAAATGCAGAAAAATGGTTAATGCTTATCGGCTATAAGGATTATTACATTTAGCATTTATGTGCTAAGCCACATAACACTATGCAAAATTCTAATTTGTTCTTTTATAATGAATATATTATACACTATTTTTTTGAAAATGTAAAATAATAAACAAATAACGTATTAAAACTTTAATTTAAGTACTTATTTATTTAGTTTTTATTGTTATAACATGTTTTAAATAACATTACAAGTTCTGCTAAAAATGAGAAATAGGTACAACAAGTTAACACTTATATTATTTCAATTACTTAAAAGCTCAACCAAATTGATTTATTATTATTATTTTATCATATTGAATTAAACCAATAATATATACTTCCGTACCTAAAAAGTTAATAAACCACCTAAAAACCATTTTTCGAAGAGTTGATAAATTGTGGCGACAATTCGTACATTCTTTAATATTATTATTTATTATAATATTCTAATTTTTATCACACACGTTTAAATCTAATGACGTTTGTATCTATGCATAAACGGCGGCTCTTTTGATTGCGTCGGCGATTTTTTTGTAATTATGTTACAATTTCAAGGGACGGTAGTCCTGAGTATTTGATATTACTATGAATTTTCGTTTGATACCTACCTCCACGCGTTACTGAGGTAAAGGATCACACAGACAACAAAGTAATCCTGTAAGGGTTAATTTTTATTCCTTTTAGATACGGAACCCTAAAATATTTTATTTAATATGATAAAAATAATAATAAGTAATAAAAAAATAAGTTAGTGTTAACTTGTACCTATTTCTCATTTTTAGCAGAACTTATAATGTTATTTGATACATGTTATACAACAATAAAAACTTTAAATAAATAAGTATTTACATTAAAGTTTTAATGCGTTAGTTGTTTATTTTATTACATTTTCTAAAAATTAGTGCATAATATGTATAGGTACCTTTTCGTTTTAAAACAACAAATTAGAATTTTGCATTAATGTGATAGGTATATGGCTTAACACATTAATGCAAAAATACAAATCTGACATGGGAAATAAGCAATAATGTGTTATATGTGGCTTAACACATTAATGCAAAAATACAAATCTGACATAGGAAAAAAGCAATAACCAATTTTGTGCTCTAGAATATTCTACGATTTTTTTTTAACAAAATGGATTGCATTGCCGTATTCCTCATGATCTATTTAATAAAACTGCATTCATAACTCAAAACCCGATTTTTTGTGGGTTGACACACGAACGTTTAACACGGTCCATATATACTCACACATTTTCGCGTTTATAATATTGAAGAGTAAGAACATATTGCCTAAGTACGTTATAAAAAGATCTTATTTTATAATAATAATATATATATTATAAAATAAGATCTTTTTATATAGTACAATAAAACAACTTATAACGAAATTGATTCGCGTAGATATTATTTTGAGACAAATATTTTTTTATCATAAGCTTTTTGCTAGGATTACCCATTTTCGCATCAGAGTAAGCGACAAAGGCGTTTACCTCATTCTCACTGGCCCATGATGGCCCGCTTTACCGGGAAAGTGCTGTCATGTCCAGCGGACGCAAATGTCCGATTTCGAATTAAATTTTGTTTCACTTCCTTCTCGAAGTTTAGTCTCACGGTTATCGCGATAGATCGCTAGTGACATTATGCGTGAGCTTTCGTTTACAGGAAACCGGAATCGCGATTATGTTAAAGGTACGGTGTGAATTTGTAAGTGTCAATTACGCTGTGTGGACTTACGGCGGTTTCCTTGAGTTAATTAAGTTTGGTGATAAAAGAGCGTGTTTTATGTTGGCATAATATCCTGGGTAAAGATACAATATAATTTCCAATATATAAAATTTCTTTGTGAAACATATAAAAAGCAATACTACAGTAATAATATTTAAATATTATACATCGTTAAACGACATGCTGAATACTATACATTTCGTCAGTTAAAAATTGTTTTTTTTTTTTTTATTAAACTTTGAATATAATTAGGTTAAGTCCGTATAGTTACCTAATAAGTACATAATAATATTTAATATTATCACAATCGCTTTTTCCATAGATAGGTAATATATTGCGCAAGAATGACGTTTTACATAACTATAAGATTATCTATACTAATATTATAAAGAGGAAAGATTTGTATTTTTGTATTTTTGTATTTTTGTATTTTTGTATTTTTGTATTTTTGTATTTTTGTATTTTTGTATGTTTGTAATGAATAGGCTCCGAAACTACTGGACCGATTTCAAAAATTCTTTCACCTTTGGAAAGCTACATTATCCCCGAGTAACATAGGCTATATAATATCACGCTAGGTCTTATAGTTGCGGAGCAGTAACCGAAAATGTTTCAAAAACGGGGGAAAAGTACCGTTTCTGAGGCCTTCCGTGGCGTGCGCTGAGCATATAGTTAAAGTTATACAAAAATGCTTTATGGGTGAATTGTTCATCTTAACATTATCTTTAAAAAAGTTCGCCAGAGCATATGTCTATCTTTTATAGTTTACCCATAACAATCGTAAAACTATGAAAAAAATCTTAAGTTCCCCCGTGCGAAGCCGGGACGGGCCGCTAGTAACAAATATATTTACAGCTTACTTGGTCAAAGCTTATAATAAAAGTTATCATAAACTCATTATACTACCAATAGATGGCGCTGTATGTCATACACTAACTGATGCCTATTTTCGTTCATTCTTAAACGTTACTTCTTGGCGCAGCGGTCTAAGCCACTACGCACGGAACAAGAGTGACCGAGTTCAAATCTCAAGAGAGACACTTTTTAATTTATTTCCCATCTTATTCTGGCGTTGATAACAATTAGTTACGATGCCTTGCAAGGTGGGATAGAACGATGGGTGGTAGCAACAAGTGGGCATTGTCCAACGAGGCGCCCTCTTCTGTTGTAGCCCGAACATTATTTTATGTTTAATTTTATTTTATGTATGTAAGCTAATTTTTTTTTAAATGTTATCACATTTTCTGTCATACCTTATGACAGATCTCTTACGGCCAAACTAAGCTTTTTTATACTTATTACACTACCTATTATAAAGGTAGGTACTGAATCTCGCGAGTTAAATCCGTTATAGTTGGTTTATTCTAATGTGTAATAACCGCGAAAGCGTCAAAAAAAATTGTAGGGGCTTACCTACCTACTTTTAGTTGGATATTAAAATAAAAAGCCTATAGTTACTCCCTTAATATAAAAATATTGATTTGCATTAATTATATCTCAATAAAGTTGATATTATTTTAAACAAAACTGAACCCGTAATGTATACACGATAATAATCTTACTAATAAGGCTGTTATATTTATCTAGGACTCAAAAGCAATTTAGATTGAAAGATAACAGAATAAAACAACATAAGTACTATAAATAATTCAAGTCCTTATTTATAAAAGATAATTACGAAGTGGTTATTATGAATATTTTTATTTAAATGCCAGGTTATTTTGTAACGTGACTGCCATTGGAAATATATCTGAAACTTATCCCAAATACACAACGCGAATAAAATTCGCTAAAAGCTCGTCCAGACTAGCGCGTCAGAATGAGGTCCAAAAAGGATTGAGGTTCTCACCTGTGATTGGTGAAACGTGAAAGCTGGACCTCATTCTAGATATTAGCGAATTATAATATAGCAAATTGTTGACACGCACAGGCTCTCATTGGGACAGATCATAAGTATTTATACCTACCTAGTTCAGTGTTATTATTTAAAAATGTTCTATAGATCTTTGAGGTTAGTTTCAGTTGTTTTTAAATTAACACGACTTGTTAGTCATTAGGTATTAGCTGTCCGCCCCAGCTTCGCACGGATCCCTATTTTTTTCTAAATATTCTATAGCCTATGTTACTCAGGGTGTACGTACCTTCGTCGTCGACGAACGTGTCTTCGGTCGTTTTGGAGCCTAACCAATCCAAACAAACCTTTCCTCTTTATAATATTAGTATAGATCTATCTTAATGTAGCTTTTACAGACAATACACGGAGTAGCGAGACCGGAATCCAGTCAAGTGTTACCCTTGAAATTGTATGGGTTTATGATTAAATTGGGGGAAAATTGTGTATAATAATTGGTCACATCTGTCTGGTCGAATTGTAACTAATTTCCGACTGGTATTTTTACTGATAACTTCGTACTGTTCCAAGCCAAATTTGAACATATACTGTACCGCCATCCTATCAAATTTTGTAGCTTAGAGAGAAAAATTGTATTTCTTGTTATGGCGGTCTGTGCATTAAGGCGAGTGCCTACCTATTTGTTAAAATGTTCTTAAAAATCAGTCGGAGACTTATATCTCCGAATTTTAATCAACTTGTACTGTACATGTACATTTTAATAAGCCTTGTAACTTGAGGGGAAAACCAGATTATTTTTTTTATAGGACCAATTTACTTGTTGGGTCTACTAGTATCTACTCATTCATAGTAATTTTTAAATGTCTAAAATTAGTACAACAGCGCTAATGTTACTTACTTTTTATACCGAGCTATAACTATAGATACATACCCCATTTTTCCAATTACTTCTACTCAAGAGTTGTGGCTATATATGTGTCTCGTATAAGTTGGACTTTCGGCCAGTATATAAACGATGTTTTTTAACACCATTGTAATAGTCCCCCGAAGACATTCGTATTACGCGACTACATTACGGACTAAGTGAGTATGGCGCAAGTCACTAATTGCCAACAAACGATTAGCCGGTGCCCTCAATGACCGGCTAATTGTCACGATACTGATAATAGGACCCTGTTGAGCTACTTAAGCTCGATGGGACCTTTAATGTCGATATCTTTTAAGATTCTCCCCTAGAAGATGTCACAATATTAAGGAAAGTAAGTAAAGAACAGTTTATGGGAGCTAAGCAAAGGCGTGCATTGCCGACATGCAAAAAATTTAGTGCCTGCCCTGGTATGGTATGTGTACCAACACACTGAAAAGCACGCGTCTGGCAAAATTACTTAATAGTTTTTTAGAGTTCCGTACCCAATGGATAAAACGGAACCCTATTGCTGACTCCGTTGTACATCCGTCCGTCCGTCTGCTACCAGGCTGTATCTCATAAACCGTGATATTTTGAGCCAGTTAAACATAACAATGCAACTTGAATTTTAAGTCAGTGTAAAAACTAAACTAAGGATTGCAAAGATTTCTATAATGTTTTATGTGGGGCCCTAAAAGTGAAAGCGTTTGTTCATGATTGGATGCACGAACTATCGACCACTTAGTTAACTAATGACTGCAATGAGGTGGCTGGTGCAACGACGGACTTTGTACTGCCCCGTAATGGATAGGGTACTTTAGTTTATTACTCATTAAAACACTTTTTTCAACATAAATTGCTAAACTAGGTACTTGATACAAAATAAAAACAACTAAAATATTTGACACATCTATTATAGCTTTTGCCCGCGATTCCTTCCGCGTGGAATTAGTAATTAAGGCAGCATGACGATACTTTCATACAACATTTCATCCCACCCCCTACAACCCTTTTTTCATAATTAAAAGTATTCTATAGCCTATGTCCTTTCTCAGGCTCCAGACTATCTGTGTACCAAATTGATATAAATCAGTTCAGTAGTTTTAACGTGAAAGCGAGACAGACAGACAGAGTTACTTTAGCGTTTATAATATTATTCAGGATTAGGATACTGGTACTGCACGGCCTACCGCGTTCAAGATTACAAATCCGCCTCTGTTTCGACATAAAATATCTAACAATTGCTTCCATCTTTGACTATATACTCTAATACGATACATTAAAGTCTAAATTGCTTTGTTTAACCTTAAATGTGTAAGAGTAATTACAGTAAATTAGTTTTATAGTCGCAGGGCAATCAAGACGGTAAATATGTATGCACTTCTTAATTCCTATGATAGCTACTTTATTAAAAAGTTAAATTGGGCTGATTTGTTTATGTTTTTTTACTGGCAACATTCTCATTTGTACTGGCAACATTCTCAATTAACTCTTTGGGTGCGCATGATGCACATGTGCATCATGGAATTGCAGACCCCCGCGGCGCATGATGCACATGTGCATCATGGGTTTACAGTACCTGCCATGCGCATGATGCACATGTGCTACATAACAAAAATTGATTTTGCCATAGTATTTTGTTTAATCATATATTTTTTTTGGGTGGGATTGGGTTGTTGACAAAGAAATCTAACTAATACAATTTTTTAAAGTTATTATTTCCTTGTAAGTTCAGAAAAAAACACTTCAAACTTTGACCATTGGTTTTCAGTATATTTAATAAAGATTTTTTTTCTTTTGTTTTGATAAATCTGAAGGTTAGTTATTATCACGGAAATATAAACAGTTATTTTTACAAAACATCAATATTTTCACCTTATAATGGCATGATAACTACGGTGCATCATTGCGCCGCAGAGGACCGTTTTTGTCAATACACGAAGTTAAAAGGTCTTAAGTATTTTTTTATAAATGCAAGTTTATACGTTATGACACTTGTGTTAAAGCTTTTTTTTCTTTGGCAAGCAAAAAGGGATCGCAACTGGATGGTGTTTTCGCCATTTTACGTCAACCAATTCTTAGTTTAATTACTTTGTATTTTATAAATAATTTATGCATTGTAGGTCTAAAGTGCTAAACGACGCTGCAAATAAATATATAAAAATAAGGCTGGGTATTTCAAAACAAAGGAGCCGAATTGCAGTAATTAATAATTTCTGATTGCAGTTATTATACATCGGAAAAACAACTTTAACGGATTTAACTCGCGTATTTTATTTTTATTGGCTGACATTTCGGAGCCTTTACAGATTCCATAATAGTAGCACGACTGAGCTGACATTAGTCTTATGCTAAAGTGATAGTACATATACATATGATATGGTAAAAATAAAATACGCGAGTTAAATCCGTTAAAGTTGTTTCATTCAAAGTCATTAAGTAATTATAATTTCGTTATCTATTCCAAGTAATCCACTCTTTGGCGACACCTGCGACACAATCGACTACATAGCCGCGGCTGGGTATTTCCAGACAAATGCACTAGTTGTTATTTTATAAAATGTCGTTAAATATAAAAGGAAACAAGAACAAAGAAAGGCAATAAAACTGACTGAAGTCTGGGTCGTGCGCAATACCTATCTCCCTTAAACAATGGACGTTAGAATTAGGTAGTCGGTTTTACCTGGACATCAAAAGTAAACTCTTTCGGCGTAATGACATTGACTTACGACCATATTTGAAGATAACAATCAAACAATAGATGTTGGTAGTTGTTGGTTTTAATTGATTTTGCACGTGTTCTAGTTTAGGGATACAGTGGTTGGGTAATAATTCTTCCTATGCAATTACAACGTACAGTCTTGGTCTGTGACTCTGACTGTACACTTCGTGTCTTTGCGCATCTAAGTGCCTTCAGTTGTTATTAAGATTTTTTTACTAATCTCAATGGACTCTGATACGACACTAGCTGTGATGGACTCGACTTTCTTTACTGACTTGAAAAATGCTTCTCCGATTGACTCGGCTATCTCATTGGACTCTGATACTGCACCTTCGATTGAACCTGGGATAAACCCTATGGACCCGATATCTGCTGTTTTATCTATTGGCCAAACAAGAAGCGATCTGCCGATGCCGCTTGGTAAGTACTTTGTTTTGTAGCTAAAATTATAATTACGATTTTAATTGCATAAGGTTTAGACAAAATGTCGATAATTACGGAATATCTTATTCTAGGGTTATATTATATTTCAGGATTTAATGTGCAATGTCGAATAAATATTATCAAACGTATCAAAACAGCAAGAAGTAAACAGGGATAATGAGGAGGGGATTGTTACAGAAACCACAAAAATAACTAATTTATAATAATAATACATTGAATGATTAAAAAATATTGTCTTTTATTTCACCCAAAGGAAAAACATTTAGTGATTGGTTATTAAAATAAGCGTATGAACCATCCATTCATGCGGTGTTTGTTCGGCCGATTTTCGAACGGTCCTAGCGGGCGCAATGATGCACACGTTGCATCATGGATTTTAGCACGAAAAGAAATGTATGTGCGCCTGGGAGAGGTGCAAAACGTAACTAGGCCTGCGCACAGGAGTAGTGCAGCGCGCCGCTAGGCTCTCGCGTCGAAAGGGTTAAGTAAAAATACTTTGTTTCCATTTTTTTAAATCACAGCCGTCACACAAGACCTGTGCATTGTTTTCTGATTTATGAAACACGGTAATTAATCTTTCACGTCGTTACCGCAACGGAAAAAATGATTGATTGTTTTTTTTTAATTACTACTTTCCCAAATATTAGGTCAATTTGATTGTAATTGTTTTTAACATAAGACTATTGTCAGCTCAGTCTTGCTACGATTATGGAAGTTGTAAAGGTAAAAAATCAAATACGCGAATGAAATCCGTTTATTGTTTCATTCCAATGTGTAAGTAATACGCTGCTTCTCTAGAATAGTGTCACGACTCGAAATAATTTGTTACTCCATTTAAGATTGTAAACCGTCACATATAAAATTCAATTCAAAATGGTGATGCTTTCCGAGTTGTGACAGTATTCTAGAAAAGCAGCGGTATGTTTTGCAACCTTACCACAGATGTGATAATAAACAACCACAGACTAACAAAATGGTATCATTTCACTTAACCCGAACATTTTGGTGTGCGTTCCGTCAACAGTTTTTTCGCTAAACAAAGAGCACGTCGCTAATGGGCGCCTGTTTGCGCCACAGAGCCCTAATTGCTACTATTGTATTTCAGAATGTGACGCTAATGCGGAGATGTTGCCATACTTCATTTTTTGTGACTAAAATAAATTTGCCATGGACAAATTGTGGCAAAATTTAATAGCAAAATTGTAGCTAGGTAGGTACTTAAATGTTTTCTGTTTTTATTTTTCTTACTACCAGATTTTAACTTCCAAAGTAATTCTTTTACAAAATTACTCATTTAGTCCGGCCTGACTTAGTAGTACCTAGTTCTAATTTATTTACTTACCCACAGATAATATTTGGTATGATAATAGTGTCACGTACCTACATTACTGAATAAGTACGTAGATATATGTATTTTTTCTTATCTAAAATATTTTTTAAACAAAAAAACTTGAGCTTGCAATAGTCTAAAGCTACAGTTTAGTCTAAGTTTTCGAATCGTCAGCAAAAAAAAAAGTACGTGAGTTAAAGTCGTTATAATTAATTATTTCATTCTATTATTTCATACCTAAAGGTACCTTTCTAACCTAACTAATTTAATCGAATATTTTTGCTACTAAAAACCACAACGAAAGCCGATAGCTGCTAAAATATATCTTTATAATTATAACAAAGACTTTAATATAAAATACGAAGAGACAACTTAATGCACCGTGTCTTATAATCGCCATTGTCCTGCTATTAGATTACGGCACCGCATTACGCCACATCTGAAAATTTATTACACTCTAAACCATGTTTATGTACTTACTAATGCAAACTTCATCAATACATAGTATAAAACAAAGTCGCTTTCGCTGTATGTCCGTATGTATGCTTAGATCTTTAAAACTACGCAACGGATTTTGATGCGGTTTTTTTTAATAGATAGAGTGATTCTTAAGGAAGGTTTATAGCCCCCGTGTGAAACCGGGGCGGGTCGCTAGTTTGTTATAAAATTACTAGCTGTCCGCCCCGGCCTCGCACGGATCCCTTTTTTTTTCAAAATAGTTTATAGCCTATGTAACATAGGGTAAACGTAGCTTCCCAACAGTGAATGAATTTTTGAAATCGGTCCAGCCGATCTGGAACCTATTCATTCCAAACAAACAAACCTTTCCTCTTTATAATATTAGTACTTGTAGATAACAAAACCTTATAAATATGTACACGAATAACTTAATTTGCATCTAAAAACTCAATTGATAACCCTGCATATTTTCTGTTGATAGCTTTGGGCTTTAATAAAAAAACACCTCGCTCAATTTGTCATAAAAAAAAATATTGGTAGGTAGCTTCTACTGTCTAAAAGCCAGTGATTTAAAAAAAGTAAATAAACGGTTTTTTATTATAATTACTAATTTTCGTAGAAACCATCACGCGCCTTGTCCTGATTACCAATTTTTAGAGATGGCAACCCTAATACAATATAAACATAAAACAAGACGCATAAAACTAACTTATCCTACAACTTTATATCACAATTTCAATACCAGTGTAGATAGTACTAAAATAAACTTTCAATTACACACGGCGCCATATATTTTATTAAACCAGCAATGTTAGGATTCTTCACAAACCCACCGAGATCGTCGATACGACCTTAATTGATTCAAGTCGACGCCTCTAGATGGCGCTTATCCGCTAACATAATTTTCTATCCAATCACCGTTAAACTAAAACGAACTGTATTTAAAGTCACTTCAGTTCAATTTAGAATGAACAACTTCATCGATAGCATAGACAAGTTTGTAATAGTATCCATAATGGCCGCCTAATTGTCTTTAATTAGCAGATACGCACATATTTATTGCAAAGCAGACACGCTACCGTTTTGCTAAGCCCTTATTGGTGTTATTATATTAAACGCAAGTGTCAAGATCACGAACGGTCGTACGTAATCGAGATAAACTCGGTGCCGGCAGCTAGTATTTATGTTTGCTGGTTTTCATACTGTGGTTTTATTCACGTTATGGTGTATTAAAGTTATTTATATGCTCTTTTATTGCTAATTGCTTCCTTGATCTAAGCTTACGGATAGAATTAAGTATACCTACCTAAAGGTTATGTCGTAACCACTTATACTAGGTAGTATAATATAATAAAGGAGATCTAACTTGTTTTTTTTATATATAATACTAGCGGCCCGCCCCGGCTTCGCTCGGATCCCTTTTATTTTTATAGCCTATGTCACACAGGAATAAAGTAGCTTTCCAACAGTGAAAGAATTTTTCAAAGCGGTCGTGTAGGAGCCTATTCAATCCAAACAAACAAACGTTTCCTCTTTATTATATATAAGTATAGAGTATAGATATTACATAAAATGCTTCGTCCTGAATGACTGACGAATAGGCGCAGAGCCCAAACCGCTAATCGTAGAGTTCTGAAACTTGGAAGGTATATTTTCTAGGATGCGATAAGAAAGGATTTTTGAAAATTCGCTCATCTTGCACAGACGAAGTCGCGAGCGGAAGTCAGTACATAGTACCTATAAAACAAAGTCGATGTCTTTCCGTCCCTATATATGCTTAAATATAAAACTACGCAACGAATTTTGAAGCGGTTGTTTTAATAGATAAAGTCATTCAAGAGGAAGGTTTATAGCACCCTTGTGAAGCCAGCGAGCCTATGATGAACTGTCGAGTCGACATCTTGTCGACATAATATTAAGAACGTTGTCGACAAAGAGAAGGTTTGTCGTGTCGAAATTGTTTCGTTGTCGACATAAGAGATGACACCGACATGACAAGATTTCTCGTTGTCGACAACGTTACCGATTTTAGACAGATCACTGCGGGAATAAGACGATATCGACATGACAAGATGTCGACTCGACAATTCATCATAGGCTCGCAGGGCGCAAGTTATAGATACCTAACTTAAAACGACTTTGACAGCGTTTCAAACGCTCAGAGATCCGTCTATCTACACATTTTATCTGTAGGCTTCGTGGTCTAGTATTTATAAATGAAAGGCCTAAATTTAATTTGTGGACTGTATTTTAATCTATATCTATACTAATATTATAAAGCTGAAGAGTTTGTTTGTTTGTTTGAACGCGCTAATCTCAGGAAGTACTGGTTCGAATTCAAAAATTCTTTTTTTGTTGGATAGACCATTTATCGAGGAAGGCTTTAGGCTATATAACATCACGCTGCGACCGATAGGAGCGAAGAAACAGTGGAAAATGTGTAAAATTGGGGAAAATAACTACTTATTTCACGCGGACGAAGTCGCGGGAACAGCTAGTAATTAAATAAATTTTCGGAACCAGACTGGCAATGTTGCCATAATGTTTTTGTACGGATCGTACACTATCTAGCCTAAAACTAAAGAGCAGTAAAGAGCGAATCGATTATTATCCTAATTCTACCATAAAGCTACTAAAGTCTATGTCACAAACATCCATCACAGTCATAATCGGCTCAAGTAAGACCCTTTAAAAGCAGGTGATAAAAGAAAGTAGGGCGTCCTTAACAGATTATGAGCAGGAGGCAGTGTTGCCAATTTAGCGATTTTGTCGCTAGAACTAGCGACTTTTGCTTAAGGCTTAGCGACCAAAAAAGTTTTGACGACAAAAATAGTTTAGCGACTTATCTGGCGACTTTTGGAGTACAAATTAAAACAGTTCTAGAGCCAATAATAGATACATTTTTTATCAAATCGACACAGAATTATTCAATGCCAAGAGATACATAATATGGAAAATGACAAACGCGATAGCGCACCAGATTCAAACTTTATTTAATTGAAGTTCCATTTGTATATCATTATGGGTCCCCCGAACTTTTTATGGTTATGTTTTATTTTAGCGACTTTCTGGCGACTTTTGACTTTGAGTTTTAACTTTTTGTTTCTAGGAGTTGGCAACACTGGCAGGAGGTGTGAATTTAATGTCCAGGGACATCTAGTTACTTAGCTTTGGCTTTACGACCTCCTTGGAACGTCCTCGTGTTTGTGAGCTTACGAGCATTAGTTTTTTTTTATTACCCTACTTCTTTTTTTAAGGTCCAGTTTTGATCTTTAAGAATTTTGAATTATGACATTAGGTTGTAAGATTCAGCTAGTCGTGGCTCTTGACGGCCCGAGCCGAGGTGCGACCCCCACCTTGGAAGGCCCTCGGGTCGGTCAGGGCTAAAAACCCTAAACCCAACCCAAAAGGCTTAAGAGTCTCCTTTCAGGAGTCTCGCCACCCGTCCGGTTTTGCAGTGAAGGCCCATTAGCTGGCCAACTGCGCTTCAGTATTCAATTCGGAAAAAAAAAAAAACAAAAAAAAAAGATTCAGCTGAATACTAAATATCTTTCTTAGTTTCTTATAATATGTCCAGTTATATTTATGAAAGAAGTTTTTTTTGCTTGGACAATAATTTCGAAGTTATGTAAAAAAATAAATAAAAATCATTATAAAATTAAGAATAGTTCACATTATCATTTACGAGTACCTACGTCCTACAACCTTCTTCAAATTAATAATTATACGAATTGACCCATTTTATAAAACTGTTACGTCTATTACAAATAATCAGTGTCCATTTTCCTATTCGTCCTTTAATTTTTATTTCAAGAGTGAGAGCAAAAACGAGTCAAAAATCTAGTGTCGAGTGAGGTCTAGCTGTCATCTTCAACCAATCACAGACCAGATTGTCTCTCATTGGTGCAAAATGACAGTTGAACCTCACTCAGCGACATCTAGCGGATTCTTGACACGCAATGCCATTAAGACGATTATCTTAAGAATTAAGACCCATGTATGATATCTTTACATTGCATATAAATCCTCCATTGTTGAATGTGCAGCATAACTTAAATTAAAACGTAATGGCCTCTTAAATATTCGAATCATTGCGTGCATGTAATTGAAGACATAAACTTTTTTTATAAAAGAGCCGCCGGCAGCCATAAAATAATATTTGGTATAAAGCTTAACTGTAAATATTTTCACATTCGTTGCTTCATAAACAACCTCAAAATGCCTTCGTAAAAATCACTCTAATCATCAATACCGCTGGAAAATTAACGAGATATTGCTTTGTTTACTTACAAGAAATAGGAACTTTTTGTTTTTCCCAAGCATTGTTTACATAAAAAGCGTAATTTCTCGTGATACATTTTTGGCGGCGTTCTTTTCGTAAAGGTTCTTTTTGATGTAGATTTCGTTCGGCCATTAGTTAGCGTTATCGATTCGGCACACGCAATTAGTTGTCGGATCGATCGGCCGACGGGTTGCCGAACATGATTGATGGATATTTTAGTTCATTAGCGAACGCACCCCGGCCCGGATTATCGGGAACGCCCAAGATTCTGTTCCCGGGGTAAGATAACGATAACGAGGTACGCTATCAGTGAAACGAAATTTATTAGGCTTAATAGCGTGCAATTTTCATAAAATGTTTCACAGTTTTATACACCTTAAGCGGTTCTTTAAAATAAATAACCGTTTATTTTAATTAGTAACGGGTATAATTTGGGCATGGAACTAATTTAGCCTGGCGACATCATAGGCCGTTTATAAATAGACCCGCCACGCTTGTCCTGGTCACACTGATTAAAAAACAGACTTAATTACTGGTTCTATTACGACACACCTCTAAAAATTCCACATATTATTTGTGTTGTAAAAGCCAACATTTGAAGAATGACACTAGAATAATAATCTAATTAATTAACTTTTTATTTGGTATATATAGTTATACTGAATCCAAAATGAGTGTCTGTTAAGTTTAAAAAAGCTGATGTCAATCAGTGTTGCCAGCTGTACCTAATAACCCTGTCACACACTCGCGGCGAGACGTGGAAAGGAGTCAGAGCAGTGGTCACTCTAGAGTATGACCACTCTAATCGTCATGGCTTACGTCATGCACCGCTTCACTTTTAGTCGGTTTTTGGTGCAAGTCAAGCCGCGCAAAACGGAAAATTGCTATGAATTATGCTACTTACCTAGAGTGTGGCCAGAGACATAACATCGCGGCAGCGCAACCAGCATAGTGTATTTGAATTCCTAAATTAAACTAATGATAATCCAATGTTCCAGTGGGCGGAATGTCGCGCGGCGGCAGCGGCGCCGGCAAGACAGCCACGGCGAAGCGAGTCCCGCCGCCCGCGGTCCCGGGGGACGCGTTCGGGACGCCGCAGCACCGCCACTCGGGCTCCAGCTTCGGCTCCCAGGGATACGCGTCCTGTGAGGAACAGCCTTATCCGCAACCACCGGACACACCTTCACACACCAGAGGTAAGGTTGTCTATGAAAGGATGTTGAACTGATCAGTTAGTTTGGCTGAATGTTAAAACAGAAAGCATGAGGCTTTGATAACTCATTGAATGAAACAACTGTAGACAGATTTAACTTGCGTATTTTAATTTATTGGCTGACGTTTCGGAGCCTGTACATTTGTTTTATTTTATTGCACTAGATTTATTTTTATTTAAAAAACAACTGTGTAGACGTGATAGAAAGCTTACGATGATACCGACGTAGATAACTATTTACGGTAGCATCTATTTTAAAAATACTCTATGTAGGTATCTATTTTCCTATTGTTCCTTTGATCCTAGCCCTAGCTTAATAATAAAAAAATAGTTACGGTTAACAGAATGTCATCACATTCTTATATTATATCTATAAGTACATGGGGTCTAGACACTAAAATTAATCCCAAAGCCTTTTTAGTGTTTTTCTTACTATTGCTGCACATCCCTTTTGCAATTAAGGGTTGCAGACACAGAATGATTCGAATCCCCGCAGGGTTGGCAGCAATGTTGGCAGACTTATTTTGGAAGCTCCAAAAAACCCCTTAGGATTTCAAATTAGGAATGTAAAACGTTGCGAAGAAAGCCTTTGTAATAAATTTGGGAGCTGTAATTTCAGGATTAATAACGCCACAAAAAATCTTAACAAAAAGCTGCCTTTGTTGCAATGTTGAGGGGCCCTTAAGGGACTTGTTCGTACTTAGGTTACACCGAAGTAATTATTGACGGTATACGAATTATGCGTAGGTATACCATAATTAACTGCTACTTTTGTATAAGTAATTGTATTTTGACGATCTCTCTATGAGTGCATATCATCATCATCATCATCATCATCAGCCCATCGCAGTCCACTGCTGGACATAGGCCTCTCCAATTGCACGCCACTTTGCTCTATCTTGGGCTGCTTGCATCCAGCTCCTGCCAGCCATCTTACGCAAATCGTCACTCCACCTTGCATATAATATGGCATAAAATATATAATTATAATGTATGTAAGAATGAGAAATAAATAAATGTAATCTAATCTTTGTCTCTAATATGGATTGATTTCATGTTTTCTTATAAAAGTTTTAAGTTTTCTTTCCTAGTATAGTCTAGGTTAGGTTATGTTACTTATTAAAATTTATTAAGTACTTAGGGGGATTCACACAGTAAAATTATATTTAAAAGAGAGTAATTTAATCAAAACTAATAGGTTTAGAAAAATATCTACTGATATCCCAGAGCAAGAGGAACCAGAAAAAAAGAATATCGAAATGAAATAAGGGCTTTCTTAACATTTTATAATCCCCATTACAGATGACCACTCCGACTACGGAAGCACAGTGTCCGGGGTGTCAGGAGTGTCTGGGGCCAGTGGGAGCCTCGGCAAGAGTCCAGCTGGTGGGGGCACCTTCACCTTCCCCCCACCCTCGCAGCCTCTCACTCACAAGGCGGCCGTGTACTACCACCATCAGCTAGCACTGAGCGATGACCAGGGGATTGATATGACGCAGGTAAGTCTTGGATAGGATCCCTACTAATATTATAAATGCGAAAGTAACTCTGTCTGTCTGTTATGCTTTCACGCTAAAACTACTGGACCGATTTAAATAAAATTTGGTACAAAGGAAGTCTGGAGCCTGAGAAAGGACATAGGCTACTTTTTAACCGACTGCAAAAAAGGAAGAGTTCGAACAAGTCGTGGGCAGAAGCTAGTAATACATAAAGGCTGTTCAAGTATTACGTAAGCAGGGGTCGGGGAGCGCCTAATTTTTGATGGGGGGGTCATCATTTGATCAAAACCTCACATTGTCTACGTGACAACGGAATCTATTTTTTCTTACAAATAATGAATACGTTATTTTAGGAATTTTTGCGCGCTATTCTGCTCTCACTTAAAGCTATTACTGAGTCTCCGCTGTCCGTCCGTCTGTCACCAGGCTCTATCTTATTAATCGTGAGTTAGCCGTATTTCTGTTGTATAACAAATACTAATAAACAGAATATAATAAGTACTTAGGGAGAAATACAACAAACATGATTTTATGCCGTTTTTATAACGCGATCCCGACTGGCACTTAGCCAGTTTACCTAAACGTTTACTAACAAATCTCTCTAATGTTCCAGAGTCCAGGCCGCGACAGCCCCGGTTCGTCCTCGGGCTCCGCTGGCTCGGGCTCCCGGCACTCGTCCGCATCCCTGGACAGCGGCAGGGCTTCGGGGCGTATGCCCCATCACCACCACGCCGCGTGCCACTGCGGAGACACCGTCGACAGGGTGCGTGCGATGATCGCACAGGGTCTACCGGTAAGCTTTCTTACTTATATAGATGACTAGCGGTCCCGGCTTCGCCCGGATCCCTTTTTTTTATAGCCTGTTACTAGGGAATAATGTAGCTTTCCAATAGTGAAAGAATTTTTAAAATTGGGCCAGCCGTTTTGGAGCCTATTCAATCCAAACAAACAAACCTTTCCTCTTTATAATATTAGTATAGATGATGATATTTGCACCAAGACAAGAGTAATAATTGAGACACGGCGGAATTCCTATGCCTATGCCTTTACGCGTGTGGTAATTGCTGCAAAGCATTATACACAGATGGCGCTCAAGCGACATTTTGCTTGTAAACAAGAAAGTATAAACACAAACATGATTTAGTAGTAAAAAAAATTGTCAAATCAGTGGCGCCTATAGTGTAATTTGAAGTGCAATGCCGCGCGTAAATCCATAGGTATAGGTTCCAGTCTTGCTGATTGATTTATTCTACTCTTGTCTTGGCAACAAAGTCATTATAATAGACTGTTCAACGATATTCGTTAGACCACACAAGGATAAAAACACACTATCATTCTATTAAAATTACTTCCAGGATCCTGACATAATCCACGCATGGTTGGCTGACCTTCAAATGGAAGAATACGCGAGACTCTTCATCGAAGCCGGCTACGACTTGCCAACGGTGACGAGGATGACGCCCGAGGACCTGACGGCTGTGGGCATCAAGAAACCAAACCATAGGAAACGGTTAAAGGCAGAGCTGGCCAACCTGAACGTGCCTGACAACCTGCCAGATTATATACCGGTAAGAATGCCTGTAAAATAGGGTGAAATGTAAATGTGATGACGTGACATAGGTCACTAGAAGGAGTATTTGGAATTTTTGTGACATTTTTGTAATTATCATCAACTCAGACGAATATGAGAACTGTAAAGTTAAATCTGTTATAGCTAATTCTCTGTTTCCAATATGTTTATAACCGCAAAAGCATTACAAAATACATATGTATGTTTGTAAGCTTAGGTATTTCAAATTTGTAAGTGGTTACATTTTTCATTGTATTCACTTGTCTATGGGCCGATTGTAAAGGTAAACATTTTAATTGCCAAAAAATGGCAACACTGTTAACTGCTCGCATTCTATGCTTCTTACTCGCTACTTCGCAAGTGTGTGGCAGGGATATATAGAATTTGATTCAAGGAATCTATACCTCATTTTTTCACTACATCGCGAGTGTGTGGCAAGGGTATTTTGATTCAAAGATTCTATTGATTATATGATCTCATTCCAGGGCTCGCTCGAGGAATGGCTGCGACTCCTCAGACTGGAGGAGTACGGGCCGGCGCTGGTCGCTCAAGGCTACCGCACCGTTCATGACGTCACTCAGCTGGCTTGGGAGGTAAGTTTTATATAAAATAATAATAATTAGGCTTACAGTAGTCACATGGTTGGGACTCTTTAGCATTATCTAGTTTCTGTCTCCACGGCCAGGTTCGATATAAGCGGCATAAAGAATTGCCGGCGTCGCCTTTAAAAGACATGTAATGGAAAAAAGTCTGGCTTTGAAGCTTCTTATTTCAGTATATTATAGTTCGGAAAAAGAAAAAAAAATGTTTTATTGGAAGGAAAACTTAACGTGGTGTCATAGACTCATAGCATTGTCAATTTAGCAGAAAATTTATTTCTTTAATCTTTACACCTTTTAAATTGATAATGACATTTTTGCATAGCCACGTACAGTATGTGTTCAAATACTAAAAAAGATCTGTAATTAATATAACATAATTTAAATTTCCAGGATCTAGAAGACATGGGCATAGTGCGGCTCGGTCATCAGAAGAAAATACTACTGGCCATCAAAAGAGTCAAAGACATTAGGGCGGGGAAAAGAAGCATTAGCAACCAAGGCTCGCTGGACTTCACTAGAATACAACCGGGCCAGGTCAGTACCATAGACAATTCATCATTTTTTTCAATGTGATTGTAGTGATGTTTAGACCTAGACTCTAATAGTTCACTTTGATGGCAACACTCTATGGTAAATATTCAAATTCAAATATAGAATTCCTAGATACGTTCGGTTCTTTTATGAAATTGAGTTCTCTACCTTTATCAAAAAGATCTTTAAGCATCACTTCAAATCTATGATTTATGTTTATTTTTCCAAATTATTGATTGTTAATTTTTATCACACACCCCATTCTCATTTCATTTGTCATTGTCATCTTCTGATAGGCCCGATTTTTTAAAATACTTAACTAAAATTTCGAAAGCTGTAAAATTAATAAATAATGCTTAATATTTCTGATAGTATCTTTACTAACTACGCTTATATTTAACAAAAGCGTTTTTTTATGTAGTTTCAGTTATTTTATGAATTAATTTCTTAACAAAATAATCAAGTGTTATTCTTTTGAGCGGAACAAAGCAAAGCTTTAGCTGTTTAGCTCAATGTGGACCTATCTAGCACATTCCGCTGGAATTTTCTTTTGCTGAGCCAATAGATGCGGACACATTATGGGAAAGCGACGTCCATAAGGACTAAATTGGCTTGAACTGTTGAATCTATGAAACGGTCAAAATTGTACATTTCCCGATGCGCTCCAAAATATCGTTATCATTTCGCTTGGACTTCTAGAAGTCCGACCATCGCCATTTTGTCGTCGCTGGCTGGAATAGAAACGACTCTGCGATTAAAAAACAATGTGGTTGTTTCAAAATTTAAAATCTGGGTTCTATTGGCGTTCCAAATTCAAAATAACGATCGCAGAGCTGTAACCGGCCAGTCCCACCATTCCGCTGCATCCACCATACCACAGCCCGAAGCAGCATGTGAATGTTTTGTTTTCTTTTCTTTTTCCAAACACCAAACCGCACCTTGGACATAATCGGCTAAAGGATTTATATCCGAGGGAGCTACATTACCAGCCTTGGCAGAGACATGAGAGGAGTTACCATAAACCCCCCGATCTTAACTTTGACGCCCTACCGACGCCCCTATGTGGCACTGATTTGGTTCCCATACAGGTATGACAACCTCCTTTGGCACAGTCTTGTCAGTTTGTTCTCGACGCACCCAGCACCCGGCTTTTACGTGCACCCGTTTTTTCTGTAATTGAGAACGCAGTGTTTTTGATGTGTGTTATCTGTGTGATTTTTGTTTTTTTTTTGTGTCACTCACGTTAATTATTAATGAATATTATCTATGAAATAATTTAAGTATTAATAATATTGTATTTAGTATGTAATACATAGCTTGCTCGGTAATTATTAACACTATTTACAGATATTGAAGCATGAGTTTTTAATACTGATTAATTATTGTAACCAAAGTAACCCTACATATTTAAAATTTAATACATTGTGTAAATATTTTTAAGCATGTTAAGTACATACAAACATATTAAAACTATCAAAACCAACATTTCGTTAAAATATGTTTCCAAAATATTTTATCTGTCTAAGTATGTTTTCATTATCTATGTACCGTTACATCAAAACCGACAATTCAAACTCAAATTCTAAATTCCAAATTCAAATGTCGACAGATCCGTCACCCGCGAGGGAAGTCTCTGGAAAGCTTAGAAGATCCGTCGGAGCGGGCGTCGCATACGACATTCTCGCCCGACGCGGGCTTCTACTACGGCGGGGGACAATGGCGGCGCTCGTACGACGACGGAGACATCACGCCGACGAACGACAGCTCGTACGAGGGCGGGGGGACGCTGCCCCGCCCCCGGGGCCTAGTCCGTCCGCGGCCGGTCGCGAAGATCCAAGCGACGCCGGCTTACAGGGAGAAATCGCCCGATTACTCGTACGACGAGATCGCGTATTCGGCTAGACTGCAGCGTGTCGCGTACGGGGCGAGTCCGCACGTCGCTCGTAAGCCTCCGCCGGATCCCCCGAAACGGCAAAGTTCGCAGTATGCGCCGTTCACTCGCTTCGGACAGACGACTGTTGAGATCCATCCAGAGAAGAGTTTGCCTCTCAGTCTGCCGGCGTACCCGAGTTCGGACTCGCTCAGTGTGAGTCTGGACAGCACGGGGTTATTGCCCCCGCCACCCGCGCCGTCCTCGCCGCCGCGCCGGTACGAAGAAGACAAGCTCAGGACCGGATCGGATGCTAGTTTTAAGGTTAGTTTTATTTAAGAATTGTAGCCTTTTATCTTATTTTAAAGTTGTTTGTTAGGAATATCAGATAAAAATAACATAAGATAAGAACCTATTAATCTTTATATTGTATTAGTAAATTAATATTATAATATTTCTCTTTTTCACAGTCAAGTTCCAGTACGGAATCGGACAGCATTCCATTCGCAAATGAAAACGCTGGCACGATAAAACAGAATCGTGGTCAAATCGCAGGCCGTCCACATACTGTAGACTATGGAAGAACTGGAATAGGCCTCTCAAATCTCCCGCCAAGAAATCCCGATATAAAACCTACCACGCCACATACCCTACCCGAAAAGGACGAGGGAAAGAGCACAGAGCCAGTAGACGTCCTAAACGATATTGGAAACATGTTAGCCAACTTAACAGATGAATTAGACGCAATGCTAGAAGAAGAGAAACGTCAAGGTCTCACAGACTCGTAAAAAAGTGACATGGAATAAGGATGTGTCTAGAAATCGGTAAACGTCGTTGTAATTAGTGTCTGTAGTGTGTTAAAAACCGATAAGTATCGATTTCAACTGGAATTAAGCGTTGGTTTACATGATTTCTAGATGTTTAATCCTTATCCTAGTAATTTAAAAACGACTCGATTTAAAATTAAATTCCAAAGATTTGTATTGTCAGTGTCGTTTTGTAATGAATTGGTCGTCTTCGAAATTCTTGCTCGATCTCACCGAAGAGCTATATAATGAACAATAATTTAAATTAATTAACCTGCAATAAAGCTAAAGCAATTTTACTGCCATTTCAAATGGATGTTATTTGCTTATGAAATTTATACTTTATCACATCTTGCCAATATATTCAAAGAATCCATCTATTATACCTATTTAAAGCCGATCCTCAAGAAATTGTAATAAATCTTCTAAAACACAATGTATAATAATACCTATACTCTTTAATTGTCTTTAATAATGTACCAATTATTGTATGAATTCGATTGATTACTTTTATTGTCATTTATTTGAATTTATCATTTGATACCGTATACTATATAATTATAACAAGCATTTTTACTAATGTGTAAACTTAAATTTTTGTCCCTCGATTCTAGTTAACAATAAAATTGAGTGTTTTTACTTTTTCTATATGGTAATTCACATTATTATTATGTATTTAAATAAATTAACGATAGTTCCTTGTTTAATATTAAATATATAATTATGTGTGTTTCGTTTTTCGTTCAAATTAGATTTAGACGGATCCAAAAACAGATGAAAGTGTCTATTTTTGTAAATATTGTTTTACTTAAATTATGACATAGATACAAAATATTATCCAGTAGCTAGTTTTCCATGTACAATAAAATTGTAGAGTACTTGGGTATGACGTAGAGTTGATAGTTAGAATTTATACAAAATATTAGCACTAGTGATAGCGTGAAATTAGGGATTATAATTATGAAAAAAATGTATCATAGACATTCGTTTTATATAGCGATAGACCTCATAGTTATTGTATGTTTAAACCCTTTGTATACCTGGACATGATCGTTTGCTTCTCACTTCAGACCAGTTTCATTCACTATTGGCTTCACACTGCAGATTAGCGCTATTCTCACAACCAAGTGTTTTAATCGTTACAAAACATACTCCCTTGAACTTCTGAAGCAATTGAGAACAATATATTCTTCTGTACTTTTATAAGTGTCCCATGTCCACATAGAACGTGATATCTAGCGGCCATACGATATAATAAATAGGCATTTTGGAGACAGTCCCCGTAACGACAGTGACGTAAAAATAAATGTAACACTTTTCTACGTGACTGTATTTCGGTGTATTTTACATAACGCTGTCTCACCTATTGTACTCGTGATACTAACACCGTGTATATTTAACATAACAAAATAACTATCATACTAAAACGTAGCGCAATATGAAGTACGCATTAAGCTTAACCGTGTAAATATCTGTAATAGAGATCAGTGTTTCTACATTTATAATTCTGTCTTCTTTAATAACAGCTCGTATTTAGAAATTTTGTATACCTGCCTACGATAATATAGGAGTGTAACTTTATTTAGCCGTCACATATTTTTTTAATAAAGAGTATGATTTAAAAACTTTTGGTACTTCATTTAAATACAATTTATAATTTACAATATAGCAAGGTGCTAGACCGGTTACAAAAAAGAATATACAAGTTGTATTTCTTTTAAGTCTGATGGTTGCTAAACATTTCATTGTAAGACCTAGTCAAAATTTATCAGTGACGGCAACGGACATGTTAACGGATTATTTCTATAAATGAAAGTGTTAAATGATACTGCAGCTTATTACATCCTTATTTATAGTTGAGTTCTTATTTGAATAAATATATTTGTAATATTCTAAATTGTGGGTTTTACATTATTTACCTCATTCCTTATACCTATACCTATTTAAAGCCTATTTTCCTTCCTTTGCCTCATGCCCCAAATATTTAAAAGTAGTAATCGTAGTATCGTAGGTATATAATATTATTCTCGATACAGTAGTTCTTAACAGAACATAAATTTATGAATGAATCAGATTTTCATATGAGTTGAGAATAAATGCCAGCATCGGTATCATGATTATTTTATGTAGGTACCTAAGACTTAATAATCCTTAGCAACTTGTATCTAAGGTATCTAAGAAACTCTATTACAAGATTTCTATCTTTAGATGTAGTGGGTTGGAAACTCACAGAAATTTCATCAGCAGACACAATCAACTCTAGGTATACCTACCTATAATATAATATAATATGTAGGTACCTCTCCTCCTAACTATTTCTAAAGACATAAAATAAATACTTATACCTACGCTTTAACATATTAAAGTGTTTAAAAAGACAAACATAAAAACCGTTTAAATCTACTCAGTTCTAGAATAGGTAAGTTAGGTATATTTAAATGCTACATATATTGAGTTCTCCACAGCTCTAATTATAACGATCTAATTAAACCAAAATAAATACTTATAGAAAAGTTTATCAAAATTACATAACGTCTTAAATTATAATAAATTTCTGTACCTACCTAACTTTAAAAAAATATTTCCGAAAAACCGGTAATAGCAAACGCCAAACATTTTTCCATCTCTATTATCCCTGAAAATGTAATTCGTTCGTTCTCCACGATATTCCACATTTTCCATACTTCTCTATGCCTGAAAATATTCGATTCTCGTCACATGATTGGTGCAACTAAACCCTGTTAGATTCTCGACCAATGAGCGTACTGCAAAATAAATCGATGTCAGAATTGCGCCGTAGAGAACAATATGGCTGTAGATTTTCCTGTCATACGCGCGGCGAGTGTAGTCTGCGCGATCGATAATTCAAATTGGTTTTCCGAGTTTGCGGAGGTCATATTGTCTTTGAGCCATTGATGGGCAGATATCGTTGGTGCTGAAAGTATTAAAAACATTTTAAACAGTGTCAAGATGGATACGACTGGTGCATATGGTGGAGGGAAAGCTGGTGGTGCCTTCGATCCTCAAGCCTTCATTCAGAGACCTCCTGTTATAGTCAGGGCGGTCTGTTGGGTATGTAACTTGTATAATACAGTTCCTAATGTAATCAATGAAGCATGTAACCAGAATATTGTGTAACGGACCAGTTGTTTATTTATGTTTTATCGCTATTTTGTTAGATTAACTTAGTTTACGCCTCTAATTTAGATTTCGATATTTTTATTGGTTTTTGGAATTTCAAGTCCACAGTCGAACTTTCTTTTCTATAAATAGTAACTTTTTAAATCATAATCCATTTTCCTATACTTACTGTAGGTATATAATATTTTTGAAGAAAAAATTAAAAAATTCGTATACGCTAAGATGTATAATCGCGGCAAGTATGTAATATGAAGAACTGCAGTGTAGTTACATTTTGTTTAAACAGTCATGTGAGCAACCTTGGAATTGTGTAGGAAGCGACTTAAACACATAGAAGCTATTGTCACGCTTTAACATTAACACTATTGTTATATAGGTACCTACTGTCATATAATATCTATATATATAATATCTATATATATAATATCTATATATATAATATCTATATATATAATAAGAGAAACTGACTTAATGACTGACATAATATCAATACAAGGCCTTAACTGTCAGGTTAAGGAACTTAATATTTAGCATGGGGGGTTCATTTTGTAATGCACAAAGTAAGAATTTTTATAAATTCACCTCCTAAGATGGGGGTGTATGTCAGGTACAGACAAGTTGCAGGTAGAAGCTAGTTATTGTACATAATTAGGCACTTTACAGCATTAAAAATATCATCAATATAGATTTTTCACATTGAAAAACATCACATGAATAGTAATAATATTTTTTATATGTACCAAAGTTTTTAATTATTTATTTTATTTTGTTTTAGTAATTACAGATTTTTGTTCTAATGACTTACATTATGTATTGAAATTTGAAAAGTTATAACATAAAGTATTTAATAAAGTTAGAAAAAAAAGATTGTAATGGATTTAACTTGCATATTTTATTTTGTAAACTTGACAGTTCCTATATTCATAGAATGATTGAGCTGATGATAAGCATTAGCATTAAATCTATTATAATTGTTTCATTCCAATGTGTAATAACTGCGAAGGCATCAGGAAATTTTATGTGATATTCTCATAAGCATAATATGTTTTCTAAATGTATTGATAAAGTAAAGGTTGTTGAAAAATATATAGTAAAGTTAGTCAGTGAAGTCATCTTATGATATATTACTAAGTGTCAACACTAAAGTATGATTGAGTACCTCATCAATTTATATGAGACATTAACAACACAAGGTAAAAGTTAGTGAAAGTTAAAGTTAACAGGAAATAATTTAGATTAATCATTTCTATTTTTCTACTTTCAAGGTCTATATGATTTTGCATTTAATTAAAATTTTATCCCATTATTAAAGACAAAATATAATAAAATAATGAAAACAATTATAGTATGTGAGTTTTTAGATTTCTAGACCCTTCCCTTTAATTTTAGTTATACTTATAACATCTTCATGATTTTCGTCACATTTAGCTTAACCCCCCTATGAGAGTAACGTAATATATGGATGACCTCTTAGACTCTTAAGTCTAAGTGCTTCCTAATCTTTGTAGGCCCGTTACCCTTATGACTTAACTAGGGTCACTGATTTTACCCCTCCTCCCAACGACGAACTCGCGCGCTAGTCGGCGTTACTCTGTGCTCAGACTTGTTACTTTGAAATTCGCCATTCGAGGCAATCACCTCGAAATACAAGTTTTACCCCCGCGGCGGTAAAATTAACGTCAGGTTAGGAATCCAGGTTCTAAGGGGCCAACCATAGATTTACCTTAGAATATGCAATCACGAACTCGACTACTGATATTGTATGTCTTCATGACATGTCCCAGTGAATCTATTTTTATATAACTATACTGTTTCAACATCTGTAAAATACCTGCGACAAACAATAAACGCTCAGATCTCTTTACCATACTGAACTTTACGATTTGCGTAAGATGGCTGGCAGGAGCTGGATGCGAGTAGCCGAAGATCCGAGCACAGTGGCGTGCAATTGGAGAGGCCTATGTCCAGCAGTGGACTGCGATAGGCTGATGATGATGAACTTTACCTAACACAATCCTCATTCCACAGCTGTTCAGCGTCATCGTGATGGGATGCATTTCCTCCAAGGGCTGGTACGTGGACACTGACGGCAAGGAGAAGTGCGCCTACAACAAGGACACTAACGCCTGCAACTACGGTGTTGGCATCTCCGTGATCGCGTTCATCGCTTCTGTTGGGTTCATCGTTGGGGAGTATCTGTTTGAGCAGATGTCCTCAGTCAAGACCAGGAAGCACTATGTTCTCGCTGACCTTGGATTTTCTGGTGAGCATCTCCTAATCCTAATAAGTCTATTGAACGCAAAGATGGATTCAGGGGGAGTCTTTTACATCCTTCATACTTGTATGCTGGGAACCTACCTAGCCTACATATAGAGATATAGGCAGGGTATTGAGTTGACATCTGTAGATACAAATAATAGGTATATACGGTCCAGCCCTGGCGCTAGGGTTGCCAGATCGAAAAATAAATAAATATCTGGATAGTGGTTCAAAATGTCGGGATTTTGAGGCTCTTGTCTGGAGAAATTAGAATTTGTGTCAATATTTTAAACTATATTTTTAAAATATTTAAACAAGTCCCTTTTACTCCGAGCACCGCGTTTGTCATTTTCAAAATTATTATTGCGGTAAAATACAACGACAAGATACGTATAATTGTCTGGAGATTTTGTTATTTGTCGGTGGTCACATGAAATGTAGGGGGACTCCAGACAATTCCCCATCTGGCAGACCTAACTGTCGCCATACCTAGGGTTGCCATCTCTAAAATTTTATAATCCCGAATTTTAGAGTCCAGAATCCGGACATGTCAACCAGGGTCGCTAGTTTACTTAGTTTTTGATATCAAAAAAGGTTATTAAAATTACATTTTCAGTACTCAACGCCAATAAAAGTCCGCCGCTAACTCTAAACTACGACTTATCCGGGGAGACCCGGACGGATGGCAACCCTAGCCATGCCTCCCTGATTCCCACGTTAATCCTCAAAGCAATGAAAACGTTATCCGTCTCGTACACTCTACCTGCAGACTGTAGTGTGTGCTTAGGTACTTTTACGAGGAACGATTTACGACTATTATCATTTGTCTTGGGTTTATTACTTTTTTTTGATGTGACGACTATTCACAAAATAATTAATGCCTAAATGATACCGACTTGAAATTTATTTACAAACCAAGAATGTAATTATATATTTCATTTAAAAAAAGGGTATGGCTCTAAAGGATTATGGGATTTCAAGAAAATCTCAATTGTAAATGGCTTGTGCACTGAGAAGTATAAGAAAATTCATCAGATTAAAAAAAAAATATTGCCCATTTAAATTCTTTGTGATTTTTCACCACGAAGTGACGTCACGTGCCCCCACTCCCTCACTTACACGTGCTTTAACTTTGCCATTTTTTTATTTTTTTGGACAATAGATAACAAGCGTGACTAACTGTTGCGTGCTCGCACAATAAAATATGTAGGTTCGTTCACAATAGATATAATTGAAGATAATCGTACTTTTTACAATTACTAAGTATTATTAATTCTTGGTTTATAAATGCGCGTGCGTCTCGTACGGTGCTGTTATACGGACTGCCCCGCTGTCCCGCGCCTCGTCTGTCCCCTCTCACATCTGTCGCCGCTAACATCGGCGTTAACATCCTCCGCCCCCTTGGAAGGAGCTGGAGCTTCTTTCAAGACTTCATCGCCTTCAGTCATGATGGGTAGTAGACAAACTCGATTGATTGCACGTCGTTCGATGCCTCGATATGTCTTGAAGTCCGCAACACGTATGATCCCATCATTTCCGGGAAATAATTTATGTACTCGACCGAGTTTCCATTTAAGTGGCGGTAAGTTTTGTTCTTTGAATACTATCATATCACCTTCTTTTAGATTAGGCTGTCTTAAGCGCCATTTTGTACGATTTTGAAGTTCTGATAAATATTCATTGTGCCATCTGCTCCAGAAATGAGACCGCAGCTGCTCAATCAGTTGGTACCTCGTGCGTATCTTGACGCCCGTGTGATGAGAGGTAGGTAACGACGTCAGCGGCCGCCCGATCAGGAAGTGCCCTGGGGTTAAAGGAGAGAAGTCGTTTGGATCAGATGATAAGGGTGTAATGGGACGGGAGTTAAGAATTGCTTCTATTTGTGTAAAAAGCGTGCTCAACTCCTCGTAAGTAAGACTAATATTCCCTGCTATGCGTTTAAGGTGTAATTTTGCGCTTTTAATTCCGCTTTCGAACAAACCCCCGAAGGTAGGTGAATAGGGTGGATTATGTAAGAACTTTAAGCCCTCATTAGCCGCAAACTGATTTACACGGTCTAAATCGGTACGCAATAATCTGCCCAACTCATTGTTCGCCCCGACAAAGTTTTTGCCGTTGTCGCAAAATATACAGTCTGGCTTACCTCTTCTAGCGATAAACCTTTTGAGGCAGGAAATAAAGGCCTGTGTGCTGAGATCGCTGACTGTTTCTAAATGTACAGCCTTTGTTGATGAGCATACAAATAGACAGAGATAACATTTAGTAGTTCTACTACCACGGCCTTTTTTGCTGGCTATCATGAAAGGGCCAGCGAAGTCAGCACCAGTAATTTGGAATGGAAAATTTTGTGATACTCTACTTGCAGGTAGATTGCCCATTAGTGGCTCGAGAGCTTTGCCTTTCATTCTTGTACAAACTACACATTTACGCACTGCAGATCTGGCTAAAGCTCTGCCACCAATTGGCCAGAATTGCGCTCTGAAGGAGCTGAGAAGTAATTGAGGTCCGGCGTGGAACAAGCGAAGATGGTCGCTTATCATTAAGATCTTGGTCAAGTGATGCTTGCCATCTAATAATGCCGGATGTTTTCTATTATAATGTAACTCCGCGTTTTTTAAGCGACCACCGACCCTTAATACACCGTCGTGGTCAATAAAGGGAGATAGTTGTAAAATATTTGATTTAGGCTTGAGTGATTTTCCTCGAACTAGTGTTTCTATCTCAAGAGGAAATGATTCATGCTGAGCTTCTTTAATAAGGTAAGTAAAGGCTTTGTGAAGTTCAGATTCATTAAGAGAACCGCTTATTTTGTTTTTAGGATTTTTAATGTTATGAATAAATCTAAATAAATAGGCACATATTCTTTTAAGTTTTAATGGATTTGAATGATTTTCGAATGTAATTAGTTTAGGACTTTCAATTTTTGTATGATGTACTTTTATTTCAGGTAATTCTACGGTTGTAGGTTGTGGCTGAGGCCACTCATGTTCTGAACGCGAAAGAAAGGACGGCCCTTTCCACCACAGTGCTGAAGTGACTAAAAACTTGGGTTCTACGCCTCTGGAGGCCATGTCCGCAGGGTTAACATCGGTAGGAACATGTCTCCACGAACCTTTATCTGTAAGTTCACGGATCTCGTTTACTCTGTGGCAGACGAAAGCCTTCAAAAGCTTGGGCTGTGTCTTGATCCAAGCTAAAGTAATTGTTGAATCAGACCAAAAGGTCTTGTTATCTATTCTACAACGCAGTGCCTCGCTGACCTTGGCAGAGAGACGAGCCCCTAATAGTGCTGCACATAGTTCAAGCCTCGGGATAGTCAAAGGTTTTAAGGGTGCTACCCGAGTTTTAGCGCATACCAAATTTGTAGTTACATTGCCTTCAGAATTTGTCGAACGAATGTATACGCAAGCGGCATAGGCGTCTTGCGATGCGTCCACGAAACAATGAAGGTCAGTCACTACAGGAGAAGAACATAGGACGAACCTCGGAACTGCCAGGGTAAGTAATATATTTAAATTATGCATGATTTTTTGCCATGTAAGTCTTAGATCCCTTGGGACCTCATCATCCCAATCTAACTTTAGTTGCCATAAGCGTTGTAATAGAATTTTAAGTGTTATTGTGCATGGGCTTAGTAGACCCAAAGGATCAAAAATCTTACATGTGTTTGATAGAATGATTCTTTTAGACACAGTATTTTTGTCATTATTAATGTTTATTTGGAATTTTAAGGTATCAGTATTAGGCGTCCATAAAACTCCTAAGACGCTCGACTCTTTAGATAAATCAAGGGAGCCAGGTTCAGTTAGTTCTTGAAGGGTTTGTGGACAGTTAGTTCGAAACTTGTGTATAGGGAAACATGCCGATGCAAGCACCTCGGTAACCATTTTATGAATGTAAAGTAAATCACTTTCTTCTGAACAGCCTGTTAGAAGATCGTCGACATAGAAGTCGTTTTTGATCACTTCTGATATTAAAGGGTCTGAACAGTCTTCAGCTAACTGACGGAGGCACCTGGTACTAAGATAGGGTGCCGATGCAGTTCCGTAAGTGACTGTATTGAGTTGTAAAGTCTTAAGAGGCATGTCCTTATTGTTTCTCCACAATATTAGCTGTAGGTGTCTTTGTGATTCGTCAATGTTTACTTGTCTGTACATTTTTATGATGTCCCCGGATAATACATATTTATGTTGACGAAAGCGAACTAAAATGTTAAATAACTCGTCTTGTACTACAGGACCTATGCATTGAATGTCGTTTAAAGATTTAAGTGACGTAGTCTTTGCAGAGGCATCAAATACAACTCGAAGCTTGGTCGTTTCGCTACTTTCCCTAATAACTGCATGGTGTGGCATAAAGTAACCAAACAGTGGTTTTTCTATTGGCGTTAAGTGACCAAGTTCTTCGTACTCACTAATGAAATTACAATAATCAACTTTTAAGGGAGCATTATGTTCAAGTTTTTTCTCAAGACTAAGGAATCGCCTTTCCGCCATTTTAAAGGAATCGCCGAGCGTCGCCTCGGGTGATTCGTGAAAGGGTATAAAAACTGAAAATCTACCGTCATTCAACCTTTTTGTGGTTGTGATAAAGTGATTTTCACAAAATTGATCATCAGGTGACATGGTTGACTTTAAGGATGGAATTTCTTCAAGACTCCAAAATTTCGCTAATTGGTCACTGATTTCTTTAGAAAACCCGCAATGGATTTTATTATGTTTATTAGGATCAGTATATAAAGGACCTGCTACCATCCAGCCGAATTGGGAGTCCTGGAGAATGGGCTTCCTGGGTCCTAATTTGATTTGATTGGGACATATGATATCAAAAAATATTTCGGCACCAAGTAATAAATCAACATCTGAAGGGCAGAAGAAATTAGGGTCTGCTAGTTGGATATTCTGTGGTAAATTTAGCTTTGATATATCGATTAATGAATTTGGCAAAAAACCAGTAATTTTAGGTATCACTAAACATTTAAGATTAGTACTATAAGGTTTGACTAATGAATGTATTGTCATCTCACAGCCTTCATTTATTGGCATCCGAGAATTGTTTATGCCGGATACACATAATGTGTTAGTATTTTTTGTTGTAAACCCCATTTTATGTTTCAGGTCTGCGGTGATAAAGGATGACTGGCTACCCGCGTCAAGCAACGCACGAGCAAGGTAAGTAATGTTTTTTTCAGGATTTTCTATTTTTATCAAAGCGGTGCCCAGGAGAACTTGGCTTGTAGTTTGACATGACAAGGAAGCAGGTACATAGTTCAGGTTATTTAAGGATGTACTAGGTTCCGGTTCGGTGTTATTTATGTGTAATAAGGTATTATGTTTTTTCCTACACGTTTTACAGCTACCCAAAAGGCGACATTGAGACGCAGTATGACCCCTTCGTAAGCAATTGGAGCATAGGTTCAATTTTGATGCTTCACTGTGCCTCAGCTCAGGTGATAACTGTATGAATGAGGGGCAGTTTACTATTCGATGGGCCTGCTCACATAAAGGACATGTAGGTAATGGCTTATGTTGGCTTGCACCGGCAGAGGTCACAAACGTGTTTATTTTATTATTGTAGTTTTTATGATTATAGAATTTATTAGCACTTTCAGATTTTTTAAATACAGGTTTATGCTGATCGCGCTTGTCACTTCTGCTGGTGGCCGTAGATTCAAGGATGTCGGCGCGATTACGTAAGTGTTCCATAAAGTCAGACAATGAAGGAAAGTCTTTAAAGGTATTTTTATATTCTTCCCACTTACTGAAGGTAACAGGATCTAATTTAGTAGAAACAAGGTAAATTATAAGGACGTCCCATTTGTCAGTAGGCTGCCCTAAACTATTGAGAGACCTTAAGTTTTTTGAAACGTGATCTACTAAAAAACGAATTGCCTTATAAGACTCACACGGCATACACTCGATATCAAATAAAGCTTTCAAGTGGTTGTTTATGAGCACCCTTTTGTTATTATAACGTTCGCAAACAAGATCCCATGCAATTTTATAATTGATTGATGTAAATTCCAATGATTTTATGATAATGGAAGCACTACCTTCTAACGATGAGCGCAAATAATGGAATTTATTAATGTTAGAAATGGAGTCGTTCGAGTTGATCAAAGAGTCAAACGTGTCCCTAAACTCCAGCCATTTTAAATAATTCCCGTCAAAATTTGGCAATTTTATTGTGGGTAGTTTAACGTTATTTAAATCATGATGGCTGCAGCTGTCAGAGCACGTGGACTTAGCAGATTGAAGTGAAGGATCTTTTTCCGGAGAGTTTCTGCATGAATCTAAGATGTGCTGAGCAAGGGATACGGAACCATAAAATAAATTTTCAAAGGTATCTAATTCACTGTCATCTTCACTAGGCGACAACATTTCAATTTTAGACTGAACTTCGTTAAACTCAAAAAGTAAGTTTTCAGTTTTGTCGACACGGATTTTTAATTCTTTTATTTGTACGTCGGAAAGTTCACTCAATTTAATTTTATTTAAACTTGCAACATAATCCCTGAACCTTGTTAATCGACCCTTTATTGATCCGCGCGATTTATTTAGTTCCTTTAATTTCTTTTTCTCACTCTCGGAAAGTTCGCTAGTAGAGGGGCCGCCTTTATTAATTTCAATATCATGAGGCATTTTTGTAAGGCAAAACCAATAAATTAAGCAAATAAAAATGTGCACCAAACCAGTTTGTGAATAATGCAGCGGTAGACCGTGCCGTGGTAGAACGACGCGTAGACACGGCGCGACACCGAGGTATCACGGTGCTCGACACAGTGCACAATGACTTGCACTCGGCACTTGTGAGTCTTGTAACCACGAACGATTTCTGGAATGTTCGGCAATCAAATTAGGTATAACGATATATAATAAAGGTTTATTTCAAACCACAAGAAAATAAAATGGTTTGTTATTTTAAGGTGTTAATTATGAAATTTAGAATAGGTAACTAGGTAGGTATATAAGCAAATCTGAGGGCTTAAAGTTGTACGTAATGAATCATTTATTAACGAATATCGAATCAAATGAACTAATTATTAAGTACAATACGTTATGTAGGTAAATTAAATAACTAGAATAATGGATTGCGTAATTTAAGTGCAATTTTAATGATAAAGCAAAATATATTATGCTGTATGCATAAATTATAGAAAACAGTTTAAGATTTGTAGGTATAAAGACGAGATAACGCAGCGCTTAAGGTAAGTAGGCATCTAAGCATGACTTGCAAGTTACTAATGAGCTATGCTTATTTTAGCACAAGTAGCATTAAGCGGTGCTTGAATTTAAGAAAGCACTCGTGGCTATTAAGCGTGCTTAACCTTGTAGGTAATGAATTTAAATGAAGAATAAAATGTACGAAATTTATTTTTTAAACAGGATTAAAACACTATCTTACTAACTCGGAGAATCACTCGCGTCGACACAAACAAAAGAGGTAATTAAGGAAGAAAGGACAGTGATAAAGGACAGAGCACTCCCCTGAATCGATATTTCTTCATGTAGTTGCCACTGCGCCGCCACCTTTCTTGCAATTCACGTAGGCAAATCCAATGGCGTCGATTCCGGTATTCCGAGCAAGCAGTAATTAGTCCTGTCACGGTCGCCAAAATGTTGCGTGCTCGCACAATAAAATATGTAGGTTCGTTTACAATAATTATAATTCAAGATAATCGTACTTTTTACAATTACTAAGTATTAATTCTGGGTTAATAAATGCGCGTGCGTCTCGTATGGTGCTGTTATACGGACTGCCCCGCTGTCCCGCGCCTCGTCTGTCCCCTCTCACATCTGTCGCCGCTAACATCGGCGTTAACACTAACAATTTTTGTTAATGTAACAGATGGACTAATTATAATAATACTTTATAGCCAAGCAACAAGCGGCTGTTTTCAGGTTGAATTATGATGTAATTATATGTTTATATACGTTCAGCGATCGATTTTTATGACGGATGTCCATAAAGCACAGAATCATACGACACCGTAACGTTTTCCAACTACAAAGGTTGTGTGCCTAAAATCAACTCATCGACATACATCAGTAAAGTGATAAATAGAACGATGCTACTATGCTGCTATTTATAAATCGTGACTCAATTAGACTGTGTATTGGTAAACAAAAATGTTGCAAACTTTTGTCAGTTTCGTAATGTAGGTACTTGGGATGCGTATTTTTACTCGAATTCATGATATTTTTAGTGTAAAATGTATGGAAATAACATTTAGTAACTAAGGCACATAGCACACCTAGATCTGAAGAGAGTTGACTTTAAAAAGTTGTTTTTTCAGTAGAAAAACTGATTAAAATGTCAATGTGCACTGAAGGAGTTTTCTGTGGAGATTTATGCTTTTATATCTTTTTTGAATTAGCTCCCTTTAGACCTAGATCTACGGTTTATTACTGCGCCAATGATTTTCTACCAAGCTGTAGAATGACATTTGTCTAAACGGCTAATTCTTTTTCGTCGTCTTTGTGGTCTTATTCTCGCGGTGATCTGTCAAACATAGTAAACGAGAAGTCTTGCCATGTCGATGTCGTCTCTTATTTCTTCATGTTGACAACGAAACAATATCGAAGCGACAAACATTGTCGACAACGTTCTCAATATCATGTCGACAAAATATCGACTCGATAGTTCATCATAGGTTCGCTGATGACGTCTAAATTCCTTATCAAAGGTGGGTCTTGTAATCAGTATAAATAGAACAATTGATAAAATTAGCCGCCAGTCGGCCCTAATGTTTTTTTATTACACTCTTGACCCCAGAAGTCAATAAGAATCATTGCAGTACAGTCAACGTTGCATTGGTTTTGATTGAGTCATTGTTAACAATACTCACCGCTGTTGATAAGACCATGAATGCAAGCAGAGTGTTATGTTATAGGTTTGATTTTAATATAAAATAAGATTGTTTTTAAACTTGATTCTATTTTTTTTTTGTTAATGTTTTCAAGCGTGATCAACTTATGGATCGTGAATCGCATAATTGACTTTTTTCTTTTAATTCTGAACCACGGAGGTGTATTTTTTTTATTAATTAACGGTTTAAATAGAATTTCGTATTTACCTAGTCGACCCTATTCCTAAACAGCTGGATTTAGTAGGTTTTTTTTTTATCTACATAGTTTGAACTTTGAGTCCAAATGATATGTGAAATTTAGTATGCAAGTTAATTTCTATATCACTTAAAATACCTAAAGTAATAATTTATGACACCTAAACGACTTATTTGACGCAAACGAAGTCTCAAGCAAAAGCTGGTCTCGTATTTGCTTTTTAACCCCCGACGAAAAAACGACGGGGTGTTATAAGTTTGACGTGTCTGTCTGTCTGTCTGTGTGTGTGTGTGTGTGTGTCTGTCTGTGGCATCATAGCTCCCTAACGCATGAACCGATTTTGATTCTGTTTTTTTTGTTTGAAAGGTGAATATGTCGGGAGTGTTCTTAGCTATGTTTGATGAAAATCTGCTCAGTAGTTTAATAATTAGGGGGGGTGAAAGAGGGGATGGAAAAATAAAAGTCTACGAACATACTCGAGTGGGGTATCAAATGAAAGAGGATCACGTGCACATTACAAAATGGAAATTATAATGAAAATCGGTTGAGTCGTTCAAAAATGATAGGGTGTCAAAGTGGGGATGGAAAGCCAAATGTCTACAAATATACCCGAGTGGGGTATCAAATGAAAGAGGATCACGTGTAGATTACCAAATTGAATTTGTAATGAAAATCGGTTGAGTAGTTCAAAAATTATGGGAGGTAAAATTGTAAATGGTAAACCCAATGTCGACAAATGTACCCGAGTGGGGTATCAAATGTAAGAGGATAACAAGTACATTACAAAATTCCATGTGAAATGGAAATTAGTTAAAAATAATAATATGCAGTAGATACCTACTTACTTACAAAAAGTGTGAAATAAAAAAATAAATTAAAAATTTAACAAACCCCCGACATAAAAACCTAAAAGCCCTTTAAAAATTATTAAAATAATAAAAACTTAATATTAGTTAAGTACCTAAATATTAATATTTCTACAAAGATAACGTCATGTCGGGGGAACCGTAGGTTTAAGTTGATATTAATAAACTAAGATAGGTATTAAGTAGTAACATCTAAATGAGAAGCGGTTCCCCAGACATGACGTTGTCTTTGTAGAAATATTTATATTTAGGTACTTAACTAATATTAAGTTTTTATTATTTTAATAATTTTTAAAGGGCTTTTAGGTTTTTATGTCGGGGGTTTGTTAAATTTTTAATTTATTTTTTTTGTAACCAGTATAATAAAAGCGAGCTGATGGCCTGTCTTTATCCTAAAAGTAAACTATAATCTCAGTAATATGATAACGGACATTGTCGACTGAACAATACCTCAGATGCTAGCTTTTAACAATATAAGACCGTAAGAGCAAAAGATCATATTACTGATAGGTCCTTACGTCACATATTTAAGAATGAGCTTGTTTTTAGCAAAAAGAACTCTCTTTTCTCTTTGTAGCCTTTGTCAAAGATATATGGCTAAGTGGGTTTCTAATTTTGTTAGATAGAGTAGGAGTAGGTACCTATGTGGGTGTATTCTATATACTGAATACTCTCATGCCCACATACGCACCAACTTCAGTGCAACTATCTTCTGTTTATAAATGAAATATATACTCAGAGGCACAATTAACCGTCTAAATACATTTTACGAAAACACTAAAAAGTGTATATAATTTTTCACAATTAAAACTCTTAAGTGTTCATACCCGTTTTTTTAACACAACATAGTTTTGTTAACATAAACATGTACTTTATTGAATGATCAAGTTGAAATAACAATTTCCAGAAGAAATTATAAGAAACTAGCTTCTGCCCGCGACTTCGTCCGCATGGAAATCCTCCTTTTTTGCAGTCGGTTAAAAAGTAGCCTATGTCCTTTCTCAGACTCCAGACTTTGTACCAAATTTCATTTAAATCGGTCCAGTAGTTTTAGCGTGAAAGCGTAACAGACAGACAGACAGAGTTACTTTCGCATTTATAATATTAGTAGGGAAATACAGAAAATGTATGTGGGTGGTTAATTGTGCCTCAGAGTGTATATAAGACACCTCCAACTCTGGTACAGATGCTCATATCCATCACACTGATATCTAGCCCTAGCAGGATTTTTACCACAATCTCTGGTTTACTTGTCAGGGTCTCTGACCACTAGACCAAAAGATTAGGTTAGATTTATTTATTTTTTAAGATTCATAACAGTATAATAAAACTATTATGTCAAATTATATGCACTCATATTGAAATAGTCAATACAAAAATAAATAACGAAAAGATTTAACAATACATATCAGCAAAATTACAATTTTGCTACAATAAAGTTTATTATGCATACAATGTGAAATATTATTTTAGTTATAACAGGTTTTTCTCATTAGTCGTCAACACAGTTTGTCAGACGAATAATTGGTAATATATAATCCAATTCTACATTAATAATAGAAATAATTTATTTATATTTTTGATTAAATTCGTCAACACAATAAAAGAGGTTAAAACCATCGTATAAAGTGTTTCTAATATAATGTTTCAGCGTTCTGGGCGTTCCTGTACTTCGTTGGGTTCTGTTACCTGGCCAACGCCTGGGGTAACACCCTGGACCCGCCCACAGGCACCGCCAATAACATGCAGGGCGCCATCGCCTTCTGTTTCTTCTCCATCTTCGCTTGGGTAAGTCATACCTATATATTTTTTCTACATAAGTTCATCATCATCATCATCATCATCAGCCCGTCGCAGTCCACTGCTGGACATAGGCCTCTCCAATTTCACGCCACTTTGCTCTATCTTGGGCTGCTTGCATCCAGCTCCTGCCAGCCATCCTACGCAAATCGTCACTCCACCTTGCCTGAGGACGTCCTACACTACGCTTGCCGAGACGCGGTCTCCACTCTAGAACACGTTTACTCCAACGGTTATCAGTTCTTCGGCTAATATGGCCAGCCCACTGCCACTTTAGCTTGCTAATCTACATAAGTTATCATACATAAATTACGTCACACGTTAGGGGGATCGACGGAGTATAACATTGTATGAACCTGGTCACGTTCACTTCAAAATCCAATAATAATTTCGTGACGTTACTTCAAAATATAATCCTTACTAATCTATACTAATATTATAAAGAGGAAAGGTTTGTTTGTTTGGATTGAATAGGCTCCAAAACGGCTAGGCCGATTTTAAAAATTCGTTCACAGGAAAGCTACACTATTCCTGAGTGACATAGGCTATAAAAAAAGGAGTCCGTCGAGAGTCGATTCCCATGGTGTAATGGTTAGCACGCTGCCGCTAGTAAAGGCATAAGCGTGGGTTCGAATCCCACTGGGGGTCTAAGATTTTTTCTACTCTTGTCTTTGTACAAAAATATCATTATAATTAAAAACTAATGGTAGGTATTGACCCAAAAATATTAATCTAATTTCGATTAATAGATTGTAGTTAATAAAGGGATCAGTGTCAAGCCGGGGTGCACAGCTAGTATGTTAGTATTATAAGTGCGAAAGTAACTCTGTCTGCCTGTCTTCGCTTTCACCCTAAAACTAGGTACTACGATTTAAATGAAATTTGGTACACAGATAGTCTAAGCTACTTTTGATTGAGAAAAAGGAGAAGGATGTAAGGGGTTAAAAGGGGGGATGAAATATTGTAATTACTAATACTATGCGGACGGAGTCGGGGACAAAAGCTAGTAGGTATATTGACATATAATTCAAATTGTTTTGTTGGACCAGCGAGTATCAATACACTCGCTGGCGCAAAATAAGTGACTTGTCACCGACAATGTGACGGCCTGTTGGTCTTTCACGCTAAAACTACTGAACCGATTTAAATGAAATTTGCTAGAAAGAAAGTCTGGAGCCTGAGAAAGGACATAGGCTACTTTTTAACCGACTGCAAACAAACGAGGAGTTCCACGCGGACGAAGTCGCGGGCAGAAGCTAGTTGCAAAATAAGTGACTTGTCACCGACAATTTGACAATGGATCCCTTCGTTTCGTATCCAGGTGGGGAGCGCGTTCTTCGCGTTCCAGCGGTTCCGCGTGGGCGCCGACGCGGCGTTCGCGCCGGCGTACGAGGTGGAGGGCGCCGTGGGCAGCCCCGGCGGCTTCCCGGCGTACCCGGGCGCGCCGGACCCGCAGCCCGCCTACAGCGAGCCGCCCTTCTCGCAGAACCGAGACACCGGTATGTTAGGTAGCGTTCAAGTATTACGTAACGCAATAGGGTATTTGACATGTTTTTAAAATCCATTTTATATTATGTGGTAGAGTCTAAGGAACCCAGAAAAAGTTGTTTTTTTTAAATCTGGTATGTATTAGCTGAAAAAGATCGAATTAAAAATTCAATATTTAAATAGTGTGCCAAAACGCTACTTTGACAATATGGCGCCGCAATGAGGTCGGTGACGTCACATGCCTGTTTGACAACTAGGCGCAACACAACTAGGTAAACAAAGTTTACAGGCATGTGACGTCACGAAAAACTCGGCCCAGCAGGAGCGTTTTGTGTCACGTGACAAACGTTTAAAAAATGTAATTTTTATTTAAGGATTTTTAAATAAATCAATCATTATTTTCAACTTACGTTAATGAATAATCATTTTTTAACTCTTAATTTATACTGTTAACAGTAATTTATACTTTATTTTTCGCATTGTCAAAAAGCCTATTCAGGGTCTCATAAAACGTTACGATGCGTTACGCGGGGGGTAGGGGGGATCAAACAACGCGTTACGTAACAGTTTTTTATACTTAAAAATAAAACTAAAAAATAAAATCTCCCAAATTAGTAAACCTTTATACGAAAACATACGGTGCACCCGCACTAAAATGGTGTTTATTCTCTGTAAGGTCTAATATTCTATCGCATTCAGGTAATTTTCAAATTAAACCGTAAGATATGTAAGAACATGAATTGGAAATAAGGAATGAAACAACTAACGGATGGTCTATTTAGGTGTTACGTAACGTTTAGGGAGGGGGAGGGGGGTCCAGAAAAACGTTACGGCGCGTTACATAGGGGAGAGGGGGGGTCAACAATGTTCAAAAATTGCGTTACGTAATACTTGAACGCTCCCTTAGCAGGTCTTCAGACTAGTGGAATGTACGCAGTAGCAGACATTTAGCCTAAGCCTAGTTCTTAACCTGGGGCTTACATGGTGACCACCAGCTCTTAAGTTGTAGACTAGAGTTGGAAGAGAAATGTAGACCTTATGTAATTTTGAGACCTCATTGATGAAGGGGGTTGAGACAGCAGTAGATGTTTTCTAAGCATATTGCTTTTAATCAAATTACTAACTTTTGAATAGAATTTGACGACCCGCCCCCCTGACTACAAAGCCGAACCCGCCATTGCCGTTGCTCCATAAAAATGTGAATCATACAACAGTTGAATGTTTTCTATTGTTTATCTGATTCCTGCTAAAATGACGCCTAACTGAGTAGTTGACTACTATAATATATGTAAAAGAAAATACTATTGGAATGAAATAACTATTAACGGATTTAACTCGCGTATTTTTATATTATTTTATTTGCTGACGTATCGGATTCTTTACAGTTTCCATAATCGTAGCACGACTGAGCTGACAATAGTCTAACGCTAAAGTATTGTCAGCTCAGTCGTGCTACGATTATGGAAACTGTAAAGAATCCGAAACGTCAGCTAATAAAATAAAATAAAAATACGCGAGTTAAATCCGTTAATTCAAGTTCATTCCAATGTGTAATAACCGCGAAGGCATCAGAAATTAGAAAATACTATACTAAAATGTTTTGCGTTACAGGAAACATGGACTACACAGCTCCAACATATTAAGCTGGCTCCAGCGACCAGTGTTTGTTCACGTTCACCCTTTACTTTTACATTGCCGCCTGTAATCGAAGTAAGTAATAATTAAAGTTATAACACTATTTTGTCTCAAGTACATGTCATGTCAGGTAATTTCATAAACTTGAAAAGTGTCAATGTGATCGAAAAATCAGCTCACTCGTCATGTAGAATGAGGTCCAGCTGACATATTTCACCAAATTCCACCACAGGCTACTGGCCTGTGATGAGATATAAGCTACTGCCCTGTGATGAGAAAATAAGCTACTGGCCTGTGATGAGAGATAAGCTACTGGCCTGTGATGAGAGATAAGCTACTGGCCTGTGATGAGAGATAAGCTGCTGGCCAGTGATGAAAGACAAGCTACTGGCCTGTGATGAGAGATAAGCTACTGGCCAGTGATGAGAGATAAGCTTACAGGTCTGTGATGAGACAAACTACTGGCCTGTGACGAGACAAGCTGCAGGCCTGAGATGAGAGATTAGCTACTGGCCTGTTATGAGAGATAAGCACTGGCCTGTTATGAGAGATAAGCTACTGGGCTGTAATTGGAGGAACATGACAGCTGGACCTTATTGTACACTATAAAAGACAATTTAAACAGCGGCTCTAATTGAAAATAAGAATTACCAGTGATTGAAAGAATAATAAGTGACAGAAAACATTATAATATTGTAATTATTACTTACAAAATCAACAAAGACATTTGTATTACGTCCATAATTATTTTTGTATAATTTATTAAGTAAATTTTATTTTTTCACGTCCTACCCGTTATTGAAATTTGATAGTTTTATTTTTGTGAAGTTTAATTTATAGGGCAAGTTGATTAAAAATAAAATGTAGACAAAAAGTGACATGTTTATAAAACAATACAAACAATAGAATATGGCATATCAACTGTCACTTATTTTGAAGTCACTACAGAATATAGTTTGATATTTCACAAACTATATTATGACATCTGATTCTGAGTGAAGTACTGTTATCAACTGTCAGATTTAAGATAGTTGCCACTTCATAGTTTGTCATTGTCAAATGTCAACTATATTCAGAAGATACCTTGTTAATGATAAAAATATCTATATGGCTACTAATAGTTCACTATTTGGCTACATTTTTAATAATGACACATGCCCCCAGTATATAAAAATATAATACTTGTGTATTCTTGCTTCACTGTACCTGCTTGTAGGTATGTATATGTATGACAATATAAACCTATTATTTGTCTATTGTAATATAATACATAATTACATATTATTATGTGTGTAAATAAAATAAAAAAATATTTACAATCTTCTCCCGCTAGTTACAAATCGTGATATTATTTTCTTTTAACATTGATTTATTAACTTTTATCGTGCCATGTCTCTAAGCTTTATCACGGGAATTCGAAACTATAAATAGATCTCTTTGAAATGTATTAAATGCCATAATTCATTCATTTAGTTTAACTCGTTAATGGAATAAGTCACAATTTTGAATAATAACCTAAAAACCTAATGAGATAGGTGACTCTTGTCTTTTCAGCAGTTTGTCTCATTTGGCAGTATCACTGTCGAATCACTGCCTTCTCTTTAAAAAAAAAGCATCTTCCCCATCTTTGCGATATAGCTAAGTTTGACAGTCGTTTGACACATGTCATTGTGACATGTTTTTAAACGCTCATATATTTATGTTTACTTAGGAAAGTTTTTTTTTTATTAACAACGGTTACTGTTAAAATACTAATCAGCTTTCCGTATTAGAAATATTATATTTTCTAATATATAAGTAATTTTAAAATGGCATATCCATGTATAGTTTCGTTTACGAAAGCGTTATCCATATTTAATAGGTAGAAGGATTTAATTTATTCAAAATATACAATAATTTTAAAATAATCGGCACACGCAATGTCGCCATTTCATTATATATTTAATCATTGAAATGGTATGGCCATTTTGTTGATCTGATACTTTCAGTATTATATGAATACACTATGTAAAATGTAAAGCGCTTAATTCGAATACATAGTATTTTTTTAAAAACGATATTTTAGAATAAACGCTATCTCTGTAGTGTAATGTTAGGCAATTATAAATCATCGTTCTGGTGTATATTATACAATAAGGTGCTTCACCCCAATGCGGCTGACGCAAATTGGATCATTTTCAAATTTTGCAATAATATTTTTTTTTTATTTTCTGTAGCGTCACGGGTTCTAACAGATTTTACATAGGATTCATAGTATATAGTATCAGCATAGATTCATTGATAGAAGTATATGTACTTAGTATTATTTTTTCTCTATTTTTAATGGAATGTTTACCATTCTGTTACCAGAGATAACCACAATGTTACTCTTAAATTTGGTGAATACTAAATCTTTTTTTTTATGGACGTTTGCGATATATTATGTATTGGACATAGAACCTTTTGAGCTTGCGTCGTTGTTGAAAAATTTGAAAATGAACCAGATATGAAAGAGCAATAGTTTGACAATAGGACAGTTGGATTTGAGCTTAATCTTCAAGCGAATAAGGTCTAAAATTAAGTACAAAACCGTATTCCAGAATTGTGATTTTAACTGCCCGTGTAGTGCAGTCGACTTGGGAAACTCACCAATATTTGGACAAATGTTTGGTCGAAACACTTAAATAATAACAATGGATAGGTATATATTATGAATGTTTTTTTTGCTGAACACTGAATTGCCCGCGACTTCGTCTGCACACGATAAGCACCCTTAAAACACTTCAAAAATCCTTTCTCAGTTGTCCCCTACTTTATAAAAGGAACCCCTGTGCATAATTTGAAATTTCTAACCCTTACAGTTAAGCCCTGCGTTGGTGTCAGTCATAAAGTCAGCTTCTCCTTTTAATTTGAGGACTGTATTTAAATAATTAAATTTTAAATAGCGGATGAGTAGCCTCATCTCATATTGTTGGAACCAGACTGGCAGTGTTGCCATGTATGAATCGTACAGATTGTAATAAAATATTGGTGAGTTTTTTTTAAGATGGCAGTTGTTTTATCACTTCCATAGCTTGCACTGTTATTTATAAAGAGTCCGTAGCAATAATTTATAGTTTGGGTGTATGCTCTCATAATGGGTGTAAGGTATTCGATGTTGGCTATTCTTAACTTGGGAACGTACATCTAATCTATGTATAGAGGTTTAATCATATCAGTCAAGTATATAAGGGCATTGGATAAGGTTTCATTAATTAAAAAAAATGAGAACGGTATTCAATACTTTAGATTTATTAAAGAGAATAGTTTATTGTAGCAGCATCTGTCACTCTAGCTTTTTGACTCATTGCAAATGTGACAGATCCTTTCTCGCGCGTCAAAAACCTTACGTGTTAACCGTACACAAATTATAATAAAGAAAACAACTTTATTGCAATGTGTTAAGGTTTTAATTTTAACAAACGATTTATTTGCTTCAAATCATATAATTTTAAAAATGTTCTCTACGTTTTTAAGCCAAGTTAGTCTCTAAAGTATTTAATATTGTTCTATTTTGAAGTTGAGAATGATGTTGTCTATACTTCTTGGCTATGGTATTTTTTTTTAATACGGTTATGTTGGTATGCCCTTCCAGTACATGATTGGTAGTTGTTATACTCGCTTGATTGTAAACTATCTTCTGTCTTGTATGAAAATGTATCCAGATATATTAGACTTCTAATTTGAGCTTTATGATCTATGGTATTAGCTCTAAATTTGAAGTACCACTATATCATTACAGAAATAATAAAATCAATTTAATTAACTATGTGGGTTAAAAATATATCTGGTTCATTATTCGTACAAGACAAATATCGTATTTTAGCGGAAGTACTTATATCCTAGATGTAGATGTAACACTACGTTGGCTAGGTCTGTTCTGACGATAATATGAAAAAAAATATTAAACAATTTAATAAAACAAAAAAAATATTGTAATAAGTGTTGAGTATTAACGCTAAAGTGTTTGGTGAATAATGTTAAGATAGCTGTATGACGGTATTTATTTTTGTTGATTTTTTTTTATCGAAACCAAAGGAATGTATGAGTTACCAAAGCAAAGATCACCAAATGCGACTACGTATAAAGATATAATATATAAATATGTATCAGAAATAAACCGATGGACCCCTAGACATCGATTGTTTTAAATTTTATTTTAAGTGCACATTTCAGAATAATAAAATCTGTTCATATTTAACCCCTATTCAATTTTGAAATATATTTTTATTTTAACCCTATAATGTTAATATATTATTATTAGTGTCATCATTAATGTTTAAGAATTTATAGTATTATTATTATAAATATATTTCTGCTTGACCACGAGAAAGAAAGAAAAAGGATTTGAGAATCATACTTACAGCACTCGTTGATCATGAATTTTCTTAAGTAGGTACCTAACTAAATATATTTTTTTATCCGCTTGGAAAAAAAGATATTTAATTCCATTGACAACAGATCTTAGGTCTTTGATGTAACTCAAACAAAATAACAATGACGAGAGTAGCTACTAATATACTGACTCAAAAAATGTTTTTCTTTTGTTTTATAAGATCTGTATTAGCGACCTAATTAGATTAAACTTGAATGTATACAATAAGCGGATCGCTACACCACGCACAATACTCAGCTAGTATTATTTTGGAATGTGTACTTTTTTATTTTGAAAAGTAAGTGTTCAGTAATGTGCATATGAAATAAATGAAAAATAAATTGGATGCGATAGATATTGTGGATGGGTGTTATTTATTTTGATCCTTTTACAAATCACGTTCGAACCCTGCACATGACTGAAAATTTCGTTCTACACATTTTACCGATATATCCGGCGAAGTGTACCAGCATTATCGAATAGGCCAGACTTATTAATCTTCTAGTATTGGAACGATTGGCTAAATTATTGTTGATCAAATAAAAAAAGGCATATTTTAAATTTATTTTTATTATCGAACATTCGACACATTTTTACAATAATTATCACAAATAATAGTGAAAACTGACGATGATTCACAGAATCTAATCAAAACTGCAATGAGAATATCTTTTACACTTATAGCGACTTGATAGTTTGATAAATCAAAAGCTGAAGATGCACACATTGCTTACATTAATTAGTTACAAATAACTACGATAAAAGTTTAAACCTCTTAGTAGATAAACTACAATTTAATTGTTCAACACTACTTCTAAAAATAAAAACTTTCTAAAACGGATGTTTTTCCTATTCATGAATTTTACTGAAGAATTTATTCATGGTACTGGCAACACTGATTGCCGCCATTACACTTTGGCGCCAAATTTGAATGACACACGGAGCGCTCTACGCATGACGCAATTTTTTGCGTCGTTACGTTATGAGATATTTTAAAATATGTGACGCAACAAAGACATGTCATTCACCTCGATCTACTCCTACCGCGTGTACAACATAAAACAAGCTCCAACTCCAAGGCCAAATGAAACCTTTGAAGTTCTTTCAACGAAATTGTGTCGTAATTACCTCTTAGATTGTTTGATGAAGAAGCCATATTTACGGAGTTGCGTTTTGTACATTTAGAGACCTGAATTACATTACTTATGAACTAAGCTAACTTTTACATTGGAAAAATCTATTTAATAACTTAAGATTAATATCACTATTACCAGTAAAAAGGAACTAAATGAGATGCAAAGCAGGCATGGGTCACCATCAAATGTCATGTTTAGACCCATGAAAGCAGATTTTTACAGATCATAGCTACACACTGGCTTCAATTAAATTTCAAATGCACTTTTAGTGCCAAGTTAAATTAATAGGCTTGGCTGTCAATATACTTACATGCTAAATTACGGCTTAAATTAAATATTTACAAAACCTATAACAATTTGCTAAAATGTTACTGTATTTCCATTATCCTGTTTAAACAATAAGTGTTCATTTTTATGATTTACCAAAAGCATACTAATTATCTTTTAAAAATAATGTTTACTTTTGTTTTTCTTACAACTCTAAATCTAATTAAACAAGCTAAAATGCTTTTTTTGTATTTTTGTTGCCCTTTTGGCATTGCTAACTACATCAATGGAACAACTTAACTATTAATACATGAATCCACTGGTAATGCTCTCAACAAATGCATTGCAATTAAAATTATAATTAAACTGCAAAACCAGCTGTCCACGATGGGACAATGAAAATGCAGATGAATTTACTACAATAAACTATATTTTAAATTACAATATTATGTGATGACGTCAAGCATGAGCGTAGCGTACGAATAGTGGTATGTGACTGTCCCTCGTGAGATGCGCGGCCGCAGCCGCACCGCCGCCCTGCCCCTCCTCCCGCTGTGACGTCGAACAGTAGGTGGCGCGAACATCCTCCGGGCCTTGAAAGCCTGGCTTTCAAGAGAAATTTTTTCATGTGGAATAGTTTGTGCAAGTCATATCACCTACAGTAGTCAAAAGATGTTGCCTTTACTGGGTTTATGCAAGCATATTCGTCCCTTCGACAACGTCTGTAGCTGGGATGATGCACATTTTATTAATAGCTCTTCTTATCGGTCCTTTGTTGGTAAAAACATCGGCGACTCTGCTGACTCCATCTTGGCCTGGGTAAAGTTGAGTGATCCGGGCGAGGCGCCACTGAAGCGGGGGAAGTTGATCTTCTTTCAGGATTACAAGATTCTCAACACGAGGCTCTCGCTCTTGTGTTCGCCACTTGGTGCGTTGTTGAAGCTCCGCGATAAATTCCCGACGCCATCTCTCCCAAAAATGCTGCCTGAGCTGCTCGATGCGTTCATATCTATTGGGACACTTGGTAGTGACAGTCGGTGACGGTATTGACGTTAGAGGCCGACCTATAAGAAAGTGCCCAGGAGTCAAAGGAGTTAGGTCAGTAGGATCAGATGACAGAGGAGTAAGTGGACGAGAATTTAGTATTGCTTCAATTTGTGAAAATAGCGTCGCTAGCTCCTCAAACGTTAAAGATGCGTTTCCAGCAATACGGCGGAGGTGAAACTTGGCTGATTTCACCCCGGCTTCCCAAATCCCCCCCCAATTTGGTGTACGAGGAGGACTAAAAAGGAAACGAATCCCTTCGTCATTAGCGAACTCATTAATCGACGTACGACTGGATTTTAGTAATCTAATTAGTTCATTATTTGCGCCCGTAAAGTTTGTGCCGTTATCGCAAAAAATTGAAGATGGTTTACCCCTTCTAGATACGAACCGGCGTAGTGCTAGAATGAATGCCTCAGTACTTAGATCGCTAACGAGCTCAAGATGGACCGCCTTTGAAGTAAAGCATATAAATATACATAAATAACTTTTTGTGATTCGATTTCCCTTTCCCTTCCTACTCGAGATAGAGAACGGTCCAGCCATGTCGACACCACACGAGTAGAAAGCGAACGATGGAACGCTTCTTTCGGCAGGTAAATTACCCATTATAGGCTGTAGAGTTTTCCCTCGCACACGGGTACAGATTACACACTGCTTAGTAGTGCTGCGTGCCAGAATTCTGCCTCCTATAGGCCAAAATCTTTCCCGAATAGAAGATAAAAGTAGTTGAGGACCAGCGTGAAATAAACGTAAATGCTCATATCGCATTATTAGCTTTGTAAAATGATGGCTGGCATCTAAAATTATAGGGTGCTTTTATCATATTCAAAGCCAGAGTTTTGAATTCTACCCCAACTCTTAGAATTCCACTGCTATCAATAAACGGTGTGAGTGGCAATAATTTAGAATTACGATGAAGTCGTTTTTGCTCATGGATATTACATATCTCATTAGAAAACGATTCGGACTGACACTGTTTTAACAAAATATTCAACGATTTATCCAATTCTACAACATCTAAAGGGCCCTTAGTTTTAGATTGTTTATTTCGACAATTATTAATAAATCGTAAAGCATAGGCATATATTCTTTTAAGTTTATTAAAATTAGAATATTTATTAAATTGAACGAAATTATCATTTTTGATTCTGACATGACATTGAATGAGATTAGAATCTTTACATGTTTTTAATTCAGGCAAGTTACTGAGTTTTATTGAATGAGTTTTAGTAGGCCATTGACAGGATTGCGACTTGAGGAACGACGGTCCTTCCCACCAGATAGAAAGAGAATGTAAAGTTTTGGGGTCGACTCCTCTGGATGCCACATCCGCAGGGTTTAAGTCTGTAGGTACATGGTTGAACGTATAACCTGGCGTTAACTCATTTACTTCATTCACACGATTGCAAACAAAGGCCTTTAAATCTTTGGGTGGCGTTTTCAACCAACCTAACACCACTGTAGAATCAGTCCATATGTATTTCGTGCGAATGGTACATCGCAGTGACTGGCAAATTTTGTCACATAAGCGTGCACCCAACAGCAAGCCACACAGCTCTAACCGCGGAATTGTAGTGGGTTTTATAGGCGCTACGCGTGCTTTAGCGCACAACAAATTTACAGTAACTGTCCCATCCCTATCTTCAGATCGCAAATATGCACAAGAAGCGTAGGCTTGTTGAGAGGCGTCAACAAAGCAGTGTAGATCAATGATTACTGGTATTTTACATAAGACACGCCTTGGTACTTGAATTTTTGATAGAAATGAGAATTCTTTTTATTATTTTGGCCCAATTTTTTAACAAATTCCTCTGGGACTGGTTCATCCCAGTCAAGCTTAGCGCTCCACAACTTTTGTAGCAAAATTTTAGCCACAATAACACATGGACAAAGTTAATCCAAGAGGATCAAAGATTTTACACGTTGTTGAAATAATTGATCGCTTTGTACATATTATGTCACTAAGTTCCAAGTCCTTCGAAAACTGCAACGTATCAGAATTAGGTGAATAATTGAGACCTAGAACACTGGATTCCTTCCACAAATCTAATGACTTTGATGATTCAACATCTTTACCAAACAGTTGTTGGCAATTAGTACGGATTTTCCGCAAAGGTAGACAAGCTGATTCCAGTACCTTAATTACTCCCTTAGCAATGTGCTTTAATTCATTCACTGTATCAGCTCCAGTATTCAGATCGTCAACATAAAAATCGTTTTGTATGACCCTTGATATAACATCGTCAGTACATTCCAATGCTAGCTGTAAGAGACACCGAGTGCTTAAAAAGGCGCCGACGCAGTACCATAGGTAACCGTGTTTAGTTGTAAAACATTGATTGGCTGGTCCATTTTGTCACGCCACAAAATTAACTGTAAATTACGCTGAGATGGGTCTACCTCTACTTGACGATACATTTTCTCTATATCCGCTATCAATATGAACCTGTGCTGCCTAGAACGTAACAATAACGACATTAAGTCACTCTGAACAACAGGCCCAATTCCTTGAATGTCATTTAAGGACTTTCCAGAAGAAGTTTTAAAAGATGCGTTGAACACTACTCTAAGCTTAGTGGTTTCACTTTTTTCTCTAATGACTGCATGATGTGGCATGTAATATCCGAAAACAGGACGCAAAACCTTAGAAAGATGCCCTAAATCAGCATATTCTTTTAAAAACTGTTGGTACTTCTGCTTTAGATTAGGATGCTTAATAAATTTTCGTTCTAAATTTTCAAAACATTTTTTCGATGTGTACCAATTTTCCCCAAGTGCCTCTTCGGGCACTTCCTTAAGAGGAATTTTTACGCAAAATCGACCATCAGAACCACGAGAAAAGTTGTCTACGAAATGCTGCTCACAAAACTGTTCTTCAGGGGAATATGTATTTTTTGTGGGTAGTTCATCAATTGCCCAAAATCTCTCTAACGAATCCAAAATTTCTTGACTAAAGTTACAGACGACGTTTGTATTAGACTGAATCTTTGCTACAGGTCCCGCTACTAACCATCCTAAATTAGAGTCCTGTAACACAGGTTTGTGAGTACCTAATCTTATAATATTCGATTTTATAATTTCCCAATAAACGTTGGCCCCCAAAAGTATGTCAATTTCTGACGGACAATAGAACGTAGGGTCAGCCAGTACAATATTTTCAGGTAAGGTCAATTCATCAATTTTGACAGGTGAATTTGGTAAAGTGCTAGTAATCGTAGGTAAAATAAAACAATTGACATTTAAATCATAAGAACTAACACGTGATTTTATATTAATACAACATTTTTCAAATATATTGCAAGATACTTTGTTTATACCAGAAATGTGAACAGAATCAGTTGGTTCTCCAATTATCCCCAACTTCCTCTTTAGGTTATTAGTTATAAAAGACGATTGGCTCCCAGTGTCAAGTAATGCACGAGCGGTATGACTAATATTATTATAAACAACATTTACAAGTGCGGTGCATAGCAAAACCTGTCCCGTCGAAACTACCGATAACGTAACGGGCGGACCTAACTGTGAGGTAGAATTAGATTCGACATGTTGAGAAATAGACGGTAACGAAACATCTTCATGAGATAATGTGACCGTGTCCGCAACTTGTTTATGTAACAGCGTGTTATGTTTTTTCTTACAAACACGGCAACAACCTCTCAAGTTACATTGGTACGAGTTATGGCCGTTTCGGAAACAATTTTTACATAATTGCAATTTTGAGATTGTTACAATTCTATCATCGATACTCATTTGTTTTATTTTTGGACATTCATATAACCGATGATCTTGATCACACAATTGACAACATAATAAGTTTTTCGATTTTTTAGTAACCGAAACATTAAAACTTTTGTAATTACAAACGTTATGACTGTTTTTAATTTTATTGTCACGCGACAGATGCTTGTCACTTTTTTCCATGACATTACTGTAAGAAGTTTCCAGCACGTCTGCACGACTTCGCAAAAAAACATAAAATTCATCAAGAGTAGGTAAATTATGAAGAGTAGTTTTGACTTCCTCCCACTTTCTACTCGTGTTTATGTCTAACTTAGACGAAGCAATAAAAATAATTAGCGCATCCCACTTATCAGTAGGCTGTCCAAGACCGTCGAGTGCACGTAAATGTTTAGAAAAATGATCGACTATAAACCTCAAAGCCTTAAATGATTCCCGGGAAATACTCTCAATGCTAAATAAAGCTTTGAGGTGATTATTTATTAAAATATTTTTATTGTTGTAGCGATCACACAAAAGGTCCCACGCGACCTTGAAATTTGTACCACTAAATTCAATTGACTTAATTACTATACTCGCACTGCCTTCCAAGGCGGAACGTAAGTAATGGAACTTATGTATATCTGGCATACCGTTATTATTATTTATCATGGACTCAAACATATCCCGAAATTCAATCCAACGCAAATAATTACCGTCAAACGTGGGAAGCTTTATAGTAGGAAGCTGTATGGTATTAAAAGTATCTGAACGACAACTAGCCATCGACAGACGATCATCCTGCGTTATCTCGTTTCTTTTCTTTTCAGTATTAATCCTGAATCTAACATCTCTTGCCCGATAGCTAACTGTGAAATAAACTGATGTTCAATAGCATCTCTTTCTTTCACTTGTTCCGCGGGATCGTTATGCAACATATCAATTTTATTTTGCAATTCATCGAACTCGTTAGAAAGTAATTGCAACTTATTTAGTTTTAATTCTAGCTCTTTATATTTTACACTAGTAATCTCAGACGGCACCATCTTCTTTAGCGAATCTAAGTACTCAGTAAATTTAGTTAATCGTCCTTTAACATTACCCCGTTGTCTAATTAGTTTAGTTAAATCAGAAAACTCATCGACCTTGACGGCGCTATAACCTTCTGATTTTTGCGAAGTCATTTTATCACAACGTTTAAATACTCAGGCACGAAACAATGAAATAAGTAGACCACCAACCTGAACAAAGCGGTGACAACCAAATCCAGCCGTAGGCGCGACACAAAGTTTCCTCTCACCGAGCACACAGCACGATCATCAGCAAGCTGCGTTAGCTTGGCACAGCGAGTGGAAGAAACACGACCCGGTTGACGTGTCTTAAATGCAACCCGGCCAATTCGCACTGGAATAGTCGGCAGAACGATATGACAATTTGACAATAATTTACTAACGTTTTTATGAGGTTATATTGGATAATTTTAATATTTATTTATAAAATTATAAGTTATAAATATTTATGGTTTACTTTTAGCTATGAAATGAAATAAAGTGCAAGTAGTTAGATAAACAAAGAAGAATGAAAAATGTCCGTTATTTCAAATCCGTAAATGTGCCAACGTACAAATGGGAAAATAAAGCTTAATTATTCTTAATGATTTTAAATGCGTAGCATAGATAGATGCGTGTAGCATAAATAGCCTTGACCTATAAGCTTGATTAGGATTATATAGACCTAACGCTTGAGGAGCAAGAGAGCACTCACACAAAATAGCAAATTAAGTAATTGAGGGAGACAGGAAAATAGTTTGGAATAGGCTTACTTTCTTTTGGGATAGACCTCGAACAAATCGTACCGCAGACGTAGTCCTCTTCAGGCCCCAGGAAACAGCAAACTCCAAATTCCTTTGTTCTCGTTTAAATCGATGAGTCAGTAAATACCGTTATCTACTCGTCGCTTGATAACCAACGGATTCTCGTTACGAATCTTGCAGGTATTCTTTTTTCTCTTCACGGTCGCCAATTTGTCCACGATGGGACAATGAAAATGCAGATGAATTTACTACAATAAACTATATTTTAAATTACAATATTATGTGATGACGTCAAGCATGAGCGTAGCGTACGAATAGTGGTATGTGACTGTCCCTCGTGAGATGCGCGGCCGCAGCCGCACCGCCGCCCTGCCCCTCCTCCCGCTGTGACGTCGAACAGTAGGTGGCGCGAACACCAGCTATAATACTAATATTATACAACTATTCACTATTCCAGGTTGTCAGTTACAATTCGTAACACAGTTTGTCATGAAACAGGCCTGTACCTAGAGAACACATTGCCTTTAGCTAACGTTTCAGCATTCTCTAGGCCCTGCCTGTAAGCCTATACTACTTTTTAGCTTTGGCAGAGTTTCCTTGCTTATTAGGAGGGGTCCATCTTAATGCCGATGGGTCTACACACAAACGGGGCTTCTTGAAATGTGAGCTAGCTAACTGCTCCGCCACTATTTTAGGTGTCACACATATAACATGTTGGCCTTTCCAATATTTGACCATATTCATAGACTGCAGGGTAGATATTATATCTGTCTGGGATATACCGGTCATTTGACTCAGATCTTTGATACTCAATGTACCTCTACTTGCACTCAAAACTTCTAACAAAACATATGACCAATAAGATCTATAGCTTAATTTACCCAGATCAGATAATGGTTTCTCAGGACTTCCGACCACTTGCTCAAGTCTAGATAACTCATAGCTGAATGCAATAAGAAGCTTGCCATAGCCCTGTCTCTGGTATGGGGGTAGAGTCAGAATACAAGCAACATTATTCCCCTCCGGAGAATCCTTTTCTTTGGAAAAGTAACCTACTAAATGCGCACCTTGTTTATCAACTTCACACAATATGTAAAATAAGAACTGCTCTATATCGAAATATAGTGTTTTATGATCTAAAAATAACTTAGCTAGTAAACATAGATTCTGACAGTAGATTTTATGTTCTTTACCATCTGCTTCAAATATAGCTATTGTACCTTTTCTGTATATTTCACTGCCCTGTGGTTGCCTTGCTGTGCATTCGCTCAAATGGTATCTATAGGTTTTTTCCATTCTCATGTATTTGAGGCAATATTCACATATCCATAGTTTGGACTGTTTGCCATATTCATCGGGATATGGACTGAAATACCAAGTGTCAATTTCGTATTTTCCTATTTGTATCCTGTCGATATATTTGACTTTAGTAATGGCTTCGTGTTCCTTTTCCAGCGCTGCGGTTGTCGGGTCCATCTCTGCGTACGACTTTTGGACATGGTTGATTTCATCGTGTTTACGTTTTTGGTTTCGCGTTATTTTTCTTCCGGATTTGTCGGTGAGCAGGTGGTCGGAATTCAAGTTGTTATTTGACTGCTCACACATGTCAAACCTATCGGACATAACGCGGTGGCGGGAAACCCACTCATCGAGCCTTCGATCGTAGCCCACATAGTGCACGTAATACTCGAAACCCGCGTCTGCAGCATTGTATCGCGTTTGAATAATCTCAGCCGGGTGCCATGACTCATCTGAACGCCGCACTAAGTAATGTTCACCTATATCCAATGGTTGTTCTTGCGTCGATTCATTGTCCTCCTGATCCGCACTCCGACACTCTGGGTTAGGTAATTCATTATTTACTATGGGTTTTTCAAGTTCTTTATCACCTTTAGCCATAATTACACAAATACCAACAGTATCACGCAATACCGCGCAACTATCGAAGTGGTCGCGGCCATAGTAGATTCATCATAGCATAGCCATAGACTATAGCGCAAGCAACATAGTACATTTAAAAAAAACGCTGTGCTGCGACACACTAAAGTGATGACGGTCATTACCGGTTTTTAATTTTGTATTTATTTTATCATTATACATATACTGGAAAAATACATTAAATTGTACTAAATGTTTTGTATACTGGTAATTTAATACGTGAATATTCTGGTGATTTATCTTGAAGATAATTAAAACACTTTCCGAACATAAAATGTTTACTTAAAAAAAACGAATCTTGTCGATGATAAAGTGTAACCAGTCTTAATTTATATTATTATTGGGTATTTTTTCTTAATATCAATAAGTTTTTATACATATTTGCCTAATTTATTGCTACTTTATTTATTAACAAAATAATTTAATTAGCGTACTTGGAGGATACATTTGACCAGCAGTGATGTCCCGGTCGATTATAGAGCTATGGATTTTTATTATTATTGTACTTTATAAAAAACGTCCCGTTTCCTTAACTCGCGCTTAAAAAAGCATAATTTTAAAAGTCTTGGTATGTATTAATATAAACATGGTACATTATGAACCAAGTCATGGCAACATTTTAATGAATGCCGTTGCTGTAATCGTTGACGGCGAACGAAACGAAACGTCTCCGAGTCGGGTGAACGGTGATTTCATGAACAAATTGTTCTTATCGCTTGTGTGGAGATATGAAATTAATATTGTTATCTAAATACTGTGCTTCTCATTTCTACGAGTGTTGATTGAGTGCCGTTGTGTATTTTTTACACCGGGACGTGGTATTTCAGTGGTGTGTTAACAGTAAAGGAATCTGGCGGAGCTTGTGTAATTGTGTTTTATTAGTACAAACGTCTTGGCAATAAGTAGAAATGCAGGCGATCAAATGCGTTGTAGTTGGCGACGGGTAAGTTTATCACATTTTAATATTAAGTTCATTGTAGTCATTGCACATTGACTTGCTATAGATACCGCGACCGACATAGGTATATATTGACGTCATTTTTAAATTGATACACTTAAATTTGTGCTACTATTTCTATCTGTTTAGTTCAGTACGCTATTCGTCACATTTGTGTGATAACAAAATATCTCTTATGGACTTTTGTTCTGAAAGGGCCTAACTGATGGCAAAGTAGGTACTCATAATTATTTAACTGTTTGAAAATCTATTCATTTTAGTAATAACCTTACCTTACACTCGTGTAGTGATTTGCACTATTATAAATAATTTTATTTTGTAGCAGAAAATAAAGTCTCTTAATTATTTTTACAGTAATTTGCAATTTAAATCACATTTGTGGTTTTAATTCGAAGTATTATCATCAAGTTAAAATTATTTAATTAATAGGTATAAACATCTAAGTTATCAGAAAGAATGAAATTTTTACTAATTACTTCATTTTGTTATCAAATTATAATAAAATCCATTATGGTAATGCATTTTAGTAGCAAGAAGTAATAAAAGATTTGATTTTCATAAATTTTCTTACAATTTACTATAAATTATGGGTCAAATTTCATTTTATGATAGTTTATGTGAGGTGTAGGGAAAGAAACAATAGCATAAAGCTGATATTTTCAAGTTTTAGTATAGGAACCAATGTTTTCTACAATATTTATTGAATTATCAGTTCTGTCAAGGTTGTCATTTCACACATTTTCTGTTTTTCATAATTGCACTAAGTTATAAGAAGGATTTATGCTTTATTAATATTCCAAAAATGATAAATGGGACATGATCATTTTCTTTTATCACTGTTTCTGATAAAAGTAATGCAAAATATAGATAAACTGATAAGAAGGAAAATATAGAGTAGATAAACAGCGATGATTCACGTTTCTGTATAATGTGTTATTTTAATTTGTTGTTATTTTACACTAGTGACCCACCCCGACTCTACTCAGGTACCTAGAGGTAGATAGCTCTGAGATCACAGTTTTTTTAGTTCAATAAACTCTTGTAAAAACTCCCTATGTGTGTGAAATACATATTATCATATCTTCGTGTGAGTGCTACTGGACTTAAATACTTCCCAATTGCTTAAGTAAGCTTAACCTTAGAGATGCACTATATTTTGCTCCAAATTGGTCTGAAATATACTTTTTCTATTTATTTTTTTGTTATTTGATCTATCAAAATCTACCCAAGCACGAAAGATACAATTAAACAGGCGTGTGCTTTCAATATGGGCATAAAGGCTCTGCCTACCCTACGAAAAATTGCCAGGAATTCATATTATCAACCCTACCATTTAGTAAAATATTTTCTGTTCTCACTATTTTATCATTTTACGGCTTTCTATAGGGGTAAGCAGTTACAGGTTCTTTTAATTAATCTTTACACACACCTATGATCATCACTGTCATCGAGGCTGGTAGTGCTTTAAACTACTATATAGAAATTAATTTAGTTTCATATTATATATATAAGAAAAGATATATGTAATATAGTAATTGACTTGTAGGTAACTCTATCTCTGTTCATAATTCACATATAGCAGTAATACGATATTATAAGACCTAGGTCATATGACTCAGGAATCGAGTTGTTGAACTTGAATGAATAAGTTATGTTCTTCATAGTTTGCAATTTATTATACACTGACTGAGTCCCAGCTTTGCAAAGATCACAAAACCGTGATTCTAGAAAACAAGTCCAAGTTGTCCAATGGAATCTGATAATATAATAATAACATATTTTTATAAATTTATCTGATAAAAAAAGTTTCGTAACTTGTATATGTTTCTACCTACTTCTTTTCCATATTATTAGATGAATGCAAACAAGGGCGTGCATTTCATATAGGCACTATGTAATGAATGCCTACCCTAGTTAGGTACATGCTCACTGCTCACGCCTTCCAATAATCTAATAAATAATCTAACCAAATAGTCATAATTCATTAATTTCCAACGTTTACGTAAAGCAATAAAAATAATTGATTCTTTATACGACCTCGACGAATTGCTGCCTAGGTTATGCTAATAGTAAACACTATAAAGTATTTATAGAGTAACGGGTGTGCTAGTCTCAAGGTTACAATGTAACATTTATGACTTTGGATTCCCAAAGCTCTGGAGAATTTGTAAATGGTACTTATTTCAAAGTAACATAGCTTTCAGTTTGTATTTATGATGATAGGTATTACATAAAGACGAATGTAGAAATAAAAGCGGGCCCTATTGGGTCTTAAAGCTTCTTTCCATACGCGGGAATAGTACAACAGACCGTATTTAGAAGCACCACTTATCAACTAAGGTAAGTACAAAGTACAAACATTACTTACAATTTCTCAGCATGTTCTACCTATATACCTACAATCTGTGTACGTAAGCATATACCTACTCGATTTTCCGTTCCATATGTAGCCTTTAAACAACGCTGTCCCGTTCACTTTGCCTTTTAAGACATCAAATTAATTGGCTCGAAAGGTTGCCAGTTAGTTTCGCTTTTTAAGTCTTGATAGAAAAGTGAAAGTACTAAAGTGGTCGTGTCACATCCTTATTTACTGTACGTGTGTCTAACGTACGTGGTATGACTTGGCTAGATAAAAAATGTCTTAAACTTACCTTAAAAGGTATATATAGGATCGGAAGATACGAGAGGTATTTACCATCTTTACCTCAAAGCAAGATCTCAAGTGAGGATTAGGTAGAGATTGGCTTAAGCTCCCTTGAAATCGATATGGAAAGTTGAACGAAAACGAACTCAACGGTGTCATAGGTACGTAGACCGTGGGTTACTTGCTTATAAAAAAGCACTATTTTATCAGGTGCGTGTAGAGCAGGGCGCTTGTAGGCGCCTGGGTAGGCACTCCATTTTGCTTATATGAAATGCACGCCTGTGCTATTTATTCTATTTATAAACAAATAAATATTATAAAACTAGTAAACTCCGCAGTTGTCCAGTTTTTTTCATACCAAATTTAATCTAGTTCGGTTCAGTATTGTAATAAGTTTACCGACGAATAGACAGACACTCGTATTTATAATATTTCTTGCTTTTGCCATTGACTTCGTCTGCGCATGATTAGTTGGTACTTTACACAATACCTTCATAAATTATCTATATATGTTATTCTGACGTGTAAACTATATTATTGTAAAGTTTCATCAATTTAATTCATTAGTTTTTATGTGAAAGAGTAACAAACATGAGTACATCCAGATATCCATCCTTACATTCATACATGCTTACAAACTTTCGCGTTTTTAATATTATTTAAGGTAAACCTTACTAATATTTTATTTTAGTAATGTAAAGGTAGTATGATACATGTTTCTACTGGCGTGCCCGCAGCACATGAAAATATTGCTTTTCAAACACTTATGAAATCAACACAAAGTTGTACTTCAAACCAGGCGCGTGCAGTGCGAGTCGCTAGTGTAGGTAGGCACTCCATACATTTATACCAATGTGCCTATATGTAATGCAAGCCTACTCTTAAGTTAAAACAGGCAATGATCGTTATTGTATTGTATACCAGAAGTAATGCTTAAGCCTTAAGCTCATAGTCGAAACCGGCTGTGACATAATAAGATTAGCTAACAGTAGACCACAGAGTAAATTGAGTAACTAGGAGACTCCTTTGTACGACTTGACAGTACCGCTGGGCTTTGTTGAGTGGCAGCTGTTTTGATTTTGACGGCTGATTTAGCTCGTCGAGATTTTTTGTGAAGCTATCAAGAGTATCAAAGGTCATGTACCGTCTAAACTGTCGAAAACAAACAGACTTGAATAAAGAATATTTAGATGAACTTGCTATAAGTTTATAAATGTTATGTTAAATCTTCTATATACATACATGCATAAAATAACCTTTCGAGTGTAGAAAATTTGCGGCAATTTACGGCATAAACGGTTGTCTTTTGATTGCGTTGGCTTTAAAAGTTTGAAAACGGCTTCAAGGGACACTATACCTCAGTCAATGTAAATATCAGCTTGATACCTATTTGTTCCTGAGAATAAGACGGACAAAAAAGTGATATAAAAATAGCATTTAAGTTTGTGAACCCAATTGATGACAAAAATGTAAACTAACAAACTATTGTTAAAACGAGTTATAATATTCAATTACTGAATACGTAGTACGTACATACCCTTATCGCGTAGCTTGTTAATCCAATTACATATACTGCGGGTACTCTCTAAACTAATTTAAGTTCTGATGGATTGGCTTACAATCTATTTTGTAGGTACATGTTAAATGTTACCTATTACGTTCTAACTGGGAGTTATTTTGTTTATGAAACCTGCTTGCTAAGATTCTTGGAATCCGATCTCTTTAACCATATGTGGCTTATGAAGTTGTCGTAGTCTGCCGAACGATAATGCAGTAAGTGAATATGAGCTTCATAAGTACTTACTGCGTTTATCGTTAGCACGGCAGAGCTTGCTTGAGTTACTCATGCTTCCTCGTCATCGTGTTACTACAAATAGTTTCAGTTTATGTATATAAAGACAGGACTCTTTCCCACTGGGCTTTGTTGAGCATTAATTTTAACGTTGACATTCACAAGTGCCTGTAAGAGCCTAGCCCGAATAAATGATTATTTGAGTTTGAGTTTGGGTAGAACACTTGCTGCAACACTGGCAAACCTCTTTTGCTTCAACTCGATATTTTTTTATACAATGGTATAAATGTATGATGTGCCTACCCTGTCGTGGTACATGCGCGACCCTCACTGCACGCGCCTGGGCAATAATAGTTGAAAATAGTATGAAGTAAGTATCGATTAAAACAGTATTTATACCAGTAACAGGAGATAATTTCAAGTTTGTTTTTCTTATTGTTTATCTTCTTAAATAAAGTCTGAGACGATGGCGGCGTCTCAAACGCTTGAAGATCTGCCCACTTTGATTTCGAATTCTCTCGACCTGGGCATTTTTTTGTTACAAAAGTAAAAGGGAGATATATATATATATATATACTAGCTTCTGCCCGCGACTTCGTCCGCGTGGAACTCCTCCTTTTTTAAAGTCGGTTAAAAAGTAGCCTATGTTCTTTCTCGGGTTCCAGACTTTCTTTGTACCAAATTTCATTTAAATCGGTCCAGTAGTTTTAGCGTGAAAGCGTAACAGACAGACAGAGTTACTTTCGCATTTATAATATTAGTTAGGATAAAATAATTAACGTGTAATAGGTACACAAAACAATATATACGTTAAGGTAACCAGTGGGTAGAATATTCTCCAATTGTTAATTATTAGAATTTGGTCCGAGTTTAATGGTAAAAGTTACCCTCTCTAATGGGGGCCATTTGTATCGACTCTCTCGATATTCATGCCGAAATAAGCACACATTGGTGCTGTAAATATATGTATAAATACGCACTACGTGTTATTCATGTAAACTTTCGACTATAAACTGAAATAATCAACATTTCGTATCGATTTCCGAATGCTGATTGCTGCGCAATGAAAGTCAATAATTACCACTGGTAATATATAACAATAGATGTATTTTTGGGTGCACAAATGTATCCTATTATACCTATAGGCCTACATGTCTCAACATTTGATAGGTAATACCATAATAATATAATGGACATGTGTGTGTTTAGACAATGAGGGTCCTGACTCCTGGCCCTGAAAATGCGTATAACCTATTTCATATATTCCACATGCACTATTAATACTATTGCATGAGAAATAGGCTAATGCCTTATGTCCTTTTTGTATTAAAAACTAGCGGTCCCGGCAGACTTCGTCCCGCCCGGCAAAGAATCGATTTAAGTATCCTATGTCCTTTTCCTGGTTCTGAGCTACCTCCCCGCCAATTTTCAGCCAAATCGGTTCAGCCGTTCTCGAGTTATAAACGGAGTAACTAACACGACTTTCTTTTATATAATAATAATACTAGTGGTCCCGGCAGACTTCGTCCCGCCCGGCAATGTCGATTTGACAGTTGTCATTGTTGCGTTTTGTTATACTATTTTTAAGAAATCAGCTTAATATTTTTTTCTTTTTTTTTACTGGAACGTGATAAAAAGTATCCTATGTCCTTTTCCTGGCTCCGAGCTACCTCCCTGCCAATTTTCAGCCAAATCAGTTCAGCCGTTCTTGAGTTATAAACGGGGTAACTAACACAACTTTCTTTTATATATATATATATAGAATAGAAGATAAATAGATAAATGATACCTACTTTTCTTCCACTGGGACCCCAAATTTATGGAATGGATTTTTTAAGTGAAACTGCGTAATCTGTCTTGTTTATAATAGTATACTGTCGTGTAATGGTCTAATTAAATATGCACCTTCAATAATAATATGACATTTTACTTTGAACACCGCTAGCGCTACATTCAAAACAATGTTCTTTGTACCAGATCTTGGACAGTTTCAATTTCCGTTTCGGATTTGGAGCACCAATCTGCGAGTTTATTTGGTATTTCAGTAAAATTGCTTCTGAATATTTTTTCAAGCTCAATTATTAACGCTTCTAGTTATTACTAGAAGCGTTTGAAATTTTATGCCCAGACGTTTCAATTTGCCGTGGTGTGGGCATCCCTCATGTCCCATCTTTCATATCTTTTTTTCGGCCATTCAACTTGATCCGGTAATTGGCGACCAGTTCACGAGACCTCGCATGCGTTCCTGTAGCCGCTTGCATGTGAATATAATTACTGTGAAGGAAAATAAAAAGGAAGGGATCAGATTATATTTGTCGCGTGCGTTAATGTAAAGTGTAGTGGATGCAATATGACTGTACATAGCTATAGGGTTTTCTCTGGGCTTTATAACATTTTTAAGGCGACACAGGTCTCTCATAAACTTATAATACAAATAGTTTGATAGAAGATTGGTTAGGTTATTAACGTATGCACTAAAGCGACCGTATTTGATCGATATTGCTTATCAAATTAATTGAGTAATAAGCGGCTTTGCTACGATAATAATTTTGTTGATTGGGCTGGTATGCCATAATATAAATCACACTAATATTAAAAGGCGGAACTGTGTGAGTGTGTATGTTTGTTACTCTTTCAGGCAAAAACTACTAAATGGATTTTGATGAAATTTTAAAAATAATTTAGCAATAATATAGCCAGTATAACATATATAGGCTACTAGCTTCTGCCCGCGACTTCGTCCGCGTGGAACTCCTCCTTTTCTGCAGTCGGTTAAAAAGTAGCCTATGTCCTTTCTCAGGCTCCAGACTTTTTTTGTACCAAATTTCATTTAAATCGGTCCAGTAGTTTTAGCGTGAAAGCGTAACAGACAGACAGACAGACAGAGTTACTTTCGCATTTATAATATTAGTAAGGATTAGTAAGGATATAATATTAGTAAGGATATTTTATAACGATATTGTGTAAAGTACTCATAGTGCGCAGACTAAGTCGCGGGCTGAAACTAGTAATATATATATATGGAAATAAATGACAACGTAACATACTTAGTACATTAATTCATACCTCGATTCACTACAATGAGAGGAAGTTTGTATATAATTATTATTTTTGATTACACGACCATAAACAAATCGTGACGCTAATAACGTCATCGAAAGTACTCTGTAGTAATGGGACCGGAGCGAGATTGCCCCTCAAGTACATCCCGCAGCAGTCAACGGTCGAGACAAACGTGGGAACAAATCGCCGAGGCGAAGTGCACTCGGATCCGTGGAAAACAAACGATGCGACTGAATATTTTGAATCTGGGCCTCGTTGGGATGACGGAGCGAGTCGCACGTGCTAAATGATGCCAACCTTGCACTCCCCTCGTCCAGCGGGAACCGGTCGATCCGGTGCGAACTGGAATATTTATGGACTCAGTCGCCTAGTCTGCACACCCGATTCTGGACCCGGGAACGCTTTGTTTACTTTAGGGCCATCGGGTCACATTCAGGTCGCTCTGTGAACACGCCGAGATATCTCTGTGCATTTGTTTTGAAAATGTGAATGCAAAAATAAAACACTATCGCAATCCCGTTGCGGATATTGTGCTAAAATTGCAGAATTCACAGTAATGGACGCTGACAAATGCGGTCTGTTCTTGCATAATTTAACGCTGCATTATTATTGTCTTCCCACTGATAAATTACATTTGTTCATAGTAATAATAATGCTAATGCATTGTACTTAACATTCTTATCTAGAAACTGGTAACATTCACGCTTAGCACTGATAATTTTGCTTATAGTTATAGAAAGCGGTGACCAAATATATGTATGTGTAACCGGAATTAACTTTCATCGGATGAAAGTAATTGGTTTTCATGTCAAGACTTACTTGGATTGTGTTCAGGTTGATGTTCAGCAATATGGTATACATACATATATACTTAGAATTAGATACTACGTCAAACAGAACTGGTTCAGAAAAACCCAATGTCCCTAAATTAACCCTCTGAAACGACTCACAGCTCAGCGATATTGGGCTCTATTTAGGTCTGCTGATACTGATTGAGATGGATGGTTGTACGAGTATGTCATACGTTTTAGGGTCAATATTCCCTGAAGAGTTCCGCTGGAGCCTAGGTTCTTAACCTTAACCTAATTACCCCCGCGGGGGTAGACTTGTATTTTAGGGTAACGGTAGTTTTCTCGTACGCCAAATATCAAAGTGATAAGTCTGAACACGGCGTAGCTCCGCGTAGCGCAAATTCGTCCTTGGGAGGAGGGGTAAAATCAGTAACCTTAGTTAGGTCATAAGGGTAACGGACCTAAAAGGGTAAAGAACCACTGCGCTAGAGCCTTTCAGTTGTTTTGAACGTCAGCAAGCGTGACCCGGAGCGGTATGAACCCAACCCATTTAAGTAATTACCATTCTGCCCCAATTCCTGCCGCTTGGATCCCGCCCGCTCAGCCGACTGACCTGTTTGCCTTTGTATTGCAGTTTGCATGCAAGTGGAAATGCAGTTTTAACCCGGCCAATTAAGGGGTTGATGGAAATTATTGTTTTCTTTTTACACAGCGGGCAGCCGTTGTCGGAACGACTATAATAGAGAGTTAAAAATATTTGTGTTGTGTATCCCTTAGGAATATTGCACATGAAGACTTTTTGTAGTCATGCAGTCGCGTGTCTATATCGAAGATCGAGCTACAATTGCATTTGAAAAATTTATGTATACCGTGTAGTTTTGAATGTTCCTGCTCGTTTTGACAAAATCATGTCCAATCCTACATACGCAATACACGCCTTGTTCCACAGAATTTCCTTATCTACAACTTTTTAGCTAGCCAACTCCCATGGTCTCGTATTCGTAGATGTAGTATCAACGATAAGCTTAATAGGAAAAAAATCTAGAATAATGACGGTGGCTTATGGCGTGGGGTCATCGACACCCTTGCATAACAAATTTTATTACGTCAGTGACTAATCGTGACCTACATTTAGACAATCACAGCCAGATTTCACTAATTCGGCACTCTATTTATAAATTGTGTCCGCTTTAAATACATCAAAACGAAAAATTCGCCCTCGACACGTTTCAGCAAATCTAATTTGGAACTCAATCACGTTCCGTAGCCAAAACGGAAGATTGAGAATTCGTAAAGTTTCCATTTTAATAGAATCAAGTTAGTGGTATTACTGGATTAACGTTTGAGAGATTTTAACAGGAAAAAAATCAGGAAATCTTCACATAATTCGTTACCGTTTGAACCGGAATATTCGCTGCCCATTTGCTTTATTTGCGGTTTTGCGAACTTTAGAAGCCGTTCTATGGCTCATTTAACTCTACTGACCCACCTACGCGTAAGTAAACATCACAGCGCTAACATGTGGCCAAATAACCAGTTCAGTATTCGTTAACCGGGGTCGCGTTAATGTTTATTGAACAAATAAGGCACATGGATGCCTCTATACCTCACCAAATCTTGTAGTTTATTCATTTTGCACTTCAATATCTTCTGATGGCCTTAATTAAAAAGTTATTGAGCTAATTCATGGGCTCAGGTGAAAAGTCACGAGTTTATAGTCTAAAAACACGTACGTTATTCAACTAGTTATTTTAGATATTCTTTATATTTATTTCGTCATGAAACACGTATGTTTTGTCCTCGTTGAGGACACATCAGATTCACCTCATTGCGAAAAAGAGATGTTTTCCTCTTTACCTTGCGAAACTAGCAACATTCCATATGCCATCTTATCCGGTCTTATTTCAACCTTGTAAAGACTATTTTGGAATATTTCAACTGCACGTTTGTTGCTTCGCCATTTCCCGCCTACACTAAATTAGTGCTCCCTTGAGACCTGCGTGCTTTGTTTCAACCCTAAAAGACTCGTTCCTACTAGGGCTATCTCATAGTGGCCAATTAAAAATAATTGAACTTCCTTTTAGAAGATTTACTGACGGAAACTAGGGTTGAAGGTGTATGCTCTTAAATTATACACCGTACTAAAATACACTGTTTCTAGACCCTTGTCAACTTTACCCTTTATTGGGTCTTTTGTCTGCAAAACGGAGTGAAATGCATCCGTTGCATATGCGTTATGTGGCTAATTAGTTATTGAGTTACGCCCTTAACTATATTGTAAATAACGCCAATTTCAAGTAAACCTAAAAATATATGTTTAACTAAATCAGTATCGCTGAACAAAGGTAACTAAAATAGTCGCGGTTTGGTAACACCATTGTTCTTTGTTTCGACAGCCGATAAGAAACAAAAGGTGAACAAAAAAATATTGACACGGGTTCCAATGCGGATCGTGATATAACTGCCATTTACTTATCTGGGTTAAAGCTTTGTTTTGTATATTCTGTGATTCATCGCCGATCTGCGCCAGGTCGCGGCTACAGATAACGCTAAACGAGACTCCTATTTTTTTGTCACAGTTGAGACTTAGTCTCGAAACTACCGCGTTGGTAACCATCTGTCGAAAGATGCATCCGGACCACACAGATGATGCAATAATTAGCCCACTATACACCTGATGTTTTCTTTATGAGTTTTGCTTTCAGTTTTCATTGAAACCCGCTAAGCGACAAAACAAATATAATTTAATCCGAGTGCCCGTAGTCGAGGCTGTGCAAATATCACGAGCGATACGCTGGACACAGTTTACAAATATTAAGGCGGAAAACCAATTTTTGTACAAAAATTTCGATTTCCTCTCATATTCTGGAGTATCTTCAAAGAACACGCTTCATATACATCACGGAAGCATTTTATTATTAGCTCTCAACCAATTTACGGAGTGCTCTCGCCCTATTAGATTCACCTCCCGTACCGTTGAAGTGCAATTTAGATGTAAATAGATTAAAGATTAACTATAGGTACTTTGTTCCCAGCCACATGGCTTCCTGCGGCATTTTTAAAACACTCATTTAAATTTCTGCCATCCTTTAGTACTGGTTTAATATCATAAGCTTATTTTTAATTTGCAGCGTGCACTGCTGTTCTCTCTGAAGGCGCGTTCTCGTCATTCCTGCTTTATGATTAAAAGTGGTTTAATTTTTCATTACACGAATCTGCGACTAAAAGAGCTGAACTATTAACTCTTGTAATCAATATCTTTCTGAGTTAAATGAAGTTCGTTAAATTTGCTTAATTCCAATCTAAAATAATCAAAAGTGTCAGTAATTATTAACTAATTAATAAAATAATGTTACTTTTGAACTCTTCGTTTGATTTAGAAAATGAAAACATGTGTAAGTTTTGTCGTTTTCTAAATAGTAACAAAGGTTGAATACATTTATGGATTCCCGTAATAAGAAAATAAACTGTCTGGTTTTTAATGAGAAAATGGAAGCAAAAATAGTCTAGAGAGATAAGTTACTTTATCATATTGATTATCTTTTGGTGTCACTGCACTTTTGTTTTCGACGGTGACAGATCTTTTACTCTGTAAGGTGACTCATATTTTGCTATACAAATCAGAGCAACATTAAGATTAATAACTGCACGATAAGAGCTCGTTAAATATACAGTGGAACAGAAATAAAACACTGCAGAGTTCATTTGGCTTCGTTAATTTAAGCAGAGTAAGTTCATGGGAAGCTATGACGCATGCATGCATTACTCATGCACTAGGAATGACGCTGTGAGTGTCATAGTTAAGCCTTTATGAAGATGGTTTAATTACTAGTTTGAATTTTTGTCAAGGCGTTTCCATAATAATTAAGATTGACTGGTAGAGAATGCATCAAGGCTTTAAGTCCGCCTTTTGTACACTTACTTCTGTTTAGTTTTGTGCAATAAAGTAGGTATGTAAATATATAAATAATTTCCGATGCCTGGGTTATTAAGTACACATTGAAATGAAACAACTAAACTAACTATAGCGTTAGACTACAGTCAGCTCAGTCGTGCTACGAATATGAGACCTGTACAGTTTTTGAAACGTCAGCAATTAATATAAAATACACAAGTTAAATCCGTTTTAGTTGCTTCATTACAATTTGTTTCCAGTTAAGTATATCATGATATAGTTCTTTTCGATGTAACAATGGATTATTGGACAAAATCATCTGTTTGGTAAAATGTGACGCATGGCTTGTCATTGACATTTTAAACAGTTGTATTATTAAAATTTCAAACTTGCGAGAAGTTTTTTTATTAAATAAGCTTGTTTTATAATCAACGAATATAAATATTGTCTGCGTATAACACTTTGTTCTCTGACGTTTATACACACAGAATTATTAAAAACCTTTAATAAAAAAATGGATATTAACGTTGTAAAGGATTTCACCCGCGTATTTTATTTGATTGGCTTATATTTCGAAAACTACAGTTTCCATATTCACCATGACTTAGCTGGCGAAAGTATTAAAAAAAGTAAAGTTAGACTAATATGGGAACGATTATTGATGAATATGGGAACTGTTGAGTTTTCGAAATGTTAGCATATAGTCAAAACCGTTATAGTTATTTCATTCCAATGAATAATGTCTTATTTAAAAAAAACTGTTTTTAAAATTAATACATTGTTCGATTTTTTTGTCGTTGTTCTGTAACCAGGTGTTTTAAGAACCGGTGGTGAGACTAAATTTACGATTAAGCAGTATATTTTACTTAAAATATTTTACGGGATTTGTGTTCGTAACAAAGGAAGTCATATTAAACATGTGTTGCGAGTGTTAACCAAATGTTTCGAACGAGCTGTGATACTAATATTGATAAGACAAATGACGTTGATTATACGACTGTCAGTAATCTCGGGTCAACGACCGTCGCTCGTAAATAAACCTGAATTAACCAAAGAAGCTGGAAACTTTTAAGGTGCGTTTACACGCTTGCCAAGGCTTAACAAGCGTCCTCAAACACAAGCGTGTAAAGAGGCCGTTTGGCATGGCTTGCGTGAACTTGCGGACGCTTGTATCCGATCCGGACTTTCAAAGGGCGTTTCCGGCAAGCGCTTGCGACGCTTGGGGCTTGTGGATGCTCGTCGAGCCTTGGCAAGCGTGTAAACGTACCTTTAAATAACCTTTTTACAAGCTTTATTGAACTTTCAATGTGAGTATGTAATTAAGTAGGTATGTATGTGTGTAAGTGAAATCTTGCAACTCAATTTTGAAACAGATATCTTTAATCGATTGAGCTGGTATTTGATGACAATGTATGGTTAACTGTGTGACGACTTTTTAAAACCTAATTAAGAGGGGTACAAGTGGGGGTGGAAAATAAATGTCTAGAAATATACCCGAGTGGGGTATTAAATGAAAGAAGATTACATGTACATTTTAATATTGAATGTGCAATAGAAATTGGTTGAGTCGTTCTAAAATTATTCCCAAAATAGATTGTTTTAAAAGGCTTATTTATTTAAGTATTAATGATGTATTGGTGCGTCATACGTGGAACTTCCCGGCTGTTCATATTCCCAATTTGTCTGTTTGTTTCATTACATGAGAAAGTTTGTATATTAACACTTCCTTAATCGAATTATATTATTGTATGTCACGATTTAGACATTTTTTTGTTTAATTATTATAACAAATTGCGAACGCTTAAACAAGTTTTATTACATTCACAATCATTATTAAAATAAGTAATTCAGTTTAAATATCGCTCTCTAAAATTGAAATGTCACATTTACATATCACTTTCTAGTCCACGGTGTCTTTTCTCTTTTAATTTTACGCTGCATAATTTGATATAAAGGTACCCCTTTCTCCTACATAGCACTGCATATTGCTAATTAATTTTCCTTGAATCAGAAACGACGAAATAGGTTAATTTTTCATGTTTATGCCTGCATAATAACATCCAAACATTGTCACAGGAATTCTATATCCGGCTTAATTCGTTGAAAACTCAAACGTAGGATGGCTTTATGCAATACACGAGCTGTCAGCCAGTCTAGAATAGCGATGTTATCAAAACAATTCTACAAAGTGGAAGTGGTCGCCGTTTAGATGTAACGTTAAGATATTGTAATTTACTACCAACATGAATCACTATGAGAAATAGAGTCAAGTGTAAGATAGTTAATTCAAGGGCATATTGTTATTGTCAATTTGTTTTTTTTTTGTCCGTTTATAAGCTTTGATTCGTCATCGCAGTTAAGTTACAATTTGACGTCATCCCATATGATCTTGGGTCAAACCGTTACAAATAATAGTAATTTAGTGACCTTTAATAAAGTACCTACCTTTGCAAGTCAGATAAGTACTAACACACAAAATTCATCAGAAATGTTTTAAATCAAAGTCCAAATAGATCTTGAACTAACTCAAAACCTCTTTGGAGTAAGTCAAAACGTAACCAATGCGATATATGGAATTGACATAATATTAAGCGAACGAAAACAGACCTTGGGGGCTAGACAAGTGCCCAACGTTCAACGTTAACGTTAAACGTTAGCACCAAAATGAATGGCATTTGACATTTGTGACGTACGTGACAGTCGTTCGCGGATGTCAAATCCCATACATTTCGGTCCTAACGTTTAACGTTAACGTTGAACGTTGGGCACTTGTCTAGGGCCCCAGTTTACGTTTGAAAATTTGCATTACGGTCGCTATTATCGATTGGCACTTGTCTAGGCAAGGGTATTGACGTAAACAAACAAGTTCTCGGATCAAATGTGTATGGGTGATTTTACCGGCGTTTCAGTAGTCGTCAGTTTCTAGTTCAGAAAAGTAAAGAAATGAACTACACTTCGAATTTAGTTTAAAAATCTCAACTCAAACTCAAAACTAATCCTAACTAATATTATTAATGCGAAAGTAACTCTGTCTGCCTGTCTCGCTTTCACGATAAAATTACTTAATCATTGAAATTTGGCAGTTACACAGATAGTCTAGAGCCTGACAAAGAACATAGGCTACTTTTAATTGAGAATAAAGTTTTATATAGGGGGGGATGAAATGTTGTATGAAATTTCTGGCGGATAGAGTCGCGGCCAAAAAGTATCTAGTATAAATCTTATTTTAGTTTATTCCTTCAATATTCAAGTAAGAGGCCGGTGATTGAAACGCCCGTAAAATCACCCTTATAAAGCAATTACAAAACATGGAATTAATTGTTTTATTCCCTTTCCACTAATGGTGTAATATCTCGTAAACCCGTTATTCGCATTATAATAAACTTACGTCTTAAACCATTCCCGTCGCGTTACAAGGAATCACCGAAGCACCAGTTATTTATACCGACACATACCAAGTTAGTTCTGCGGTTTACTAAATGAGTACTAAAGTATTTTTACAGGTGGAAGTGTCAGAAATGCTTTGACAGTGGCGCCCCCCTCGGAGGCAAAAGTATGTTTGTCAACTCGTTAGTCTCTCAACTCTCCCGCGATGTTATGATTTTGCTTTGCTAAAGACTCATTCTTTGAATTTATATTGTGACGAGATCCTTGTTGTGATTTTTTAATAGGATTTAGCTTTGAGCTTCTGAGCTTCGAAATAGGTCATATTTTATAGCATTTATAATAGTCTGGAAATTTTATTTTACACTAGCTTTGCCCGCGACGTTTGAGTATAATGAGTTCTTAGGCTAACTTCAATCGCACTTCTATACTAGATTCTACTCCAATTTATTTACAACAATGTATCAATCTAATTCTGATACCTGTTTAACATCCTTTATAAACCATTCTTTTTATTTATCATAGACGTTCGCCCCGGCTTCGCACGGATCCCTTTTTTTTTTTAAATATTCTATAGCCTATGTTACTCGTGGATAATGTAGCTTTCGAATGGTGAAATTATTCTTTAAAACGGTCCAGTAGTTTGTGAGCCTATTCATTACAACCAAACAACAAAGTTTTCCTCTTTATAATATTAGTATAGATAAGATATTTGTACCAAGAAAAGCGTAGCAAATAATCGAGACCCCAGTGGGACTAGTAACTATATTATTATCTATACTATTCTATACCTTAATGCAAGGTTCATATACCTAGTTTATACTGACATCTGCCTCTAGCAGAAATGCCCGTAACCTCGGTTTTCGTAGTCAGCGTTTTACTTGTAAATTTAAGCATTTGTCATTCCATCTTACACATCGACAGATCATAATAACATGAGTCATCAATATCAGAGATCAAAATCATGATGATTTTACGCAAACACCACGCATCATTGATGATGCGCCGGATTGCCTCACATGCTGCTAATTTACCAGTAATTAGACTAACAAGACAGTTACAATGCTCGCGAACAGTGTTGCCAACTCCTAGAAATTCGAGTCGCTAAACTCAAAGTCAAAAGTAGCCAGAAAGTCGCTAAAACTAAAACATAACCATTAAAAGTTCGCCCCCCCCCCATAATGATATACAAATGGAACTTCAATTAAATAAAGTTTGAATTTGGTGCGCTATCGCGTTTGTCGTTTTCCATATTATGTATCTCTTGGCATTGAATAATTCTGTGTCGATTTGACAAAAATGAAAAGAACTGTTTTAATTTGTACTCCAAAAGTCGCCAGATAAGTCGCTAAACTATTTTTGTCGTCAAAACTTTTTTTGGTCGCTAAGCTATAAGCAAAAGTCGCTAGTTCTAGCGACAAAAACGCTAAATTGGCAACACTGCTCTCGAAACACAGTTACTTGTGCATCTATAAGAAAGGTAGGACTGAAACAATTATAATCGAAGTTAACTCGCGTGTTTTATTATATTGGCTGACTAACTCTAAGGCTCAGTCGTGCTACGATTATGGAAACTAGTTTCCGGAACGTTAACCAATTAAATAAAATACGCAAGTTAAATCCATTTATAGTTGGAATGAAACAACTATTAACGGATTTAACTTGCGTATTTTTATTTTATTTTATTTGCTGACGTTTTGGATTCTTTACAGTTTCCATAATCCGTTAATAGTTGTTTCATTCCAATGTGTCATAACCGCGAAGGCATCAGAAATTAAACCATTTATAGTTGTTTTATTTCAGTGTGGAATAACCGCGAAGGCATCAGAAATTATTCCATTTATAGTTGTTTTATTTCAGTGTGGAATAACCGCGAAGGCATCAGAAATTATTATATGAAAATTTGGTAATTTTCAAATTGAACGCTGTAACGGGACATAGAGCGCGTAATGGAGTAGGCATACTTATAAAATAGTTAATGTCACTTTTCCAAGCGATAAAAGCATTAATAAACCTCTAAATAAATAAATAACAAAATGAAAATTAACCACTGGGTAATATAAATTGGCATAGGAAGTAAGAAATAGTTAACTCGTCACTGCCTAACCTTTTATCATCATGACATGCGTTATCAGTTATGTTTAACTGGTAAATCCCAATTATAATCAAACGACAATCAAGTTAAATTTATTTCTAATGTGTTATCATATTATGTTTGGCTCAAAAACTCATTTTCATCAAATGTAGTGTACAATCGATATTCCGAAAAATGTACACTGGCCCTTTTATTGTCATTATAAGTGCAGTATACCGAAAAGTGCACTCTCCCAAAACCTTCACCTTCTAAATAGTGTGTCAATTGAGAAGATATTTTTTTAATTTAGTGCTTTACTAAAAGTGATCCTTCTGAACAAGAGCACCTTTAGAATAATAGAGACACAATTTGTGAAAGCAAGAAGTTTTTTTAACCTAATAGTCATGTAGGTATCTCTTCTGTTTTATCATATACTGGCTTCGCCCGGATCCCTTTTTTATAGCCTATATCACTCGGGAATAGTGTAGCTTCCCAACAGTGAAAGAATTTTTCAAATCGGTCCAGCCGTTTAGGAGTCTATTTAATCCAAACAAACAAACCTATCCTCTTTATAATATTAGTGTAGATATCGTAAGGAAATATACAGTTGGTATTGTCATCGTTTATGCTGTTAGTGGCAGTAAAGTGCAAGATGCGTACGCGCCGGGTCGGGGGTTACCGGCGGACAGTCGATGATCCTGCGCCAAAGAGATAATGTCAGGGCTGACGCAAATATATCCTATATTATTAGAAATATAGTTTTACCTTTACACTTTTTTATACATGGTTAATACTGTTTTGAGATGTAACTAAGGTGTGTGCACATATAAACCCTGCTCAACTTCGGCATGGCCGAAATCTAAATCAAAAATATATTTATTCAATTTACATGAAAAAACGTCACATAAGAAGAAACGGCAAGAAACTCAATGAGGTGTATTTTTTTAAACACATATTTGGGTACTATTAAGTAGTCCTTACAAAGTAAATTAAATAAAAATTAAAAGTACCTACGCCGATTTTCTCGTATAATACTTATGACTGTGCGTTATAATAATCATTATATTATATGTATTATAATACGACCACAACCTTTAGAAGTGCTCGTTAAATACTATAAACAACTATTTTATCTCAAAACAAACTTATTTAAATATCACCGTAATATAATTTCCGATCTCTAAAATTAACAATCCATAATGACCCAAATCACCTCACGAACGTTCGTCTCCCAATAAACAATAACAGAACAATACGTTTTCAAACGAGTATCGTAAAATGATACGACCCAAATATATTTTTACGACCCGAAATAAAAGTGTGATAACGAGTGGCGACGAGGGGTTCTTGCTATTCTAATAATGATCAAAATATTTTATCTATTATTTATTTTTTTTATTTAAAAGTTAATTTTATTTTAATTTATATCTTTGTTTCTGTAACTGCAAATCCGCATGAAATAAATCGATGTTTTATTTTATTTGTTTTTATATTATTTTTATTTATTTACTAGCTTCTGCCCGCGACTTCGTCCGCGTGAAACTCCTCCTTTTTTACAGTTGGTTAAAAAGTAGCCTATGTCCTTTCTCAGGCTCCAGACTTTCTTTGTACCGAATTTCATTTAAATGGGTCTAGTAGTTTTAGCGTTAAAACGTTACAGATAGACAGACAGAGTTACTTTCGCATTTACAATTTTAGTTAGAATTTAACGAGTGGCAACCCTGCAACGGCAGGATGTGTCGTGGGCACTCGTGACGATACGAGGCTTGAATACTACATCGCGAGTCTATTCAACGACAATATGTTGCCACAGAGTACGAAGAGCTTAGTGCACAGATACAAATATTTTTACGCTATGTAAAGATCGACGTAATCTATGGTGGTACTACCGTTTTAGGACGTGTTATCAAATTTCAAGAGCCAAAACAAGGAGATGAATACGATAATTTTTATTATTGGTTTATTTTCTGAATTAACCTCGAAAATGGGGAATATTCGAAATTTCCGAATCTCTCCTAAACACGTAACTTCAAAAAAAAAATCATTTTAAAATATTCTATGGCATGGATCGCCAAGATTTTTTAAGGGTAAAAATTGTTTTCCAATATAGTTTGATGCTACAATGACGGCGTTTCAAATTCTCCAAACATCCAGGCCCAATTTTACCATTTTAACGTATTTTAAAACATGTAACTCACACTAAACCTGCTAAGCTGTTTGATAGATTACTTTTGTTTTATACCGGTGTCTGTTTCGTAGATGTCGGTATAGTGAAGTGACCTACTTAACGTGTTAACTATGCACTTACTAGCTCGTGTCTGACCGATAATAAACAACTACCAACCATTAAACTGTTATATCTTTAAACCATCGCCAGTATAATATACAAAGCGATGCTTCTATAACACTTTACGACATAAGTTTGTGTCGTATATGTTACAGACAGACAATAGGTAACTTACTTTACTTAATTATGATTTAAGAGTCTAAAGTACACAATATTTAAATAGGCACACATTTGAGTTAATGGAGGCTGCCGCATGTTAAAAATCTGCGAGATTCGCAAATGTAGAATGGAGAATAGTTGTCATGTTCCATCAATGAGAGACATGCTACTGGCCTGTGTTGAGATGTACAAGCTGCTGGCCTGTGGTGAGAGACGAGCTACTGGTCTGTGATAAGAGACAAGTTGCTGGCTTGTGGCGAGAGACAAGCTACTGGCCTGTAATGAGAGATAAGCTACTCGCCTGTGATGAGAGATGGCCTGTTATTTCTGCAACATGACAGCAGGAACTCATTCTGCACTAAACCCGTCTAGCGGATTTTAAAACACGGCAGTCCTTTTTGTTTTCACTTGCTGACAAATTTCATTACTCTCCGTTAAATTCTTTATTTTCCTTTAATATATCCGAAGCTTCTAATGCTTACACAAGATTAAACACGTTTTCCACCTGTATTCGCTGAGTTTGCTGTCTGTAGCGGAATCTACCCATATCACTCGACCGATTTGAAGTTCACGCGACCCCAGACGAAGTTTGCAGGGCTGCCAACCTATGCTAAAAAATTGCGGAACATTTTGAACCTTCACTAGTGTGACAACTCGACATGTGTTACCATAATTATGAATTTAAACTTAAATGTGCAGAAGTAGAGTCTGAAATGGAGTAACAAAATATTTCGAGATGTCACACTTTTCAAAATTAAATGCAACTGTCAAAACGTCGAAAAGAATGGATCCGGACGACTGTGTCTATTGATTCTAAATCTATGAGTTATTACCCAGAAAATTCTAGTGTTGTTAAATAATTATCCGATTATTTCATGATAAATGGGTTATCACTTTTTACTGTTTTCTTTGACGCCATAGAAGGATACAATGAATGTAAATACCTATAACATTTTATTAAATTATTTCATTCTTGAATTTAATTTCTTGTCATAATTTGTTTATATTTTTTTGATATAAAACACTAACTATTCTGTTTAGTTTTATTCTGTCGAAAATTTTTATTTCAAATGAATAGCACCGATAATTTCTTTATCGAAGTAGGTAGTTGTAGTGACGTAGTTTTTTAAAATAATATATTATTATACAATACGTAATGTACACGTGCGGTAGTTTAAATGCATTATGATTAATGCTTGTAATATGTAACATATAACAACGTCGATTATATGTGTCTACGTTATACCTACTTGTCATATATTATATCCTTCCATATATTTTCCTTTCATACTTTTTTACAACGTTGGTTTCATCGCCTGTGAATTTAAAATGCAACTTTTAAAGTGCATTATGATTTATGTATAAACTAGCTTGACTGAGTCGCATTCTTTAAAGAAAGTCTCAAGTCCAATAAGCAGTGTGGGAGTTACGTCTTTCTTCTATAAAGTGCCAAATCCTATCTCCTTAAGGATACAAGCTACGTGACCAAGTGTCGTTTTTTTATTAGGTCACAACGTAGTGTAACTTAATCTTGTTCAAGTTTAAAGTTTCTTACATAGAATATATTTTAACATCTTTTCTCTTTCTTTGCAGAGCCGTCGGTAAAACATGTCTCCTCATCAGTTATACTACGAACGCTTTCCCCGGAGAATACATACCCACAGTGTAAGTATTGAACTAGCTACTGTCCGCGACTTTGTCTGCGCAGACTTAGTACCTACATTGCAGTATATACTTGTAGCTTATACGGTTTTTGCAGCGCACGCCAGAATAGCTTGCAAGTGGTAGAATTTTATCTTAGGTACCTACTTATCTTTATAAATGTTGGGCAATTCACATAATCTACACTAATATAATAAATAGGTAGGTTTGTTTCTTTACTGGACTAAAAAAATATTTCACTGTTGGGAAGCTACATTATTCCCGAGTGAAAATTAAGAATCTATGCGAAGCCAGGGCGGGCCGCATGTCCATCTATATAAAAGAAAGTCGTTTTAGTTACACTATTTATTACTCAATAATGGCTGAACTGATTTGGCTGAAACTTGGAAAGTGGCTTAAAAACTAAGGCAGACTTTGGATTATCCCGTTCTGTGGTAAAAAACGCTGTTTTGCCAGACAGCACTACGTCTGCCGGGACCGCTAGTATCTTTTATAAATTTAAGCCACAAGCTATGTTATTGTAAAGTCATTTAAATCCAGTAGTTTTTGCTTGAAAAAGTAACAAACATCTATCCGTACATACATACGTTTTGAAGAAAATTAATTATATTTCATTAGAATATGAATAATAAGGTTATGCGAAATTTAAGTAGCTATTTTATTTTAAAATTACTTATTTATTATAAATTAAGTTTAGTTCAGATTTAGTACGTTTTGTCTATTTGGTGACCTGAAAGTTTGAAACATACAGTAGGTAGGTAAAGGCATCTGACATAGCTTGAAAAAACTAGATCTCGCTTGGTGCAAAGAAGATTATGGGGTAAATTATCCATTGTTAGTATCTTCTCCGTTATTACATCTATTCATCGAGAGACAATGAATTAATTAAATTGCTAGTTATTAAGGTGCTTGTAATTGGTAGTTTTACCCTCAATACCTTAATAGAGTTCGTGGTAAAGTCGTTTATACTAAATAAACAATTATTCGATTTCGCTTCTATAACAATTATGAATAAATAATGGTATTGTTTTAGCTTTAGGATTTAATTATAATATGATATCAGTACCTATACTCAGGTTATGCATTGAGTCTAGAAACTGTATTTATATTTTTATATCGTACAGTTAATAAAAGAGTGACACAAAACAAAATAGTTAGTCACATATAATTTAAATTCATGCAGTGACACATATCGAGTTGAGTCACAATTTTATTAAAACATCGTTTTTTTTTAAATATACCTACTGAATAAACATCACGCGATCATGATAACTGGAAAATTCCTCAAAATACCTAGCGAAATCTAATTGTTGTATTCCAATCTAGTAACAAGTGCATTAGAAATTATTATTCCACTTCTCATATTCGTCGCACGACTGACCTGATGATATTCTTAACATTAAACTATTGTCAGCTCAGTCGTGCTGTAAAGTTTCCGAAACATGACAAAATAAATTAAATAAGCGTTATAGTTGTTTCATTCCAATGTGTAATAACCGCGAAGGAATCAGAAATTATTATTACCTAACTAGCGACCCGCCCCGGCTTCACACGCGCGCTATAAACCTTCCTCTTGAATCACTCTATCTATTAAAAAAAACCGCATCAAAAACCGTTGCGTAGTTTTAAAGATTTAAGCGTACATAGGGATATAGAGACAGAAAAGCGACTTTGTTTTATACTATGTAGTGATAATCAACATTTATTTATCCTGATTCCAGATTCGACAACTACTCCGCCAATGTGATGGTCGACGGGAAACCAATCAACCTGGGCCTGTGGGACACGGCCGGGCAGGAAGACTACGACAGACTGCGACCACTCTCCTACCCACAGACCGACGTGTTCCTCATATGCTTCTCGCTGGTCAACCCGGCCTCGTTCGAGAACGTTCGCGCTAAGGTAAGCTAATAAGATCAATTTGGGTCAGTGAGGTAAGGTAAGACTATAAGGACTAAGATAGACTGCGGCCTGCTACCCACAGACCGACGTGTTCCTCATATGCTTCTCGCTGGTCAACCCGGCCTCGTTCGAGAACGTTCGCGCTAAGGTAAGCTAATAAGATCAATTTAAGTCAGTGAGGTAAGACTATAAGGACTAAGATAGACTGCGGCCTGCTACCCACAGACCGACGTGTTCCTTATATGCTTATCGCTGTTCAACCCGGCTTCGTTCGAGAACGTTCGCGCTAAGGTAAGCTAATAAGATCAATTTAAGTCAGTGAGGTAAGACTATAAGGACTAAGATAGACTGCGACCTGCTACCCACAGACTGACGTGTTCCTCATATGCTTCTCGCTGGTCAATCCGGCCTCGTTCGAGAACGTTCGCGCTAAGGTAAGCTCGGTCAATTTGGGTCAGTGAGGTAAGATTATAAGGACTAAGATAGACTGCGGCCTGCTACCCACAGACCGACGTGTTCCTTATATGCTTCTCGCTCGTCAACCCGGCTTCGTTCGAAAACGTTCGCGCTAAGGTAAGCTAATAAGATCAATTTAAGTCAGTGAGGTAAGACTATAAGGACTAAGATAGACTGCGGCCTGCTACCCACAGACTGACGTGTTCCTCATATGCTTCTCGCTGGTCAACCCGGCCTCGTTCGAGAACGTTTGCGCTAAGGTAAGCTAATAAGATCAATTTAATTCAGTAAGGTAAGACTATAAGGACTAAGATAGACTGCGGCCTGCTACCCACAGACCGACGTGTTCCTCATATGCTTCTCGCTGGTCAACCCGGCCTCGTTCGAGAACGTTCGCGCTAAGGTAAGCTCGGTCAATTTGGGTCAGTGAGGTAAGATCATGAGGACTAAGGCTAGTCTAAGACAGACTTGCAGATCCGTTAGTTAGGAACTTCTCGCTTGTCAAACCGACCCCCACTTGGCCGGTTCTTTTTGCCTGTGTGTAAGATATTAATGTTTACTAGCGGACCCGACAGACGTTGTCCTGTCCGGTATTGTGAATGTAAACCATCCTCAAACCCCCTGGAATACACACAAAAAATTTCATCAAAATCGATCCAGCCGTTTAGGAGGAGTTCAATGACTAACGCACGTACAGAAGATTTATATATATAAAGATATACATGGGATCCATTCAAGTATTACGTAAGCACTAAAGGGGTGGGGTGCGTAGTAATAGTGCCCTCACGCTCGCGCAGTAACCTTGAAGGTAACACAATAACTACGCGCGTGCGACAGAGACAAATAGAAAAAGGGCAACGTCCGTTTTTCGCTGTGCTCCGCGACCGTCCTTCAAATAGGGCACTGACTTATAGTACAAAGGTCCCAATGATTCGGTAGCGTATTAACAGTGTTGATTCACAGACTCGATCTCTTCCTTATTGGTGACTCAGACATAGTTTTTGAAAGTACTCACCAGTGACGATTGTATGAATCATAACATAACAATTGTAATTGGTTTCGAAATGCTTTATTTATATTGTTAAATGATATTTAAAATTTAAGTACAATATAGGTATTACCTAAACTAAAATACGTATTAATTTTGGCGCATGTTTTAATGGCTATGTTTCTTTGACGTTCCAAAAATTGCAAGTTGCAAGATTCCACCCCGACACACATATATAAATTGCAAGCTAAATCAATAGCTAGTATTGAAATTAGAATACGACAGCTAAAGAGAAAAACCTGCTTTTATGATGTTATATTTAAACATAAACATTTACTTAATTTTTAACCCCCGACGCAAAAACGACGGGGTGTTATAAGTTTGACGTGTCTGTGTGTGTGTGTGTGTGTGTGTGTGTGTGTCTGTCTGTGGCATCATAGCTCCCTAACGCATGGACCGATTTTGATTCTGTTTTTTTTAACCTAATATTTTTTAATGACATACTATTATTAAATTATATAATCTTGTTCTCTGTATTGAACATCTCGGTATGAGTGCACGTAATTTGTCATAATAATATTGTGTGCTTATTATGATATAAAAGACGAGAAAGTGTATATGTTTAGAAAAATATGTACTACTATGCGCCCCCCAGCATATAGCATGACCCCCCGATGCATGGATCTGCCCTTTGTAGGCTAGATCTCTTTGTATGAATTTTCTAAAGATAATTATATTATAATTATTATACAATAGCTTCTGCCAGCGACTTCGTCCGCGTAGAATAGTTATTTTCCCCGTTTTTTTACACATTTTTCACTGTTTCTTCGCTCCTATTGGTCGCAGCGTGATGTTATATAGCCTAAAGCCTTCCTCGATAAATGGTCTATCCAACAAAAAAAGAATTTTTGAATTCGAACCAGTATTTCCTGAGATTAGCGCGTTCAAACAAACAAACTCTTCAGCTTTATAATAATACCTATATTATTATAGATTATAGATAGCGGCAGACAGCTGAGAGCGACTTTGTTTTATACTACGTACTGATGTGCTATATGTATTTATTCCAGTGGTTCCCCGAAGTGAGGCACCACTGTCCCTCGACGCCGATCATCCTGGTCGGCACCAAGCTCGACCTCCGCGAAGACAAGGACACCATCGAGAAGCTGAAGGACAAGAAACTAGCGCCTATCACCTATCCACAGGTATATATATCAATAGCCAGCTTTCAGCCCGCGATTTAGACTGCGCAGAATTATTATTTTACACTAGCTGTGCCCGCGACTTCGTCCCCGTGGAATAGTAATTCTTCATAAGGCTTCATATTTTCCCCGTTTTTTACACATTTTCCACTGTTTCTTCGCTCTATTGGTCGCAGCGTGATGTTGTATAGCCTAAAGCCTTCCTCGATAAACGGTCTATCCAACAAAAAAAGATTTTTTTAATTCGAACCAGTAGTTTCTGAGATTAGCGCGTTCAAACAAACAAACAAACATACAAACAAACTCTTCAGCTTTATAATATTAATTTCTGATACCTTCGCGGCTATTACACTATTAACGGATTTAACTCGCGTGTTTTATTTTATTGGCTGACGTTTTGAAAACTTTACAGTTTTCACATTCGTAGCACGACTGAGCTGACGATAGTCTAACGCTAAAATCCAAGCTGTGTTCCAATGTGTAATAACCGCGAAGGCATCAGAAATTATTATGAAAAAATATATGTTAATTTTTTGTGATCTACTACATGAACAATGAAAACAAAACAGCCTATTACAGTTTCAGTTTTATCAATAACCACTGATGATAATAAGACCTAAATATAATTAAAAATCAGTAATCTTTTTATTTGTAGCAATTAACACCGACATAGAACTTGCATACACCGTTTTCAAAAAATAATACACTTATAATTATATATAGCTGTCAAAATATTTATTAATAGCGCGGCGAAACTACACAGGAAAAATAAATTACGTATTTTATTTGGAGCATTTAAGTTATAGCTACCTACAAGGATACATTTATAATGTAATAGATGCGCGGTTTACGTGTATTTTAGAGGAATTATATAAATATTTTACATAACATAGCGATGAGATGTTTGTAATGAATAAACATTAACAATCTTCCTCTAGCATGCGCGTGCCATACCTATAGGTATGTACCGCGTCAGAGTAGGCAGTTCATAGGTTTGTCACATCTTTTTGGGTTTCATATGAAAGGGGTAAAACGGTACACTATTACTGAGACACCGTTGTCAATGCGTCCGTCTGTAACAGTCAGCCAGTTGAATTTTTCACAGATAATGTGTGTCTGTTTCCGCTCTAACAACAAATACTTATAATCAGTAAAATTAATATTTATCTGTTACGTAGTAACTCTTTAGTAATCTGTGGTATTAGTCAGTGTTCCGGCCAAGGGGCCATCCATAAAGTACGTCACACGAATTTCATGATTTTGATTTGAAACAATAACAAAGCAATAAACTATTGGATATAAAGAAAAATAAAAAGAAAGAAATTCAATCATCTTCAGTCCATGGACTTTGAACCCACCCTTTTAAATAATTTTTCAAATTACGCGATTTAATACCTCTAGATATATTAGATTTTGAAATGTGATATCACGAAACTTAGGACCCCTCCCACCCCTTGGCACACCATGTCACCCCCCCTTTACATGTGACGTACTTTATGGATGACCCCCAATATGTAAAGAAACTATCTACATTGTTTCAGGGCCTAAGTATGGCTAAAGAGATAAACGCTGTCAAGTACCTCGAGTGCTCGGCGCTCACGCAGAAGGGCCTGAAGACTGTGTTCGACGAGGCGATCCGCGCCGTGCTGTGTCCCGTGCCGCCCGTCAAGCGGAGTCGCAAGTGCGCGCTGCTGTAAGGAGGACGCCAAGGTAATACGCACCCTATAACATAGACGATAAGGCTCAATACAGGACGGGCTAAAATTGTCACAAGTGTCCGTTACATGTTAATGGAATATGCACCTATGATATAGACAATAAGGTTTAATACAAAATGAGCTAAAGACTGTCACAAATGTGCGATGCTGTAAGAACGTTAATGTTATACTTTACGGCGGGCGTTACGGTATCATGCATTTTATTATGTATGTAATACGGTTTAATACAGGGTTAAACTCCTATGCCGTCCGTAAATAAAGGCTCTGTAAATGGTAAATAACCATGTTTTTCACCTGTCAAGTACCATCACCTGGCAATTGGTTGATCATTCTCAATTTCAACTACTATTTGGATGCTAAAATAAAAAATATTTGATTCTAGTTGAAAGTATATTAAAATCTACTGAGTTAATGGTAAAACAAAACCATATCATAAAGAAACATAAACAATTATAAAATATAAATTCTATATAAAAAGGTTCGCCGACACTCAAGGTCTGTTTTTAAAACTTGATACGGTTTTGCCCCGCACAGTTCTGTTGGTAGACAGCATTGCCCCTCAGTCGAAATTACCCCGCTCTACTCGTATACTATGTATGTATTGACATTTTCTTTTTTCTTTTTTCAGATTCGCTTAGACATAGGTATGCCAGTGTAAACAGCATAGCTTCTTATATAGCGCCAGTGCCCTCTCGGCATACAACGGTGTGCTGTATAAAGGACTGCGATTAATGAATTAATTAACAATTAATTGACTGTCTGTTATTAAGCATTGATGTAGCGTGGGACGCGTGATCACCGTCTACTGTGTACACGGATTTTTATATAGCCACTAATATTGGGGATCTATAACGATTTACGATCTATGCGATATCGATTTTGTTGTTCGATCTAAGGGGGGCTAGACAGGGTGCCAGTTCAACGTTGACGTAGAACGTTGGCGCCGAAATGTATGGGATTTGACATCCACGAACGACTGTCACAAACGTTCGCGGATGTCAAATCACATGTATTTTGGCCGTTTCGTTTAACGTTAACGTTGAACGTTGACACCTTGTCTACGCCCCAAGGTCCGTTATAATTGAGTCAGTCTTGGTATGTGAAGTGACAGTTTGTTTATGACTGTCACTTTGACAGGTCCTAAGACTAGACAATGCCTATTTGTTCAGTGTTTTTTTTTAATATACAAAGATGAGTTTAATAAATATTAATTTTAGCAAACTCGTCTTTGTATGTCGTTGTTAGTATTTTATTGCAATTACGTGTAAGCTTGTTTTTAATAACTCGATCGTTTTCGAAATCGTATCGCAGTCGTGTCGTGTTCGTAACAGTTGTAGATCCCCGATTCCTAAACTAAGAATACAGTGTAATTGCCCACAACTCGCCATGGGTGCTTTTCCTAACGCGTTATTTCCAAAAAAAAATGTTACATTCCTAAGTTGTTAAAAAAAACTTTTTTCTAGTTTCACTAATTGTTTTGTGAAAAATTTTCGCTTCGAAAATGGAATTGTTTGTTTTGTAGGCAGAGATTATATTTTTCGATTTATTGATTTTTTTTTTTCGTTTTTCGCTCTTAAATGTATTTGGGTGTTTTTGCCGACGTTTCGACCGCCGTCAGTCCCTAGTTATCAATATTGAAGAAATAAGCTACAATAAGATTAAAAATTAAAACTATTGGAATTTAACAACTATAAACTTTAACTCGCGAATTTTTTTTTTATTGGCTGACGTTTCAGAACCTTTAGTTTCCATAATCGTAGCACGACTGAGCTGACAATAGTGTTATGCTAAAGTTGTCACCATGAAATGGTCGGCGGTTGAAACGTTCGTAAAATCGCTCATTTCAGCCTAGTGTCTATAAGTACAGTATTTTTTAAGGCGTTAACATTTGTATTCATTGTGTATTAATATGTAATTAAATGTTTTTTAATCGATCGACTTCCATGTAATTAAGCTGAGCTAACTTAATGTACCTTTCATAATATCATAATGACAAATACGTAAATAACTGCTATAATAGAATAGTGGCACAAACCGAAATAATTTGTTACTCCATTTAAGATTCTATGCCGTCATATTAAAATTTAAATTCACACGATGACACGTTTCGCATTGTGTCATTATTCTAAGTGAGCCTCTTTTAAGTCGATTAAAAATAGAAATACTTGTTTATACTTAAATGAATTCTGCGAGCCTATGATGAATTGTCGAGTCGACATCTTGTCTTGTCGATGTCGTCTTATTCTCGCGGTGATCTGTCAAATATCGGTAACGTTGTCGTCGACGAGAAATCTTGTCATATCGATGTCTCTTATTTCTTCACGTCGATAACGTTCTCCATATTACGTCGACAAAATGTCGACTCAACAGTATATCATAGAACTATAATATACGTCATTTTAAACATCCTTCAATAATAAACTACGGTTTAAAAAGTCACATGCTCTGGTCATTAAGTTAGTTAAGCTGGGAGTCTAATGCGTAATAATAATCTGTAAGCACCCGCGAGTGTCTGTGGTTTATTGATACTTACATATCGTTGTAATTGTGTAGCTCTATTGTCTATTCCACCGGCGCCATCTTGGAATTGTCTATGCATCCATAAAAAGAACAGTCATAGACTAATGTTATTTTTGTTGAGCTTTTTTTCGTACCTATTGATCTTGTTCAATTAATGTCGATTTTTGCAGAAAAGTTTAGTTAGTTAGTTAGGTTTTAGCTAAATAGTAAATTTAGTAATTAAAGTAATATGAAATTATATTACTTGATTATTAGGTGCTTAAAACTATTTTTTTTATCTGTAAAAAAAAAACTTGCAAACACTTCCCCAGACTAAATTGGATGTTGTGTAAAAGTTTCTTTATTAAACTGTCACAATAAAAAACATAGTCATATTAAAAATTGCCACAAAGATGAAAAGAGTTATAAGTAACATGTAATGTGTTATTTTTCATAGAATGATAGTTCAAAATAGATATTTGTACAAAAGGTTCGTATCTTATCTGGAATGTCAAAAGTGACATAAAGTTATCGATAAAAACCTTGGGATTTATTGTCATAGGATCGATCAATATTTACTTTCGATCGATATTTAATTCGTAAAAAATGGCTTCCATCATCAAATATCTCTTTTGATATAAATGTTGAAATGTTTACAAGTTTAATAAGAAATAAAATAATTGAAAATTTTATGCAAATTTCAGTGATAGCGCCCCAGTGGAATAGATATAACTATGACGATTATTTGTATGTATGTATTTATCTTTTTATGTTATTATATATGTAGTAAGGTCAACATTTTTTGTCCTTGTCGTACCTAAATACCTTTAAGTGATATTTGAGAAAACGCTTTAGCAAAAGCGAAACTAATAAAAAATTTAAAAGTTTTTAAAAATATTTCTAAATATCAGTTAAAGGTTTTTAGATGTATTTCAACCTTCGTAGAAAATAAACACGTGTATAAATTGTCGTCATAAATGTTTAAACGTCATTGTAACAAATACATTCTTAGTGTGAAAAATCGCACAAATATTTTTTTTTTCTAACGACTGTTTGAGACATTTTTAAACGCTGTCCAGTTCTAATTGTGGTTTGAGCCACTATTTTTAACGCAGAAATGTAACAGTGTTATATTTAATGTTTTTTTCTATCGTTTTACTACCCCCCCCCCCCCCAGTTTAAGGAGGTATTTTATATTTTTACTATGTGAGGTTTAGGCAATTGAATTTTTCTATGTAATCACAATTTTTGAAATACCCTCTTCTATTGTATTTTTAATTTCACTCTGTATTACCTTTTTAATTCACACCTATTTCCTATCCCAGGGGTGTACTAAAGGACGGTCGCCGAGCACAGCGAAAAACGGACATTGCCCATTTTTGTCTCTGTCGCACGCGCGTAGTAATAGTGCCCTCACGCTCGCACAGTAACCTTGCGACAGGGCAACGTCCGTTTTTCGCTGTGCCCGGCAATCGTCCTTTACAAGCTTCTAAATAGTATAATCCAAGGTAGAATATCTTGAATTACAGAACAGCTAGGCCTCGTGGTAAGATCCGTATTCATTTTAATGTAACTAGAACGTAAGGCTGCGTTTATCGTGTGCAATTGTTAATGCTTATTAACCAAAATTTATTGTAACACGCCTTTAGATGAATTAGTTGAAATTTGTTTTTTTTTTCTTTGTATGTAACCGTCTTTAATCGACATTCACAATTGCACAAAACATAATGCAATTTAGATGTAAAATTTTAATGTATTGTTCAGATGCAAATATTTAGAAGGATCAGTGTAAATAACTTAATTTTAGTATGGACTAAAATTTCTATGCGCGCCCGCCGAGGTGGCGCATTTTTTTATATGTAACTATGTAGAATCATTTTTAGGGGCTTCATACGCATTTTTTTATGTAATGTTAAGTAAAATAATTGTATAAGGAAATTTATTAGTATTCGCTTACTTTTGTAACTTGATCGCAGCAGAGTTATATGCGGTGACGAGGGCATTTAGACAAAATCGTAAGAGACAACAGCCCGAACTACATACAAACATTTGTTTGAAGTTCGGGACAATTGTAACATGGTGTTCGTACACTGTATTTAGCTCTACTGCGTCAATATTTTACCTGTATACACTGTCAAAGCTTCAATTCCGATTTTAGTATAACGAAAACGGTAATGACAACGTTAAAGATATAAAGAAAGTAGATTAAGAACCATAATAAATGTATTTTAAGGTCTTTTTTTCATTTGAAGTAAATGACATGAAGGCAAGCTACGCGGTTATTTTTTCAAATAAGTTAAAGATGTCTTGTTTTTGGGGTCATCCATAAAATACGTCACATGAATTTTTCACTCCCTCCTCATTCACATTATATTGAACAACTAGCTGTCCGCCCCGGCTTCGCACGGATCATCTTTTTTTTATAACCTTTGTCACTCGGGAATAGAGTAGCTTCCCAACAGTGAAAGAATTGACCTTTCCTTTTTATAATATTAGTATAGACAATAAACCTTAATTCGATATAGATGGAAATATATTTAAGTTTCGTTAATATAGTTCAAATTTGGCATTTTAACACTTAGTTGTAACCTATTAGATAGTGACGTCACGATACTTATGACCCCACTGCTTGTCACACTTCATCGACCCCTCCCCCCTCAACATGACGTATTTTATGGACGGCCCCTTATTGGTGTTTAGGTTAAAGTTGTTACTTGTTTGGGTCTTACTAATATATGTATAAATAATTTGTATAACCCCGTATCTGTCTATGTATTTGGTGTAAAAGCTTCTATTCACTTGTGTTTGTATACAATGTGCTGTATGTTGATTGGTTGGCATCGCTGTCGGAGTAATTCTTCCAAATATTGTAAAGCCTCTGAATAATTCAAAATATATTTATATTAACTGTTCAAATGTTTGTTTTTTTTCTATTTAAGCGAAACGGTTAGATTTACTTAAGATCCTATATCCCCTAGATGAGGTAGAGGACTTTCACAAATCGTGGGTAGAGAATCGGTTTACAATTTCCTAGTTTTTATACATATTTTTTTTTTTCGAATGAAACAACTAAAGTAACCTTGAACTCGTGTATTTTATTACCTGACGTTTCGAAAACTACAGTTCCCATATTTGTAGCACGACTGAGCTGACGGTAGTCTAGTAAAAAAAATGACAAAATGTTTGTCATTTCACATACCTACAGTACATTTGGGTTACTTTTAACCCCAGTGGTAAACTTTGCCCAACCTTAGTCAAATTGGTTTGTTCTTGAAAACGAATCACCTAATTTAGTAAAAGATTTGTAGAGTATTCAATACAGAGTTCTAAAAAGAGATTTGGGATTTGGGAATGGAACATAGTCAAAAACAATGTAACCCCCCTTGGGTCAATGTAACCCGATTTTAAGATAATGTGAAACTAAATGAAAAACAACATTGACTTAATTTTTCTATTTATACTTTGCAGTAAATAGAAGTTTTTATGTTCTTTTTAAGTAGGTATTCGAAATTATTTATTTTTCGGAAACGACGACGATGAAGCTGCTCTACCTATACCTATATTAATTTCGTGGTGGGTTTTCTTGCAGTAAGGTAGTCATGAAAAATAATTCATTTCAAAATAAGTTTTTTAGTAACTATCATCACTTGAGTCTGATAATATAAATATGAGAACTGCTATATTAGGTACACTTTCGAAAAGTCACTAAAAATCAAACGAACTAAATAAGTTTAAGTAAGTACATACCTACCTCTCACAGTTGTTTTGTTCCAACGAATCCGATGTTATCATGACATTGTCTTTCGTCGTATGACAACAAACTCCGCAATATCTTATCATATCTTTTGGCCGTAGCAACACACCCATTTCTTATCTTATTTTACTAGGTTTTTATGGTTGTAGGCAAAATGTTTATCATAATTAACTATTAATACAAAAGATATGCCTTCGTTACTATTATTTAATTACATAGATTAGAGAAATAAGGAATTTATTATTAGGTACTATAGTGGTACCATGATTGCGCTACCATTTTTATGAGTAGGGCAAAAGTAAACAAATTTAAGGAAAATAATAATGCTTCTTAATTACTAAGTGATGTCTGATACCTACTGCATTGTTCTTTTTAAATAACCTATTCAAATGAATATTTTTTTTTAAATAAAAAAATTTACTTAAAAAAATTTAGGTTCATGTCGGCGAGAAGGGTAGAGCAACCGTTTTACGTAACCCACCGTGTAGGTACCTACGTGATTTAATTTAATAAGTAATTAACACTTATTAGTGAATTATTAACAATTATTAGTTAATTAGTCTAAATTAAATAAAGACTTAGTTTACCTACCTAGGTGTGTTCTTTAATTTGTTAATATTCAAAATAACCTCTCGCTTCATACTTCATTGTAAACAAAATATTGACGTTACAACAATACTATTACCCATATCGCAGTTAGAGGATACATTGTTGATAAATACGGCATACCAACATAAAATGACCTTCATTTAACTAAGTAAACGCACCAATAGAGCTCTGATTTAATCTGTCACAAAAACAAGATAGTAATACCGCTTACGTTCAGTGGTTAGTGAGGCACTGCCAGTGAGCAGTCCACTCCCGCGCCGCGTAAAATCATTAAAATAAATCTTTTACTTAATAATACCAATTTCAACTTTGTTCTATTGCATCAAGGTCTATTTTGGCATCATGGCGAAAGTGCTACTGAGTAGAGAACTCCCGGATATTGAGGTCAGTATACTAAACATTCCTGTGTAAATTCTTTGGAATTCTGACATAATAGTCGATTGTGGGAAACTAAAATTGTAAGTGACGACTTTGTAGAGTTAGGTAGGTGCTTAGTAGACGCGTAGGTATGTAAGGTCGGGTTGCTTTGATCAAAGGATTACATTAACCTTTTATTTGTCTAGGTTTCATTTAAGTACACAGTTCTTTGCATATTTTGTTTTTTGGATATAGAGTATCTATTGAAAGAAAAATATTATATTTATATTTTATGGAATAAGTGAATTAGACATTGAAAATTTGGTTGGTTCAAGTTACTTCTTAGGGTCAAACGGACTTTACTTTAAGTAGGTACTTACCTAAATTAAATTATCTATACTCTATTTTGTCGATGTAGGTACGTTTTTGTGTAATAGTAAAGTACCTATTACCCTCCTATAAAACAACGTTCCATAATGTTAGTAAGTAGGTAAGTATGTTGGTAAGGCTACGACTGAGAAAACTGTAAAGTTTTCGAAACGTTACCGTAAAAATAATATGATTTAAATTCCGTTACAGTACCTAAGCAGTTATTTTACCTATTCCATTAAAATTACAATGTTAAGTAGGTAGGTAGTTACATTTGAAATTAAGAATAAATAAATAACATCATTATTAATTAACGGTAGGTACTTATTTGTTTTAACTTTTAAGTAACATGAAAGTTATTTTAGTACCTACATAATAAAACAAAATTGTAGTTAAGTATATTGTTTTGAAGGCGTGTTGGATCCTTAGGTTATCACTATCACACATAACAATATGTAATAAACAAAACTCGGTACATAATGTATAACACGCAATAGTAATTGCAAATATCATTTGCAAACAAAAGTTGTTTGCGATTTATCGCGACGTATTTCGTAATCGAAATTACCTTTTAAAATTAAAAATATTTGCGACGATCTACAGACCGGTTATACTACTATTTTTTCATTAAGTATTCTTCCATAAATTAGCATAAGTACATTTAAATTTATTTGTAAGCGCTCCGAATGTTCTATTCTAATGGTTAGATATACCTAGGTAGGTACCTACTTAGTTGGTATCTTGTTAGGTATACCGTAATTCGCTGCTTTTCTATAATAGTGTCCCAACTCGAAATAATTTGTTACTCCATTTAAGATTGTAAAGCGTCACATATAAATTTCAATTCAGAGTGGTTACACATTTCGAGTTGTGACACTATTCCAGAAAAGCAGCGGTATGTCTTTAATGGAAATCTTTGCGAGTTAAAAATCCGCTAGATGTCGCTAATCTTAAGTAAAATCCAGCTGTCATTATATTATGTATAGGTACCTATACCTACCAGTCACAAGCAAGTAGCTTGTCTCTTATTGGTAGTACATGACAGCTAAACTTCACTTAAGATTAGCGAAATTTAGCGGATTTTTAACCCCCATTGACGTCACGCCTTGATATTGCTTCTCGTTTTAGTGTGTGTAGATAATATGCAAACTCCGCTACTTATTTGCTTACCTACTTATTCGATCGTAACGTACCATTAAGTACCTTTAAGTAGGTCTTTTTTTTTCTAACTGAATACTGAAGCGTAGTTGGCCTGCTAATAGGCCTTTACTGCTAAACCGGAAGGTTGGCGAGCCTCCTGAGGGCTGAGAGGAGGCTTTCAAGCCTTTTGGTTGGGTTTTAAGTAGGTACTTGCCGTAGGTACCTATAATTTATCAATACAATAGGTAAGCCTGCTGAGAGAAGCAAAGATAAGTCCTTTCAGGTGTCCCAACTATTACATATCCTCATATTTATCGTAATTTTCTGTTTCACAATTATTATAACTATAATAGGTATATATTAACTCAACATGAGTCATCACCTGACGTGTTTTTGATAAAGACAACTATTGTTTCACCTGAATACACAAGAAAAAATATAAATTTAAGTAGATAGGTGTAGGTACGTGTTAATCGTACCTACTATGTCTTAGTAATTATTACTTCAATAAGTTTGTTGCCTGAGTTAGAAAATATTTTAGAATTTGTCCGTCGGTTACATTATCAAAACATATTTTAAGTATAATAATTTCTGATGCCTTCGCGGTTATTACACATTGGAATGAAACAACTATTAACGGATTTAACTCGCGTATTTTTATTTTATTTTATTTGCTGACGTTTTTTTTAAATAAAAATACGCGAGTTAAATCCGTTAATAGTCGTTTTATTTCAATATATTTTAAGTATATAACACGTAACTACTTAAAATAAAACAAAGCTAAAACACGTCACAGTTCAGAAGTGGGAGTACGTGACGTCACTTCTCCATGTAAAGTACGTACGCAAGGTCACAAATGATATTTTAAAATAACTGGTTAAGTATAGTTCCATACTTTTTTGTTTGATTGAAAAAATAAACAATAGGTATTAATAATTTCTGATGCCTTCGCAGTTATTATACATTGGAATGAAACAACTTTAACGGATTTAACTAGCGCATTTTTTTATTGGCTGACGTATCGTAGCCTTTACAGATTTCATAATCGTAGCACGACTGAGCTGACAATAGTCTTATGCTTTAGCATGCGAGTTAAATCCGTTAAAGATGTTTCATTCCAATGTAAGTATAAACAATATTTTTTAATTAATAGATAATTAACGTTACAGAACCTTCTCAAGCTAAACCCGACGGTGAAACCTTACACCAACTTGGTACCGTCTTCGCAGACCAAGAAGAACAAACAACACTGGAAGAGGAATGCAGATAGAAAATGCACTGTAAGTGTAATCTTATTAAGTTTTTAGTTTTCCTACGTACAGATCCCAAATAATCCCAATAAGAATTGGGAAAAAAAATATTTAACAAGACGTGAGGACTGTGGGATGGGCGTTAGTATGGCACCAGGGTAGGCAGTCCATACGTTAGTGACACTGCGCCTGTATGGAATGCACGCCCTTGCCCCTCCCGATCCGCCACAAATGATCAGTCAGATGTTTTATCAACCGACGAAAAAAACGGAGGAGGTTCTCAATTCGACTCGTATTTTACAAGTCTATATAAATAAAAATGAATTGCTGTTCTTTAGTCTGGCTAAAACCGATTTGGCTGATTTTAGTTTTAAAATGTTTGTGGGACTCCACTTAAGGTTTATAAGGTGAGAAAACTTGAAAAAGAAAAAAAAACAGTAAACGCGGTACGAAATTCGCTGGGTCAGCTAACTTAGTATGTTTTAAAATTAATTAATCCACAGACCTGTCCGACGTTGACGAAGAACTTCGACGACATAAAGCACACGACGCTGTCAGAGCGCGGTGCGCTGAAGGAGGCGGCGCGCTGCCTCAAGTGCGCCGACGCACCCTGCCAGAAATCCTGCCCCACGCAGATTGACGTGAAGAGCTTCATTACCAGCATCGCTAATAAGGTAAATTTATTAATTGGAATCAAACAATTATAACAGAATTAACTAAGGAATTCAAGAAAGACTTTAATAAGGTAAGTTCTATAAAATACAATAATAGCTGATGCTGTCGCGGTTATTACGCATTGGAATGAAACAATCGTAACGGAGTTTAATCGCGTATTACATTTTATTAGCCGATCTTTCGAAAAGTTTACAGTTCCCATATTCGCAGCCCGCTGAGCTGACGACTGTCTAAATCACTCTCACACTCACTAGGTGTGTAATTATTTTATTCTAATATATTTAACTGTGAAGGCATCAGAAAATATAAAGGTAAATTTATTTTTAATTGTCCCTAACAGTCTGGATAAATTTTTTGATTGTTGCCAAATTCCTAATGATATTTGTACTTACTAAGACAAGACAAGAATAGAAATAATCGAAACCCCAGTGGGACATAAACCGACACGCGAAGCATCCTGCTTTACTCGCGTTAAGGTTTAGGTGTGGGTTCCAGTCCCACTGGGGTCCCAGTTATTTCTCAGTGTTGTCTTGGTACAAATATTATCATTTAAATTAATCGTATTAAGCTATAGGTACCCAGAGATCGAATTTATTAAGACGTAAATTAAATATTTATTTTTTACTAGCTTCTGCCCGCGACTTCGTCCGCGTGGAACTCCTCCTTTTTGCAGTCGGTTAAAAAGCAGCCTATGTCCTTTCTCAGGTTCCAGACTTTCTTTGTGCCAAATTAAATTTTAATCGGTCCAGTAGTTTTAGTGTGAAAGCGTAACAGACAGACAGACAGACAGAGTTACTTTCGCATTTATAATATTAGTAGGGATAATATCGGAATACTTTCGTATCTTAGATCGTTTACAACTTATACCAGTGATACCTATTTTCTAACCTTTCTTCAGAATTATTATGGAGCAGCAAAAGCGATCCTGTCTGACAACCCGCTGGGCCTCACTTGCGGCATGGTGTGCCCCACCAGTGACCTCTGCGTGGGGGGCTGCAACCTACACGCCAGCGAGGAAGGAGCCATCAACATTGGCGGTCTCCAACATTTTGCTGTCGACGTAAGTACAAAGTTTGAAGGCGAAATCTATCACTTGAAGATTTACTGGGTTTTGAAATTATTTATGTTAGTTAGTTTGCTTGGTTACAGTCAAAATAAATAATTTATGTTACTTAGTTGTTAAGAGGTTAATAAGTAACTAATTAGTTATCTATTAATTAACTTTTTTTGGGCCTATGCCCATATTATACTATGCGGATATTATACTATGTCTATACATAGTATAATATCCGCGGTCGCTAAAGTACGGATACATAATAAGGATAACGACTGGATAGAGAAAACGAAATTCTATTTAGTCCGTTAGATTCTAAAAAACTAGAGACGCACTTATCTTTGTAAAAAGAAAAACCAGTTCTCATGCTTATTGACTATGATTCCGCCTCTTTAACTACTTGTATGGATAGACCTAGGTGGTATTAATACAGCAATCGGTGCTTTTAATGCATGCGCGGCACTATTCTATCGACCTAGATTATTTTGACGTTTAGTAGAAATTGTGATAACTTACATAGATAAATCCAAAAAGTCATAAATCTTAAGCTTTTTTTATGTATTTATTTTATTTTCTTCTAAACCTTTCCGAAAATCTCCACTTACACCACCAGATCTTCATGAAAATGGGAATCCCGCAAACTCTGGATCCTAACACCAAGCCTTTGCCCAGGGGTGGAGAGCAGAAGATCGCTCTGATCGGCGGAGGACCCGCCAGCATCAGCTGCGCCTGCTTCCTCGCCAGGCTTGGATATAAAAACTTGACGGTTTACGAGAAAGAGTCTTATTTGGGCGGGCTTAGGTGAGTACGGATGTGAATGGACTAGATTCTGAGTAGATGTATGTAGTAGACGAATGTGTAGAATAATAGATGTATGACTGGTTAATGAATACTAGGTCTTCAGTCCGTTAGTTTGATTATCAATAATTATTGGACAAGACAAATTATAGTTTAGTGCTACGCAGTTCGATAGTGAGGATTCGTTACGTCACATCTGAACTTTCTCCCAAACTTTTGAAGTAGGGGAGAGGGGGGCTAGTACTAACAGATTTTAAATATTGTCATTTAGCTTCTCAATTTGAAAACTTTATGTTATTATTTTTATATCCGAGTAACGGAAATTTATATGACTTGCATATACTAAGCTAAAAGTTCATCTAAATTACTTGGATTCGAAGGGAGACGCATTTGTATAAAAAAAGTCAGCGGTTAAAACTTGCCCCGTTTCGGGGGCAAATATTAACAGCGACGGGGTAAGTATTAACGCTAGTAAACTTGTTATGATTTCATTTAACCATATAAGTAAAAAACAAAACAATATTAAAATGATAATTTATTTATTTTTTGACATACAAATGTTAAAAAAAAAACACTAAAAACTCTCAAATAACATAAATTCTTACCTACTTCAGATTACTGAGTAATCAGTCTTAGAAAAGGATTTTTCATTTAAAATGTAGTAGGTAATATTTTCTATTGGATTTCAATACTTCTTGCACCGCTAAATCATATAGGTACTTCTTTTACTCTTGTACCGTGACACCTTTCGCGGGGGCAAATATTAGACGGGTTAATACTTGCCCCGTTCTTTTTGTTAAAACTAGCCCCCGAGGACCTTTTTGGATAAAACTAATTATAAAAAAAAAACTATAGGTATATTTAATAAAATAATACGGGAATTTAATTAACAACTAAATAATCATTCATTATATAAAAACCTGCAATCACAAAATCAAATAATTAAAACATTAATCAAAAAATTCGAGACTTAAAAATGTTCGCTCACATGTATTTTTGCACCACCGTACGACAACTGCACAACACGGAAGCCGGCGGGCAACCGACTTGTCGTGACTGGTTCGCCGACGTCACCCGAACTTATGACCTAAACGTCTTACCGTATCGTCGTTTAATTTAGTAGTTACAGACTTGTTAATACTTACCCCCGTTAATTCTAGCCCCCCTCTCCCCTACTTAGCTTTTTATTTTAATTTTGATTATCTAATCGATGCACAAAGATAAAAAGCTGTCATTATGGGGTGAAGGAAGGGAACAAGTCACAAACTCGTTTCGCAAAAGTGATTACATAAGGTTTTTGTTTATTTATTATTTTCTTTTCAGTTCCGCTGAAATCCCACAATATCGTCTCGGCTTTGACGTAGTACAGTTCGAAGTCGATCTTGTCAAGAACCTAGGAGTCAAGTTTGAGACTGGAAGGAAGTTGTCCACTAAGGATATCACAGTTGATGTAAGTTAACAAGAGTGTGCAATTTTGTTGTGTTGTTGTACCGTATCTACTTATATAACGACCTGTTAGTCTGGTGGTCGGAGCTCCTGACTACAAAATGTAATATCTTGATTTGCAGTTTATGCTCAAATCGTAACAGCTTTTTTTTATTTTTTTATCAGGATCTTCTAAAAAGCGATCACAAGGCAGTTTTCCTCGGAATCGGTCTACCAGAACCGACTAGCGTTCCCATATTCAAAGGATTGACTCCAGAAATGGGTTTCTACACCAGCAAGAGCTTCCTGCCTCTTGTTTCAAAAGGAAGCAAAAAAGGTGAGTGTAATAAAAACAACAACGATTGTTCATCAAATGTTCAACATAGAGTAGCTCTGTAGCTACTCTTCGGTCTCGATTTTAAAAACTAATTCAGGTATACTCGTTTATGGGTTCAAGTCCCGCTGGGGGTCATGATTTTTTTCCCCTTATCTTGGTACAAATATCATTCAATAGATGGAATTTTGATTGATACATAGCATTTTTTTTTATTTTGTAATAGGAAATAATATTATAATTTATTTTCTATCCAGGGATGTGTGCTTGCAAGTCGTCTCTCCCAGAACTGTTCGGGAATGTGATAGTGCTGGGCGCAGGAGACACAGCGTTCGACTGCGCCACGTCCGCGCTGCGCTGCGGCGCGCGACGCGTCTACGTGGTCTTCAGAAAGGGCTTCGGAAATATTAGGGCTGTCCCTGAAGAGGTAAGTAAAATATAATAATTTAAATTATATTTATAAGTACTAACAAAATCTAAACCTCAGCGAGACCTGAACTCACACCTATATCCTAACTCAAGGGTCTATTTTTTTTTCAATTCTTTTCGTTGTACCTATATATACAGCAAAGCGGAAAAAATATCCGCCAGTATTGGATTACACGTAAATCACGATTACGTATTGCAACCTATGCTAGAAAAGTTAAGAACAGTACTATCATTTGCGTTGTGTTACGATATTTAATTTTTCAGCGTGATATATAAAGAAATATTTACGAATATTTTCTTTTTTTTGTAGGTCGATTTGGCAAAAGAAGAAAAATGTGAGTTTGTCCCGTTCATGTCACCGCAAGAAGTCATCGTTAAGGATGGCAAGGTAATCATTCAACCTACTTATGTATATACTATATATTATGTAAGAGTATTCAATCTCCACGATGACACAGCCAATGTCCTCCAAATTTTCAAGAAAGCTACGCATCACACTGACTGTACTGTACTAATTATTTCTAACAGGTCGCTGGGTTGAAATTCTGTCGAACAGAGCAACTAGATGACGGAGAGTGGATCGAGGATAAAGAACAAGTTCTGCAGTTGAAGGCTAACTTCATCATATCCGCTTTCGGCTCCGGATTGTATGACAACGACGGTAAATATTATCAATATTGACACTACTACTTGTTACGCAATATTTCTAGTGCATAAGACAACTTACCACTATTATCATATCAAACGATGTCTACTACTGAATGGCTTTCTCCCCCAAGAACATCCATAGGAACAGAACAAAACACATTTTGAGATGTCACACTTTTCTAAATGCGCAATATTCATTTCGATGAAACTTTTTTTGGTGAAATGGTCCCGTATCGGTGTCTTGTATCCCGTATGTCGCTGCAACCTCCCAAATAAGAAATTAAAAAATATATATATATAATTTCATTTCAGTGAAAGAAGCCATGTCTGGTGTTAAACTGAATCGGTGGGGTCTTCCGGAGATAGACAGTAACACGATGCAAAGCGTGAGCAGACCGCAAGTGTTTGTGGGCGGGGACTTGGCTGGCGTCGCCGAGACAACTGTCGAGTCTGTTAATGATGGCAAAACAGCTGCTTGGTATATACACTGCTACCTACAGGTTTGTACATGACTAATTTTTTTTTGTCTTAGGTCCATATTTTTTTCTAATCTATCAAGTACCTATCCAAAAACTACTGGATACATATCCATATATATATAATTATAATATGTATAATATTATTATCATTATTTTTTATTTATTTACTCTTTAGTGCACCACAAAATGGATGTACAAAATGCGGACAATTACTTACACAAATATTATGAAGATGTATCCTGAATCCACGTGACGTCACACAGTCACAACTTGCAACGTGATGACGTCACGTTATAAAGTGATGTCACAAGCGGACATGGAAGCGTTTGGTCTTTCTGGATTATGTTCTGATGACTATAAGTGTTCTTATTTTTTTTAAAGTAACCTACTACGGACTACTAGATTTTTTTAACCATGTAAAAAGGCTCAACAAACACAGGAACTGATTACTTTATACTCTACAAATCGCTAATTCAATTTTAAAGGGGACGACTTAAAATCTTACTAATATGTAACAAAATATTTTGTGTCACTATTCTATAATACTTACTCTTTTAACTTCCAGGGAATTCCATTCGACTCGCCCATAGAACTACCCAAATTCCACACGCCCATAGACGAGGTGGATCTCTCAGTGGAGGTATGCGGGATCAAGTTCGAGAACCCATTCGGTCTCGCCAGCGCGCCGCCCACCACCAGCTCAGCCATGATCAGAAGGGCCTTCCAGCAAGGATGGGGCTTCGCTGTCACCAAAACCTTTGGACTGGATAAGGTATGATAATTGTTAACTGTAGGTAGTTTCTTTGTAGGTATTCGTACGTAGTTCGCATCGAATGGCGACCTAAATTCATTTCTTTTTATCACAGACATGAATATAACTTAATTTTAATCAACTGATTTAAAATAAGAACAATGATATAGGTACTTAAGTAGTTCATTAACGATTAAATTATTTGATCAGACTTCTGAATACCTCTTAGGTTTAAAATAATCCCACTTTGAAGATAGATTCATTCACATTTTTACTTGTTTTAAAGTATTGGGGAGCACTGGAGCAGAATGGTTCCCAACTTTACTTTTCGGATTGATTTTGTATCAGTATATTAAAAACTGATTTGTTTACCTAGGATTTAGTAACGAACGTGTCACCCCGGATCGTTCGTGGAGTCACGTCAGGTGAGAACTACGGCCCAGGACAGGGCTGCTTCTTGAACATCGAGCTGATCTCAGAGAAATGCGAAGCCTACTGGTGCCGCAGTATCAAGGAACTGAAGAAGGACTTCCCTAATAAGGTGAGTGCTATAAGATATTACTAAAATAGCCAGTAGCATTAGCACCACTTGATGTAGCCCTAACTTCTAAGCTAAGCACAACTTGTTTAATTATGGGTAGGTACTAGATAACGGATAAACACATATAGTATAAGACATCCAAGAATTAAAAAAGATACATCAATCCTGCCCCTAGCTAGGATCGAACACAGAACCTCTGGTTTCGTAGTCTGCTCTGATTACTAGACCAACGGGCCGTTAATAAATTATAATGCAAAATTCCATCCAATAGTTCAATGACAACTACGGTGGCTACTTAAGCTAAGGAGGTGGTGTGGGTTTAAGTCCCGATGGGGGTCTTCTTATACCTACCAAATATAGCTACCTATATACAAAATTTAATGTAAATCGACCGAACCGTTTTGAAAGAGTGCTACCACATACACCACACGAGACTTTTATATACTTAATATTAATTTGTCCTTCCTAGGTTGTGATAGCATCAATAATGTGTTCATACAACGAGGCAGATTGGACGGAGCTGGCTAAGAAAGCGGAGGCCGCCGGATCTGACGCTTTAGAACTGAATCTGTCGTGTCCTCACGGCATGGGCGAGTCCGGTATGGGTCTGGCTTGTGGACAGGTAAATTGAACCTTATTATAAAGTCGTTAGAGTCGTTTGGAGTCATATGATTTTTAATGTTGTTTTAAAATTCTGAGTCTAGACCTTGGGGTCCTAGACTAGTGACAATCGATAGGTATTTAAATAAATACAATGACATGTGTACCTATAATTTACTTCTGTCATCTGTCATTGATATATATTACTTGAGTAAGATGGGTTATTGACCGTTTTTTTCTCGGACTCAATCCTGAAGCACAGTTGGCCTTTATTTATTTTATATTTGTTTTATTTGATATTTTCAGGATCCAGTGCTTGTGAAGGGTATAGCTCAGTGGGTAAAGAAAGCCGTCAAAATCCCCGTGTTTGTGAAACTGACTCCGAACATCACAGACATCGTCAGCATTGCCATGGCCGCTCACGAAGGTACGCAAACTTTATCCCAGCTCTAACTGAATAGTAGTGAGCATCGAAAGATGTTGTTACTCCATTAAAGATCGTGAGTCGGTACTCAGTAGGTACATTTTGAGACAGACAATATATTATTCAGTTAATTCGTTATGCCTTCGAGACGTCGGCTATCATTCGCTCATGCGTTTGATGTCGATTTGTTCATGGTTACTGTTTTAGCGTCGTCGTGTCTTTAATCAGCTAGATGCATTGAGTAGAATGGGTTCACATCTGTCATATTCCACGAATCACGGGCCAGTTTGTCTCTAACCAGTTTAAAGACACGCAGCGACAAATGTATCATAATGACGTTATATTATAATTATTTAGTTGTTTTATTAAAGGTGGCGCCGATGGAGTGTCCGCAATCAACACTGTGTCTGGATTGATGTCAGTCAAAGCAGACGCTACGCCTTGGCCTGCCGTGGGTATGTCTTACGAAACAAAAATAAAATAGCTAACTTAAAATTCCAGTGTTCTACCTACACGATTATTTAAAAATCACTTTTATAAATATCCATCTGACTTTTGTACAGCTACCGTTTTAAATTATTTGAAAAAAAAAAAAATGTTAGTATCAATTTACCTAACATAATAATACGAGTTAAATATAAGTACTATTGAAATATTACCATTTTAATATTTCAATGCTGGGTAAAATGGTCCCGTACTGGGGGACTGATCACCCGACCGTCGCTGAGCAGTCGTCCCCCACTAGAAATAATAAGATAATCCAATATGCAAACCCACGGAAGCATCACAAACTTTTATTTTAATATAGGTACCTATTTTATATTATGTTTATTTTAGGTCGTGAGAAGCACACGACATACGGCGGCGTGTCTGGTAACGCGACGAGGCCGATGGGTTTGCGAGCCGTGTCCGCCATAGGCAACAAACTGCCTGGGTTCCCAATACTAGGCATTGGCGGTATTGACTCTGCTGACTCTGCCCTGCAGTTTATTATGTGTGGAGCGCCTGTTGTCCAGGTAAGTGAAAAGTAGAATTTTGCCTCTTACAAGCATTTATCACTCTAGTAGACTATTCTATGTGTTCTAGTGGGGAATCAAATCTCTTGGTCTACATTTTCTCTCATATTTAATTTACAAGAGTAGTTGTTATTGGAAAAAGTGTATTTCAAGGGGACATCTAGGCAAAATAAGGATACCTAAGTACCAGGCCGATTCAATTACTTATACGTATATTTAGACTATCCAGAATGAATCACCTACCGTAACGTTATGCTTAACTCCCTATTTAAAACTTTTTTCATATACTTAAAGCCTCATTTTTGAAAGCCTATAAATTTTTATACACAACAAAATATAAAACAATACCGTCGGTCTAAAATTACTCTTCCTACGGTCACGCAGATCTGCAGTGCAGTCCAGAATCAAGACTTTACACTCGTAGACGACTATATAACCGGTCTGAAGGCACTCCTGTATTTACGGTCCATCGGCCTGAATGGCTGGACAGGTCAGTCACCACCGACCTTCAAGCATCAGAAGGGGAAAGCTGTTCAGACCCTTTACGGTGATGATGGCAAGGTAAGAGCTTCATTTCTAGATCTTAAGGTAGGTACAATCGAAAAGCCATTACTACCTAAGTGACCAATTACTCATAAATCTTATTACAATTATGGTCTACTAATTATCGCTTGTCCTTTATATTCGTAAATTAAGTATATTTTATTTCAGGTTCTAGCCCACTTCGGCCCGTACAATAAGAAACGTGAAGACATGCTCCACGACATTAGGCTAAAATCAGACATATTGCAAGACAATAAGGTTGATACTTATCTTGCAAACGGCATTGTCAATGGATATTCGAATGTACCCAAAATTAAAGACGTGTTAGGCGAAGCTTTGCCTAGAATCGGAACGTATAAACATTTGGATAATACGAAACAAGTCGTAGCCTTGATAGACGATGTAAGTCTTTACTCCGTACCTACTTATTTCTTTTGTTCTAAATCACATACCTACCTATATCGACAATGTAGGTCCTACTTCAGTATATAATATTTAGTTTTATTTTTTTAGGACATGTGCATAAACTGTGGAAAATGTTACATGGCCTGTGCAGATTCCGGATATCAAGCTATTGAGTAAGCATAGAAACTTTGTTGTATAAAATAAAAACGCGGGGTCGCGAGCCGAGCATAAAAAACATGTAACAATGATCGTTCTTTGTTAACCGGGAATTCAAATGAAATGCCTAGTTAAATTATTATGATTTTGTACCAAGACAGTAGAATAAAAAATCGAGACCTCAGCGGGACACGAACCCACACTAAACACGAGGCACCGTGCTTCCAATTATTCGCTTTTGTCTTGGTACAAATGTCATTATCATTTAAATTAATGATATTAAACCATACGATAGGTAGATATATTGAAATGAAACAACTGTAGGTAAACGGATTTAACTCACGTATTTTATTTTATTGGCTGACGTTTCGGCTGATGAGTCGTGCTACGATTATGGAATCTGTAGACTTCGAAATTTCAGCCAATAAAATAAAATACGCGAGTTAAATGCGTTTGAAGTTGTTTCATTCTAATGTACAATGACCGCGAAGGCATCAGAAATTATTATGCCTAGATATTATGTCGTTCTAATTTCGATTGAAACATACATAGTAGTAAACATTTAGTTAAATTATAGCTACCTATCATATTTAATTGACCTATCTATCTCAAAGGATTCACGATATTAATTTCATTACAGATTTGACCCGAAAACCCACATTCCTCATGTGACTGATGACTGCACTGGTTGCACCTTGTGTCTATCTGTGTGCCCTATTATTGAATGCATATCGTAAGTACCTATTATAATATTCATAGATATTGGTATATTTTTACCATAGTTATAAATTATAATAGAGATATCTACTTTAATAAAACAGAATCGCGACAAGGGTTGCCAAGTGAGTCGAGAAACATTTTTGAGTTTAGGGCAGCCGAGCCAGCAAGGAGCGCGCGCGAGTTTTGGTTTTTAAGGGATTTCATAAGCCTACTTTTGTAGGAGCTTGTGACCAGTAGTTCCGTCTTTCTTCAAAATACCGGACATTGTTCTGTTCGGTATGACCATTTATTTTTTACCGGACAAGCCTCGAAAATAACGGACTGTAGGACGTAGGTACGCTTAAATACCGGACATCTGGCAATCCTAGTCACGACCCAAAAATCTCCATTTTAAGATTATTTAAGTATCTAACCTAATTAAATTTTAATTCACATTTGTAACTATTCTATTTAATCAGCCAGATGGTAAAATTGGTTGGGTATGTGTAAATATTTTCTTATATTAAGTACACCTACATTGGGTATACAGGTGATGCCAAATATTATTTTTTATTACAGAATGGTGCCTAAACAAATCCCACACATCATTAAGAGAGGTCTCCACACGCAAATCCATCCAGTATCCCCGTTAGATGGAGTTTGCCAATAAAAAAACAACCATACTAATAGTAAAAAATAAAAAAATATATTTTGTTAAAATTTATAAACTTAATAATCAATAAATGTTAATACTTAAACTAGATCTACTTTAATTTGACAACATAATTCTTTTATAAGCTTTTTCAGCTCTTTTCATGGCCAATTCCCAAGAGAAAACCCAGTCATTCTTTGGATTGACATCTAATGTTAATGCCGAAATGGGTTTAGGGCAATTATAATGGCTTTTAGAAACAATTTGTTCATTCAAAACATGTTCTTTCTTCTCATGCAACTTCTTACAAACAAAACATTCAAATTCTTCAACAGTATTCAAAGAATCAATCTGCTGAGGTCTCATCCTAAACTCATCTATAAGTCTACTATTTGTTGCAATTTGCTCTATTTTATGATCTAAGTACTCTTCATACAAAGTATTATTATTCAACAATTTCGTTATGTACTGGCTTAAAATCTTTGGTGACGGAAAGTCTTCTAAAAGTAAAGCTGACTTTTTGTTAGGAAACCAATCTCTTATTGTTGGTGATCCAAAGTATATAGGTACAGTGCCAACTTTGATGGCTCTCCAAAATTTTTCAGTCACATAATCATCACAAACACCATTCTCAATCGCCAGAACAAATTTATACCTAGCTATAAATTTTAGAAAACCATCATCATTTAAATGGTTCAAATAATCTTCCGTGTATTTGGCAGGTAGCTTCTTATTGTTAAGACAGCTCCCATAAGAATCAACTTTAATAAACTTCATTAACTCTTTAACATAATCATCTCTTTCGGTGGAAGTTTCACAGTCACTCTGTAGATACATTATTGGTGCAATCTCATTTAGGTAACTATTTTTTGCTGTTGTTTCAACAAAATATTTGCGACTTGTTATATCTTGAAATGACTCCAAGTGTTGCAGAGGGAATGGTATGTTACTATACCTACTCAATGTTGATGAGTAATTGAAGACATGCAGTAATTCATCATTCATCAACTCTTCTACATTTCTTGGTGATTCTTCATGATACAGTCCCCATATAATCTCATCTGGTTTCCTTGGAAGAGGTAGCTCATTAAAATTGATATTACTTCCATAAAATAAGTATGCACCTACATATTTCGATTTACTAATGTTTCTTTCACTAAATATATCACATTTTATCTGGCCTGGACAGAATTTTAATTCTGAAGTTCCAGGAAAACCAGGAGTCCACCACAGAATCACAGGATTGTCACTAGCCTCATCATTAACACAGTTTTTGAATTTCCAATATAATATTACAAAACACAAAATAAGTAATAACCAAAACAGCTGTAATCTCAGTTTAAATAGTCTCTTAAATTTAATAAACCAATGTTTTGCAGTGTAGAACATATTTTGACACTATAAGATTTTATTGTAGTAAATTCAGGATACATTAAAATAGAAAAGATAACACTTATTAATCGCCACTATTTCCTGTACCTTATCAGTACTATGACAAAAGAATATTTGTTAATGTTACAGTTTAAATAGATGAATAAATGAACACTAAAACATTTTAATTATTATGAATAAAAATGGCACAGTCCCACTTAACCTGTTCTTAAGTTTTTTGATTACATGTCAATTGTCAGTGTCAATTTAATTTAAAACTTTAAAACACCAACCCCTTCGAACAAACTTGTCAAGTCAAGTCAAGAGCGACTCTAGGAGACAATATTATTCTGTCAATGTCATTAGTTACAGTCATCTGTCAGTATTTAACTAGTGATAAGAGTGTACAAATTTATAAACTCTTGCTTTTTATTATGTCTACATAAGGAAGTAAATTTAAAAATATACTAAGCAATCACAGTAATGGATAAATTTAGAGACTCTATAATTATAATTTAAAATAATCCGTTCGTCGGTTAATAAACGACAGTTTTAAAAGTAGCTCAAAGAGAACACAATCCAAACGAACGAAACGTCTAATGAAAATTTCTGTACTGACTGATCTTGCGGATGTTCTTCTCCCGTATTTTAGTTTATTTCATGAAATGTTATAACTTTTTCTGACAAAAGAGCATTTTTAACCATGGAGGACGACGACCCGGTAGTCCAAGAGGTAAAACTATAATTGTACTGTCTTTGCAACGTGGTGTAAGGATAGGTTATGTTATTGTGCAAAAAAATGCTTTTTCTCGTCAATTCAACTTGTTTTTTTTATTTTAGATACCGGTATTCTTATCTCAGGCGTTGGCTAATAATCTCTACATTTACCAATATCCAGTGAGACCGGCTAATAAGGAATGGAAAGATGTTAAAGTGGTGAATGCTTCTATCAAGCCTAAGAACCAATTAGTTAGGGTCGAGGTGGGACTGGATACTTATAGCGACAAGTACTGTCCATCAAAAGGCGAGCAAATAGCTTACAACACTGATGGGAATCCGGTAGGTTCCATAGCATATGTTACACTGCAATGTTGATTGCTTTGCAAAATTGCATCACTTGTATTGATAGTTTCAGTACCTATCACTGTCAAATGAATATTGAGCTACAACAATAATTATGTTTTGATGCATTAACATACTGTGCTTGTATATGCTGTCAGAATTAATTGAGTTTAAATCTTATTGTAGCTTATTCCTTCAATATTCAATACAAGGGACTGACGGTGGTTGAAACTCCGTGGAATCACCCAAATATAACCACTAACACCCAAATAAACCACATTTTCAAATGTGTTCCCTAAATATACCCTCAATGTGTGAATACACAGCTGTGAATCATATGGTATCTGTCAAATGAGTTATATAGAACTGATTGACTTTTTTTTTAGAAGCCTAGTAACCAATCTCCCCATTCATCCCTTAGTTACACCCCTATGTTTTCCTCATTTAATGCTACTTAATTCACTTATCATAATAATTTCTGATGCCATTGCGGTTATTACACATTGGCATGAAACAACTATTAACAGATTTAACTCGCATATTTTATTTTATTTGCTGACTTTTTGGATTCTTTACAGTTTCCATAATTGTTGCATGACTGAGCTGACAATAGTCTAATGCAAAAGTGGTTTATACTGTTATGCAAACTTCCTTAGATATAAGGGCAAATAAAATAAAATAAAAATACACAAGTTAACTTCATGAATAGTTGTTTCATTCCAATTACTTATTATATTTAGCAATTTCTTATGTGTATTGTAATTACATGATATTTTTATTTGCTACTACAGGAATCTTCCCGATATAACAAAGACAAGGATAGAGAGAGAAGTCAGTACTTCCGCAGTGGTATTATGGATAAGATAGTGTTCGAGAGCAGCACCCCGTGTACCGACACACGACACTACGCTGTCGCTATATTACAGGATAAAGAACTTCATTGTACTCCCACTAAAGGTATGTTTTAATATTAAAATGTAGTAAGTATTTAAATTCCATATGGCGTGAGTTTGATGAACTGACGTTTAGTGCTCATGCTTAAAAAAAATACCTATATGTATACCTCATGTATGATGCAATGAACTTTGTGTGACATTTCCACATAAAAGCGGAAAAAAAATGTAAAATATAAGATAAGTCAAATGTTTTAGATTTATGTTTATAAAAAGGAAATGGTAAAGTTTTCATAGAAATTGAACTGTAATAAATTGAATAAGTCACACTACATAATTTAATTTAAGGTTGTATTTACGTATATTTTATTATGCATACATATTTGTTAGTAAAAAAGAATCTTATAATGTATTGATTAGTAGGCATAGTATAAGTAGCTAATATACTTTATTTTCTAAAATTCTATAAACAAAACATATTTATTTTTCAGGAATCATTCAGATGAGGCCATCATGTACATTTTACGATAAACAAGACAAAAGAAAACATGATAAAAGCAAAACAGAATCTGATGATGAAGATAAAGAACCAGAAGCACAACAGGTAGAAATAAGTTTATATTTGGAATGAAACAACTATAACAATATTTATATTTTTATTATTTCTTATACTATACTAAAGTACTCCTCATATTTTGGACAATTCACACAATAAGTGTGTTTATAAATTGTAGCTTTTCTGTTATTCTGATGAATAAGCTAAGTATATTATTATAAAGTTTCATTAAAATCCATTTAATTTTTGCATGAAAGAGCAACAACTAGAGATGCCACAAATATTCGGTATTTGGTATGCGGCCGAATAATGCGTACTATTCGGCTGGATACGGAATACCTAAAAAAATAGATGTTATATTAATCAAGATGATATGTATTAATAACCGAATTACAATACTTTAGTAAGTAAAATCGATCAGTGACAAGCTGTGATGGATAAAAACAAGCTTTTTAGCATTTCGAACTTTCGGTAGGTATTTGGCCAACTCTAGTAACAACACTTACTCACAAACTAGCGCATTTGTAATATTAGTGTGGTTATTTTCAGGTTACTGTTAAATTCGCCCGGCAAGAGACCGAGGTAGCCAAGAAGGCTCGAGAGAAGTCGTTCGAGACGATCTCGCAGCGGATAGCAGAGGAGCCTTGGTACGACGCCCTGTGGAAACACGCGGACACCGACTATGCTGAAGTGAGTGTACTTGACTTATAGGTGACTAGCTTCTGCCCGCGACTTCGTCCGCGTGGAACTCCTCCTTTTTTGCAGTCGGTTAAAAAGTAGCCTATGTTCTTTCTCAGGCTCCAGACCTTCTTTGTACCAAATTTAATTTAAATCGGTCTTTATAATATTAGTAGGGATTTTTAATTAAATTTTTTTAAGTGACGTCTGAAATGTTTATGGAAAATTTTAAAAGAATTAAGAAGTATAATTAAACAGAATCAAACTTTTACGTGATTTAATTTGCTAAAATGTATACATTCTTTAGAATGTATTTTAAAAAAAAATATTTAGAGAATCATAATATTGGAATGAAACAATTATAATGGATTTATATCCCGTATTTTATTTTATTGTATTTGATTATTGCTTAGTCGAAACATCAGCAAAGAAATAATGTTTCATTAAAATAGGAAGTTGAATAAATGGATACATATATCTTTTATTTCAGAAAAAGTCGTACTCCAAGAACATTTTATATTTAAAAGATTTTGAAATATACAAAATTTTTCAAATAAAATACGTGAAAAACTACAGACGGATTTAACTCTCATATTTCATTTTATTGTCTAACGTTTCGGAGCCTATACAGATACCATAATCGTAGCACGACTGAGCTGATAATAGTCTTATGCTATAGTACGCATAAAATAAGCGAGTTAAATCCGTCTATAGTGTAATAACCGCGAAGGCATCAGAAATTATTAAAATACGTGAGTTACATAACGTCGGTGCGACTGCAATAGCGCGTAAGAGCAATTTGCAATACCTTTTTACCGGTATTTACAAAAGTCGCAAAAATTAGTTGTCGCGCCGTCGACTTCGGAGTGTCTATTGGCACCAATTATTTCTTCTTCCTAAAAAAATTATAAAATACTGATACGCGGTATTGCAAATGGCTCTTTCGCGCTATTGCACTCGCACGATAAGTGTCACTTGTGTGGATATCACAACGTGTTTCCCCTCAGCTGGAGCGTCTGAAGCTGTTCAGCGCGAGCGCGGGCGCGGGCTGCGCGCTGGCGGCGCGGGGCGCGGAGTACGTGCGCGCGCTGGTGCCGGCGCCGCCCGCGCACGAGGCCGGCGCCGCGCCGCCGCCCGGCCCGCCGCTGCAGCAGCTGCACGAGCTGCTCAACAACGGTGAGATACTAGCTTATATATTGCACCTTTATAAGCAGAGATCGCAATAGGTAGTGCCTATTTACCTAAACTTGGCGGGAGGAGGTGACTAAGAGTGGTTACAACCACCAAAAATATTATTTATTTTTATCGAACGCGGGATTTCCCGGGATTTATAAGAATACATAATCGACACAGATATACAAAGTAATGAGATGTAATATTTGCGTTATGATGTGAATTAATACTTTGTAAATCTGTACCATTAGTTCAATACATTACAAATGAAATCTGAAAGATACATTCATGATAACATAATTTAAAATAAATCAATGTAACAAGATTTACAAGTAAAATAAAACGTATTAATCCTTTTGAGGAATATAGAAAATGTTTATATTCCTATGCCTGACGGACCACTCGTATGAGTCACCTTTTGAGTTCTCAACGTAAGTTTCGGCATTAAACAATTACATTTCATTAACCATTACACCCTGAGTGTGAGTCTATATCGATTATGTATTCTTATAAATCCCGGGAAATCCCGCGTTCAATAAAAATAAATAATATTTTTGGTGGTTGTAACCACTCTTAGTCATCTCCTCCCGCCAAGTTTAGGTAAATAGGCACTACCTATTGCGATCTCTGATTATAAGCCCCCGCCGCATATGCGCACACTCGCATTGGCTGTCACGAGCCGTGTGCGAGTGGCAGTATTTAAAACCTATGGCGCAGTAGCAAACTCCGCATTTGCTCTCACGTCCAACACACGTGTGAGCAAATGCGGAGTTTGCTACTGCATATGCGGCGGGGCTTAGAAAAGTGTGACACGTGCAAAAGTTAGTAAAGTATGACGTAACCACTATAGATGGGCGGAAGGGATTTTTTACACATTTATGTGCGTTAAAGTCTTCTATACTTACTACTTATTTTCTTGATCATTAAAAAAGAAATATATGTATTAAAATTGTTTAGAGGGTAAATTGTTTACTTATTTTGTTGACAAGGGGGGTTCGTAATTGTGATAAACTTACGTAATACTTGAACGCCTCCTGAGCACTTAAATAAAATGTATGTTTCCAGCTAAACTGATGACATTCACGGACCTGCGGAGCATGATCCGGGCGGAGGGAGGTGGTCAGCTGGGCGCGGCGGCGCTGCTGTCGCTGCTGAGCGGCGCGGCGTGCTGCGTGCGCGGCGTGTGGGCGCCGCGCTCCGCCGCGCTGTACCCCGCCGGCGCGGCCGCGCCGCTGCTGCGCGCCGCCCGCGACCACGTGGTGAGCGGTTCAAACTGTTTTTTTGTTGGAATGAAACAACAATGAACGAATTTAACTCGCGTATTTTATTTTATTGGCTGACGTTTCTGAACCTTCATCGTTTCCATAATTGTAGCACGAGCTAATAATAGTCTAGTCTATTAGTTTCTGATTTAATTACACGGCATCGCATCACAACTCTACGGCCACGTGTTAAATCCCTGACTCAAGTATCTAATGGGAGCTAACTATTTTTTTTTTATGAACGGCAAAAAAACTAATATGTTAAATTCACACAATCAAATTCTATTTAAAGGATAGTATTTTAATCAAAAGCGATAAGTTTTGAAAAATATTAAGAGTTATCACCTTCATGACACTCCCCCTGGATCCGCCCTTGCTTCACAAAGTAAGGAATCGAATTCGTAAGCGTAAAATTAGATTACCTAGTAATAAATAATTTATCTTTCTTTCCAGCTGTATCTGTTCACGCAGCACTCCTACATAGACCGACGGAAGGTGACGGCGGCAGTCCGTCTCCCGCCCCAAGACGTTCTAGAAATAATCCAATCAGTAGCCAAATACAACCCGAAAACCGGGTGGGAACTCCTAATACCGCCCGACGTGGCCTTCGAGACCAAGTATCCTGAAGTGATGCAGCGACAGAACCTATACTGGGAGGCGAGACAGCGGCTCTTCAATGAAATGTTAATGGGAGAGACCGCACCCAAAAGACAGAGAAAGAAATCTCAAAGGGATTCCATAGGCTCAGACAGCCTTATGAGCCCAAAAGCGAGATGCAACAGTGTGAGTGAAGAGGACAGCGATAGGAAACGAAAGAACAAATCAGTGAGTGGTGGTAAAAGAACTAGGAATGTCAGTTCGAGCAGTGCGCACGACGGTACGTGATTGTGTTAGTTAGATAGGTTATCAAATTGTGGTGAAGTGTTAAAAGGTTCATTATTAGAAAAATGTGATGTCACGAAATGTTTTAACTATTTCTGATGCCTTCGCGGTTATTGCACATTGGAATGAAGCAACTATAATGGATTTAACTCGCGTATTTTAATTTATTTGCTGACGTGAGTGTGATATATTCAAACGAGTCACCACATAAAATTAAATTTAGATGTGCAGATATGTAGAGTCTTAAATGGAGTAACAAAATATTTCGAGATGTCACGCTTTTCTAGTAAAGGTGCGATATGCGTTTATTGAATTTACTCTCGTGTTTATAAATGTGATGCAATTTTTGAATGAATTGAAAATTTTATGCATTTATTCCGTTGATGTTTTGAAGTGAATTTTTTGATAGATGTAATATGAAAAAATGGGTAAACCCAGAAGCTAAGCTTTTTGGGTAGTTGTTATAGTCTTTATTGATGTAATTACCCCACATGTCTATCTCTAAGTCATTAGTCACTGTTCTGCAGATGAATAATTATTTAACATACAAATAGTTAATTAAATAACACATAAGTAATTAACTATTCGAAGCTAAAATTATTTTCTCATCTGAAGGAAATTGGACGCACAGAAATGACATTGTTTTAATATTTGATTAACCAAGTAGCTAATTAATGTCAAATAGATGTCTCATAATTGTTGTAATAATTTATTTGACTTAAGGCTGGATTCAAACAAGACTTTTGTCGCGAATGAAAGCATCTCGGACTATTGTACTTGAAATTTCAATTCAATAAAAGTGCAGCTTATTAAAAATTATTGTACACGTATTTTTCTTTTCCCAAAAGAACATAAATAAAAAGATAAGTGCTTCTAAAGTTCGGGAGTGGAGGCATGTGACGTCACGTTAATAGTATAATTTATAACATACCGTGACGTCACAAGCCCGCACTTCTTACTTCCGAAGCGCTTTTCTTTGTCATTTATTGTTCAATTGAGAAAATAAAAAAATATGTCTTATAATTTTTTGGCAATGTACTTGATGGACAAAGTAAAAAAAAGCAATCGTAATGCCTATTCAGTAAGTGTTGAATTCAGTCTTAATCATTTTGTTTAATAGTCAACCAGTGTATATGTCGCAGTGATATGATGAAAACAGGGATTTGATCAAATCCCTCAGTGATATGGTCAACTACCGGTAGATGATAAAAATACCACGCGTTGTGTCATTTCCCTAGCGAAATTTAGTGATTTGATCAAGTCACCAAGTCATTTTAGGGAAATGAAAGAATCATAGAAATGGCTGCTAGATTTCTTCATTTCACTTAGTTATTTGATCAAATGCCTGGGCTGTTTTAGGGACATGATAAAACGAGTAATTAAGTCAACTCGGTTTTTACATTTTACCAAACACGTCTAGTGATTTGATCAACTCCCTAAATATTTTTAGAAAAATGATAAAAACAGGAATCCCAATTCAAATCCCTCAGAGAGATGATAAAATCCCGGCACATGCGAAAATATAACGCGTTGTATTATCAAAAGTATCGGTTCTGACGCTTCGCCGGCCGCTGCCGCGGCACGCTCGCTTCGCTCGCTCGGCTCGCGCGCTGCAAGGTCAGAGTTCTACCTAACACTCCTCCTCGCTTCGCTCGTCGTCGTACCTAAAGGAGACCTTCAATTGCCATTAATTAAGATGTCCCCTACATTATACCCACTGTGCACAAAGAAACAGTCTGGATTTGCTTTTTTCGTAATTACGGCAAATAATAGTTATTTCCTAAAGGGTATCATCTATCTTGTTTCTAAGACCAGTTTTATCATTTTCCTAAATCAGCTAAGAGATTTGATGAAATCACTAATGGTAATGAAGAATTCCACCAGTTCTTGCTGTTATTCTTTCATTTCCCTAAAACTGTTTAGGGAGTTGATCAAATAACTAGACGTGTTTGGTAAAATGTTAAAACCGAGTTGACTTAATTACTCGTTTTATCATGTCCCTAAAACAGCTCAGGCATTTGATCAAATAACTAAGTGAAATGAAGAAATCTAGCAGCCATTTTTATGGTTCTTTCATTTCCCTAAAATGACTTGGAGACTTGATCAAATCACTAAATTTCGCTAGGGAAATGACACAACGCGTGGTGTTTTTATCATCAGCCGGGAGTTGATCATATCACTGAGGGACTTGATCAAATCCCTGTTTTTATCATCTCACTGCGACATATATAACACTGCGGTGAAATTCAGCCTATAAGCGGAGTATAAACAGTTTAGTTTGATCATTGATCATAAAAAGGTGCTTATGATCATCAATGATCAAACTAACTGTAGGACGACAAGTTACAATTTTGTTGTATTTAAATATATAGTCACATTAGCATAATTGACACCGAATAACCTAGACCCAAACTAGGCAAAGTATAAAGAACTATCAGGCTATGATGGCAGTCAAAACAAATGAGATCCATATTTTGTTATATTTTAGTATACTTCTCAATAATCAAATTATCACTTTAAATAAAAATCTGGTGTATCCCGTGTTCTTTTTTAATTGATTTTTAACCATTTGCTGAGCTTAATATCACAGAGATATAAATTTCTGATGCCTTCGCGGTTATTATACATTGGAATGAAACAACTTTGAACGGATTTAACTCGCGTATTGTATTTTATTGGCTGACGTTTCGGAGCCTTTACAGATTCCATAATCGTAGCACGACTGAGCTGACAAGTCTTATGCTAAAATAAAATACGCGAGTTAAATCCGTTTAAAGTTGTTTCATTCCAATCATAGAGATAAACTCATCATATTGACAGCTGTTTATATATGACGTTGCTGATTTTGTATATTGGACTGTATTTACTTACTGGTTATAAACATAATCCATTGTGTAAATTATTGTATATAAGCTATTGTATTATAATTGAACAGCCATGATTGTGATCTAAAAGTAGGTTGTTACATGTTTTTTAAAGAAAAATAAAGTGTTTTTTTTTTTAAGTTTCAAGTTTTGTTTCCACCTTACTTAGTAGTTAAGTCTGTTGCGCTCTTGATACCGTTCAAGTATTACGTAAGTATTAGCTTTGCTTATTTTGATGACATGGGGAGTGTGTGTGTGTGTAAATAATGAATATGATACATTAATATATATTATATTATATTATATTATGTATATTATACTAGCTGTGCCCGCGACTTCGTCCCCGTGGAATAGTAATTCTTCATAAGGCTTCATATTTTCCCGGTTTTTTACACATTTTCCACTGTTTCTTCGCTCCTATTGGTCGCAGCGTGATGTTACATATACATACGCCTTAAGCCTTCCTCGATAAATGGTCTATCCAACAAAAAAATAATTTTTGAATTCGAACCAGTAGTTCCTGAGATTGGCGCGTTCAAACAAACAAACAAACTCTTCAGCTTTATAATATTAGTATAGATTTAGGTTCCTTCGAGGGACGGGGAAATATTAGTAAATCTAAGTAAATATAAACAAAAATGTACTTTCAATAAATGTATTTATTTTCATATTAATAGTCATCAGATGTATTGGCATTAACAGCAGAATAATTATTGGATTCGGATTATTTGAACATTTAACATTGTAACGCACATTCAGATTTTATTCATTGGAATATAGTATTTATAACATCAATCATTTACATTGTGCTTACATTCTATTCTCAATGAAATGTACCTCTAAAAATACCTGTTACGGTTTTTTTACCGAAAAATTACTTAATCGGTAGACAATTCAAGACTACTCATGATAAAACAATATTTTTCATAATATTTCGACAGTATTCACTATAATCACCCATCTTTATTTTCATTATGACCTAATGAGCGATAATATTATTTAATAGGGCTCGGATAAATCCGCTAACATTATTAAATGCAAATAAATGGTACCTCGCTACTAGCAAATAAAATGGCGAATTTTGACAGTAAAAGCAGAGAAAAAATGGATAACACATCCACTTGGATTTTGCAATAAGTACATTGGAATAATATGTACCTATAATTTTGTCCAACTGGGCCAAGTTTTTAAATTTCCTTCCGTTTTTACAAACAAAAAATGGCAACACTCAAAATTATAGTCACTTGAAATTTTTGAACTGTATTGCCACTTTTAACCAGTAAAAAATTTTATCTTTTTAAAATATGACCCTTGGTTGCAAAAAGTTAAAAATATCATGCTCATGTTAAATTACATAATTTGGAATATTATTCAATTATAATTAAAAAAAAATGCATTACATTATAATGATTAATATTTGACAATGAATAAGTTATTCCCAATATAACTGTAGTTCTGGAGCATAGAAAAACTTCACCATTTGCTAGTACGTTCAAGCATTAATTAAAAAGTACAAAAAGAAACAACTTTTCGGAAATGTAAAATTCATACGACTAACTACATCTTAATACAAGTCATAAATATTAAATATCACATTAAGCTAATGTCAGTTCAGTCACAGATTACCAACTACTAGTACTTAAACAAAATCAATAGGCTTGACAACTGGGTTTTTTCGCCATCAAGTGATTACCAAAAAATATTGGACACGTATTTTAACAGACACAAAATGACAAGTGCTTTTAAAAGAGTGGGGTGTCGTGACGTCACGTTATGGTACAATTTGAGCTCCTACTGCCGAACTTTAGAAGCAATTATCTTCCTCATTTTTTGTTTGGTTGATAGAAAAAAAAAACGTCTCTAATATTTTTAACAATCTAACAGATGGACTGAATACAATTTACTTTTCCTCACCCAGTCGTCATCCCTATTGTAAGCTCAAAACACATGGATGTAAACGGGTACTAAATATAAAATCGACTTCACTAATACGCACACACTTATGTTCTTATAATTCTAAGTAGGATATAAGAGTTAGTAAGAGAAGTGCACGTACTAGTAAGTTCGATTGTACGAAGAAACGGCACATTCAAGCGATCAATTGTAGACCTTAGGCCGATTGGTATAAGGTCCATATAGTCACTATTGTTTCAAACCTAGTAGGTTAGTGTATAAATACTACTGGTATATAAAGCCTGTACGATGGTCTTTGGCGTTAGTTGTGTTATTTGAACGATCTAAGGAATATAAGGGACCAGATAATATTTTTATATTCAAGCGAGAGAATCCCCGCGTTTTAAATTTGACTCTTATACCTAAATGTCAAGGTTGCATTTATTATGCAAAAAAAACTAGCCATTAGGCCATTTTTTAAAAAAAGTACCTTCTGTTAGAGTGGCATTAGTTTTATTACGTCATTAGCAATCTTAAAAAAACATGTTGTTTAAATGATTAATTTAAATGGATAAGATTTTAGAACTTTTTTTTATTAATATAACACGTATCAATAAGCCAAGATGGTGGCATAAACACTAACAAACAGACAGAAAAACGTCATTCCTCAATCATTCACTACATCTGCATTTATATCCATGCGTGCAGAGCTTTATGTACCTAATTATAGTTAGCTTCAAATATAAAATACTCAGATATATTGAAAGGCGTGGACCAATTATTTGAGTACCATATTTGACGTTGACTGTACCATGCAATACTACAGAAAATTATACATATTCTTCGACATACAAGGCTCGACTGAAATGCAAAGACGATCGAGGTAGATTGAAATTTTGTTCAAGCAATGTAGTTAAAATTAAAAACAACGGTATTTCTTAAAAGACAGATACGACGTTCCGGTTTTAGACATATCCGACCGACTGAAACAAGCGTTAGAGTCTTGGCAAAAAAAAGTTATAAGTGTAATACTAAACACGAGGAACTTATACTCTTTTTCACTAGGACCGAATGACACTCTAGTCTTACACTCTTACTAGAACCGCAGAATTAATATAAAAAGGGTACAAGTCCTTCACAACTGTATCACACTTATATCTGTTCCTTAATTTGTAACAATTCGTTAATTATTCAGCATTTAGACCCTGTCAAAAATATTCCCGATGACTTACCAGAGATAAAATATTTCATTCATTAATAATTTCTAAATAAAAAAAAAACATTTACAAACGACTAAAATAATTTACATTTGCGACGAGGGACGCTTAAAGCAAGCAAATAAAAAATACATTTATTCATATTAACCTTTTCACCGCCCCAGTCGGTAGTTACCGACAACAGAAAGCAGTACCACTAGCGCCTCGTCGGCCCGTGCCGACTGAAAGTCAGAGGCGAAAATTATAAGTAAATTAAAAGTTTAGTATACAAATTATGAACTTTTATTATTGTTTAAAGCCTAAATTACCGTAAACTTTATACATAAACGTGATACTATATAATATCATTGAATAAATAAACATTTTTGCGCGCCTTGATAAAATGCAGCAAGTACGCCAGTACCTGAAGCCCTAGTCGGCGATAGCCGCGGCGTAGTGCTGTTACCAACTGTGTTTTGTTTGTTGCAATACACGTTACGAAAATTTTAATGTAGGTGAATTTATAAATGTGTAGTTCTATAATTGTAAGTTCACTAATTAATTTACTTGAATGCGATGAATTAATCAAAATGGGAATAGTAAAATATATTTTACAGCATATTTTGAACACTTATTTAAATTAGTCCCGCGGCTATACACGACCAGTCATGTCTGAGATCAGCTCGTTCAAGTAAATAACAAACGTAAAAATTGTATATTACTCTAATTTTTATTCTGTATACCTCTGTCAATTATTATAATGAAGTAGTTCGACTAGCAACCAAGACAAGTATTCTAGTTTAGGTAATTATGTATATTAAATATTTACAAACCTATCGTTACTTTATCTAAAGCGCAGGCAACCAAATAGGGTCTTTGTTAAATAGAAAACGACTACATCCAGGTAAAGAAATGACCCTTTTATTAATGTTTTTTTCTACCTGAAACACTCATTAGCAATAACAATAGGCTTAATTTTTGTGAGGAATTCTTAGTAAATATGTAAAGCACACCGCACGTGCAGGCGGTATTTCAAACAAATTCCTAGAAAATGCCGAATATATGCTATTTGTACTTCCTAAATAATTATCGGAATTTATTTAAAAACTTTGTTTGTAAGAAATCTAGGTACTGCATTTTATTATTGGTTTGTTGCTAAAGAATGTGTAGGATTTTTTCTTTCGATTCCCTGCCAAAATGTCGATAAATGCAGTTAACACATACCTACAACAGTTTCACATCTCTAGAATCAAAGCAATTTGCAGTACCTAAAAGCCCGGGTCGGCCGGTGCCGACAACGCATGACGTCATCGCGTGAGTAGTGTGGTGACTTTCGTCACTAAAGTGTACTGTAAATAATGCAAATATGCGGCGAAAAGGTTAACCTTTTCGCCGCCACGCAACAATACAAAACGCTGAGCCTGTGACGCCAGAACAAAAACAAGCATTCGAGATCGAGAAACCATAGTGACTTGGAAATGGTGTATCGATATTTAAATAATTCCTCGATAATTATATCCAAAAAGTCGAAGAAATGTGAAAAGAATAATACAATAATGTTGTTACTACATGTTCATTGATTATTAACCTTATAAAACAACATTAAATAATGAAAAGATCAAAATATTTGCATTATTTACAGTACAGTTTAGTGACGAAAGTCACCACACTACTCACGCGATGACGTCACGCGTTGTCGGCACCGGCCGACCCGGGCTTTTAGGTATTGCAAATTGCTTTGAGTCTAGAGATGTGAAACTGTTGTAGGTATGTGTTAACTGCATTTATCGACATTTTTGCAGGGAGTCGAAAGAAAAAATCCTACACATTCTTTAGCAACAAACCAATAATAAAATGCAGTACCTAGGTACCTAGATTTCTTACAAACAAAGTTTTTAAATAAATTCCGATAATTGTTTAGGAAGTACAAATAGCATATAGTCGGCATTTTCCAGGAATTCGTTTGAAATACCGCCTGCACGTGCTGCAGAATTCCTCACAAAAATTAAGCCTATTGTTATTGCTAATGAGTGTTTCAGGTAGAAAGAAACATTAATAAAAGGGTCATTTCTTTACCTGTATGTGGTCGTTTTCTGTTTAACAAAGATCCTATTTGGTTGCCTATGCTTTAGATAAAGTAACATAGGTTTGTAAATATTCAATGTAGGTACATAATTATCTAAACTAGAACACTTGTCTCGGTTGCTCGTCGAAATACTTCACTATAATAATTGACAGAGGTATACAGGATAAAAATTACAGTAATATAAAGTTTGTTTCTTTATTTGAACGAGCCGATCTCATACATTACTGGTCTTAAATAAAATACTTTAATTATTTGGTTATAACCACGAGACTTATTTAAATAAGTGTTCAAAATATGCTGTAAAATGTATTTTACTATTCCCATTTTGATTAATTTATCGCATTCAAGTAAATAAATTAGTCAACTTACAATTGTAGAACTACACATTTATAAATTCACCTACATTAAAATTTTCGTAACGTGTATTGCAACAAACAAAACACGGTTGGTGACAGCACTACGCCGCGGCTATCGCCGACTAGGGCTTCAGTACGAGCCGTATTTGCTGCATTTTATCACGGCGCGCAAAAATGTTGATTTATTCAATGATGTTATATTGTATCACGTTTATGTATTAGCTTTACGGTAATTTAGGCTTTAACCATTAATAAAAGTTCATAATTTGTATACTAAACTTTTAATTTACTTATAATTTTCGCCTCTAACTTTTAGTCGGTAAGGGCCGACGAGGCGCTAGTGGTACTGCTTTTTGTAGTCGGTAACTGCCGACTGGGGCGGCGAAAAGGTTAAAAAGATAGAAATGTGTCGCTTGCCTTCAGCTCCGGTAAAATATAATTCAGACATGCAATAAAACGCTAAAACCACTTCACTACATAGGCGTTTTAAATACAATTTAAAATATCTATTTTTTGAGATATTTTATCAAAGAATCTTTAAAACAACAGATACTCTCACATTTGAAAAAAAAAAAAAACAATCCATACTAAAATGTGGCTGAAATCTCAAAAAATAGATATTAGAAAAAACTATAAACGCATACATTAAATAAGTCATAATTTACATTAAAGCTTAAATCCTAACAAATTCGTGAATAAAGTCGCGCACATCAAACGAGAAAGATCATAGATTTTTTTTTAAAACATCTACCCACTAATATCACGAGAGGAAACATGACTTCAATTATTCCGACACACAAGTATACAATTTGTATATATTCAAAAGCGAATTTCTATATCGCACACCTAGATCTAAAAGGAGCTAACTCAAAAATCTGGAAGATTTAAATTAAACGCACGCTAAAAACAGGATCCGATTCCTTACAACAATTTCGCCTCTCCCGAAAAAGTTACTTTTTTTGAGTTAGCTCCCTTTAGATCTAGGGGTGCGATATGCCTAGAGACCGGTACCGTGTAAATACTTTTCTACTTACCAGGGGCCCTAGACAAGTGCCCAACGTTCAACGTTAACGTTAAACGTTAGGACCAAAATGTATGGGATTTGACATCCGCGAACGACTGTCACGTACGTCACAAATGTCAAATCCCATACATTTTGGTGCTAACGTTTAACGTTAACGTTGAACGTTGGGCACTTGTCTAGACCCCCAGGTATTTACTTAACGGGCCGTTCAAGTATTACGTAAGCAGCGAGGCTATGATGAATTGTCGAGTCGACATCTCGTCATGTCGATATCGTCTTATTCTCGCGTTGATCTGTCAAAAATCAACGTTGTCGACAACGAGAAATCTTGTAATGTCGATGTCGTTTCTTATTTCTACATGTCGATAACAAAATAATATCGTAACGACGAACCTTTTGCTTGTCGACAACATGTCGTCGACAGTTCATAATAGGCTCGCAGATCAATTACAAAATAATTTCTGATGCCTTTGCGGTTATTATACATAGGAATGAAACAACTTTAAACGGATTTAACTCGCGTATTTTATTTTATTGGCTGACGTTTCGGAGCCTTTACAGATTCCATAATCGTAGCACGACTGAGCTGACAATAGTCTTATATATTACTAGCTTCTGCCTGCGACTTCGTCCGCGTGGAACTCCTCCTTTTTTACAGTCGGTTAAAAAGTAGCCTATGTCCTTTCTCAGGCTCCAGACATTCTTTGTACCAAATTTCATTTAAATCGGTCCAGTAGTTTTAGCGTGAAAGCGTAACAGACAGACAGAGTTACTTTCGCATTTATAATATTAGTTAGGATAATATGCTAATGACTATAAATCCGTTTGAAGTTGTTTCATTCCAAAGATCTATTACAATTACACCCCCCATCATTGTCAGCAAAAGTACATAAAACTCTTGCTAATTTGAAAAAAAAAAAAGTAAATAACTACTGCTTATGTAATTACCGATTCAAATAAGCAAAGAAAAGACCCCCCTACCCCTTATAAATGCTTACGTAATACTTGAACGGCCTCTAATCTAGGTAAATACCTGATAAGTAAAAGAGTATTTACCCTGAACCCATCTCTATTTAATTATTACGTCAGACTGTCTGACAGTTACACTAGGGTTGAATACATTCAGAAAATTTTGTCAATTTTGCATTTCTGGAGAAAAAAATAGTATATTATTATGGTGTTTAGATATGTCAAAAATGACAGCTTACAATGACTCGACAGTCACTTGGACATGATGGGTACGTTCCACTTAACGCTCGCAATGCCGTCGACCACTACCGCTGAAATTGCCGTTCCACTAACGAGTAAACACCGCGGGCGTTGTAAGCGAATGTTTATAGGTGGAACGCACATCGTGAGCGACGAAAGCCCACTCTGACCCGCCAATATTTTGTGGGCGAAGTGGGCGCGATGTGGTCGCGAACAGTGACGTCATCTATGACGTCGAGCCATCGCTCGCAACGACCACGGGCGTTAAGTGGAAAGATACAGAGGGTGTCACGAGTGTTGCGGGCGCTTAGTGGAACGTACCCGATATAAGACAAGTATCCGACTCGAGATTTGTTAATACGGTCATTTTAACGAAACCGAGTTATGCATAACGAAAAAAACTCACCAAAATTATCCCTTGACTTTCTTAGGGACATTTCACGAGAAGGCTTTACGTTAACAACGTTTATTAGTTGATGACGGCAAACGTCAATATAGAACTTTAAATTTGACATAATATTATATTACTTTTTGAATTACGATACGGTTATGAAGAACAGGCTTTTAGCCTCAGCTTTGCAGTTCTATTTTAAAATAAGGATTCTTTTCGTCGGATTTTCTTTGTGTATTTCTTCCTTACACCGCTCAGCTTCATATCATTTTCAGAGCACACATCAATTTGATCCATACATTAACTAGTTTACACTGGTTCACATTCATACTCCAAAACAGTCTTGTGGTAGAAGAGGAGATACCTGAAATAAAAAAGAAACGCAAATAAGAAAGAAAGAAGTAAGAAATAATATTGTATATGTAAAAGTGTATTATTTGTTTATTACACTTCCATGTCTAAACCTCAATATCGCTTTTGATAAATATATTATGTTTCAAGCGCTATAATTTGGAGTTTTTAATAAAGGTCTTATGGAAGTGCAATTAAAAATACCTTAACCTACCTGAAGATTCTGTAATTGTCTTCTATTTAACGTATTCTGATACAGTATCTTATTATTTTAAATTGTTGGTTTTTAATAAATTAAATTAATAAAAATAAAAAAGATCGCCGCTTGTCTTAAATGCACATTGACATTTAGACCTCATTCTACACAACGCGAATATAGCGGATTTTTAACACGCGGCGCCCCCTATCTATACTAATATTATAAAGAGGAAAGATTTGTATTTTTGTATGTTTGTAATGAATAGGCTCCGAAACAACTGGACCGATTTCAAAAATTCTTTCACCTTTGGAAAGCTACATTATCCCCGAGTAACATAGGCTATATAATATCACGCTAGGTCTTATAGTTGCGGAGCAGTAACCGAAAATGTTTCAAAAACGGGGAAAAAGTATCGTTTCTGAGGCCTTAAAAAAATCTTAAGTACCCCCGTGCGAAGCCGGGACGGGCCGCTAGTAATAAATAATAACGTAACAAATACATACCCTTCGCTGTCCAACACCTCCCTCAGGGAGGCTCGCGTGATCATATGATCGTCGCACTTGAACCAACTGCCTTTCATCTGTCGCACGTACGCCGTGTAGTGACCAGCGTCCAACGACCCCAAATGATTAACAACAGCGAACAAAGAATATCGATTATCCTCGAAAATCCCTTCAGGCGCGTTATTATTGTCCGCTGCCCCAGTATCGACCGCTCTACGATGAGACGACATAAAAGGCGTCATATCCAATTCAGCCGGGAACGATACAAATGTAGAAATCTTCCTATCGATTTGTGACGAGTGCTCGAATCGTTTCAGATGAAAACTCGCTACGATAGGTAAAGTTTCAAGGGTTAGTTGTTTCGTTGATTCCCTGTACGCTCGACAGTTCGAGCACTTTATTTTAGCGCCGGAGCCCAAGTGTTCTGCTCTTGTGAATCGTTCCAGGCAGGCTTGTAGCGAGCCCGGGCCGGCTACGTCTAAACTGATGTCCCAAAAAGGATCGATTGTCGTGGAGACACCCGAACACGACGTGCATACAACGTCGCTCTGCAGTCCCCCGGTGAATATTTGGTCTATGATGCAGTTGCAACGGCCGTTTTCTTTTTTTTCCACGTCTTCTACTCCATTCATGCAGTGTCTGGAAGTGATAGAGGTAGTGTTATACATTAATATTATATTGAATTAGATTTATTAGCGTAGTCGCTAATAGTAATATGAAATTCGGACAGTAATTTTGGATTTCAAAAAAGTTATATCCTAAAGCAGTGGCTTAACCTTTTTAGGTCCATTACCCTCATGACCTAACTAGAGTCACAAATTGTACTCCCAATAATGAACTTGCGCGCTAGTCGGTGCTACGCTGTGCACAGACTTGTCACTTTGTAATTCATCGTTCGAGACAACTAACAGCCAGGCGCGTGCTGTCAGGGTCGCGCATGTACTACGTCAGGGCAGGCACTCTATATATTTATAACATTGTGCCTTTATGGAATGCACGCCCTTGTTACCAGCCGATTGTTCTCCCCGCGAAATACAAGTTCTACCCCCGCGGGGGTATTACGACACATTTCGAGTTAGGTCACTTGTTCTCAACATGTGAATATGTCAGTATGTATGTATGTATACCTGTGCAGCACGTCTAGCGTGGCGATGAAGAACTCGTGCGCGTCCTGCTGCTCGTAGCCGGCGAGGTGCCGCGCGTGCGTCCAGATCAGGTGCAGCAGCCGGTGCAGCGTCAGCGGGGACTGCGCGCCCGAGTAGAACTCCTGCAAGGGCAGAATATCATACAGACAGTCCCATGGGCGTAGCGAGGTGCAGGCAAGTTTATAAGTAAGGTTTACTTATAGAGTAGGTGTAGTACAGGTGTAGGTTTTGATTCCATTGCGAGTGTCGAAAATTAGATAGATATTCCTGTGCAGACATAATATTATATAAGCAGTCTTAAGGGTGTAGCAAGGTACAGGCAGGGGGAGTAAAGTAACCTGTAAGTTTTGATACCCTTGCGAGTGTCGGAAATTACCTAGATTCCTGCGCAGACAAGTAGAGGCGAATTAAACGGGGCTCCACTGATCAGTGGGGGATTAAGCACCGCGGGACCTGTAGCATATTCTATCAGGGGTGCCTTAGACTAGTTTATGGTATTAAATAAAAAAAAAAACTGTTAGAAACAAACTGTGCCTTTTATTTTTGGGTAAATTTATAAATAACTAGCTTCCGCCCGCGACTTCGTCCGCGTGGAACACCTCCTTTTTTGCAGTCGGTTAAATAGTAGCCTATGTTCTTTCTCGGGCTCCAGACTTTCTATGTACCAAATTTCATTTAAATCGGTCCAGTAGTTTTAGCGTGAAAGTGTAACAGACAGTCAGACAGGGTTACTTTCGCATTTATAATATTAGTTAGGATGTTGTTGATATCAACTTTTCGTGTGAAGTGATTAAGAGGTTGTTGGTTCATCGTATTAATTTAAATATCCAGTGGACAGAAAAATAAAATTATAGTTGATCATTTTGATGTAAATACTTTATTTTTAGTAATTGTGAGTTGTGACTAAATCTAATAGGCATATATATATATTATTGTATGTACCTGAAATAACTTGGACACTTCACAGACTAGACATTTCCCCATACTCTGGGACTTGCATTTATGTTTTTCACCTAGGAAGTAGTCTCGGAGTAGGGGCGTGTGGATCAGGGCCTGTAATAGATATAAAAGAGCATAAATATCATCGTCAAAGTTTTTTAGTTTTTAAACAATAGGGTGTGTGACCCGGTTGTGGCCACCGACCCCTTTGTGGCCATTTAGAACTTCAAATCGTTATAACTAAGGCAAAGACAAATATATTACTCTATGGTTTACGGGAATAAAAATATCTAATATTGGCAAAACTGATAGCGTTGCCAGCTTTGATGTGTCAAACTTCACTTCAATCCAACAAGTCATTATTTTTTGACGAGCATAAATTGTTTTAAATCTTAGCAAAAAGGCTAAGGCGAGCGGTTGAGTAATCAATTATTATTTTTTAAATCCTTCTTATTTTTTTAATGTTTATATCAATCCTTCATGAAGAATATACGGGCTAAGTGGTACTAATGATATTTTATCGCTATTTGCTTATTAAGTGAGGTTTTGAAGGTGGCCACTAATGGAGACAAAATAAATGAATTTTTCCATCTTTGGCCACATGACTGGCCAAAAGTGGTGCACGTAGAACCCCACTTTTGGCCATTTAGTTTTTATCGTGATTTTTCAACTTAATTACTTAGCTATTTTGGTATAAGTAATCTATTAATTTTCAGAGTCACGATTATAATGCCTCCATCGAAACCAAATACTAAAAAAATCGGTGTCGTGAAAAGAAAATTGTTCCAGTACTCACCGCATAAAATAACATTAGAATTACACACAATATTATTATTTTTCTCTAAATAAAGTCTGTTGGTCGTAAATTTTTTTATTACTTTGAATTATCTGCATTTTATTTTTGATGAGTTTTGATGGCCAGAACTGGCACATGACTGTGGCCAGAAATGGCGTAAATCTGGCCAAAAATGGCACAAAGTCCCATTTTTTTTTCTTTTCAACAGGATTCTTTTCCATTGAATCATTATGAAAAAAAATGTATCCTTAGGCTAGATTTATATATATTTTATCACTTTTTACAAGAAATATGTCCCTGATAACAAAAACTGTAAAATTATATAGCCTCAAAGTCTACAAAATTCTTAAAATGGCCAAAACCGGGTCACTCACCCTACAACCACTTCTTTTTTTTTTGTCCTTGAGAAAAGAAAAAAATATGTGTTCAATAATTTTCAATAACAGAGTTTTGTTTTATTTACCGAGTCATCATCCCAATTATTATTGTATATTGCATCACAATATTAATGTTTTCCTCGTGATGATGAATGAGCGAGGAAAATATTATTGAATAAAGATAAGTAACCCGTTAATTGTTAAGAAAAGGATCAAAGTATTTATATACAATTGGTATTTTGATTTATTATTAAAGTATGTTATTGGAATATAAATTTAACACGTTAAACGTATTCTATACTTGTATACTACTTTTATGACAATGTTAACTTCAGTTCTAGTACGGTATACCAACTTGAAAATTGAAAACTTTATATTTCCAATTAGTGATAAGGACAAAAGCATATTGAATGATAGAATTTAATGTAACTTTTGTGGTTTTAGTAGTTTTGGAATATAAACAATTATAACGAACTAGCTTCTGCCCGCGACTTTGTCCGCGTGGAACTCCTCCTTTTTTGCAGTCGGTTAAAAGGTAGCCTATGTCCTTTCTCAGGCTCCAGACTATCTTTGTACCAAATTTCATTTAAATCGTTCCAGTAGTTTTAGCGTGAAAGCGTAACAGACAGACAGAGTTACTTTCGCATTTATAATATTAGTAGGGATTAACCTCGCATAATATGGTAAATGTAGTTTTCGAACATCAGCCAAGTCATCGTCAATGACGTCAATCCAATGTGTAATAACCGTAATAACCGCGAAGGCACCTGGAATTATTAGTAAGGATAGTGTTTACCTGAACAATGCAGTTCATGAAACAGGTGGAGCCAAGGTTCTGCAGTCCCCGGAGCCCTATGGTCGTGTGGGGACTGATGAGCCGTCGCTTCCGGAGCCGCCGCAGCGCCGTCGCCTCGTTGTGGTTCGGCAACCACGGCATGAAGGGCGCACTGATTCCTAATGACCTGCAATATGTGTCAATAATTTGTTAATAATGAATTCTTCTATACTAGATAATAAGATAATGAAGAGGATATGTTTGGACTAATTTGAAAAGTTCTTTCACTGTTGGGAAGCTATTTTTACCCTGAGTAACATAGGCTATAGAATATTTAAAAAAAAATTAGAGATTTGTGCGATACTGGGGTAAATCGCTAGTAAAAAAATGAATCTTTTGTTTTCTTATTATGTAGCAATGTAAGTAATAATATAGTCTTACATAGTTCCACAAATTTCAAATAATTTACCATAGTTATTTAGTTAAAAATATTTCATATATTTTTAAAGTCCAAAAATCTAGTACCTCCTTTACTTTTTACCTACACTCTAACTTCCATAATCTCGCAATCACCCAAAAGTTAATTGGATGAGATACTCACATTGTAGGTACCATTTGTTAAAATATTTTCACATCTAAACATGTCATTGACCTTTTACATCACTGTTTATATTAAAATGGCACAACTTTGCTATCTCTTACTTATCTAAAAGGCCTGAAAGCTAACCATAGATAAAAATTATGTACTTTATTTTCTATAGGTATAAAGGTACCTAATATTTTTTCGTCATTGCTGATTAAGTAAGGTTATCTATGTAATAATTGAGGTTTGGAGATCATTTCATTTTTATCATGTCTATTGGCACCTATATGATAACAAGTTGACAGATATATAGAGAAGTAATAACTTACCGTTTAAAGACCTAGAACTATTTGAACTACTTTCATTTAGAGGTACTCTCAATTTGAAGACTTCAACAATGAACAGCTTAAGGCTATGTGTTAAGTGTGCAAATAGCATACAAATTAGTCTGTATCTATGTAAAAGTATACTTACTTGGCTTCTTTTAACCTGTGACTCATTGCAATCTCTGTTAATTCTCTATCATAAATGTAGTCCTGGCATTGAGCACAGAACACATTTCCATAGCTTAAGTCCACATAAAGAAAATGCTTTTTCGTTTTAGAGTGGTCTTGGATATGTCCAGCATAGCAAGCAAAAAATATGCAGTGGAGACAAGAATGCATTCGTGGTCCTGGCTGGCCACATGTAAAGCATAGACATGATGTGGCCTGAAAAAAGAAAACATTCCAATTTTGAACATAAAGAACCTTTTCTTAAGCAACTAAGGAGGTACTAGAGTATACAGGTATTATCATTTAGCTTGTTATTGTTGTGGTAAATTGAATTATTATCTCAATATTCAATTTATTAAACGGAAATCAGTTACATTGCTTGAATGAGTCACGCGGACTCACGCGACAACGAATGCATCGACAAATCCTAACACAATCAGCTGTTTTGAGGTCAAAGATTAACAATCAGCTGATTGTTGATTTTTACAGCTGATTCCTAAAAAGAAACAATAAAATGAGGATTCCCATGACTAATAGCATTTCCAGGGTCCAATTATGTATTTAGTTATAATATATGACGCGGATACGAAACAAGTTCCTAGGTCGGATACATTGAATGTGTCAAACATTTCGATTTACGGCATCCGTCGTCGATCTCACCTTGTATCTTCTAGCTTCAAATGATGTGCAAGAAACAAAAAACGCATGAACAATTTTATAAGGATTTGATCCCTTCGCAGCCTTAAAATTATTTAGGTGAATACATCCATTGTCATTCATATTCTTGCTTGTGTAACACCGGCGACGCAAAATTGTATTCTCTTTCTACGCCGCAAGCTTTCAGAATGAAAACATAATAACACTGACTGAAACACCGTTTGATATTTACTTAAAATGAACACGACGTAGTAAAAATAAACTATGAACTAGTTAGACGTGTATGTGGAGAAAGAACGGGGCGCGTTCGCGTTACAACGGGGCTACGCAAACGCAAAGCGCTAGCTCTTAAACAACCATGGGTTGGGCTTGCTAGCTTTGCTTTGCTTGCATGAGGCAACCGGGCGATCAAGTTGATTCGAGGCTGGCGCTCGGGCAGCGGTCTGAGGTGCGGAGGACGAGGAATCGAGGCCCCGTGACGTGACGTTGCTAACCACAGATAAAGCTATAATCAATCACTATTACCGTTTTAAACGGTATTAGTCGTACAAATTTTCACAGTTAAAATTTGTTAGCACTAGTCTTTCTATGTTTTTAATTTTGTAAACAATAAATTCTGAAATGAAATCTATAAAAAATAAATGTCTCATGGGGTGCCTATCTTTGACTGACTTCACTGTGAACAGCTCTGTGTAAATGTTTTTAAGCTATGCCTGCACGGTCTAAAGCCATCATTAAAGTTAATGTGTATAGAAAATACTACAATACTGATCTCGTAACAGTTACAAATAAACTAAAATGTTAAAAACTCTTTTATTTATCGTTTTCATTGATTACTGAATTTATTAAACAAAAAAATATTCAATGAGACAGACATTTAAGTCGTGTGTATAAAGCTTTACGTGTTCTTTTTGTCATTTGGCTGTGGTTCTTGCTTGACTGAAGTAAATAATAAATATGGCCGCTCGCCACTAATAACGATGTAAACTATTGTTGACTGTTTTTTAAAATATCATTTAGTTAAGAAATGATAAGTGAATTTGAAAACCTGTCCCTTGGAGGAAATAACACGACAAATAATCATGGAGATCCTTTTACTCATACCGGTAATTTTAAGTGTATTTTCTATTGCAAACGTAGATCATAGAACGAGTTTAGTTGTTTTCCAATTATAATTTGACCTCAATGCGTGGGATTTTGCTTATGTTCTTGTGATGTTTCAGAGCTGACCCCTGAGCAGCAGAAGACCTTGATTGATATACGCCGTCGGAAGACAGAGTTGCTTCTGGAAATACAGGTACGTGTAAAAATTGAGATGGTTCATCATCACTATTAATCGAGTTCCCAGTTGCCAACTGTGCGTCAGAGAAGTATTGTGGTTAAGAACTCTATTGTTTAATAGTCATATCAACGTTTCATATTATTCATATTGAACAATTGAATGTAGGTACATAGTTGGGTTTGTTTGTTGTTTGATATCCATGGTGCAGGTTTATTTATAAACCAGATCAAGTTTCTTTTGCTGTCAAGTCTATATGAAGAATTGCTAACAAACAGCAACAGTTGGTTGTTATGGAGTATTATGCGTATGGGATGTGATTCTGCTCTTGTGAGTGAAAGCTATCATATAGAGAAAGAAGAACCTATTAAACTATTAATTTATTTGTTAAAATATTTTACTTTTTTGATCATAAAGTACTTATTATATGAATAGGGAAATATGTTAATGTTAGTATTGATTTACTTTTTTGTGGATATCATTGTTGTATTGGAATGAAACAACTATTAACGGATTTAACTCGCATATTTTTATTTTATTTTATTTGCTGACGTTAAATTATTATCATTGTAGTAGTTATACTAATCAACAACATAGTACAATGTAATAATATGTAATACTTTACGCTATACACAATTTTAATAATTTCTGAAGCCTTGGCTGTAATTACACATTGCACCAATCATGATATTATTCTGGATACTGTAAGGAATCCGAAACGTCACCAAATAAAATAAAATATGCAAGGTAAATCCTCTCATAGTGGTTTACAAATGGAATCTTGGATATAGGGTAAAGAAGTGAAGAAAGTTTAAGTGCGGAAGTTCAGATAATGAAGATAGGTAATTTTAGAGAAATAAGTACAATTAATTCCACATTGTTTAAATAATCAGGAGATGAATGATGAATCCATAGGCAAAACGAGAATCATAAATAAAAAGATCCCCAACCTTAACTCTGTCTAGGACGAATACCTAAAACCCATTTTTTTTACATACCATTACACTGGTGTATATAATTTAAAAAATCCTCTCTTAGTGCTCAATTATATTATTATAAAAATCCTGTACCTAAATTAAAATTTCTAGTTATTTCTCAGACTAAACGTTTTTTAATATTGTTATAAAATATATCCTATTTCTTATTCTGATGTGTAAGCTATATTATTGTAAAGTTTCATCAAAAGCCATTCAGTAGCTGAAGAAGTAACCAAACATACACTTTCGTCTTTATAATTTTGACGGCCTGCTGGTCTAGTGGTCAGAGCCCTGACTACGAAACCGGAGGTTGCGGGTTCGAATCCTGCTAGGGGCAGAAGTCAGTGTGATTAGCACTGGCATCTGTATCTGAGTCTTGGATGTCTTATATGTATTTATGTAAGTTTATCCGTTGTCTAGTACCCATAGTACAAGCTTTGCTTAGTTTGGGACTAGATGAATTGGTGTGAATTGTCCAAAGATATTATTATTATTATTATAATGTTAGTGTGATTAGTGTGATATTTGCCTACCAAAATTGCTCTTGTATTATCTTTTTCTCATTTCCTTTACTAAACTCTAAATGTTAATTGATATCCTGTTTACCCTTGATAGTGAAAAAATCCCAATTGTTAGAAAAAAATCTGACTAATATGCTTGATTGTGTTGATGATTCACAATATTAGACATTGATAAGGTGGTAAGTAAAAGAAAGAAGTAATTTGTAGAATTGTGTTATGCTAGTTTGGTTTATTTAATATATCTATATCTATATCTATACTTACTATATATAATATAATATAATATAATAATATAATAATAATATTATAAAGAGGAAAGATTTGTATTTTTGTATTTTTGTATTTTTGTATGTTTGTAATGAATAGGCTCCGAAACTACTGGACCGATTTCAAAAATTCTTTCACCTTTGGAAAGCTACATTATCCCCGAGTAACATAGGCTATATAATATTACGCTAGGTCTTATAGTTGCGGAGCAGTAACCGAAAATGTTTCAAAAACGGGGAAAAGTATAAACGTAAAACTATGAAAAAAATCTTAAGTCCCCCCGTGCGAAGCCGGGACGGGCCGCTAGTGCATCATAAAGTAAATAAGCCACAGCAATAGGTTATTCAAAAATATTATAGAATTTTACATTGTAAAGATGTTTTTGTTGTAATCACGAGTGTTATTTAGGTATTTAGACGTTTAGTAGCTATTAGGTATTCGTAGTTCCTATAGATAAAAGCATTAGCTTAGTTTGGGACTATGTTTGTTTTATAATTAATTTATCTGACGCTTTAGCGGCTTTTACGTGTTAAAATATAACAATAGCAACATGTTTCACTTTCGTATAAATATTAATTATGTAAGTATTAGCATCTGTTACGACTATAGAAATTGTAATGTTTTCTAAACGTCAGCATATTAAGTAAATTAATACACTCCGGTATAGGTAGTAGGTATTATTCTATTTTTTTTTATTATTTTATAGATGCGATTTCTTTTTTTAATTTTGATGCCTGTTGCTACATTTCATAACCTCAATCCTGTGAGCGCGAACCTCACTTCGTTGAAATTTAAAAAGAGAACGTATCCCGACAACCCCGCAAAGCCACCCTGCGCCGGTTTCATTCAATACAAACCGCGCGGACCACTCTGACGTAAGCCGTCAATGCACAGGCTTACTACAAAGGTAGTAAGTCAGTAACAGACGGGCGGTCGCGACGTGCGGACGTGCCGCGCCGTCCTCTGAAACTATATTCTATTGTCATCGCGATACTCTTGCCGGGACTAGTGACAAGTACATTGTGCACAGTGCAGTGGGATTTACTACATTTATTCCCCAAGTTTAGGTGTGTTTTGTTTTGTGCTTATCAGTAAGTGTTGATAAGGCGGCGAAGTGGGAAATGTATGAATTCGTCGGCTGTTTTCCCAATTATATATATTCTTTTTCTATGGATTTGGTATTTTGTGAAATGTTCCTGTATCTGTGAAACGTTTTCCTTGTACGAGTTTTTGATTGGACGTCGTTTCGTATTTTTCTTGATTTTTTCCTCGTAATTACAAATGTAATGTTTACTAAGGAGCATTCCTAGAGTTGTCGACCTTCATTGCTGAGACAAAGATCTAATGGAATTTATGCAAGTTGCATTTGTTCTATGAAATTTAAATTTCAATGGACTACAGAAGGGATCGGCTGATTGAATGCCTTCCTTATTTTTTTTCCATCTACTTGAGTAGGTAAGCTTCCTTTGAATTGAACATTGCCTTAAGTGGCTTGTTAATATCGCAAAGTTGCAGAGTTTCTTGCTCATTCACTTAAAACTTTTTAATCTTGAACTTTTCTTGGGTTCGATGAATCTCCAATAACGATGAAAAAATCTGTTCTAAGATATTTTGGTGAATAATCTCATTGGCACTAATTAGTGACACTCCTTGAGTTATTAGACAATCGTTTTGTAATGTTGGTGATGCTGTAAATACACACTATCTTGTTTTATTACGATCACTATAACGACTTCGTTAATTTGTTTAAACTAATTGAATTCTAGAATCTTCGGAATTAATGTCGTTTTAATAACCCAAATAGTCAAGTCTAAATCATCTAGAAGATTTTTCTTGTATTCTATTAAGTAGGTTCTTTTGTTTTATGTCTGTGGTTAATTACTAAGATGACCTGTGGCAGTGACCCTTTCAATAATTACCTACAGACGAAGCTCATGATTATGTACATGATATTAACTCCCGGGGAGTATAGTGCCTAATAAAGTAAAAGTTGTATTGGTAAATTTGCATGAGAGTCCATTAGTATTATTACCTTCTATTTTATTAGACGATACGACCCATTTCGTAAACGTTTGTCTTGAGCTTATAAATTTATGATCTAGTTTTTGCGGAATCTTTTCCGTAATATTTTTGGTGGAATTGTGTCTAGAATACCTTATAAGAATATAATGGTTTTGCATGACTAAAGCGGGGGCTGCATAATGAACAATGGTATATCTATTTCTATTTCATTTGTAAACATGTATTGCCCAACTGTTTGTAAGCAATAACCACCCCTACAATATCGTACGTGAGTCACAGGCGAGTTGTTTTGTAGCATTCCCACGAAGCGGACAATGTTCGCGATACATTGGTTTTATCATGTTTCCTTTGGCGCTTCCGCAGCGTGACCGCCTGCCGCTTCGATAACAACTGGATTGTACTCACACCGAAGCAAATAAATTGATTTAACGTTCATTATACGCCCATATATGATTTACGAATTTCCCTCATCTTGTCATCTAGCTCCGACTTCCGAAATATTACACATCTGAGTTGTTACGGCGATAATCATTAGGCGTGAGGTGTGACAGAGGCCTTCGCAATCTTGAAAGATAAGCGGAATACGTACGCGCGTGCCGTTGTCACGGTGCCAAACGTCGGAGTCGTCCGCAACTATCTTCAGTCGAGTGCGCTCCTTAGAGGGAAGTGTATGGCACGCCATGTGTTTACATGTTAGGCTGCTCTGCGAAGCGCTGTGGTGGCCGATCCTCTCGCGATGTGCCCGCGCCACCCGCACCTACGACGATGACTACGATCAGGTCGGTCCGCAGTAGCTTTCGATCACTATTTATGTTGTGACCCTTCACTCAATTAATCACATCCTCTCGGCGTAGTCTTTGGCTCAGTATGCGCTTTCGTAAGTCTGTTTATGGAATAAGAACCTTGATACGTATGCTACTCTTATGCGCAGTTTCTCGCATCGGAAACAAGGTATCCGTGAAAAGATTTCTTTAGCATTTTAAGCGCCACCTTATCCAATGTTTTGTTTGCTTGCTGCTACTTTTCTTTTTGTTGTCTCTTCAAATTTCCTAAATGTTGATTCATCTTTTATTGCAATCATTAAGTTGGCTAGATAATTATTCCAGAAAAGGTTTTTGACATTCGTCTACATGACTGCAATTTTTGCAGTCATAACAACAAGCCGACGGGATCAGCATTGCCACTTTTTTGCCTTGTTTCGTTTATATTTATTTTACGTTGTGGGCTTTTTAGGTAACTATTTAAATTGTGCTAGTGATGCGCGGAGTGCGCTGGCAATAGTGAAGTGATGTTCATAAAGGCCGGGCCGACGGCGCCCGAGGAAGAGCGCCGGGGCTCCGTGTCCAATTGGTTCTCGTCATTGCGACGAGGCGGACGGCGAAAGAGAGATGAACCCGCGCCTTCTAACTACGGATCACTTGGAAGGAGGAAGGACAGCCAGCCCCGCGGCAAGACCAGATCCGCTTGGGACCTTACAACTGTCTCTAGACTGGTCTGTAGTTTCAACACCGTTTCACCTGACATTCTATTATATTTTTAAGTATATGTTACGCATGGTATACTATACGTGGCGCCGTAGACTTGGCGCTGTGCCAAGCCACACTGCATCGATTACACTCTCAGAGTTCTTTTATGATGACTGTACAATAACCGCAAATTATTTTATGTTGTCGTTATGTTTGCTGAGACCCATTACGTTTTTGAACCTTTGCAAACAGTTGACAGATTTGTTTACAGTGGCTCTATTATTTCGATGAAAAACCTAATCAGTATAAAAATATTGTGCGCAAATATGGTTGTTATTTACTTTATCGCTGTAAGCATTGTGATGCTGATATGAGCTGATATGTGGAAGTGTTCGACGTTTCTGTGTTAGATCAACTGTAAAAACATTCAGCATTCTATTGGCACTATCAGTGAGTCACGTCTATTTGGCCTAGAAAATCGTTACAATTGTCAATTGTTTACGGAATACTATCAAACTCTTGTATTTTAAAACTAGCTTTATGCCCGCGGCTTTGCACGCCTATATTTAAATGTTTACGATCTAAGTATGCCTTAAGTCACATGTTTAAAAGTCTCATACTAACTTTTGTTCCGTAGGATATAAATTTCCAAAAAAACCTTATCTCTTAGTGCTCACTTACGTCATATATTAGTGATAGCAAAATTAAGCTTATCATCAGCATCAGTTATGTATAAGAGACAATCAGTTATATAAATCTTTTATATATATTTGAGGTTGTGTTCCCTTGCTTTGAGATATCGTCAGACACGTCATCTTTTAATTGTATCGTATATTACGTTACGGTATACAGGGTTTCTAGTGTCATTTAATCGTAAGACACTTCCAAGGATCAAACGGGTCAATAACCTTTGCAGATTTCCGAAACTCACAATGAGAAGGTTCACTTGTAAAGTTTTAAAAACAAGCGCTAATGCGCTATTTACACCTAAACGAAGCTAAACAAAAGACTTTACAAAGCAGCTACCGCATCCGCCTTTTAACTGGCTAAGCTGCCTCATTGATGACTATTGCCTAAGTACATACGTGCTCATGTCGAGGGACCAGTGTGGACACAGTAACATAATATCACCCACTTGTAGCCGTTTACCAGTGTGTTTTACTGATCTACTTGTTTGCTAAGCAGATTAAATGTCAGGACATCTTATACGCGCAATGTAAATATTGTCTTTCCTATATCCTTAATTGTCGTTATGTACAAGCATTGTTTTTTAGTGTTTTTGTATTTGCGTTGTATAAGCAAAGAGATCCCATTGGGTAAAAGTGCATCCGAAAGGACCCCACTGATAAGATTTGCGTTGTATGAATGGAACACTTAATTAATTTAAAACTTTGAGGTCAAAATGAGTTTGCCACAAGTATTTCTGAAAGTTTAACAATTCTTTACATTCCTTCAAGTATAAAAATCATCTCTTGTACAATTTTCTAAGTAACTTTCAAAATCTTGAAACATGTCTTCAGAGAATTCATCCCCTGTTAAGAATCCTGATATAAATTATAAAGAAAATTCAAATAGAGTAACATACAAATCCACGCATCCTTACTTCCTTACTAATATTATAAATGCGAAAGTAACTCTGTCTGTCTGTTACGCTTTCACGCTAAAACTACTGGACCGATTTAGATAAAATTTGGTACAAAGAAAGTCTGGAGCTTGAGAAAGGATAGGCTACGTTTTAACCGACTGCAAAAAAGGAGGAGTTTCACGCAGACGAAGTCGCGGGCAGAAGCCAGTAATAATATACTATTGTCTAAGATAATCGTGAGAGCGTTATTAACTGTTACAAGAGTTATACTAACAGATTAACTTCTGTATCTTATCAAACAATGAGGCGCTAAAACGTTGTCTTGTGACATCATAAAATAAACAGTACATGTGCCCTGGCGATGTTTGTATGACCTAAAAATGTGCATATACAGAGCGTATACAATGAACGACATATGGCTGTTATGGCACCGATATAGTCCTTGGCATATTGGAATATGCCCAAAATGAGATGCCACTTGATTAAATAAAAAGGGAACTAAGGGAAGGGAATTGTATATTCAATAACTTATGCAGGAATATGCGTAATCCCTACATTTTAATCTAGTTAATACATCTCTTGACGACCCGAGGTGCTACCTCCCACTCGGAGACCCTTAGGTAGGTCAGGACTAAACCCTTAACAAAATACAGTCTTTGAAGCTTCTCATCAGGAAGCTCGCCTACCTTTCGGTTTTGCAGTAAACGCCTACCAGCTGACCAAATGCGCGTCAGTATTCAATAAAAAAGTGTTATTACCTTCCGCGGATGAAACTTCTAGGTTTACAAGCTTTAGTTGCTTCCCATCTGGAATCTCGTACCTATAGTTCAGTGTTCCAGTAAAGTCCCACAGCAGGACAACTACACTTCAGTGTTTGACACAATCAAAAACAATCAAGCAGTATTGATCTAGTAGATGAACCCCCAAAGTTTCGTATTTCACCCACGCGGAATTGGAAACTATGTAAACTTTCAATTATCTCGTGAGATCTTTATGTATTTTAGTGATGAATAATATAACTTACTGGAACCCGAACCACCATAGAAGACGAATAAATTGAATTGTGAAAAAAAAAGGTTGCATCAAATTTTAACAACCGGTAAAATTCCTCGTTGATGCTCCGTGCGAAATAATGCTCAATGGTTATAATTTAGGGATAAGAAGTACGGCACACCGCCATCTTTAATTGTACTGAATCATCAATCAATTATTTCCTACTATTTATTATTATCTTTGAAGTATGATACATATTATAGTGCAGTAGGTAACATGTATTTGAAATTTTTGAAATGATTAACATCTATTTATTTACGAACGGCGTGTCTCTCCTTCGAAAATTTAATAAAAATTCTTCGTGTTGTTCTTGAGATTTAATCATCTGAAATCCATAAATACCTACATAATATTAATAATAATAAGGTGATACAACTTCTCTAATTGGTACTAATATAATAAACAATTTAAGTAGAGATCAAAGTAACTTTTTGATTCAAATACCGAGTTTGTAATATCAATATGACACGCCTTGCCGATAGCAACAAAAAAGTTCAAAAAGTTCACCTGTACTCTTGTTGGTGTGTGTTGGAAACTGGTTACAAGCATACATTTCACAATATAATAATATAAACACCTACATTATTTTGCATATTTACTTATCGTATTGCGGATTCGCGGTATTTATATAATTGCTTGTTTTATTGTTTTCCGCATTACTCGAGGTTAAATTATGATAAACAAATTTTGTATATGGTAATTCTTAAGGTCATAGTTTAAATAAATATTGCTAATTATATAATAGGATAAGATGCTATGTGGATTGGATATTTATAATACAGTTTGAAGGAATCACTATCTGGAAATCTATGCTAAACATTACGACGCTACTTCGACGCTCATAAGTCTGACGTTGATTTCTTGGAGTGGCGTTGTGTCAGTGATCTGCGTAGATCTCTAGGGCTTTTTCACTAGAACCATGACACTTGTCACTAGGATCCCAAATTTATAAGATACACTAGCTTCTGCCCGCGACTTCGTCCGCGCGGAACTCCTCCTTTTTTACAGTCGGTTAAAAAGTAGTCTATGTCCTTTCTCAGGCTCCAGACTATCTTTGTACCAAATTTCATTTAAATCGGTCCAGTAGTTTTAGCGTGAAAGCGTAACAGACAGACAGACAGACAGACAGAGTTACTTTCGCATTTATAATATTAGTAGGGATTGTGAACAGGGATTGCTAGAACTCTCCAAACAAACTCTTTTATACCGGTAGCTTTTGTCTCCATTTACGATGAACATTGCATCACCTGGCGTGTTTTAATGAATGTATGATTTTGATATTGAAACAAGCGACAACCCCGTCACGTGTGTAATTAAATCGCCTGTTTTGTAACTCACCACATTACTGAAACTGATTAAAAGCGGACATACAAGTTAATTGACTGTTAAATTGACAATACTTACTGATTTAAAATCATTCCGGTTTTTATTGAATTTATAACAGCTGTCGACAGTACAGTTGTGTTTCATGATTTACTTACAGTGTATTTATACAATTATAAAAAGTAGTCCGAGAGGTACTTATATTGATACTAGCTGCCCCGGAAAACGGTCTGCCCCTATCCTAATCACCAAGAGGTATGACATACTTATGCCTATTTTTAAATCTATTCTCATACCTACCTCATACATACAAATTTGATGAAAATAGGTTAACCCGGTTCAGAGAAGTGCGACCGTAAACACCTCACTTTTATATAATAGATAATTCTGTTTTACCCAGCTTTTATGGTTTTGTCTATATAGTTACGTTTTAAGAAATGTATTTTTAATGCTGGCAACAGACTGAGGTGACAAGAGTCTAATGCTAGAATTGGGCACAGTTATTTCATGCAAATGTAATAATATTACAATAGCGATAACATCAAAATTGCTGTTTATCTGATATCAAGAGTAAGATTGTCTTTATATGAATTGAATTTACTAAAATCTAGATAGTTTTAGGATTTGCCGTTTTAGCATTTTGAAACAAGCTAACTGGATGATTTACAAACCAAAACCCTTAGACAATCAAGACTAGGTAAATATGTACTTAAATTTATATCAATTCAACCTATATTGCTCGGTTCAGATAGTTTATTCGATGTCGTGTTCTGCCTGACTAGTTCGCATAAATAAAAGTTCACATAAAAGACGCAGTCATGCATGCATGACTCCAGTCGATTCCATTTATAATATGCTTTAAAGCTTTGCTGTGGATATTTGTGAAACGTGGATTTTTATACAAGTTAAGAGTATTCAATTTATTGTAAGGATTACGTTGTGTGTTTTGATTCTATTTGGTGGTGTATTTATTACTCCCTACCACACGTATATACAGTAACATTTTTGATTGAACACCCAATGCATACGTAAACAATTTCTTATATAATATATATATATATATATTTATCATTGATGCGCAATGCGTAAATTACCTAAGACATAATTTAAAGAAAATTACACATTTAAAACGAATGATGTGCCAAAATACAATAGGAGTTTATGCTATTACTGTTTTAAGACTTAACAAGATTTCACTGAGTATAACATATAATATAAATGACAAGTGAAGATATCCTCAGTACTACTTATATGTGAACAAAGCATCGTTTAATATTTCAACGGGAGTTGTGACGTAAAGCCCACGAGTAAGAATTGTTAATTAGGCATTGTGCTAGATTTATATCTATTTCAATGCTGCGTTTCTGCAGTAATTATTGCCATATAAGATTTATAACTTGCCTTACACAATATAGTTGCACGAAAGAAAAATCAATGTTTTGTTTAATATGGAAAGGGGGTCATAATTAGTATTGAAGTCAGTAAGTATTGCGTTATATCTCTTTGTAAATTGTTCATGTCGTATTTTACAAATAACAAGAAATTAAATAATAAATATTTGAAGCTTTCCATACACGTGATTTTTATCGTTTTTTTTATAAGTAAGGCCGGTTTTTGTGTTTAAATACAATACTAGTCTATATAAAATTAGTTCCCGATCTGAAACGTGTATTGTGCAGGGCAGGCCTAGTCTACACCGTGCCAAGTCAACTAAATAAATTCTGTCCACTGGCGCATGGCTTGGCAAATGACTCGGTGGTTTGCCTTCGGCATAATCGTTTTGTGCTGGGTATTTGTACAGTACGACACGCTATTCCTAGCCACTGTGCCCTTTCCACCTGTGTTTCTTTGTTTTGCCCACTTGCATAGCCGGTGACATTTCGACCGCCGAGCGCTGATTCAGTTGTACAAGTTCGTGACCCAATTCAGCATTTCCATTGAGAGTTTTCCAACTAAATATACAGTAGCCTCGTACGTCAGTAACGTGCCTGTTTTGATTTGTAGGTTTGAGTCCTATTTCAGTTTTAAATTCACCTTGACAGTGACTGATCGATAAAGAAGCATTCACGTTTGCATTTGTTTACATGCCCGCATCGTCGTCTCAACCAGATATCGACGGCAATAAAATAACTAAAATATTGGCGTGTTCATGATTCCACGAATGAACCATGTCGTCAGCGACCGTTACATAAATCTTAATCAACAAATTTGTCTCGCTTCTGAAGAATGCTACAGTTTAAACTGGCATGAATCGGTGACCTTAGCTGTATTAGCTTCGACTTGCGTCACTGTTAGCAGTTGATATCGTGCTAATGGTGTTTATTAGCAGTTGCGTGACTAATAAGCCTAACAACCTGTCACGGCACAGGTGACCACTCTACATATTGTCACACATTCGCAAATTATCTCGCGATCCACTTTTCTGTCCGCAACAATGAGGCCGCGAATGTTACAAATAAAGTATCCACAGCTCCAATTAGCGTGGGACACGAAATATTTTAAGTAGCAATTTGAAAAGCCGTAATCTCGATAATTCATTACGCTGTTTCACATATGTTTTTATATGTGTATGAGCTTGATTTGTTTCTTTGGATGTTATTAAATTTAATTAGCAGTGAGAGTTTGCCGCTCGATCCACAATTTTGAAACTAGCGACTAGGTATAAAGATTTGTAAAATAAAAAAGTTGGCAAAATAAAGGAAACTCAATATAATAATAGTTGTCTTTAGTTCAGCAAGATGCTTAGGTACCTGTCTTTGTTACCTGCTCTTGTATCGTTGAGTACACTACTAAGGATAGAAACCCGCGGCCTTACAACCGCGCCGGTTTCCAGTACCGCTTAACAACTATTACAACTTGATGTTTTACAGAGTTGTACTGCTTTTAATCTATTAGCTATTCTTGTACATTACATAATGATTGCATCCGTGTCTTCCTTCCTAGGATTAAACGTTTACGGTTAAATCAATTTGGACGCTATCGTCACACTTTCCCTACCTACAATCTATTTAAATCCACCGTTAATATTAATGGAATTTGATCCTAAAGATTAGAATATTTACATTTCAATCATGGCGGTGTAGACAGATCTATTTAGGGAAGTAATTTTCTTACTACTGTCTCGGTTCTATCTTTAGCTGTAGTCGGCAGATGGTAGTTAGAGTACGATCCCGGAATAGCATTCATTAAGATAAGGGGGGTGTCTTGACCTTGCCGGGGGAGAGGGGGGAAGGGGGTCTCGCGAACCGCAACTTGAGTCACTAACTCGTTCCACGAGAAAGTCGGTGGTGGGTTTGTTACATTTATGATTTATTGAAAACGTTTTGAATCATTTCATTCTTGAATTGTTGAATAGGTATCGTAGTAACAGGAAAAAAAAATGTTGGAAAAACCTCGCACGTTTATTGTGATCCCCCTTATTGATTCTGATACCACAAGAGCTACAATTCGCCAGTCATATAGGTCAGGCTTTACGAATACACATTGAAAATGAAAAAGTTTATTGCATAAGAAACATATAAAGTTGAGAGCAAATAGTTCAGAGATCTGTGCTAGGAAATTTCTGTGTTATACAGTTTAGAATTTCAGAGTGTAAATGGTATAATGAAGAAGAATAACCTAAATGTGCCTGTGTTATAACTTTATCGCTGACGAATTCACAAATCGGGGTTTGTTTGTAAACGATTTGGTAACAAAACAACATAGTAAATCTCTTGTCTAGATTTAGTTGATCCCATAATCTCCCATTTCATCCGAAGGGTCTGCGGTCTGCCCCGCGCGGCACGCACGCACGGTCACTGACTCGCCAACTGGTTGGCTCCACATGCATTATGTTATGTTTTATCTGAACTACTGCCTGCCTCATTTGCTCAGCTGAACGCCATCTAACGAACGGATTCTCATTTCATACAGTAAGTCACTGAAGTATATGAAGCTACTGATGTATGTAAAATGTCGCAGATACGCGCAATTTCCATTCTATGATCGAACGTATTCATCTGTATCGAAATTAACTATTGATATTCATGCCTTAACTGCGGTTGTCTCCAAGTTAACAACTTCCCTATTATGGTACTTACCTAATTGCCCCCTTTGTGTCTGGTTTCTTTTCACCACTTTTTTTTAAGTGATTTCTCTTGTAGGTACCCGTCCCTTAGAAGAAACTGGTCGCGTGAGCTCGCAATGTTCTTAGAGTACCTTCTCTTTCTAGGAAATATACCAAGAAACCTTGCTCTAGAATGTAACGGTGAAATTGAGTACCTATTCAAACGGCTTTACTTTATTTTTAACCCCACACACATACCATTATTCAAAGAGTATCCGGAATTTGTAAAGTTGGTAACGCGTATATTAGTATGTTATGGCCATAATTTTGACGTTAGTAGGTGTTCACAGGTTCGAGCTACTGTCAATAGTCGTACGTGATTCGAATTTCATAATGGGCTGGAGCCTCGAGGAAAGAGATAAAAATCGTTTCAGAAATGTTCCCCGATTACCAGTAGCTGTTATTTTACAAACGGAAGAAAGGGACGTGGCTTATTTACATACTTTATCATAATAATCGGAATATTCGAAATGTATCCAAGCGATGGAAGAGTTGAATGAGAGATGCTAGATCGAGTTACTGATATGTTCACTTTGCGGAAAGTTGCCGATACAAACCACAATACAACATCGCTAATATCCAAGAGAATACAATGGATAGACAAGTTACAAGGGTAACAATAGGTTGGTGAGTGGTCTGTTGTATTGTGACTATAGTTCACTGTCGTACTGTCAACATCTTACCGTAACATTCTTTCTGTAGGAATTAGCAGAATAGTCCCGTGGTCTCTCATTGATTTATATCGTGCTTGCATTGGAAAAGTAATTTATTTTGCATAATATGTACCGTACCTGCAAGGTTATAAATTCTCTTCAGCGTCGTAAACTAGGATCGTCCCCCGTCTCGGCATTCTAGTAATATCAACAAATTGCCTTCATGTCAAGCGACACCGCCGACGCCCCTCGTATATAAAAACACTTATGGCGATATCAAATCAATTTAGCGAAAAATAATGCCTCGAGGGCTAAGTAATATTGCGCAGAATACAAGTCAAAACTGAGATATTCTTTCTTTAAATAGTGTTAAGTACACAAAGAATAAGTTATTCTTACCTCCTTTTAAAACTAGGACAATATTTCTGGGTTCGTTTTGTCTCGTCAGTGATGCGCGACGAAAGCGGTCCACTTGAACGTTTTGTAGGCGTGAGGTAACAGCTTGCTTCGCTCCCATGGGGCGCTAATTCCCTCCGAAGCCCAGCTAAAGACATAATTGCCCTTTCATTGTGAGACCGCCGCACATACTGGTATTTGGTCGATCTAGGGGGACAATATTATTTTTGTGTATAATTGGAATTTAACCAGCGGAAATAAGACAGATATGTTGTTTTAATAATTTTAAAGTCATAAATAAAAGTCAAGGTAGTATTTTACATATTAATTAAAAAAAATGAAATAAAAAAATAACAAAAAAAAAAAAAAAAAATTTTTAATTGTTATAAACATTAATATATTCAATTAAAAATATATAAAATACGATATACCCTATTGTTCATCACTTTCTGACGAATATTCCACAATATACGGTTCCGCAGATACGAACATGGCTATGGTCGCAGGAAAGACTGTGTTAGTTTATATCCTTTTTTTAATCGCACGTCGGGTGCTTGGAAAAGGATCCGAGCTCAAAATAAAATGATTAAAAACATCCTGGTTGCAGCTTTCTCTAGACAATTTTCTGCCGAAATCGGTCCAAAATGTTTATTGCGAGCCTCAGCTGCCTCCTCGGAATGCTGTCCAATCGGTAGTAGAGCTCGTCTGATTATTACCGCACCATGTATCAACACTTTGTGAAGTGTTGGCATCATGGGATGCCAGTCATATAATCGTGTATTAAGACGAGCTGTACCTATTTAAGGCATACTTTCATATTTAATTGGGTCAACTTTGTGTCCACTCGAAATGACTTCCAATATAACCATTATTAACCTGTAAATCAACTCGTAATCAACCCTAGTAATTTCTGAAGCTAAGCGGGGGTGTTTAAAAAAAAATCCTTCTTGTCTTACCATCATTTGTATTTCCTACATTGGATTTACGCATGTCCATTATGTACGTGGTCAGCGACAGGAATTTCAAACGTTTGCTCCAGCCATGATTGGTTAGATTGTTCAAAAATATTACCTTTTAATGAGCTTTAGTTCATCTTTAATTCATATCTGATTTTAAAAAAAAGCAAAATTAAGTTTTAGAGTATCTATTTGATCGTTATCGTATGATCTGTCTGGTAACAGCCGGTTTCTCGAAAAATCCAACCTTTCATCTAAATTAGGCAAATCTTGGTTTTTGAAACGATTAAATAAGTACTGTCGGGTCACAATCTTTTCTTGTAATGACCCTCGTAAACCTAAAACAAACATAGACTATGTACAAGTGACATAAAAAAAAAAATACCTTTTTAAATTATTTTTTTGTGTCATACTAATTAATTAAAAAAAATATCTATCCGGACGAATCCGGACGTGATTTATTTGTTTTTTAAGAAAATATTATATGTAGAATAACTTGTAATAAAAATTATAGCCCGATATATCCCGATACATGAACAAAAATGTTAGTTAATAAGAAATTGTGCCCAAATTCGAGTATTAAATTTACTTATTTTTGTCAGTTAGATTATTAATATGTTAATCCAGTTTAACGTATTTTTTTTAACACATTACTTGAGTTTCTTACCTGCTTTATTAGGATCCATCACTTTAAAATTATAATTTTAACTAGAAGATTTAAAAACTATGCTTCAAAGTTAACACTTTTAAGAGCGCTTTGAGAATAGATAAGTGCACGTGACAAAACAATCGAATTCCCATTGACATTACTTAATCAGGAAGCACTCGGGGAGGGAGGATGCACCGGGGTAGTATGGACAAGTTCGTTACCTTTACCTGGAATTGATTTTTAGGGGTGTAAGTGCAATTTAGATTTTAGGACTTATGTCCTCCTAGATTGGCCAAATACCAGTATGTGCGCCGTGCAGGCATGTTTGTTTAGGGGCTATAATTTATTGGACGCTCCCTTTTGCAGTTTACGGTTACGGCGCAAAAATAAAATGAACAGTGGTGTTGATGGATGTATTATTTAAACTATTGCTTTAGAATTTAATGATATGGCTATTGATAACCTCTATATTTAGCTTGTTCTTAGATTAATTGCCAAATACTCGGTCCGTAAACAAGTGCAAATCGATAATATCGAACAAACGAAACCAATGCAAAATTGGGTATAATTTACATAAGCTAATGAAAAGTCACTTGTCTATTTAATGCTGCTTTCGCGTAGCACTGCGCTGACTAGTTGGAGTGTTAGCTTAGTTTGTTACGGATATGGGAACTGTAGACGCGTGTTGAATCCGTTATGATTGTTTTATTTCATCTGCATTTATTAGTACACACTACTCTTAGGAAAAAGAACATAACATTCTTACTTGTGTTCACTCCTCAAGAATTTGATCTCCATAAAAAGCGTTGAACTACTTTTTACATAACATAGTTTCATGGTCACGGTCGCAGTGCACATCAAACGGTGCACTTGACATGTGCACAAGCACAAACATATGGCTTCTTTATCATTCCACTTGAAACAACCCGCTGTCTGCACTCAAAACAATCTACATGTCTATGCCACTTTGTGTTGCACTCTCAAAGCATTCTTGCACAGGAATAGTCACTGTTTTTTTGCGCGTATTAATTAACGACCGTTTTGCTGATGCATATGATTATAGTAAAAGTTAAAGCTGTAGGTTTTGAATAAAACATATATAAAAAGGGTCAGGTTAGACAAAAATAAGGTAAAGGGCGTTGTTAAATAATTTATAGCATTTCTTTTTTCCGATTATTTTTATTTCTAGCTTAAAATAGGTATAATGTATATAGCTGTTTTTTTTTGAAAATGCATGAAAGTGCCTAATTTATATACCGTGCTGTTATTCAACAAAAAAAAAACTTACTTGCATTGATATATGTAAGTACTCCAAATTCATCAGATTCTAGATAAAATTAATTATACATGTACCTAAAAGCTTTAGATAAACTTTCAAACGTTTCGTGTGATTTATTATTATTTTAAGCTTTTGGTTATCAGAGCTTTTTCAACGTCTAAGACCAAGATAATCTATGGCACACAGTTTGATGACTATTTTCGTTCTTCTCAAATGAACTTTTATTTAAAAGCGTATCAAATCTCATTAAGCTCGTTAAAATTCATAAGGCCGTTGCCCCTTGTTTTAACAACAAGAAATCTACAAGCAATTCACTTATTATGATAACACGTATATCAGACTTGTGTACGCATTGCGATGTTATATATAAGTATATAATATATGTCCGTCTGGTCCGATCGCACCGCTTCCATACAAACTGCCTCATTGATTAGGGATAGGGTTGCCATTCGTCCGGGTTTTCCAGGATTTATCCTAGTTTAGAAGGCGTCCGGGAAGTGTCCGGGTTTGATAGCTTTTATTTTGGTTTCAAAAACTATAGATCCTGGTCTATGGTGATGTGTCCGGGTTCTAGACTTCAATCCGGGGATTTCACGCGGTTTGTCCGAGTCGCCATTTATTTAGGTTTAAAGATGGCAACCCCTAATTAGGGATGACTAAAAAAACTTAGTAGCTATAAAAAAAAGTATTATGTGGGCAAGACAAAGTAATATCTTTTTGAATTAACGATAAACACAGCGAATCAAAATACATATCTGGAATTGACGCTAGCTAACGAAAGGTCACTTGTCTAGGGTTTAACTTTAATTTTCTGCGAATAGAGTCAAGACATATATTACCTATTATATATAGCAGCGGGCGATAGTGTAGGTACCTATAATGCATGGTTATAAAGATATAAAAGTGATACCTATCTCAGTAATTTATACTATACTAGCGACCCGCCCCGGCTTCATACGGGTGCTATAAACCTTCCTCTTTAATAACTCTATCTATAAAAAAAATCGCATCAAAATTCGTTGCGTAGGTTTAAAGATTTAAGCGTACATAAGGATATAGGGACAGAAAAAGCGACTTTGTTTTATACCTACTATGTAGTGATACTAACATGTATATTTTCCTTTGGAGTGATACATTTTGCCCTCGTCTACCCCCATTCTTTACTCGATTTAACCCTCGTTATCGATGTGTGGCGTCGACGGATATTGCATTTGTTTTATTTGTAGGAAGCTATGCTCCGCTGCTTAATTGAAATGAATTGCCAATTTACTTATCGGTTCGTGCAATATCGTTTGTTATTCATTTTTCAAGTGGCAGCTTCAATTAAGTATGGGCGTTTCATGTCTTGAGATTTTTTTATTACTGTCTCATGATGGCCAAGCTACGTATATGACAGTTTTAATAGTCAAAAAATGTCTCTTAACGCCCAGATAATTAACTAATTATACAAATGATTGAAATTACCCACCGGATAAACAATATTTAATATATTAATAGATTATTGTTTCTTTCTACGTTAATAGTTGTAAAATGCTTATTCAAAAGTTATTATAATATAGTGAAAAAATCTGTAGTAGCTAGGTATATAAAAGTACAGCATATCATTTTGAAATTGCTACATTGACAAGGTTGCATTGTTTGCTTTCATAATTACTGACATACACACGTACTTATTTTAACACTTGAAGTGTACGCAATTAGTATTTGACGCAATTGCAAGACACTGAGCGGAACAGAATTGGACTGACGCCTAAATGTTTACGTCTATACGTTTATGTTAATAAGCGAAACTCCCTCTATGGCGTACAATGTTTCATTAGTTCGCGATTAATATTCAATCAAAGTGAAAAACCGGTCTCTACGTAACTGGGTCAACACATGCGTCTTATTATTATCGGCGAGTCCATTGAACGTGCCGTTTGGTGTGATATAAATTTCTTCAATGTCGCATCGTTGGTCCCTTTTTGGCCGCAGTCCAGAATCAAAATCGGCCTTAATTTACACGCTGATTGTTGGAGAGTCGCGCGGAATCTCTCTTGTTCGAAGCGGTTCTGCGACCCGCACCGGAAATATGAGCCCATTGTGTGTTGTGACCGTCTGCTTCACTTTTTATTCCTGTTTGTTTATATATAAGTATGTACTAGCTTTTGCTGGCGACTTCTTCAGCGTATGTTTAGTTGTTTAAACGATACCTTCATAAATTATAGCCTACTAGCTTCTGCCCGCAACTTCGTCCGCGTGAAACTCCTCCTTTTTTGCAGTCGGTTAAAAAGTAGCCTATGTCCTTTCTCAGGCTCCAGACTTTCTTTGTACCAAATTTCATTTAAATCGATCCAGTAGTTTTAGCGTGAAAGCGTAACAGACAGACAGACAGACAGACAGAGTTACTTTCGCATTTATAATATTAGTAGGGATGTGTTGTTCTGGTGCTTATTATGCATTATATTAGTGTAAGTTATTATTATATAATACATTCAATATTTTTTACGTGAAAGAGTATCAAACATACATCCAGACATTCATACAAAATTTCGCGTTTATAATATTAGTAAGGATAACTAGTTTCGCCCTATTAAAACACAGAGAAAGAATATGAATTGTCTTGAGAAACTATGTAGGTACATCTTTTTTCACCTCCGAAATATGTTTTCAGAATTCATTCATTCCTATAAAACCTTTTTTTAAATAAACAAGGAGGTATTCAATTATAATAATTGCAAATATTCCGTTTAAGAATGTACAGTTTCAACACAATTTAACGATACCGTTTCTCTTTTTTCAGGTACGTGTCGAACGTGAGATACGGCGGTGGTACCGTAAGAACTGAACTCACTTTCCCTTAGTTTCTTGATTGTCTGAAATGTATTGTCTCGTGGAATTGCAAGGGTCAGGTATGCAGTGGCCGACATCCGCAGAGGTCGTGTCGGGGCTTGAAAGCCTCCTCTCAGGAGGCTCGCCACCCGTCCGGTTTTGCAGTAAAGGCGCATTAGCTGGCCAACTGCGCTTCAGTGCCTTCAGTATTCAGTTAGAAAATTGAAATTAAAAAGGTCGTGTCGGTCACCCTCATCCGTCATGTAGTCATTACGTGCGTGCCAAGTTTTCTTAACCGCACTTTACTAGATTTTAAATTTTAATCAGTGTTTAGTGTGCATATTCCGGTAATCTTAAAATACTTTCCGCGAGAATTTAGACTCATTTTGGAATGTTGTCAACTATAAACCGATTTAATTTGCGTGTTTATTTTTTTGGCTGACGTTTCGAATACTTTACAGTTCCCATATTCGTAGCACGACTGAGTTGACGATAGTCGATATTTTACTATATATTTTATTATATTATCTATACTAATATTATAAAGAAGAAAGGTTTGTTTGTTTGTTTGGATTGAATAGGCTCCAAAACAACTGGGACGATTTGAATAATTCTTTTACTGTTGGAAAGCTACACTATTCTTGCGTGACATAGGCTATAAAAAAAGGGATCCGGGCGAAGCCGGGGCAGGCCGCTAATATATTATAATTCAATTAGCGTTAGATTATAATCACTAAAGCATCAGAAATTATCAATTAGATGCATTATTTTCCAGTCCCATGATAACTTGTGGCTTTACTGCAAGATATATAATCTACTAGCTTCTGCCCGCGACTTCGTCCACGTGGAACTCCTCCTTTTTTGCAGTCGGTTAAAAAGTGGCCTATGTCCTTTCTCAGGCTCCAGACTTTCTTTGTACCAAATTTCATTAAAATCGGTCCAGTAGTTTTAGCGTGAAAGCGTAACAGACAGACAGACAAACAGACAGAGTTACTTTCGCATTTATAATATTAGTAGGGATTTGAATTATATATTAATGTAGTCATGTCACTCTTTTCTCAGAATTTCTTCATGTAAATGAACTACGGTCTGACATTGAGTGACTCATACGAGTGCGTATATTGACAACTAAAACACTCACCTACTGATGTATGTCAAGATATACATATATATATAATGTACAAGAGAGAAATTTGTTTAGTGCAATAGAAACGCCAGTTTATATAAAGGGAGTTTCCTTCAGTCTTATAAATTAAATAATCTAGATTTTTCGTCGCAAATTAACGTGACTGTAAAAAAATTACGAGGGCGAAATCAGGTATTTCTTAATATTCATATATCTTATATATTAATAACTTCAATGCCTTTTTCGACTCAACGAATTATAAAAGAGCTTTTTATCACAGATGTACGGCACTTTACTAGTTTCATATCTCATAAGGTTTTATTAAATTACTCTACAAGTATAATCAGATTATTTTTACAACAAAACAACATTGAGAAGATTGTAATCACTTGAGAGTACCGCAGGTGATCTAAGCAGTCGAAGGTTGTTTGTCATAGTATAGGAGGTACGTAATCGTCTAAAAATATATACATTACCTATTGAATATGCAAGTAGTGTCACATACATAGTACTAACTTATTGTTCATCGCCCTTAATAATCAAATGAGCGTCTTTAAACGAATTTCTAGCAAACATTAGACATTTTGTCGACATAATACCTATTGATAACGTTGACGACAAGTAGGAAATTTGTCGTGTCGATATTGTATCTTTGGCGACGTGAAAAAATAAGAGACGACATCGACATGATAAGATTTCTCGTTGTCGACAACGTTGGCGATTTTTGACAGATCACCGCGAGAATAAGACGAGATGACTCGACAATTAATTATAGGCGCTCTGGGATCTCTTTAGTATTTGCAAGGTCTATAACTTTTAATTGTAATCATTAACCTAACCTCTACATGAGCATGGTGACGTTTACTCGGGGTCGTCTGCAATATAATTATCGTTAGTCCTGTAATTTACTCTTGTATTGATCGTCTACTTTATCATAATTAGGTGATTACGTCGAACCTTAGAGCATAAACAACTGGAGAGGCCTTCGACAGACGTTCCCCTCTGCCAAGGTATAAGATAAATTATCTAACGCGTTTGTAAAAACTGTTTTCAAACCGCTCACTTTGACAGTGTCACAATCGAAGTCAAAGAGAAAAGAGCTCCCGAAAAATGTCTCCCTGCGCTAAAATAAGTCGTAAAAATCCATCCACTGCATCAAATATACAAAAAAATAGTATTTCCTTTCATATGTAGGTATTTTTTTTGTTCATTAATTGTTATTTTAGAAATAATTATTTTATCGATTCAGGTATCGATTGCATTTTTATTCGTTTAAAATCGTTTAAAAATCTTTATGATAGTCTATGGTCACCATTGACTAACGGCACACATGTATAAAAAATTTGCAGAGTAGTGTATCCAATACTAGGCGCTAATTCGTTTGAATTAAAAGCGATAATAGCATCCAAAATCAAAATTCGGTTAGAGATGTACTTACTGGATAATATAAATATCGATGAATTTACAGTACAGATGATAAGAAGTACCTACGTATATATCCGTATTAGGTATTATTTTGTTAAAATATTTCTATTTCGTTATCCGATTTTCAGCTTGGGATTCAGTAGTCTACTTATTTCTCCAGCTCTGCAGTAATAAACATTTGCCTATTTTTTCATGTTAGATATATTAGGTAATTGTAATTATTTAAGCTAAAAGAAGTTTACTTGTTTGCTGAACTACGTAGCAACTGACGTTTAATTCTATAATACTATGAATTAAAAAAGTAAGTACACAATTATGTATGAAGTTAAAATTATTATATTTAAATATAAATTGGTTGATCCGCCATTTTGTGTCAAATATAGATAAATGTATCGACAGCCACTTAATCAAGCACTATGTAATCGGTTCAAATCGGTTGCACACACATGTAAAACTTGTGTACGGACCTGTCGTTTATAATAATGTTTTTGCTAGTGTGAATAAATTCCGCCTAGTGTTGACAGTTTCTATTAGTGTGCGTGTGTAACGATGAGAATTATTTTTACATCAGTGTGCAGTTTTTTGTATGTGTTCCTACCTCGTCCCCCGCTAAAAGTGGCTAAAAAATTTGTATGACAAATAGTGTCAAAGGCCTCTCCAGTTGTTTATGCTCTAAGCGTCGAACACAATTTATTTATTGGCATATAAGCCTATCCTAGAAAGCAATTAAGGTATATTATTGTCAATACATAGTATAAAACAAAGTCGCTTTCGCTGTATGTCCGTATGTATGCTTAGATCTTTAAAACTACGCAACGGATTTTGATGCGGTTTTTTTTTAATAGATAGAGTGATTCTTAAGGAAGTTTTATAGCCCCCGTGTGAAGCCGGGGCGGGTCGCTAGTAATGAATAAAGCGTAAAGTAAAACATGAAACATGGCCATATGACAAATACCAGATAGTGTTAATTTAAGTTATGTTAAGGCAATAACTGATTTCTATGGGCGCTTTGCTTTAACGGGTGACGTCAGTTGGTATGGATTTCTTGAATGCTAATCGATTAGAAATACGTGAGAAATGTTTAAGTATCTTAGATACTTCGTTATTTAAAATGTAAATACTTTATTTGATGTTAATCTTACAAGGGAAAGGTGTTTAACCTTTTAGATTTCACTCGATACTCACCTGACGAGTTTTTGCTGGCAAAATATTTTAAATACATACATTTCTTGCGTTCAAATGATGATTCATAGCTATTTTTATTACCAACTTGCAGGAAACACGGTCTGCTAAAAAACTAAACAACGAATTATTTACTGAAGAAATTATGACTTCATACCACACATGGAATGGTGTGCCAAAGAAAGCTATGTAATCCCTACTAATATTATAAATGCGAAAGTAACTCTGTCTGTCTGTCTGTTACGCTTTCACGCTAAAACTACTGGACCGATTTAAATGAAATTTGGTACAAAGAAAGTCTGGAGCCTGAGAAAGGACATAGGCTACTTTTTAACCGACTGCAAAAAAGGAGGATTTCCACGTGGACGAAGTCGCGGGCAGAAGCTAGTTATGTATAAGTAAAATATATTTCAATCAATATAAGGTAAAACTCTCATTACATTAGCTAGGCTACCTATCAGTGACGTCATTCCTTTGAAAAATAACATGATTTTATACCTGACTCAAAGTGTATTAGACTAGGTTGCAGACTCAATAATAGCTATGACGTAGATATGTTGGTACTCCGCGCTTCTGCCTGCGACTTCGTCTGCGCAAAAATTTTATTTTACAGAATTTAATATATTATTATGTGTAGCTCTAACGCTGTTTGCAACGCAAGCCAGACAGTTATCCTACTTCCTTGACAACTATCGTTATATTTTAGATAATTTACAATCACAATATATCTCTATAAATTATAGCTTATTAGTTGTTCTGATGTGTAAGCAATGTTATTGTGAAATTTCATCAAAATCCATTCAGTAGTTTTTGCGTCAATGAGTAACAAACATACTTATATCCAGACATCCGTCCATACATTCTTACAAACTTTCGCGTTTATAATATTAATAAGGCTTATGTAGCTCTATCGTAACATAAAGTTAGTTTGTCTCTTAGTCCCGGAAGAGATTGGAAAAGTTATTACGGATAGAATCTTACGCTGACTCGTCGTCGAGCTAAGTTCTTGATTAAGTTCCTGTATTAAGGCATCAGCCTTATGGACTGTATCTCGGAACCATCTCTTGTTAACTATCCTTCGCGCTAATACCGCTGTGTAAGTTACGATTTTCGATTAACTGAGCATACGACATACGTAAACGTGTTACTTTTTCCTTAGGATATCTTTACTATTGAATTGTGTTATTTATGAACATTGTCACCCACATCCAGGTTAGGGCATGTGTTTTGTGCGATAGTATAGCACTTAGAATGAAATAACTATAACTTGCGTATTTTATTATATTAGCTGACCTTTCGAAAACTTTAGTTCCCATATTCGAAGCATGACTTAGCCGACGATAGTCTAAAGCTTTAGAGTTGGGTCCGTTATAGTAGTCTTATTTCAATGTGTAATAAGAGTAATAACCGCAAAGGCATCAGAAATTATTATTTTTTCCATTTTCGGTTTTAACCTTTCAGCTAGTTATGCAATACTTAGTTTATATTTCAGCATATATACTGTACCTACCACCCGTTCTCTTTCACGATTGTATTCGATTGTTCTTGGCCTCCTTTCTCAAACTTGCTTCTGAGGTTTGTTATCGATGGAATGTGTTCATATTAAATAATTTATTAGTGACGTCATAAGTTAATGATGTGATCCATTAATGATTAGCTTTATGATGAAAAGTGAGGAGTTCTCACAAAGATCATAGTTCATCGTGAATTGGTGTATCTAATCCAAAAATAGTACAGTAGGCAGACGGATGGCCGCCGACTAGGTCCTAAATATCACTAGGCCACAAGATAATATTGGAAATATTACTATTTATACGTATGAATTATTTGTGTCCTTATCTTATCTTTATATGTGTAGGATTGCGTATTATTCCATTAAGTAGCCAGGCTCGTCTGCCCAATTTCTTATATGTTCTTGACCTTATTAGTAGACAGTCTGTAGTCTCGTTGTTATTATCAGTGTTTGTTTCTATTATAGTATTGTTTTCGCTTATTAGTGTTCTTTGTCTATCAAGTTCATTACCAAAAATAATTGGACACGTATTATTTTCTTTTCTCAAACATGACATGTTTGTGACGCGACGTTATGGTACAATTTTTACTATAACGTGACGTCAGCAGCCCCCATTCCCGAACTTCAAAAGCGCTTATCTATTTAGTTTTCTCTACCCAGTCGTCTTCCTATTGCTCGCATATCTATGCCGATACTAAAAGGTTAATCATGTTACATTATTTGACTGTACATTATCTAATCAGGATATTAGATTAGTTCACTGTTTACTCTATAATGAGGTGGAGCTGCAAACGAGTGTAATTTTGTAAATTGTGCATCACGAGTTACCGCTCGTCGGTGATTGTATAACATTTGATTAATGTCATTTTTCGCACTGTAATTTGCAAATAGAGAGTTTACGTCACAGTACCATCATTTCCATAGTTGCTAGGCGCTGTTGAAATTAAACAGCGAACATCTTGAACTTTTTTTTGCAAAGATTCTTGTTTGTCTTCTAAAGGTCTCCTCTCTTGAACTTGTTAATATACTCTATTGTTATCATTGGCTTCGTCAAGTATACCCTTAATGAAATAATTTCTACCAAGGCCACTGCGGAGTTCTATACGCATTGACATCCATTTGTTATATTTGCGTTAATAGTTAGGAAGAATGCCAACATTGTCTGTAAGGAATTCATATAACATTTTGCTCGTGCCTATTATTTGTCTGACGTTAAATTAAAAGATGAAGACTCTCAAAAGATTTGATTGTCTTCACACAAAAGCGAGCGTCTACAGATCACTTATTGGAAAACGTTCGACCCCTAATGTAGGTTGTATTATTTATAACTTGGCATACATTAGCCAACCCATTAGGCCGATGACCCATCATTAAAGCTTGAGTAATCACCTGGGGCCTATTGTTAGAAATACATGTATAATCATCTATAATATGTAACCGGTTAGGATAACATATATACCGCATTTTGTCGAAACCGTGTTATATTGGCAAAGTGCGTTTCAGGTTTGGATAAACGTCTGCAATTCTTGTAACTTCTCTCTGTGTAATTTTAATAATTACTGTTGTTTTGACACTTCACTTCATGAAGATTTCAAACCTCTATTGAATCATACAGTTTTTTTTAGTCAGGATGTTCTGTTTACGTCAATAACTCCAACCAGATACGATAATAGGAAACCATGTGTTATCAATATTCTAAACAAGCCTGTGTCTAATCTGTTCCTTATATAAAGAAAACGTTAACACTTACCAAAGTGGTTTTCTTGGTATATTTTTAGTCAGACCAGAGCACGGGAACACTTGAGCCGCTTTAAGGGTTTGTTTGTTGGTTCACGTGAATCCGAGTCGCTGTATATGTCAAGTACCTACCGCCCCTTACTTATAATATTGTATAGAACTTTAGTGTCAGTAGTCTGCAGTCTGAAGTTTCAAAACCTAGGTATTTTTAACTTGATATACTTCTAATGCGGTTCGTTGTTTGATCTTATTGGTCTGGGTTGCATGTTTAAAATGTCAAAATGGATATAGAAAGTCCCACCGACAATAGAATAATGAGAGTACTTTATCCAATTTTATTTTGTCGGTTGAGTTGTAATAGATTTGATGTGTTTTATAACTTTCTCCGTGACATTCCCAGACTGGGCTTTGTGACCATTTGTGTCCACTAAGAAAACACAAGCACACTTGCATTTTATACAATCGTGACACAATTACTTACGGATCTGGTCACCGTACGTGAATCTAAACACAAAATACTGCGAAAGTGAATTGATAGGGGGAAAGTCTCAAAGGATTTGCGTGTTCAAGACCACTCTCTACTTGCAGAATTGCACTCTCAAATAATACAGCCAGTGCGTTCCGGTGCATTAAATAAATGAACCGTATACGCAATTAAATAATTCCCTACAATATCTTAAGTCAATAAACGGTCAATTGGTGACGAAGTTGCAAAATAGACGGTTTGCAGTTTAAATTACATGATTGCTCGTTGCATTTGCTCTTGATATGGATTTATGGTCTACACTCAATGGGTGTAGTAAAGATGATTGCTTGGACGAGATTGAAAATATTGCACATGTTGCGGCGATGCTTATTGTGGACTAGTTAAGTGAGACCGCGTGTAAATTTGTTTACTTTTCATTTGGAACCATCGTTTTCAGATACATAATATTATCGAACGCGGCCCCGCCGGCGGGGCGCCTAGTGCGCTGTAGTAAATACATTAAATGTGATTAGGAATTCTTTCCTTAGCTTAGTTTATGGGGGCGATTAAGAATTTATGACATGTCGTTTGTTTACATGTGATACAATGTTCATATTTAGTTATTGTGTTAGTGTATGCATTATAAGGGAGTATTATAGCCCTTATAATGCATGTTTTGTCACTTACGAAACCATTGTCGGAATTATTAAACTTAGTATTCCCGGAGTGTGTGCTAGTAATTTTAAACTTTTTAACTATGTGGGTCACGTGCCGTGCCATGCCATCCAACCCCTCCCCGTTCTATTTTGTCTGCACGCTACAGGCGTTTAACTGTTTTCGAATAGGCGCATGTTTTTGTCCTATGGCTTTTGAATTGAGACGTGCACGGACTGTAAATCTTGATATTGAAAAGCAATATGAAGTAATTTGCATAGTTCTCTCTCGTTTTAACCACTGCTCTCTAAAATAAACGTCTCCCGGTTATGTTTTCATAGATAAACCGATATTTATTACGTGTTAGAGTCAAATAACTAATGCGTGGCGCCACGTGTGTTCGGAAAGTATTAATTAGTTACATGTGGTAGGTGTCTCGTCAAAACTGAGACGGTTATATTTAAATTACTTTTTATGGTGTGTTGTGGCGCATGTATCCTTCTTAATATTGCCCAATATTGTCAGAATCTGTCGGAGGTTAGTCTCTAATAAAGACAACTTCTATAATCACAGACAACATGACGATACAATGCTTCTTAATTTACATTTTATTTCTGTCCACCCAACTGTGAGATCATTCTGAAAGATCAAACCTCAATGGTCATTAGCGATCGCTAGCGGCTTTTTTTTTCCTTGCCCCCATTGCGTTTAGTTCCCTTTGACCTATCAATTTAGATCTACGATGGGGGTCCGATTCGGTTTCAATGAATGCCGTCATGATCGATTGGTCAATTGATAATTCGTCGAACTAGATACTTATATCAAAATCGATGTTATCTTACAATGTCGCAAAGTCGATTACGTAGAGCATTGTCTTTGTATTGACATTATATGAACAAGACAGGTTACTAGACACAGCTTCACTTAATTTCCGTTTCATAGTCTGAGGTACTAATGAAAAAGAGTATAAGTATACTGCACGTAAAGGACTTAATACCTTTTTCACTAGAAACTTAAATATAGAATACCTTTACTGTCTGAATACGTCGCTGTCAATTATACCTATATGGTGTTGTCTAATTTTATTTTTGTTTGTCCGTCTAATAAAACCTTCACTTGTTTCATTTTCAGTGTCTGTGCATATTAGACCCGAAGATCGCATTTAATTTAACACGCTCTATAAACATCCATTCTTTGTTTATAAATCATTGTTACGCAATTGCAGTGATCTGGTATAGAAAGTGAAATGTGACGTAAGGCTAATTTCATCGGGTCACACCGATCAGAATTGTTTATAATGACGGATATAGCGCGGTCAGCCATTACAAAAACTGATTACGCTCATTTCAAAGTTCATGTCATTCGTGTCGCAATAATGCTAAGATTTGAGTTTACATTTTTATTCTTCCATAATAATACGCCAATAACGCATTTCGTAAATTCAATTATGCGTAAAACAGAATTGCATTGTTATTTTTTCTGTCATGTGAAATAACAAGCCGGGTTATTCTCAGCCGCAGTCGAGATTTTCGTTGTTTTATAAATTTCTCTGCCAACTTTACTGGTTTTGTGTTTCGTGCATATTGAAACTTTGCCAATTGAAAAATGTGATCGTTTTATTGGACGTTTAGAAAATTTGCGTATATCGTAATGTAGGTATTTTAAGTTTAAACTGTACTTGTCGTTTGTGAGGCAGCGGCCACGTGTTTGCTATTTTCTTCAGCGTTTATTGCCTGTTATTTATACGATGTGCGACTTAATCGTTGCCCATTAGGGGCTCAGCTTGCATCGCATCTGAACGAGCCGCGCCACAACAAATCACGGATAATAGGTACGGTGTGCCGAAAGGAACATATATTTAACTATTCCGATGGAGAATCGGTCCCGTATAACTATTGCTTATGCAAGTGAAGCAATATGCAAACTTGAAGTCGTCACCGCTGATGATAAAACAAGTATAGATGTTATAATTTCTGATGCCTTCGCGGTATGGTAATATATAGCTTGAGCAGTAATTGCTGGCTCTATTTGTTTACGTCAATAAATTCACTCTTCCCAAAACATTAATACGTACCTACCTAAGCTGAAAGTAGATAGTGAGGTCGTAGGATCAAAACCCTTTGGTGGCCGTGAACATTTCATTCTGCTCGTTCTCCTAAGTTATCTATGTAATACCAGATTCCTATACGGTATAAGGATACGTCATTTTTACTTAATCATACATTTATTAATAACTAGCTGTCCGCCCAGGCTTTGCACGGATCCCTTTTTTATAGCCTATGTCACTCGGTAATAGTGTAGCTTCCCGTCAGTGAAAGAATTTTTCAAACCTGCCAGTCGTTTTGGAGCCTATTCAATCCAAACAAACAAACCTTTCCTCTTTATAATATTAGTATAGATATATATTTCAAAACTGCTATAGGTATTATATAAATGAAAAAAAAAAATAATAATAACAACTTTTAAATAAACATTGAATAAATAAATAAAGTAGAATGTCCACGAAATCGAAGATCAAAGCCAGAGGGTCAGATATAGGGTACCTACAACTCAACTACATATTAGAAAACGCGAGTGTATGACCAAAGAGTTTTATCTTCACAAGTCGATAGTCTAGACGAGATAGCGCCGCTGGACCGCTTCTAACTGCAATTAATCACCCGGAGTGTTACCCCACTTGCTCTATATTCTGCTCGCCGTGATGTAGATGTCACTAAAATGTGTGGGTGGAAAAATGGGCCAAGTCTATCACAAATGATGTGCGGATGAAATAATTGATATATAAGTCGCAGCGGTACCGTATAATACGCTGTAAGTATATTGCAATAAGGTTAACCGATTTGTAATACGGCTGTTCAACGATTAGTAGAATTGTCATTGCAATACATTTTTCAAAAAATAATGAGATAATTGAAAAAGAAAAGAAGGTTAGTAAAGGTTAAGAATGCGGCCCTCGTGAAAATCGAATTGATATCAGAAAAGTAGGTTAGGTAAGTTTAGAACTGTGACAATCCCGCTAATCGATGTATCGTTATTACAGCACCGCCCTGTTTTTAAAACGGCTAGCCGTAATGTAATAATGTACATTAAATGATCCGGCTGTGACATATAAACCAAGATTCGTAGTGTGTAGTTGTTTATCAAACCATAATCATCATCATCTAATTAGCACGTCGGAAAATGTTGTTCTAGCAAGTTTTATTGCTATATTGATCAGTTAATTTAAACAGGTAAATATTGATTTCCGTTTTTAAAACAAATTATGTAAAGTAAATCATAATCGATCATAAACAATTAGTAGACTAAGATATTACTGAGTTGTATTAGACAGGTTAATTATTAATAATCTCAGATGCCTTTGCGGTTATTACACATTGAAATGAAACAACTATACCGGATTTAACTTTAGCGTTAGACTATCGTCAGCACAGTTCTGCTACGAATACGGGAACTGTAGAGTTTTTGAAACATTTGCCAATAAGATAATATACACGTTGTTCAATTTCAGGGTTAAATAATACTTTGACACGTTTCGTGTAATTGAAACCAGTGTTTGTTCGTCATCTTATTCAATTACTGACTTGGCTAGTACTCTGCCGTGTGCCAGCTCTAGACGTCTACCTCGTTCTGATCTCTTTGGAGGTACGATTTACGACGGTGACCTCGATCCACAATTGACAAATATAGCTGCATCTATAAGAAGCATCAGAGTCACCGACTTAGCGAGCTCTTAAAGCATTTATACAACTGCAGAAGCCCTTCAATCCTAATTCTTATGCGAATCGTTTAGCAAATTTCAGAGGAGAGATATCACTACATAGAAAAAGTACACACATATTATGTCAAAATACTTTTTATCGTTACACACGCACACTATTGTAATTATCGGACACATGTGTGCGAAAGATTTTAAATGGAAAATAATGTAATCGACTCATCGATCGATGCTTCTTGCGTAGTAAATACGGAAATGCATGTCTAAAAAACAATTACTTGACATATCAAAAAAAAAATACAGAGAAATGAATAGTTTGATATTATTCGGGATCACTTCTTTCTTTGACATCGGTTGTGCGTCTATCAAAGTGATCAGCTTGAGAACAGTTTTTATGAACGAATTGGATCGTTGTGCCTATACCTGACACTGTAATACTGGAAAAAAGTTCTTATAAAAGTACTAGCGGTTCGCCCCGGCTTCGCACAAATCCCTATTTTTTTTTTTACAAAATATTCAATAGCTTATGTCACTCAGGGTGAACGTAGCTTTCCAACAGTGAAATAATTTTTCAAATCGGTCCAGTCGTTTTGGAGCCTATTCAATCCAAACAAACAAACAAACCTTTCCTCTTTATTATATTAGTATAGATTAGATCGACGTGCCTTAGCAGAGGGGAACGTCTGTCGAAGCGTACTCCTAAAGTAGCTATATGCTCTAAGAGTGAAAGTACACTGTAATGTTACTCTTACATAGAACTGATGACATTCAGATGTTACATTGATGACTTCATCGCGTTCACTTTTGATAATGTGATATTGGTGAAAGGTTCATTACAGATTTACAGCGAAAGTAGATGTTATGTCTCTTAACTAAGATATTTCTATGTCTATATTCGATTTTAACGAACGTTCGTTATCTAAATAGGCATGACTGATTTGGATCACTATTAAAAAAACAAATTAATCGCTGAAAAGAAAGTTTTAGCTTTTGGAGTCTTTGTTAGACTTCGTTAACTTTCATTAGCGTCTAAACGAATTCTTATTTCACTTCTATTTTTATATATTCAGTAATGTTTTGAAAAATTTTTACGTACCACTAGCTGTCCGCCCCGGTTTTGCACGGGTGCCATTATACAAACACTGTCCTAACAAACATAGATGAACACAACAAAAAAAAAAAGAATTATTGCATTTAGTGCAGTCGTTCGGAAATTATTATCTTAACCAAGAAAGTCATTAAAAGCATTTATTAAGTTTAGTTCATAATACGTTTTTCCGTCTCAGAGTACCCATCCAATGCTCCCCGTTTAATTTCAGTAGGATCTTCTTTTATTACCTTCGAGCCTCCGTCTCAAGCCAGCTTTACACCCTTAGAGCTTTTCCCTACGATGAAGAATTCACGCACCTGCATCGCAAAAACCCGTCTAGACAGACATATTAAACGACATACGTGCCCATGTGCATTGGTAAACCCATAAAAACTGTGTCCAATTTATTGTCAACCTTGTTCCTTCCTCCTATGTGAGTATTACCCAACCAGCCTATTGTTTTATTTATCTACGTCCAACGAGAGCTGACCATTTCTGTAATGACGTGAGTTCAGTTTTGGGATATTCCGAACGGTGACTTTTTTGAGTTGACTGTATGGATGCTCTCGTTTGGTCGCATATGGTTCAATATCGCTATTAACTAGCGATTTTCTCGGGTATAAAGGGTCGTATCGATGCAGTCACGATGCACAATGAAGGTGCACCATGATTATTGATGATGAAGTATCGCTACGTCATCGCTACTAAAAGTTGTTGCGCATTTTTCATGTCAAGTGCAGTGTTTTGGAGGCATTATATTACGATTTGTTTCGCCTTGGTTACGCCAATATGTCAATGTGTGGGTGTTATTGCGTAGTTTACATAGTTGAGAGAACGAAGTTATGTATTATTAATATTATGTTATTTTTCCTTGAACGTTTGTGTCATTAATGAATTTCTGTTACTATCGACAGTACAAAAAAGGAGGCCTCTTTACCTCGTTGGTACTTACTAATTATTCTTTAAGAAATTATTAAAATAATAAATATAGGTAATAAAAAAAGGGAAAGTTTAGTGGAATTGATTAAGTAGTTTTGAACTGAGTTATATCTGAACAATCAGATGGAAGTTGATATGTTTATGATTTGTTGAGAAGGAAAAAAGAAAATGTAAATCTTTATTAAGTAAATGGGACCCGAGGTATACCTACACGTCAATACTTACTACCTTTTTTCAATTAACAACTACAATTTGGCACAATAATCAATATTCTTAAAATTCAAATCAAGCTTTTATGGTATATCAGTGTGCTTTGGTACCGTAATAAAACAGAATTAAACTTGCATAATCATTGCCGCGAGAATCTGAGCACCATACTTCCACGAGTGAACTTTGAAACAATTTTCTCAAGAACCTAAATGGCCTGAGGCGTATCCACTAGAATGTTTGCTATTACTTCATTGTCTAGACAAGGAGGGCCGGTGTCTTCTCCCGGGGGGAATAGGTAGCGGACCGCAAATTGTGTTAGCTACTACCAAGCTGCTAGACCGTAGCGGCGCGGCGTGTGCATTGTTGTCGGTCTGTTCCGAGTTAGGTCTCACTCTGTGTTGACACGAGGTGATATATATATATAGGTTGCAAAAACATACTTAATAACCAGTTATTACTATGGTAGTTAGACGTTAAGAGTTTATCTGTTAAACGTACAAAATGATTTATATGACCGAACCCGTCATTTTAAAATCCGAGCCATATGTGTGCATACATAGCTGTCATTATAATCGTGTATATATCCCCCCCCCTCTCTACATGATGTGTTATTACGTAGAGATTCATTACAAAATTCGTATTTAGCTATAAAATAATCTAAGCATATTCTTTAAGCGATGAGTTAGGAACTTATAGTGTCTACTAGCTTCTGCCCGCGACTTCGTCCGCGTGGAACTCCTCCTTTTTTGCAGTTGGTTAAAAAGTACCTAGCCTATGTCCTTTCTCAGGCTCCAGACTTTCTTTGTACCAAATTTCATTTAAATCAGTCCAGTAGTTTTAGCGTGAAAGCGTAACAGACAGACAGACAGACAGACAGAGTTACTTTCGCATTTATAATATTATATTAGTAGGGATTATACGAGATTATAATTTGACACAAAACAGTGTCACTGACAAGCGGAATAATAGGAAAAGTTCTTCCTCCTTAATTTACCTTAAATTAACTCTAGTCTTAAACGAATAGCTTTTAATTATCCCCACTGACTGCGAGAGACGTTTTTGCATGCTACTATTAAGTCCATGGTCCCCTTTCACTCCCCATATTGTGGAGACGATGGTTTAAAATTCTAGTCATGGCTGAATAATTAATTAGGTAATTAGGGAACCAGGGGGAGTGTATTTTACATAATGACATTGCGAGATGGTAATATGATCATCACGTTTACGATTTTTATTTTTATTTGTAATTATTGGAAAAGCAACAGAATCTAACTGTATATACTTGGGAAGACTAGCTTCTGCTCGCGACTTCGTTTCCGCACAACATTGTTAATTTAGCCTATAGGTATGTTATTCTGATGTGTAAGCTATGTTATCGTAATTTTTCAACAAAATACATTCAATAGATCTATTTGACGTGAAAGAGAAACAAACATACATCCATCCTTTCAATGTATACATCCTTACAAACTTTCGCGTTTATAATATAAGTTAGGATTTGTCAGCAGTTCGAGACAACCCTTGGACCAAATCATCGAGTCACGTGACTCCGTCATTTTTGCAAAAATCAGGGGTCGTACCGCAGTATGCAGCTCTACTGTTTATATGCAAAAAGTAGGCTTCTCCAGCGCTATTAAATAGCTTCTTTATAGAGAAGTGTGCGTATGATCACTCTTCAGGTTTAACAGCCTATAATTATATCAAAATATCTGCGATTTAAAAATACCTTTGATCATTCAGCAATGTTCTAAATTCTTTGCGTTTTAATGCATAATGCAGGCCTGCAATTGGTATCCGGGAGCTGACCGTCGGCACCTAACACAGACATTTCTGCACAATTATGCATTCTAAATGAACTGGCCTCGTTGAATTGAACTAGTAATTAAAAATATATTATAATATAATGGTAATGTACTTCTATTATTAGATACCGCACTGTACCAGTTTTTTTGCTAGTTTAATCTCTGCAGTGGCTTTATTATGCTATATACCAAGTCATCTATACTAATATTATAAAGAGGAAAGATTTGTATTTTTGTATTTTTGTATGTTTGTAACGAATAGGCTCCGAAACTACTGGACCGATTTCAAAAATTCTTTCACCTTTGGAAAGCTACATTATCCCCGAGTAACATAGGCTATATAATATCACGCTAGGTCTTATAGTTGCGGAGCAGTAACCGAAAATGTTTCAAAAACGGGGGAAAAGTATCGTTTCTGAGGCCTTAAAAAAATCTAAAGTCCCCCCGTGCGAAGCCGGGACGGGCCGCTAGTATATTATATTCTGTTGCTATAAGTAAATCAGTAATATATAAAGTATAGATGAGGTATTCAACGAGTCATAGTAACCTATTCGTCATAGTTTTATGTATTAAGGTAGGTATTTATCTATTATTAGAAGAACAAACTCTAACGTGTGTTAGTTGTTTTATATTTTATCCTTCTTTTATACAGCAATAATTGTATCAAAATACTTACAATTGTATAGATTTATATATCAGGACTATTCTCAATTTATTTACAACTAGCGGTCCCGGTAGACGTCCTGTCTAATTTGATTGTTTCGTCAAATAGCTGCTTTGTCGGGACAACGTCTACCGGGATTGCTTGTGAGAAATAAACGAATCTAATCTAATCTAGATTAGATTAATTTATTTTTGCGTAAAATGTAACAGCTGATATATTTTATGTTTTAGAACTTACAATTTTGTAATTTAATAAATAAGGTGGTTTGCATAGCTCTATTAAAATCACTTCAGCATAAGACTATTGTCAGCTCAGTCGTGCTACCATTATGGAATCTGTAAAGGCTCCGAAACGTCAGCCAATAAAATAAAATACGCGAGTTAAATCAGTTTCAAATTGTTTAATTCTAATTTATTTCTTTTTATTTAATCACTAGCTGTGCCCGCGACTTCGTCCGCGTGGAATAGTTATTCTTCATATAGGTTTCATATTTTCCCCGTTTTCTTCGCTCCTTTTGGTCGCAGCGTGATGTTATATAGCCTAAAGCCTTCCTCGAGAAATGGTCTATCCAACAAAAGAAGATTTTTTAATTCGAACCCGTAGTTCCTGAAATTAGCGCGTTCAAACAAACAAACAAACTCTTGAGCTTTATATCTATATTCTATATATATATATATATAAAAGAAAGTTGTGTTAGTTACCCCGTTTATAACTCAAGAACGGCTGAACTGATTTGGCTGAAAATTGGCGGGGAGGTAGCTCGGAGCCAGGAAAAGGACATAGGATACTTTTTATCACGTTCCAGTAAAAAAAAAAGAAAAAAATATTAGCTGATTTGTTAAAAATAGTATAACAAAACGCAACAATGACAACTGTCAAATCGACATTGCCGGGCGGGACGAAGTCTGCCGGGACCACTAGTATTAGTATAGATTCTAATGTTGTGTTGTCTTCCACAGCAACTCAAAGATGAGCTCGGCGAGGTGGTGGCCGAGCTGGAGGCCCTCGACGGGCAGGAGGAGTGCAAACAGAACAGCAAAGCCAAACAGATGAGCATAGGCAGGAAGAAATTCAACATGGACCCTAAGAAAGGTAAAAAAATATTAAGCACTAGCGGCCCGCCCCGGCTTGGCCTGGATCCCTTTTTTTGTAGCCCATGTTACTCAGTGATAATGGCGCTTTCTAATGAAAAAAGAATTATTAAAATCGGTTCGGTAATTTTTGAGTTTATTCGTTACATACAAAAATACAAATCTTTCCTCTATATAGTATTATAGTATAGTATGGATATTGAACCCAGGCACTGTAACATCCATTTAGTAGTTTATGCGTGAAAGAGTAACAAACATACATTTTCTTTTACAAACTTTCGCGTTTTTAATATTAGCAAGTGTTATCGACTTCCTGAATCCTAAATTTGGTATTTTCCCAAACTTATCGAAGTTCCTCTATGAATCACGTTTGTGTATGATTCATTTACAAATAACCGTACATTCTCTTATCAAATTGTAGATAAATCTTAAACGAATTATTAATACGAGCTTATATTTAATGAGAGCTGAAAAGTTGCATTTGCTTAATAGGCAATTGCGTTTATTACTGACTAGCTTTTGCCCGCGACTTCTTCTGCGCGAGATTTACTTTACAGAATAGGTATAGGTACATGTAGTTACTAGTTCTAAAGGTTTGTGCAACGAATGCCGCAATAGCTCACATTTCGTAGATTTTTTATTCGATTTAATTTATCTCGTTACATTTTGGACAATTCACACTATATCTTTAGAAATTATAGCCCATGTGTTATTTTGATGTGTAAGCTATATTATTGTAAAGTTTCATAAAAATCAATTCAAAAGTTTTTACGTGAATAGTATAGTTACTATTACATATGATAGTTCATACATCCATGCGTTATTACAAACTTTCGCGTTGATATTAGTAAGGATAACTAGTAGAAAAATGTTGGTTTGTATTCGTGTGTCGTGTGTTGTGTGGCGTGCAGGTGCGGCGTTCCCACGTAGAAGGTCGCCAGTCCGGTCCACATCGCGGCAAATTGTTCTATTCCTGCACTTATTCACCTGTTAACCGACAATCCGACAAAACGACTGCTCGAGATGTCCAACAAATAGCTGGGTTTTTAGTGCTCAACTTTGTATGGGAACCCTGCACTTTTTGACTATGCGATGAAACTTGGCACAGTTGATCCTTAGGTAGTCCTGAGTGAATTTAGACCGGTAGCCATCAGTAGCCCCCCCGCATTTTGTGGGGGGAGGGGGGCAAAGTTCGACCCTGCCGCGTTTTAATTGAAGCAATATTTTTCTCAAACTATAGTAATTATGTGGTGCGATATATCATTTTCGGATAAATTAGGGATGAGGAATTCACTTTTTAAATAAAAACAATGCACTTTCTTACAAAAATAATTAATAAAGTAGAAAAAACTAGAAATTGATTTTTGATTTTTTTTATATAACTGCCTATATTTTTACTAAGTATGACTAAAATCTCAAAACTAAAAATACGATCGGAAAGCTACACTAATTAGCTTTTTAAAAATATATAACTTTATATATAAATAATTTAATTCATAGGAGGAAAAAAAAATATTAATTGTCGGTCAGGGTGCTCTCAATGGGTGTTCGTCCGTGAAGTAGGGTTAGGTATTGTTTTAAACACACAAATAGTGCACATATTTTATAGTTTTAAATACAGTTGATCCTTAGGTAAACCAGAGTGAATTTAGACCGGTAGCCATCAGTAGCCACCACGCATTTAGTGGGGGGAGGGGGGGAAAGTTCGACACTTCCGCGCTTTAATTGAAGAAATATTTTTCAAAAACTATAGTAATTAGGTGGTGCGATATATGGGTAGTTCTACAAACTAAGGAAGAATTCGAGTCTGATTTCGGCCCGACATTTTTTATACAATCTGGTGGCGGAAATCAGTGTAATAGCTAGAGTACAGTGTATTTTAGAGTATCCTAAAGGGAACAGTCAAAATATTTAGTATTTTTTTATTTATGGTCATTCAAAGAAAATCGAGCCACAGGAAACTGAGAGTGTCACCAGGAAACTGAGGAAAACAACAAAAATCAATCGAGATCAATCATTTAATTCTCATTTTTTTTAAATTAGCCTTTTAACATTAATTTGTAATAATCAAAGTAATTTTTAAAATAACAAAAAGTAGTTTTAAACTTAGCTTAGATACTAATTATATACCTGAAACAGACTTCAACAAGAACATTAATCATCAAATGATCATTGAACATAAGAATAATAATAATCTCTCTTACAATAACAAAAAAAATCTTAAAGGTACTTTTTGTAACAAATTGTGACTAAAGGACACTTAAATCTAGTATTTTACTTTAAATCTAGTAACAAAAATAATAATTTTGACAGTCTCGTTTTAATTATTTTAAACAATTTTTTTAAATCACATTCAGCTAAACAGCCAGGGCATGTAAATAATGTAGAGTTACCATTGATACGTCCATCTTGTGCCCAATTATTAAATATTAGACACTGGGCCCAGTCATTTCCTGTCGTATCTTCTACTGTAGAGAATACCACATATAAGGCACTCGCAGTCACTGAACTTGTATTTATTTGTCTGTACTTTTTTTATTAATTTTCTTTAACTCTTTGTTTTCTTGAATTAATTGTTTTTTTCTGTCTTACGTCTCGTTTTTTGTATTTAACCGCTTTTTTAACTTTGTCTTTCCTTGATATCATTTTTTTTTCCTTTTTTGGTTGTTCAGTGACAGAATCAAGTTTGATTTCTTTTGTTTTAACTTTTCTTTGATTTCTTTTTTCTCTTAATGGCTCCTGTGATAGGTATGAGAAGAAAGTAGTCGGGTCAATTTGCAAATCAAGCATGGTGGCCAAAACTTCTGGATAGGTATTTCAATTTTAAGTAAGATCGCTTGCAACGCTCATAGCATCTGGCTGATCTTTTGATTCCGTCTCTCTTTCGTATTCTAGTAAACCCATCCGGTAATGTTTACACATAATAATAATAATACCCTCATCACAAAAACAGCTAAGGGTTTTTATTTGTAGCTTTCGTGACATGAAAGCACTGCCCTGTACTTGATGGACTTTGAGTGTCCCATTAAAAGGTATTAAATTCTGTTGATCGTTAGAAATCACTTTTTCCATAATATCGTGACAATAAAAAGTGTCAAACCAGGGCAGCGATTTTGAATGGTTCCGCAGAACTCAGTTAGGTTAGTAACATCACCTCCACATGCTACGACATCATTGGCAGTTCTTTTACACACAGCGCCCTCACCATCTGGTGCTTCTTTACCATGGCCCGCTTCGTTATAATTCCAAGTCCAATTTACAGGTCCAGGGCATAGATCCGTCATTTTTGATGCTAGCGTGAAAAGATTATTTTGTTACGATATAGCGTGACTGTCACTCAAAAAATGAATGGTTTCTATTTGATTTAGTACTAATTCTTTCAGTACTGGTTTTAAGTGGGCCCAAATAGCTTAAACATTGTGACTCAAATCTGTTGATACAGTGCAATACGATCTTGTAGATCCTTTCAAATAAATTTAACTGCTGTGTGAAGTGAGATCTGTGTACGAGATCCTCCAAAATGAAAAGATTGAATTTCTTCGTTGTATTTAGTACAAAAAATTCTGGAAAATCCATATTAAATTATTTATTTGTAGTTAATGTTTATGTGTAAAAAATATACTATTATGTCACAAAAACAATATTTTTAATATGATCTGCTCAGGATCCTGGATTGGTCTCAGTATCCTGGATACCAATTGGACAGGATTCTGAGGCCAGGTTCCTGAGAATTTCTGTCTAAAAATAAAATAAACACACCAATTTATAACTTTCAACAAAAATAACCTAAACTAGGCCTATGCGCTAGCATCTTACATATCAATACGCTGAAATTGGTCATAATAATTATTTATTTCATAATTAAAAATCTTACCAGGATTCTGTGAACTTGACTGATTACGGCACCACTTCACTCGCTGAACGCACTGGACTCACTAAACAAGGTGCTAGGTGAGAATAGATAGATGACATTCTTTGTCTCTTTTGTAGGTACTATCGTCTCAGCGAAAAGGTAAAGACGCACGGCAAATAGTTTAATGAATATTTGCTAATTCAACAGCGAACAGGATACTGATATAAAATCGTGGGGACAAAATGTAAACAAGATTTATTCAATATTTTTAAAGGAAATACTAGTAGTAATTGCTCTACCTAGACTGGAAAACTAGTAAACTTAGTAATTTGGGTTTCTTTTAAGACCCTAATGTAGAGGTAAATGTATCATGAGGCATTTTGAACTAAAATTTGGACGAGGGACACTGCAGGATACTGAGAATTTGGCACTTTGTGCAGTAATTTTGTTCAGAAAAGAATTGAGTATCCTTATTATTTTTATTGACCAGCTAGAAATAATTGTAATTAATAGTATTCCATCAAAAAAAAATTAATATTAAGAATTATTTTATCATATTTTGGCCGAGCCGCCAAAAATTCCTTAGTTTGTAGAACTACCCATATCATTTTCGGATAAATTAAGGACGAGGAATCTATTTTTTGAACAAAAACAATGCACTTTCTCACAAAAATAATTAATAAAATAAAAAAAACTAGAAATTGAAATTTGAGTTTTTTTATATAATTACCTATTTTATATTACGTATAACAAAAATCTCAAAACTAAAAATACGATCAGAAAGCTAGACTTATTAGCTTTTTAAAAACATACAACTTTATATATAAATAGTTTAATACATAGGAGGAAAAAAATAATATTAAGCATCGGTCAGGGTGTTTTTAATGCATGTTCGTCCGTAAAGTAGGGTTGGGTGTTGTTTTAAACACACAAGTGGTGCAAATATTTTATAGTTTTAGGGTTCTTAATATTCTAAATATATAACTGAAAAGATCAAACTTTCAAACCAAAGCAATCAATAAATACAGCCGTAATGTCGCAAACCGCCGCTAATTTCAAAATACTCGCAAGGGAATTAAAACCTACAGGGTACTTCCCGTGAACTCAATGTCGTGAAATTTGGTACAAAGTAACGTCTTATAACACAGATAAAGGAAAAATTGCTAAAAGTATACATTTAGTTACATTATGCAATAATAATATTTTTAAACTTATATACTTACCTAATTTTTGATACTCGCAAAAATCAAAATGTATACCTAGAGTACTTCCCATGAACTCAGAATTTTGAAATTTGGTACGCAGCACCATCTTATAACACAGATAAAGGGGAAATCGCAAAAACTATACATTATTAGTTATGTTAAATAACAAAAAATACTTTAAAACTCATACACCTATTTTTTGATAACCGCGAGGGAATCAAAACCTACAGGGTACTTCCTGTGAACACAGAATCATGGAATTTGGGACGAAGCAACGTCTTATAGCACAGATAAAGGGAAAATTATGAAAACCATATATTTTTAGTGAAATTGTATAAAAAAAATATTTTTAAACTTATACACCTAATTCTCGACACTCGCAATGAAATCAAAACCTATAGAGTATTTCCCGTGAATGCAGAATCATGAAATTTGGTACGAAGCAATGTCTTATAGCACAGATAAAGGGAAAATTGTAAAAACTATAAATTTTTAGTTACATCATATAATAAAATATTTTCAAACTTATATATACTTAATTTTCGACAATCGCAAAGGAAATATAAACTACAAGGTACTTCCCATGAACTTAGAAACTTTAAATTTTATACCAAGCAACATCTATTAGCACAGATAAAGGGAAAATTGTGAATACCATACATTTTTAGTTACATTAATATAATATAAATATTTTTAAACCTATTTACCTACAGGTTTGGACGGTTCCCACTGTGCGCGAGACCGACTCGCACTGGGCCAGTATTTTTAGGTAGGTAGGTACATTTATTTGAGTTTCGGTTGTAAAGTAAAGAAAGTTAATGAATAAATAAAAATACTGCGGCAAATGTAAATGCACAAGAACTGCAGGTTAAATGTTTAGACCTTACCTCTGTGTCTATAGTGGATCTTGTGATACCTTAGTACAAAATAAAATATATAACGAAGTATTTACATAGAAACGGGTCTTGTAGTAAAAAATCTAAAACTATAAAATATTTGCACCACTTGTGTGTTTAAAACAACACCCAACCCTACTTTACGGACGAACATGCATTAAAAACACCCTGACCGATGCTTAATATTATTTTTTTCCTCCTATGTATTAAACTATTTATATATAAAGTTGTATGTTTTTAAAAAGCTAATAAGTCTAGCTTTCTGATCGTATTTTTAGTTTTGAGATTTTTGTTATACGTAATATAAAATAGGTAATTATATAAAAAAACTCTAATTTCAATTTCTAGTTTTTTTTATTTTCTTAATTATTTTTGTGAGAAAGTGCATTGTTTTTTTTTCAAAAAATAGATTCCTCATCCTTAATTTATCCGAAAATGATATATCGCACCACCTAATTACTATAGTTTTTGAAAAATATTTCTTCAATTAAAGCGCGGAAGTGTCGAACTTTCCCCCCCTCCCCCCACTAAATGCGTGGTGGCTACTGATGGCTACCGGTCTAAATTCACTCTGGTTTACCTAAGGATCAACTGTATTTAAAACTATAAAATATGTGCACTATTTGTGTGTTTAAAACAATACCTAACCCTACTTCACGGACGAACACCCATTGAGAGCACCCTGACCGACAATTAATATTTTTTTTTCCTCCTATGAATTAAATTATTTATATATAAAGTTATATATTTTTAAAAAGCTAATTAGTGTAGCTTTCCGATCGTATTTTTAGTTTTGAGATTTTTGTCATACTTAGTAAAAATATAGGCAGTTATATAAAAAAAATCAAAAATCAATTTCTAGTTTTTTCTACTTTATTAATTATTTTTGTAAGAAAGTGCATTGTTTTTATTTAAAAAGTGAATTCCTCATCCCTAATTTATCCGAAAATGATATATCGCACCACATAATTACTATAGTTTGAGAAAAATATTGCTTCAATTAAAACGCGGCAGGGTCGAACTTTGCCCCCCTCCCCCCACAAAATGCGGGGGGGCTACTGATGGCTACCGGTCTAAATTCACTCAGGACTACCTAAGGATCAACTGTGCCAAGTTTCATCGCATAGTCAAAAAGTGCAGGGTGTCGAGCACTATTTCCCTAGCTACAAATTACTTCCACTGTTAAGACACGTAGATGTTGCTATGCGTCGCTGTGTTTTTAATATAAACACGTAAAAAAACTTATTCACTGTATTTCCATAGTAAAATTACATTGTTTAAGAGCTCCTTGTGAGTCTTAATAATGTTAACCATAGATTAAACTAGTCAAAGGTAGACTTTAGTCTATATCTTATACTAGCGGCCCCGGCAGACGTCGTCCTGCCCATCCGATTGTTTCGTCAAAGATCTGTCGAAGTCTTCTGTCACTTCTTCATAACGCTTCATATTTTCCCCGTTTTTTACACATTTTCCACTGTTTCTTATTGGTCGCAGCGTGATGTTATATAGCCTAAAGCCTTCCTCGATAAATGGTCTATCCAACAAAAAAAGAATTTTTGAATTCGAACCAGTAGTGCCTGAGATTAGCGCGTTCAAACAAACAAACAAACTCTTCAGTTTTATAATATTAGTATAGATTAGTATAGATTGGTATAATATAATACGATGACGTGTTAATATTGTCACGTCTATATCAGCGTCATAAAGCAAAAACATGCTTAGAAACATGTACTACTATAATTCACCTTCAACGAAAAAGTCACCTGAAACTCACCTCATTAGTGGCGAGACTCGTTTCGAATATTCTCAAGTTTAAATGTACCTCAATTTGACGTGATTACGCCCTTTTTCGTTACAAATTGGAACACGTGTAAAGGTTGTTACGTTATATAAAGGTTTGCTGAACTAAACCTTCTAAATTATACGTTATAGATTTCTGTTTTGTATATGGTATTTTTTTTACAATTCGTACGGATTAATGAAGATACGTGTCTTGGTATTAAAAAGAGTGGGCCTTTTTTATAAATTATTATTTAGTAGGAACCTTCACAGCTTTTTTCACAATGTCTAAAGTGGCTATTTGCCACTTTTCTGTCAAATAACAACTGTATATAAACGTCGAATAGTTTACCGGAGAAGCTGATCAATGCTGGGTGTGTATTTTATACTTAGGAGTTTAAAAAATACTTCATCAGTTAACAAAAAGTTGCAAATATACAGACAGTAGGTAAGTGAATATTGCTTGTATACAAATAAACAGTTTTAAGTTAGACATATTTTTTTCATAGTTTATTAACAAACCAATTAGCACAGACAGAGAATTTGCTATCAAATGAATCGTGCAAATATCAAAAACTGTTTCCGAATTGTTTACCGCGATTTATTAAATAACGATAACTTGAGTTTATTACCGTGAATTCTACGTCGCAATAATTAAAGTACTTAATTATATTATTGCGGTTTCTATAACTATGTAGGTATGCATAGTTGCACTCGGTGTCTGGTTAATAAGCTTGATCGAAGGTGGGCTGGGATCTAGGTAATCGTATGCGCATAACGGTTGCAATAACTGGGCGATCAATAATAATCGATTGAATTATAGCATTATAGCAATTAAGTGTTAGTCGTGAACGCAAGTATATATAGCTCACATTTAGAATAAGCCGTAAGGTATAGAGATAGGAATTGATAATATAGTCTTCACCGGTTTTTTTTTTCAACCTAACCTCGCAGTGGTCCTGGCATAAATATAATATTATTTTCTATTGTGAATTTTGATGCGGTTGATCCTCAACATTTTTATGATTTTTAGTCATCATATACATCACTAGCTGTGCCCGCGACTTCGTCCACGTGTAATAGTAATTCTTCATAAGGCTTCATATTTTCCCCGTTTTTTACACATTTTCCACTGTTTCTTCTCTCCTATTGATCGCAGCGTGATGTTATATAGCCTAGAGCCTTCCTCGATAAATGGTCTATCCAACAAAAAAAGATTTTTTCAATTCGAACCAGTAGTTCCTGAGATTAGCGCGTTCAAACAAACATACAAACAAACTCTTCAGCTTTATAATATTAGTATAGATTAGTCTAAGATTGAAATTGACCGTTTTAAGTAATTCGTTGATATCGTTTTGCGTCATTCGCTAATTCGTTTAGCGATAATAATATAGCGTGTTAAAATATTTGTCCTTAAATATAATAGGAAAGTGAGATCGAGCGCGGGTTATTCCTTTAATGCCACGTCGTATTTTAAATTTGTTCACATCTTATATAAACCCATAAAAGCGTGTCTGTCGTAAAAAGCTTTTATTAACTCCGATTTTTATATCCTGAACGTAATTTACGAAGCGGAAAGCGTAGTACACTCGTATATCCATAACTTACCCAACTTCCGCCCATTGGTTAATTTTGCAAAATTTATACGTTACTTATTTAAAATTAGCATTAATAAGCAATAGTAACAATAGCGATATCCAACGTGAAATATATTAGTATGCATGCATTTCGTAACGCTCTTTTCTCGTAACAAGGTGCACGGCTAATTAGGTCGCGTGCACAGTGCAGCTAGTGGCTCAAAGCTAGCACAAACATCGAGCTACCGTTCCTTGAAAACGTACTCCAACCCCCAACTCAAGCGTCCCTCGGCGTACATTCATGTTTCCATTTCACTCTGGACAATTTCCTAATGATGTCAGCCGAGTGAAAGAGTTGAACGTACGAGCCTACACGCTAAGTGCTTTAGCGACGTTTTTTAACGCGTTATTTGACCAGGGAAGCAGAAATGCTAAACAATTAACGACTATTTTTAGTGCGCGTTCGTGATTAGGAACAGTGATTTTGGCGATACGTTTGTTTGTCGTCTGTTTCGCGCATTGCCAGCATTCCGCGTGATGTTACCGACGCTGCGTACAAATGACGTGTATTACGTTACAGTTGGCGCATCGGGACGATTTATCGTTTACATGTCATTGTGCTCTTTGCGAAATTAAATAGTAAACTTTATCGAAAAACCATTGAAACTCCCCGACCGCGTTTTTTTAACAGGCTTCATATAAATCCGTCTTTATCCTTTGCATATGCAATGAACATGCATAATTCAGATAATGCCTAGCACAGCACGTGACTTTGAGGGTTTCATTCCCCCGGGAAATAATTTTACTGCCTCACGGTGGCACATTTCCTGCGGCTTTTTATACACTTACTTTCTATTTAGGTATTAAATGACTGTCTACTTACTTTACTGTAAATAGTCGTGACGATGGAATTACACGAGTAAGACCTAATAGCTCTGAAGCTACTGGGGAGTGATTAATCATCTACGCCAAGGTTATCAGCTGACGCTAGGCAATCAGTTGCCAGACAAAAATTTGCGCCAGCAAACGTTGGCTACGAAAACTCAAACAAACCCGACTGCAAATAAATATCTTAACATTCAACATAGTCTTAAAGATCGGCGAGACCATTAAGAATATCTTTACGGGGTATAAAATCACGTAACACGATATTTTGACTGAGAATTTCGCTTGAAATTCAATTAGCAGCTCTCAAAGGAAGACCTAGAAAAGTATAAATTCCCTGCCTCAATAAAGACGTAACGTAAAAGGTATTTATCATTGTCATGGACTCTCGGATCTCTGCAGTTAATGCATAACGATACATCATAATATCTACAAGTCAGAGCAGTGATTCCAGCAAAATTTATCTATCTAGCTGTAATATCTGCTATAGCTTGGTTTTATTATGAAACGACAAAGCACTGCTTTGCAATATTTCAAAGGACTGTCAACATTATTCAATCTATTAGGTATAATTGTATTAGATTCTGTTATCATTCTCTTTTTAAAAAATCTGATTGTGATATGATCGATATCACTTTTGTCTATCTCGTCACTAATGCTTAATTCCGAAACGCCAAGCACTGTACATTTGCAATATTTCAAAGGACTGTCAACATTATTAAATCTATTAGGTATAATTGTATTAGATTCTGTTATCATTCTGTTCTTAAAAAATCTGATTGTGATATGATCGATATCACTTTTGTCTATCTCGTCACTAATGCTTAATTCCGAAACGCCAAGCACTGTACATTATATCAATGAAATATCAAATATTTTAAAATCTATTATTGTTAATTTAACCAGTTCTAAATTATAAAAATAAATCTGAATCACGCACCAGTTAGCTACTAATATCACTTTAGTCTTATATCGTTGCTACACGATATATTGCTATTTTGAATATTGCTTTGCCAGTCCCGAATATCATCACTGCATGCAAATTTATTGCTCGTGCAAATCCGGTTCTATTTCATCCGATACCGCCTCGTGGATTGATGGCTCATATCCAAGGATAATGATTGATGAATAAATGTATTTACATGACAAAAAAACCTGTTAAGTACGCCTCGATCCACCCTAGATTAATGCGTCCTATCGACCGGTACAAAAGTGCGCAAAACACAGACGTATTTGCTTGCCATAATGACATGTTAAATTGCCGTGAGTCGGTGCAGATGTCGAATGGTCGTAGGGATTTTCTTGTAATGTGTAATGTGGTGCTTTTTTAGTGTCGCTATTTCTGTTTCATAAATTGTGAGTTATGATATGTTATTACGGATTCTTTAAACGTATGTATTACCAGCCTTTATGTCTAAAAATGGCGCCAGTAATACTTTGTGCCATGACTTCTGATGTAGATAAATACGATGAAAAGTATAAAACTTTTTTTTTAATTATGCTTTTATAATTTTATAATGTACATGTGATTCTCTTTCATTTGATACTCCATTCGGGAATACCTTTTTATAGTTAGATGATTTTCCACCCCTTTTGTCCCCCTCTAATTATGTTTAAGATTGACGTCGCATAGTCAACCATGCATTGTCATCTAAACCGAAAATGTCTCCAAAATTTCTCAATTGGCTAAAGTTATTTTAATTAGCTTTAAAATTCAATAGCAAGAATTCACATTGCAAGTAAAATATAAGCTTTTAATTACATTTGAAGCTAGCCGACAACAACGGGCATTGTTGACATCAGTACAATATAAACGACACCGTATATCGGATGCTTTGAGAATTATCTCCCGAAGGGTTGACATTCACAGAGGTCGCAGTAACTTAGGGTCAAGCTCCGACTCGCTCGCAGTTTGATATCATTGACCTTCATTGATTTGATTATGTCGTGTTTTGTAGATAAAAAGGTCTTTTCCATTGTTCCACAGTTAATGGATTCCTTTTATTTCATCTTTTCACGAGCCCTTTCGTTTGTCCCAATGTGAGGTGTAATAGTATATTACGCACCTAGGCCGGTAAAATAAAAAATGTCTCAGATCACATGTAATTGTCGTCCGAAGCGAAGCCGAGGTTGACAAAAATGTGATCTGAGGCTTTTTTATTTTACTGGCCGAGGTCAGTATACTATTTTTCTGTTCGACGAAGCCAGAAAGCGGCAACTTCATTTAGCGCAGCGGCCCGAAAGTTGGCGCTTTTTGGTCGGACGACAGAAGAAGTACTTTAAAGTCGGTTTTGTTGATGTATTTTTGCCTGTGTAAATTTACGAGGCGGTTTGATAACGTACGTCTAGAATCTCATTCATATTGAGTCTGCGGGGGTGGAGAGCTGTGACGTAATACGGCCAAGAGGCGCAGTGCGTAGGAGTTACGAATCCGACCAAAATCGATAGTTTCCTCCGCCGTGACGATGATAGATGTTTTACATTAACTTCAGTTGTATAACATCGTCATTTCAATCGTAATAATACGTCATACGACATCATAGGACGACTGGTTCTGCGCTGCAAGGATCAAACAGAATCTAGCTACCTTCATTAGACAGCCTTTTAAACGATCTACTACCACTATGTGTTCCCGTTCGCGATCACCGCTTGAGCATTTTTTTTATCACAAACTAGCAGATCCAGCTATCTTCGTACCGCCATATTTATTTATAAATGTTTACTAAATTTCCTAAGATGCTCTTAATTTTCTTCTAAACAAACATTGTCCTGACTATAACAGATACAAAACAAAAATTATCCAATTCGGTGTAGTCGATAGAAAGTTTTGCTCATACATACATTTCAGTGATTCATTTTTATTTATATATGATAGACAGATATTTTTCCCATGTTCTCATAAATAGGTATGTAAGTACAATATCCTTCCCTGGTAGCGACGACAAACATCTTACGATTTTGCGTTCATTATTAATTTCATTAAGGACTTCCATTTCACTCTTAACGTGGCCAAGAAGTTTTGAATTAGCTCCAGGACTTCCTTTTCAACGTTTCTCCTTACCACGTATATTTTTGTTAGACTTTACCTCAATTACCGTTGCGTATGCAAACTACCTTACTTTATTAAGAGCTCATAAAAGCTTTGCGTATAAGTTTCGCACGTCATTTACATTAGTAACAACATGCATTGTTCCAAGTGCACTCGCATTCCACTGCACCCTTGCAGCGGAAACGCAAGCGGCGCCGGTCACCGACTGCTCTTGGGCGTATCGGCCCAAGTGCACTCTCCAGCAGTGTTGCCAATTTAGCGATTTTGTCGCTAGAACTAGCGACTTTTGCTTAAGGCTTAGCGACCAAAAAAAAGTTTTGACGACAAAAATAGTTTAGCAACTTATCTGGCGACTTTTGGAGTACATTTTAAAACAGTTCTAGCGCCAATAAAGGATACATTTTTTGTCAAATTGATACAGAATGATTCAATGCCAAGAGATGCATAATATGGAAAACGACAAACGCGATAGCGCACCAAATTCAAACTTTATTTAATTGGAGTTCCATTTGTATATTATTATTGTCCCCCGAACTTTTTATGATTATGTTTTAGTTTTAGCGACTTTCTGGCGACTTTTGACTTTGAGTTTAGCGACTCGAATTTCTAGGAGTTGGCAACACTGCTCTCCAGACGAAATGCTTTTAAAACCTGGCTCGTGTTGCATTGCAAACTGTTTCAACGTACGACGAGTCGCACGTTACTCTCGAGTGCTCGTACGAATTTATTTCCCTGAGTTAATTAAAAATTTGCCTATACAGATTGCATGTGTAGCGTACGATGGTTTTTCTCGTTGAAAATGTCATTTGGAAAGATGCCGCGTCCTTTGAATTTTTTTTAATGAAGTCTGAAGTATTTGTGTGTGTATCCTTAATTATTTATAAATGAGTATTGTGTATGTTGATATGTCATTCGTTCACGCACCAATGGAGCAGCAAGTTGACTCAAGAGATAGTCTATATATTATTATAGCTACTGTTTATAATTATACGAACCGATAGTGAGTTAATGTTGGCAAGAAACGTCTGCACAACTAGTATTACTCTGAAAAAAGCCTTTTAGAGTGTACAGAATGTCCACCACAGCTTCAAAAGAATTTTTATAAGCACTTCCCTGATACCTAAAACACGGTACTACGCCAAATTCACCGTTTCACCTTTTTCAACGCAGATTCGTGGAATATTTGTATCGTGCCACCGCGGCGATTTACATAAAATTACGTTTAGTACAAAGACGGATACAGTAATGCGGCAACATTTGTTTCGATTGAGCTTAGCCGGCGTGAATGTAAACACTTCCCATATCGGGCTTCCTTTACCCATAATTCATTGGAATTATTGAAAACTATCGTGAGAGCGTTTATTGTTTTTGTATTCGATCGTTTAACAGCGGAGATGAAAGGAAGGGTGAAGTATATAACAGTCTATGTTATGTATTGGCTTGACCACTGGATTTTCCCTTTGTCCATTAAGTTGATTACAAATAAATATTGGAATTCTATTTTTTCTATTCTCAATAGAATAAAAAACGACAACGATAAGCGCTTCAAAAGTTGGGAGCTCGTGACGTCAAATTATTTAATAAATTGTATATTTAGAGATTTTTCCTCTTCAAGAATGTAAATCGTATTTTACTAAATATTATAAATGAAAATGATTGTTCGTCAAAAATTCTTTATTAATGCTTATTGTTAACGCGAAAGTTTTTTAACATATCAAAATATTTAATTCAGCATACAACTTATATATATATATACTTAGGTATACAATCTATATGAATAGGTACTCAATATACAAAAAGGATAAAGCTAGCAGGATAATTGAAATATTCAAGCCCTAAAATATTTCACGTTCCCGTTGTAACTGTATTTTATCTTTGTTTCCAGGTATCGAATACCTATACGAGAACGGTCTACTCCAGCGGACCCCGGAGGACGTGGCCCAGTTCCTTCACAAAGGCGAGGGGCTCAGTAAAACGGCCATCGGGGACTACCTCGGCGAGCGGTCGGACTTCAACGAGGCGGTGCTGCGCGCCTTCGTGGAGTTACACGACTTCACCGATCTCATACTAGTGCAAGCCCTTAGGTGAGTCAAGTGTTATTAATTGATGGCCTTTTGGTCTAGTTGTCAGAGACTACGAAACCGAAGGTTGCGGGTTCGTATCCTGATAGGGGAAGATGTCAGTGTGATGAGTCTCAGTCGTCAGCGTCTGTACTTGAGTCTTTATATGTATTTATGTATGTTTATCCGTTGTCTAGTACCCATAGTACAAGTTTTGCTTGGTTTGGGACTAGGTTAATTGGTGTGAATTTTCCAAAGATTATTGTATTATGAAAAGATCATTACAGGTGACACATACACAGGGCCTGTAACACTGGGCCCTTTTTTATGTGGATACCTTTCGCCATGCTAGACTCTTATTGGCTAAAACCCCACTGTGTGACGCTAAAAGCCAATGATCTGGGAGCGCTTTCGTAGTCTTACACATTCTGGCGGTGTTGGCCATTTTCTGGCCATATTTTTTTATTTTCGTTTTCAAATTACGGGCTAAGGGGCCGTTCAAGTATTACGTAAGCTCTATAAGAGTGCGGGGGGGGGGGTCTTTTACATAAATGCCAATACACACATTCTTAATGATTGAAATGGAAACCCGTTATTTAGAATTATAACTGCTGTTTATGAGCTGTGCTTACTTTTGCTAACAAAAGGGACGTGGGGGTTGTAATTGTAACAAATCTGCGTACCAACAGTATTACAAATGTAGTGACTATATAGTCCGTTATTTCACAAAATGCTCTATTATTGTGTATCTAGGTATGTTAGTGTCACTCTAAATAGACATACGTGTGAAATTCATTAATGTGTTTTTTTCTCAAGGTGACCACAAGTAACGTTTATTGTGCGTACAATCTGTGGTTTTGTGTGTCATCATGTGTGACACATGACTTATTGAAAGTGTTATTGTTAAAATATAAGGGCCTATTTCAAAATTGTACAAGACTCTGGCAAGGTATTTGCGAAACTTTTGATAGAACTGAATGACGACTGCATAAAGAAAACGAAATTCTATTTAGTTCGTCAGTTAGATTAGGCAATAAAAAATGGTTGGTGACGAGAGTGGGACTTCGTGACGTCACTTTATAGTGTCATTTGTAACATTACGTCACGAGCTTTACGCTACACTCTCGAACTTTAGAATTGCTTTTCTAAATAATCTAAATAGGTAATAGGACAGTCTTCAGACTTTAGCGTTAGACTATCGTCAGTCAGTCGTTCTAAATATGCGAACTGTAACTTTTCCAAACGTCTCCAAATAATATATAGGTACGCGAGTTAAATCCGTTATAGTTGTTTCATTTCAATCGATAAAAGCTCGTATTTTTTCTGTCATTCCTGTTAAAAATGAAAAATGTTTGGTTCCTAAACGCGAAGTATAAGATTCGAGATAAAAATGTAATTTCAATTCCGACTATCTTATTACATATTGATTAAGATAGGTTTGTTTACTCGCAGTAGCTGAAAGTTTGTATTCTCGTAGTTTGAACTGCAGCAGCCGGTCGTATCTTCTGATTATTTTCCTTGGCCCGGGGCGGACCGGTAAACAATGGTTCTTGCGAACTTTTAAGTAAATACGCCCCGTTTGATGTATCAACCTACGCACTTTATGAACTTGACTCGTTTTACTTCATATTTTTTTAATGATGTAATTTTTTTGTTATTTTACAGTTGGTAAAGTTACTTGTATTGTTAATGTTTTCAGTAATTCAGATAATATTGCATAAAAGTACTTTATTGTATTTAACTGTGATACGTTTATATAAATAATATCACGTAGATAATCTACTTTAGGTACGAGATACAATTTTCCAAAGTGTTCGATTATGACGTAAGAGAGCAAATTTTTTTTTTGGATTGACGTAAGACGTGCGCCAATAGGCGTATACTCAGCGTAAAATATTTTCCTCGGCGTCTTATCATAAAGCATAGTTTTTACGAAATAATACTTATAATAAGTATATAATTCTTGTGTCGCGGTGTTTGTTGCCATCCTTCGAAACGGCTTTACCGTTTTTTATGAAATTTTGTGTGCACATCGGGTAGGTCTGAGAATAGGCTAACATCTATTTTTTATACCTTTGGTCCTATTCCAAAGTTTTTATTTTTGGTCATTGTTTTTATGATTTAGTATTGAAAAATACAAACAACGATGAATGTTCACTCTTCTACCATGAGCCCTTTTTTATCTCTGGGTCAGCTAGTATTTTAAATACATATATCCACGCTTGTCTTGGTACAATTATCATTTAATTAATGACAGTAACCCAATATATAATAATAATAATAATAATAATATCTTTGGACAATTCACACCAATTGATCTAGTCCCAAACTAAGCAAAGCTTGTACTATGGGTACTAGACAACGGATAAACATACATAAATACATATAAGACATCCAAGACTCAGGTACAGATGCCAGTGTTCATCACACTGACATCTGCCCATAGCAGGATTCGAACCCGCAACCTCCGGTTTCGTAGTCAGGGGCTCTGACCACTAGACCAGCAGGCCGTCAAATATCCATAGTATTTCCATAGACACATACTAACAACACCCTATTCTGATTCCAGACAATTCCTATGGAGCTTTCGGTTGCCCGGCGAGGCGCAGAAGATCGACCGGATGATGGAGTGCTTCGCCCAACGCTACTGCCAGCTCAACCCGGACATATTCACCAACGCCGACACGTGCTATGTGCTCAGCTTCGCCATCATAATGCTCAACACGTCACTACACAACCCCAGCGTGAAAGACAAACCCTCCCCGGAACAGTTCGTTGCCATGAACAGGGGGATCAACAATGGCGGCGATCTACCACATGAGTTGCTCTTGGTGAGTTGACCAATTGGGATAATAATTTGTGATGCCTTCGCGGTTATTACACATTGGAATGAAACAACTATTAACGGATTTAACTCGCGTATTTTTATTTTATTTTATTTGGCTGACGTTTCGGATTCTTTACAGTTTCCGTAATCGTAGCACGACTGAGCTGACAATAGTCTAACGCTAAAGTGATTTATACAGTTATGCCAATCACTTTAGCAAATAAAATAAAATATAAAATACGCGAGTTAAATCCGTTAATAGTTGTTTCATTCCAATTGGGATAATTTTAGAACGACTTTTTTCATTATAGTTATTTAATTTTACAGTATTGCATTTGATTCCCTACTCGGGTGTATTTGTAGATTTGGGTTTTTCTTCCCCCCCTTGTACCCACATTAGTTTGGTTTTAGTTATATCGGGTAAAGATATCTGCTTTAAAATTGAGTTGTTAGATTTCGTCCGTACCTACATCTACACTTATATACTTTGCAAGTTAAATGAAAGCTTGTAATAAAAAGTTTATAATGAAGCGAATATATCTCGGGTATTTTATTTGTATGCTGACGTTTCGAACAATTCGTATATTTTATTTGTACTTTAAAAAAACGTGTAATTTGCATCAGTAAAATTTCTTATATACTTACGCGAGTAAAAGCCGGTATAAGCAATTATTATAAAAATAGATATCCGAGTAAGTTTCCATTAGGTAACTACTTGCCAGTTTTGTATGTGATTTAAATATTCTTTAAGCTCTGCATACATGATTTAATGTAGGTAAGTGTTAAGTTAGTATCTTATGTAAGGGCATTTTCAAAAATTGTTGTACCTTGGACAAAGTACCTGTCCCGTGACTTTGGTAGTCAACTATTTGAATTCTAGCAAGACTTTCATTAAATTATATTTTTTTAATGTTTTATCAGGTCATAATCTGTTCTTTAGCGCTATTATAATGAAAATAACGCTGTTCAATTAATTATAACAATTAAAAAAGTTAAATAAGAGGTCGTATTTTGACGTGTCCCATGCCCACTTTGCTAAGTTTGGAAGTAAAAAAATGATACTTATATAGACTTTTTAAATGTGGCGGGTATTTGTACAGGTCATTTATATACAGAACTCTTATTTTAAACCTTTAAACGAGGTACTTTGGTTAAATTTATTTAAAAAAGCCAGGTTTTATCCTGTCCTGCGAAATTGAGTGTGTAGGAATTTCCATAATACGCGACCGTGTTTTTACTAACTTGGCAACAATATAACTAAGAAAGTTATACGAAAATTGAATTATAGCAACATTTTTAGTATATAGTAGTCTTCATTTTATTAAAAATCACCGCAGTTAATCCGCAAAATGCGTTTAATGCGGTCGCGTGGCGATAGCAGCAAAACAAGCGTTCCCCATACGAGACCGATTTTGCACTAGTAAAATAATTCAGATTGCAATTTTTTTTATTACATTCTATTAACTATTTAATGATTATTATGAAAAGCAAATAAAATTTGCCAAAACCCTAATAGTTTCCTTTAAATTTTAAATCAAAGTAATTTTGTCGGCAATACGTCACTTCCATTACGCCATTGTAACATGAATTTTCCTAAAAAGTGGCGTAATGGTACGGTAAAGCTGGTTTCATATTGAGTAAATTGCTAATTTACTAAATTGTTTTATTTATGAGTACGTAAGTTATATAATTTAAATATCTACCACAAACTGCTTAAAAACATGTTACAATTCGTAAATAATACTAAAAATTCATAAATTGTTACAAAAATAATGTCAACTTAAGTATAAAACGATTGTCGTCATCTCATGATATTCCTGTGTGGCATTTAAATCGCAATATGAACGTCACTTAATAGTAGTCAATACCCACTGTCCCAACATCGACTGTGATTAAATTCCAAAAAATTGGCGATATACCTTTAGGATATTTAAAACTTAATACTGTTAAGCAAATTGCATTTAATCAGTTATCTAAATAGATACGTATTTTGTAATAAAATTACATATCTGTGCCTACAGCGACAAAAATATGTAGTGCAATGAACCGAATAGTGGCGTTAAGGAGTTATTTTGTTATAAAACTTAATGTTTTATAGTAATGTACGTCCCCTAGTTGGGTTTTTTTAAAAGTTTATTTTGTTTATGTTTTAATTATTAAAACTTTGGATAATATTGAACTTAACTACTATTTTTAAATCCTATATCAAATGAGTGCCGTAATGGAACATCTTTCCAGTAGATGTGAACTTCAAACGTGAATATTTAAGGACTCCGACGTTATTTTGTGATAAATTTAGTATTTTTAGGCAGCTTAAATAATATACTATCGATTAAGCTACAATTAAAGTCAATTAAAACTTTTTTTAAAAGTGGAACTCCGCTTACGCTACGGACAACAATTTTTGAAAATGCCCGTATACTAATGTATAGGACTAATTGGGGGTTAGATGTTTATTTCTACTTGAAAATTAAAAAAAAAAAACTTATTTGGTTATTGTGCCCGTAAAAACTAAAAAATACTTTTATATTAATAATTGATAGGATAATCGTAAAAAACGTCATAATAATAATAAATAAGTAGTTAATAAGATTTACTGGTTAGTTTATAACCGTTATTAGCTTTATGTACCACTAAACTCGTGGCAGCCGATAAAATGCGTAAGTAATAACAATTTACTTAGTATACACAGCGTTATCTTTTATAGTGACTAATAGTGGAAGGGGGGAGGTCTTATCTGTTTAGTTTAAGGAATCCTATAATTTATGTCCCAGTTGACATTTATTCACACTTGAATCTTGAACTGTATACTTTTTAGTCGCATTTTATTATTGTGTATACGTATTCTTTATAATCCGATCGTTATAGTTTAAATACCTATTTGACAGTGTTAACTAATAAATTATTGTCTGGGTAAGTGACAGCTATGTTTACAATACAAGAATACGAGAATCTACGCCAATTGGCTTAATATTTCGTATTGTCGTTTGTCTATTATCATCAGCTCAGTTGGCTACGGAAATGGGAACTGAAGTTTTTGAAACGTCAGCAAATGAAATAAAATTTTATGAGTAAACTATGTGAAATTAGATTAGAATGAAACTTCTATAACGGATTTAACTCGCGCATTTTATTTTATTTTCTGATGTTTCGACACTTGAGCAGCTCATATGTGCTACGAATATGGGAACTGTAAAGTTTTCCGAACGTCAGCAAATAATATAAAATACGGGAGTTAAATCCGTTATAGTTGTTTCATTCCAATGTGTAACCGCGAAGGCAACATAAATTATCATTTATTTATTTTTTTATTATGTTTTTTTTTAATTCCAGTCATTATACGAGTCTATAAAGACGGAGCCGTTCAAGATACCAGAGGACGATGGCAATGATCTGATGCATACGTTCTTCGACCCGGACAAGGAGGGGTGGCTGTGGAAGCAGGGCGGCAGGTAATATCATAAAGCAATATTATTCACTTGTTTCTCCCCGTGACTTCGTCTCTGCACGATGTGTATTTTACACAATGTTGATATGAAATATAGCCTACATAATAATGTAGCTACTAGCTTCTGCCTGCGACTTCGTCCGCGTGAAACTCCTCCTTTTTTCAGTCGGTTAAAAAGTAGCCTATGTCCTTTCTCAGGCTCTAGACTTTCTTTGTACCAAATTTCATTTAAATCGGTCCAGTAGTTTTAGCGTGAAAGCGTAACAGACAGACAGACAGACAGAGTTACTTTCGCATTTATAATATTAGTAGGGATAAGCTATATTATTGAGGTTTCATTAAAATTCACTTACACTATAAAAGGAGCTGAGTTTCTAAACCTTATATATATATAGTTTAGGCTCTGCGTTTATATGTCAGTCATTATGTCAGCTTATCTTGTTATATGTATAGCATCGCACCTTTATTAGAAAAGTGTGACATCTCGAAATATTTTATTACTCCATTTGAGACTCTTAAGTCTGCTTATTTAAATTTGATTTCATGTGGCGACACGAGTGTCACACTTTTCTAGTTAAAGTGCGATAAAGATTTTAGAATAATTAATAGTTAAGTACAGCAAAATATATCCGTAACACGCTTCGTCAAAATTAATACTCAGTAGGCAGGTTACATTATTATAAGTACACCTAACAGGTTTTGTCTCAAACAAAAACATAGAAAATTTGTCCCCACTGCACTATTTCAGCCGATGTTGTTTATTTATCGCTATTGAAATGGCGAAACCTGAATGTATTGAGTATTGACCTATTAGTGGAGTCATTGAAGCATTATGGGTCCGATTTTTTTTACTGTGAACCGAATTGCATACAATTTTGGAATTAGGTTCATCTTACCCTTAAGTTCAAAAGTGAAAATGATTTGAACTACGCTACCACCCGGGGGGTGATTGCCACCCCTTCTCGGGGGTGAACTATTTTTTTTTCAAAATAACCTCGGATATCAATAGAAGGCCTAATTTTAAGGAAAAAATCGTCTATAAAGTTTTTCAAAAAATCCAATACTTTTCAAGTTATTTGCAATTGAAAATTCGCAATTTTTTCACCTTTTTCATCGGTTTTTTGCAAAAATCTCCAAAAATATACGTTTTATCGAAAAATTTATAACAAACAAAATTGTAGCAAGCAAAACAATGAACAATTTGGTTTTTTATACAGTATTCTAAGTGCAATATTAAGCTATAAATTAAAGATCAAAGCCGTTTTTTATGTTGCCTGAAATTTAATCGATGTGGTCAATGCCATCTAGCGGCGATCAGATGCATTTTATGCATTCTAATACAAAAGGGTTTTGTAGTGCTTGAAATAAGCTTTAAAATGAGCACTATTAAAAGTCTTTTGCACGTAAAATAAGTGAGCTGTATTGCAAATAAGGGGAACAACTAATGTTTTTTCTTTAAAATCAATGGGTTTCATAAGTGCCATTTCCACCATAATTAAAATTAATCGTATTCCGCCTAGAATTAACTTCATTATGAAGAGTTTGATAGATAGTATCAGTTTGGCTGCTTCAGGATATATATTTTTCAAAAAACTCACGATTAACTAAAAAAACAAAATTTCAAATTTTTAAAAATCCCACGTTTATTTCATAATATTTCAAGAATGACGACAGATAAGAATAAAAGTGTATGAATAAAAAATGTAGGTATTTTTCTGACAAACAATTTGGTTTTTTTGTTTTTTCTGACAAACAAAAATTGACGGAAATGTGATTGTTTAAAGAGCACGTGGCAGCGCAATCACTGCCTCTCTTAAGCCCTTTAACCCTTCCCCGTTTTAGAAAAAGGTTTTTTACTATATATTGCAATACAGGATGTTGTAGCTCTCTTAATTACCTTTACAATGATTTTTTATAAATTGTGATAGCGTGAAAATTAAAGGAGCTATGGTCCAAAAACTTATCATATTTTTTTCTACTTAGTAACTGAAAATTTCGGAGTGTGAATAATTGGAGCAATGTGAAGGTACGCAGTATAATATAGACCCATAACTATTGTAATGTGTATATATTAACGGAAATGTATATAATCCGTCATTGTATACAATTCCTAGGAAATGTATTTAATTCCAAAAATCGCAATCGGAAATGTAAAACATTTAAGACATAGGTTAGGTTTAGGTTTCCGCGAGCCAGTATGAGTCTGGCAAACCTTTTGCCTTCCCCAGGGCATAAGGTATCAATGAGGATTTCCCCACTAAAAAAAAAAAAAAGTTAGGTTAGGTTTTTTTTTTAGGTTAGGTTAGGTTAGTTTTAAGGGTAGAAAAGCTTAAGAACATGATAATCGTTTGCGAGAGTGTGGAATAATATTTAAATCCTTTTCATTTTATCAAAAAAAAAAAACAAGGGGTAGTATTCAAGGGTTGAAAGGGGGTTAAAAATTTGATAATTATTATAGAGAATATAAAATATTACTTACTCTATACTTACATCTTTTTATGTCATACCAAAGTATTTTTTTCAGATTTTTTCAATTTGGGGGTTGTAAGATTTTCAAGGGGTTGAAAATAATTTTAATATGAGGTAATTATGTTAGAAAATACTTTACCATTTCACCACTTACTATTAGACATGTTTTCTAGCGATAAAATGGCTCAATTACAATTTTTCCATTAAGGGGTTGTTTACACCCCTTAAAAATAATAGGCGGAGTTCAGATCATTTTCACTTTTGAAGTTAAGGTTAAGATGTGCCTAATTCCAAAAATTTCATGCAAATCGGTTCACAGTAAAAAAATTCGGAGGTAAGGCCGTATTTTTCGCTTCAATGACTGCACTATATTTGCCGTAGACAACGATAACCGTATGCATATTGAATATCAATTTGTGAACAACGGGTTGATGACCCGAGACAATTGGAATCAAATATAGGTTTGCTATTGTGTATTTAGAGTGAAATTAGTTACTGTATTAGTGCTAGTGTGTTGGTAAAGTAACCTATTTAATTAGATTGGACGGTGATTCAAATTTGAACCCTATGCTCGACGAAATAAAGATTATATAGTATCTGCCCATCCCTAAAAAAGAAGAGTTTCGCTTGGTCAAAAAAAGTGTTTAAAAAATTTTTGCGCGTTATAAATCCGCTACCTCTAGCTAGGTTAATATTATGTCAATTTAGACCATGACAGGGCATTGACTTCTCTGCATTGGTGGTACATGACATAAGAACCTTAGTCCATAGAGGCGACCTCTATTTAATTTTTTACTCTATGCTTCTTTTATTGTGTCAATTGTTTTTATTTAATAAGTTACATATATGGAAAAATATATAGGTATTTCTTTTTAATATGTTTTTAATGTATATTTTTTGTTTTATTTCAGATACAAGTCGTGGAAGAGACGGTGGTTTATACTAAACGATAACTGCCTGTACTACTTCGAATACACGACGGATAAGGAGCCTAGAGGCATCATTCCACTTGAAAACATATCGGTAAGTTAGTGTATAGCTTTGAAAAAAATATGGGTACTTACGTATTTTACTTTACTGCATTGGAAACTATATATGAAGATACCACTGCCCTATAGTTAGATGAAGAAAAATATGGACACTTTTCTTTTCCTTAGTGAATTGAAAAATGTATATAGAGATGTAGCCAATTAAAGCGATGTCACACTTTTCATCACGAAGTGACTTCGCGTAGGCGAGATTTTAGATTTGGCTTCCTTACCAAATCAAGCTAGACAGGCTGAGTACGGCTGAGCATTGTATTTCTTGATTACTTGAGTATGTCTACGGTCAATCTTTATGAAATTTGGTCAAGACCTTAGGGGCCGTTCAAGTATTACGTAAGTGCTACGGGGAGGGGGGGTCTTTGTTAATAAAGTTTGCTAAAGTACATTAATATTGTGTTACATATACTGCTGATATAGAGTGATGGCACCAATTATGGACATGTTAAGCGCACTAAATTAGAATTTCGTTTAAAAATGGGATGTTTTTTGGCAATACAAAAATGGTGATTTTTTGTTCGGTACTCAAATACATGAGGAATATTTAAACAATACCAAAAATCCTGTATGAATAATACATAATTAATAAAAAATACATAAATTGAAATTTACGATATCACCATTGATGGACATCGAAGATTCAGTGATGGACCCCCAGTAATGGACATGGACCCAGTCATGAACATCCATTAATGGACAATTTTTTATTGCACAGATAAATAAAACAAATGTCAAAAATCTACTTTTGATTAACTCTATTTGAACTTTTAACTTGATCAGCCTTAGATTTACAAGTTATACTATAAAGCTTTCAATCAACGATCTGGTTTTTAATCATTTATTAAACATTAATTGAGGCTTTGCCTCTTTGCCAGCAGCTGCAGCATCGAATTGTTAACATAATAAATCAATCAACTGAGATCTATCAGAAACTGCGGGGCATATATGGACCGTGTTTAACATTAGTGTGTCAACCCACAAAAAATCGGGTTTTGAGTTATGAATGCAGTTTAATTAAATAGATCATGAGGAATACAGCAGTGAAATCCATTTTTTTTAAAAAAAATCGTAGAATATTCTAGAGCACAAAATCGGTTATTGCTTAATTCCTATGTCAGATTTGTATTTTTGCATTAATGTGTTAAGCCACATATAACACATTATTGCTTATTTCCTATGTCAGATTTGTATTTTTGCATTAATGTGTTAAGCCACATACCTAACACATTAATGCAAAATTCTAATTTGTTGTTTTAAAATGAATATACATATTATCTATGCAAACATTTTTAGAAAATGTAACAAAATAAACAACTAACGAATTAAAAGTTTAATGTAAGTAGGTACCCATTTATTTAAAGTTTTTATTGTTGTATAACATGTTTCAAATAACATTATATGTTCTGCTAAAAAATGAGAAATGTACAAAATAACACTTAAATATTATTTCAATTACTTAAAAATCTTAACCAAACCTATTTTTTTTATTATTATTATTTTTATCATATTAAATAAAATCAATACACATTTTAGGTTTCCGTATCTTAAAGGGAAAAAAATGGAACCCTTACAGGATTACTTTGTTGTCTGTGTGATCCTTTACCTCAGTAACGCGTGGAGGTAGGTATCAAACTAAAATTCAGAGTAATATCAAATACTCAGGACTACCGTCCCTTAGGAATAGTAAAAAAACAAAAAAATCGCCAACGCAATCAAAAGAACCGCCCTTAATCCCGCGAATTGACAAAACTTTACTCGTGAACTCAGCAACTACAAATAAATTACTACGAGCAAACGACATAAAGCACACATAAAGAAAAAATACGAAAAACCATACATTTTTAATGACATCATTAAAAAATATATACCTACCTACAGGTTATTTATAGTACGGAACCCTTGGTGCGCGAGTCTAACTCGCACTTAACCGATATTTTTTTATATCCATCATTAGATTAAAACGTGTGTGACAAAAATTAGAATATTACACATAATAATATTATAGAATGGCAGACCGACTTGTCTCCACAATTTATCAACTATTCGAAAAATGGTTTTTAGGTGGTTTATTAAGCTTTTAGGTACGGAAGTATATATTATTGGTTTAATTCAATATGATAAAATAATAATAATAAATCAATTTGGTTAAGATTTTTAAGTAATTTAAATAATATAAGTGTTAACTTGTTGTACCTATTTCAGATTTTTAGCAGAACTTATAATGTTATTTGAAACATGTTAAAACAATAAAAACTCCATAAATATGTACTTACATTAAAGTTTTAATACGTTAGTAGTTTATTTTATTACGTTTTCCAAAAATTTGTGTAAAACATATTCATTTTAAAACAACAAATGAGAATTTCTCATACTGTTATGTGGGTTAGCACATAAATGCTAAATGTAATAAACCTTATAGCCATTAAGCATTAACCATTTTTCTGCTTTTTCTTTTAAATTTTGAATTTATTCCAATAAATACATTTATATCCTTAATCTATGCATTTCAACAAAAAAAATGATACCACATATCAATACTTTTTTTGCTTAAAATAAGCGGAAAAAGAAGAATGTTCTCAAAAAACTTTAAGCGCCGATATCTCAAAACTAGCTTGGTGTGGGTTGAAACACTAATGCTAAACACGGACCATATATGCTATAGTGTAAGCATGGGAAAGCATGCCACAGTATTTCAGGCAGAGACATATGCTGCATGTGCACAAGAAAATATAGACAGGCACCTGGACGAAAAACCATCTATATTTTAAGTGACAGCCAGGCTGCGGTGAAGGCCCTTGGAGCCCATAAAGTGCAGTCGGGGCTGGTATATAATCGCCCAACACCTTTAACACAGGCCTTAAGGAAAACACAATCAAGAGCCACACCGAAGAGTGGAAGGCATGCTTAGGTCTAAGGTCCTCACGGCAATTTATACAACACCCAAATGAAAACTGGACTAAAAAACTCTGGTTTCTAAACCGAAGACAAATCCGACTTATAACAGGAGTGTTCACTGGTCACTTAGGAGTCAACGAACTCCTACACAAAATGGGACTTCCAAACAGCAGCGACTGCAGAATGTGTGGAGAGGAATGTGAAACTGTGGAACACTTGGTGTGCCACTGCGACGCCCTCACCAGATGTAGAATGAAGATATTTGGCTCCGGATACCTGGAGCCTGGAGAATTTTTTGCACGCTCTCTGTTAATTTATTTCAATTTATGTGAAAGTGCTTTTAACTCATTGCTTCCTCTACCGTGAGAATAGTTTGAAGTCCCATAGCACAAACTGCAGGACTTTTGCATGGACTTTGTTATGCAAAGTTATTTAAGGGACCCCAAACCGGAGGGCGAATCCAACTGAGATGGGGGGATTTTGGTAAGCTCTCAGACGTCCTGAAAGACAAACGTGTGCGTCTTTATACCTCAAGCGTCGCACGTTTCAACAGTGCGTTCTTCTCGTAATGGTCTATGGAGCCGGGACTTCACGAGGCAGATCATCCATCGACTCCAAGTAGTATAGGGCTATGGAAAGAGCTATGTTAGGTATTTCTCTTTGTGACCGGGTCCGTAATACCGATATTCAGAAGAGAACCAGACTAACGGACATAACAAAAACCATAGCTTTGAGGAAATGGAAGTAGACGGGCCATGTCTGTCGTAGGTCCAAGGGAGGAAAGGATGCTGGATTGGAGACGGAGAAAGGGGCGGCGAAATGTCGGAAGACAGCCAGGGAGGTGGACCGATGATCTGGTGCAAGTGGCTGGGAAACATTGGATGCGGGAAACTCGAGATCGTGGGAAGTAGGCTGAAATGGAAGAGACCTTCACTCAGCATTGGGTAGAATAAGGTTGAAGAAGAAGAAGAAACCGGAGGGCAGCTGTGATCATCATTTCTCCCATCCTCAGCAGCATCATGCAGCATCATACAGCATCAAATGCCCTCCCTATTTGTTCCGGGGTGTAATTTTTCATTGGCGCCATATAAGATAAAACAAAGAACCCAATGATGGATGACTAAAAATAGCCATTTATGGACATTGTCCATCATTGGAAAATAAAGAGCAATCACAAAATCAACTCAACCAAAATGTTTAGTACAACAAATTAAATAATTTAATACAATAAACTAAAAAAAATTAAAAAACTTAAGAATGGACACTTGTCCATAACTGGAATTCGTAAAAAATCGAATCCAGTGATGAACAAACCCCACAAAAAACTTATTATTGGGATTGGACATATTCAACTTAGCTCAATTTACTTGCAATATAGTATTTTTTCGTAAAAATAACAAAAAATCTCATTACAACACAACACAAGATAATACCATGCACAAATATGTACTTACCTCCTTAACGATTTCACTAACAAAAACGGATTTTTATGACTACCGAGCGAAACGAGATTTCAATTCCCAACCATCTTCAAATAAAACGGGCAATTTTGATGAAGTGTATCAAAATGAAAGCCCAAACGTCTATTGCTTATGTTTTAGTATCTCCAATTGAAAAATGTTGGGCCAGTTGCTTAATAAATTCGATCAACGAAAATAATGTCCATAATTGGTGCCATGTCCATTACTGGTGCCGTCACCCTACATGGGGATAATGTGGGAGTGGGGGAGTGAGCTGTACCTACTTGTTGTTGCTCGGGTCGTAAATAATTGTAATTAATCTTTTGTGCTTACGTAATACTTGAATGGCTCTATAGATATTCTCATCGAGATTGCACATTATTTACCATCATTTGTGTTTATATATTCCAGGTCCGTCCGGCGAGTGACCGCCAGCGGCCTCACTGCTTCGAGCTGTACGCGAGCGGCGGCGCCGACCTCATCAAGGCGTGCAAGACTGACTCCGAGGGGAAGGTCGTCGAGGGGAAACACACTGTATACAGGTCAATATAAACACTTGTAGTATTTGTAAACACACTGTATACAGGTTAATAGAAATAATTGTACTAAATGTATATACACGTAGGATCCGTTACACCGGCTCTTAATTAGTTTATTATTATTATTTATGCTTTGTACCGACCCAGGTTCGTCCGAGTGCAATGCTGATACTAATTATCAGTGTTCGTCTACTATATTATGCATACACATAAACCTTCCTCTTGAATTACTATTTAAAAAAACCTCATCAAACTTCATTGCTTAGTTTTATGTATTTAATTATACACGTTGACAGATAGAAAGTGGAAAGTCACTTTGTTTTGTACTATGTAGTGATTGCACCGTTTTTTTTTTATATAACTTCAAGCTTAACTGGTAGAGAATGTCTCAAAGCATTAAGTCTGCCTATCTTACACTTATTTCTGTTAAATTTTGTGCAATAGAGTATAGAAGCTCAGAGAAAGTTTATAACAGCGAGGAAATTTTTAAAAAAAAACCGGTACGAAGTATACCAAGTCAGCTAGTAGATTAATATAACTCTCTCGTTTACAGAATGTCCGCATCGGACGCGGAGGAAAGGGACAAATGGATCGAGTGTCTCCGTCGCTCCATCAGCCACAATCCCTTCTACGATATGCTCGCACAGCGTAAGAAGAAAGCAAAAGCACAACACAGCGTCTCAGGGTCTCACTAGGAACACGCTACACTGATCATCATGATTTACAACCGAAAGATGTCCACTGCCGGGCCGGTTCCGCCCGTTACCCGGCCACCCACCAGGTCGTAAGACCTTGTACTTGCGTTTCGGTTCCGCCCACTGCCACTAGTAAGAATTGACTTTTGAGTGAGGTGACACTAGTGTATTAACAGTGAGTAATTTTGCATCTGTGAAGTTTCCAAATGGATTTTGAAAAAACTTTAATAATAGGTGATGTGGTCTGATATGTCTATGGTATAGACGAAAACATCTATATTGTCTATCGATGTTAAAGATTCTTAAATTACGAGCTTGAATAAGAATGATGACTGTATCATTATCGTACATAGATAGAAGAAAAGAAAAATAGGTTCCCAATGGGCTTATTATATTATAAAAAAACAGTCATCATGCTTGTTATTTAGCTTGATACTTGATATTTTCAGTCGAGATACTGCGATTATTAGTGCCTATTTGTATCATGACATGTAAGCGAATTTAACGATCGCTTCGCTGGTATTAAACCCTCCGATCACACAAGCGGTTTCTATAAAGGAATCACTATTCTTTATGGAGTAATTTTGTACAACAGATAATCAATTGTGGCTTGAGAGCTGTCAATGCCCTGTATTTGAAATGTTTAAAAGAAAAGTGTCATGAAACCTTTACTTATATAATTATATACTGGTCAATAAATTTCGTAATTGAAAATATATGTATACAATGAAACTACAAAAGAATAGTAATTACTTGTGCGAAATTCGGTTGCCAAGACAACTGGGAGGTATAAATCAATAGATTGACGTCCAGCTGTTTTTTTATTAAGACGAGAATTTATTGCTATATGATGTTAGTCATTAGTCAGACTTCAATCAAATGTGATATTTGCAGCCATTTTAGCAAACTGCGCAAGAGATTTTGTGTTGCGCCCGCGCATATCAGAGACATGCACGCACACACGGCGCCTGTTTGTAGCGATATAGCGACACACACATACATACATACAAACGAAGTTGTCACAGTGTGCCATGGTTATAGTCCTACGTCTGATATATCGCACACCTAGATCTAAACAAGATTAACATGAAAAAGTGCTTTTTCAGGCGAAAAACTGATTAATTCTGTTAAGATTTATGCTTTTCATATGAAGCTAGAAGAGTTAGCTTGAATCTGGTTGATTGGTAGATAGGTTTTGCTTTATGGAATTCGATGGTGTGCATAGCTCAAAAGTTCAGGATCCTAGGTTTCCTAACCTGGAAGTAATTACCCCCGCGGGGGTAAACTTGTATTTCGCGGGGGTAACAATTAACGTCGAATTTCAAAGTGACAAGTGACCGCTAGCGCCGATTAGCAAGTTCGTGGTTGGGAGGGGGGAAATTTGTGACCCAAGTTAGGTCATAAGAGTAACGGACCTAAGAACCATCGCTTTAGACCTAGGTGTGCGATTGTCGCGCGATTATATCGCGACAAAAAGTCGCCGTGCTGGCATGTCTCCAATACCGATGCTTGATGGCGATCGTTGTCCATGTAAATAACGAAGGAAAGACTGAACACGATAGTGTAATTTTTTTACACTAAATTTGAATTCAATTTGTTATTATCAAATTAATGGTGCATTGTACGCGCGTACTGCCAAATTATAATTTTAAGATTGTTTGCGTCTTTTAAAATGTCAAATTAGATTTTCTTTTTTAATACTTCGTGCAAGTTCTTGACAATAATTACGTTTTTATTCCGCGCCGTGTTTTTGGTGCGATGTGTTCTCTAACTCCAAGAGTTGTCTCGTGTTCTTGGCTGTTTACGTATTCAATGAAAGTATTAATTTTATGGTTCATGTGTACCATGCAACGGAATAGTGTATATTGATAATGTAAAAAAAAATAGCATAGTCTATGTCATTTTAGTGTAAAAATGTAGTATAGACGGTTTGATGTAAATATGAGTAGGTAAAATGAAAGGATGCCTTAGTATGTCTGCTCGATACGCAGGTATATAGTTTACATTCCTCCACGTTTATTTTTGGTTTTGAAATATTCATTTCTAGATTAATTTTCTATTCTAAGTTTAGAAGAAAAATGGGTTTATTATTATAAAATTTCATAAATCATTTTAATCTTTAATTATAATGAATCTTTAGATATTTTATAAAGTTTTATAAAATATTTTCTTTTGGTAATACTTTTTATGACATTTCAATATCAATTAATTTCATTATTATAATTTTCGTCGTCTTTTTTGGTGTTTAGAATATTTTTTAATTTATTCAAAGGAAAAATGCTAATGCCGGTACATTGTCTTTCACGACACGTTATCCACAGTTTATTGTTATTGTGATGAGTATACATAGTGATGTCACATTTGCTTGTACCACAGTGTTTTAAATACTTGTTAAAATTCACCGCTCGTTCGAAATTTGTTACGTTCCAACTAGGAAGTTATTAGAGCAATTATAAATTATTCAAAGACTTATAATTGTGTTCATTGTACTGACGTCCATTTATGGTTTATAGAATAATTTAAAACTGGGCTGCCGCGTGTCAAAAAAATCAACTAGATGCGCCTCGTGTGGAATAAGGTCCAATTGTCATGTTCCACCAATGAGAGACAAGCTACTGGCCTGTGTTCAGAGACAAGCTACTAGCCTGTGATGAGAGACAAGCTACTGGCCTGTGACGAGAGACAAGCTACTAGCCTGTGTTAAAAGACAAGCTATTGGCCTGTGATGAGAGACAAGCTACTGGCTTGTGATGAGAAACAAGCTACTGGCCTGTGATGAGATAAAAGCTACTGGCCTGTGTTCAGAGACAAGCTACTGGCCTGTGATGAGAGACAAGCTACTGGCCTGTGACGAGAGACAAACTACTGGCCTGTGATGAGAGACAAGCTACTGGCCTGTGACGAGAGACAAACTACTGGCCTAATTATACGCGACGCGCATCTAGTAGATTTTGGGACACGATCCCCCGAAATCATATTGTATCAATACGAAATAAATCATTGTTAGCATTGTATTATTCAGTTTTGTAAAAGTGAGGATTATGATTCGCTCGTTCTGATATTTACAAATTGTTTGCATTATACAAATTATGAAAGTTTGAATGGATAATGGTGATTTTTTTGAGTGGCGGCTAAAATGTACATCTTGGGATACTGTAGAGTTCATTTTTTTTTCTAATGAACAATAGTTATTTAAGCAAAGTTATTTCAACTTTTATAGCGAGTTAGTTTATCAATGTACGGTCAAGGGCGATTAAAAGGCTTCGAGCATGGGCGTGCATTCCATATAGGCTCTATTTAAAAACAAATAGACTGCCTACCCCGACGTCTACCTACGTACGCGTTTTGACTTTAAAAATAACTTAACAAATTTTGTGATAGTGAACTTAGATATTCCAACCTTTTTTAAGGTTCGTACTGGTACCCTTGAAAATAATTTCTGTCGACGTGTACAATGTAAAATAGACCCACATACATATATACAAGATTGATATTCGTGTGTTTTTAATACTAAAAAGATTTTTCAGTTGAAATTTCTGCAATGTTCCAAGATGTATATAACTATCGATCTGTACCTAGTATAGTTTAGTTTAAGGCATAGTAATTTGTAAATGCGCCTCATAAATGTTAATTTATCTCAATTGTATGATTTATTGAATATTTGCATAATAATGGTGTTGTAAATAATTTTGTAAGAAGATCGAAATACATAAATATCTTTATTTAAAGGATTGTTTTCTTTTGAAGTTACTACAAAGGACTATAGTTGGAGATCTGCTGAAGTCATGAGGTACTAACCACAAATCCTAGTACAACAGAATATTTTTTTTTAAATTTAAACAAAAATAGTTGTAATGAGACAACTATAATGGATTTAATTGGCTCTGTCGACTATGGGTATTGTACAGTTTTCGAAACGTCAATATATAAAATAAAATATGGAAGTTTAATCCGTTAGAGTTGTTTCGGATGTGTAATAACCGTGAAAGTATTAAAAAATATGAATGGTAACGGATTGAACTTGCGTATATTAATTTTAGTATATTTTTTATTACAATTTATTGGTCATCCTTGGCCTTGGGATAAATCCGCCACTGATGTAACTAAATGCGAGGCAACAGCCCGAGTTACATACACAGATTTATTAGCAGTTCGGGACAAACCTTAGTTAATCGTTGAGTAACGTGATTTTGTCATTTTTGCAAGCGTGTGCTATTGCATAGGGTTCAAATTACAATATATTTGGACATGTATGAATCCGGGAAATTGAATATTGAATAATACACATTGGAATGGACCATAATAGTATGATTACTAACGCAAGCGTTTACGGAAGCGTAAAAAAACACGACGACAACGTTTAATCAGTTGCAATGTCTTGCATTTTCTATATAATGGTAAGTACAGTCCGCTCCAAATAAGCAACAAATGATTTTACTTTTTTTAAGTGCTTATCATTCAAAGTTAAAAAGAAACTCAAAGTAATCAGGAAGAAAATAAAAAAAAAGCAGGAAGAAAAATCTACATTTTCTATTTTATATTATATTATATTCAAGTAAAACGTGACTTGTGTTGATGTTATATAAAATGCCGGTAGGTAATCTATACCTACTACTTCGGATGCTATTACTGGGTGTGTAATGATCGATATAAAAATATTTAATATATTTTCTATTGATATATCAACATTTGATATAATTTCAAATAATTTCATTTGATATAATTTAATATAATCACTCATTGTGTATAATAAACGTTTGGTATAATTTTAAAATATATAAATTTATTTCGTATATTTATCGTTCGGTATAACGCTTTTTTCTTATAAAGATTATATGGTATAACGCTTTTTTCTTATAAAGATTATATGGTATAACGCTCATTTTATATACAAATAATAATGAATTATTAGCTGAATCTAACATTATTCTTGGAAATATACAATCATAAATGAATGGGCAACCGCCAGAAAAAAAAAAGAAAATACATATGGAGCAACAAAAAAGAATTGATAATATATTTAATCGAAAAGAACGATACAACGAAGGTGAATTTTTGCGAGCAATTGCTTCAAATTTTAATCTAAAGTAATGTGCCTGGGATTTATGTACCTACCTACTTAACAATATATTTAATTTACTTTTGCACATTGTATTTTATTTACCTAACCTAACCTCCTTTTGGTAGCCATTCGTTTTGTTAGGGGGACGCAGTTCAAACCTAACCTAACCTACTTTTTGATAGCAGTTCGTTTTGTGATTATGTCTCTAATACATTATATCAAGAATGGTTATGCCAATTGTATTTTATATGAAAATAACGTTATACCATAAGTTCATTATAGGAAATAGGAATTATACTAAAAGAATGTTATATTTAATTATATTATATCAAATGATCATTATAAGAAATGATAATTATGTCATATGTAAATATATTAAGTGTTGTTATATGATTTAATAATTATATCAAATGAGCGTTATTGCTACTAATATTATAATAAAAAATGTTATAGCCATCGTTACGCACCCGCTATTACTACATAATATTATATCAAATACGTATAAGGAAGTTGGAAAAATATACTTGCACTAACAAAACTATCGCTGTTTATTTTTTATCAAGTAAATTATTTAAAGTAGGTACCTATCTAGATTCTAAAAAAACGAATTAAATTTTACTTTCTCTAAGTATCGTGGTTAGAAATTGAGCAGTATCGATTTAAAATTTTACGCAAGCTTTTTTTTAATTCATGGCATGATTTCGATTCGAGCCATGCTATGATTTTGTGTATTATTTTTCTTGGACTGAATACTGAAGCGCAGTTGGCCAGCAAAACCGGACGGGTGGCGAGCCTCCTGAAGAGAGGCTTTCAAGTCTTTAGATTGTTTGGGTTTATAGCCCTGACCGACCCGAGGGTCCCCCAGAGTGGGGGTCGCTCCTTGGCTCGACCGTCAGGAGGTGTATTAACACGATTGTGTTGCATGGGGACTGAAGGTTCCTGCGGAAAGGTCCATATCGTATCGGGTATCGGTTCATCTTCAACCCCGCCGGCGGGGCCGCTGTAACACTATCGAGTTTGCTAGGTGTAACAAATGTATTTTCTCAAAAATGCAATGAAATATCGTCCTTACGTGCGTCATAAGTTGACGGGAAATATGTCGTTGCTGGCCTAGGTCGGGAGGAAATTTCTTTTTAATTTTAATATCAACATGGCGTTGGTCTTCATAAACAATTTAAGCAACCGTTTTTTTTAATAAGTTCGAACTTTATTGTACCAAAATAATAGTCGTTATAAAAGACAAAATTATTATTTTTCTCTTTTCAGTGCGCTATTGTTTTTTGTTGCCTTTTAGATCTTTTTTATGTTATTTTTTTTATTAAAAAGTTATAAAGGAAATATTCCGTGGACTGTATAGCCCACGGCGGACCAGTAACACACATTTACCTGAACGCTCGCGTTGCTCAGCGGACCGCGACGCATCCGAGTGGGCTTCCCTTTCCGACGGTGAAACGGCTTGCAACACGCACTTACCGACTAATGAACTAATAAATAAATGTTAAATATATCAAACATACATTACATACTTAGGTACCTACCAAAGGCGTGCATTCCATACAGGCGCAGTGTCACTAATGTATGCAGTGCCTACCCTGGCGCCATATTTACTCTCCTTCCACTGCACGCGCTTGGTACCTATAGTCTTGCAAGGGATGTAGTGGTCACATTTCTACAGGTTACTAGCTTGAGCGACTTAGTTTGCACACGATAAGCACTGTCTGAGGCATGGGCGTGCATTCCATACAGGCACAATGTTAAAATATATGGAGTGCCTACCCTGGCGCCATACATTTGTACCCTACACTGCACGCGCCTGCTATGCTGAGACTCTCAGGGGGTTAATTTTCAAAGATCCTTTCTTAGTGCTCTTACATTATAAAAGGAACTTGTGTAATATTTCAAGTTAAGTACTAACTTTTATGCTTTATGCCCTAGTGCTTCCTTACGTTATATAAGGAACTCCTGTGTAAAATTTTAAGTTTCTTACCCGCATAAACTCAAACTCAACTCAAACTCAAATAATCATTTATTCAGTCTAGGCTCTTACAGGCACTTGTGAATGTCAACGTTAAAATTAATATTCTTTTTCGATTCAGCAAAAAAAAAAACCTCTTGAGAAGAATCGAGAATAAACTCAATGAGGTATAATTTTTTCATAGTTTAGGCATATACCTAAATGTAGTTTTAAGAATATACCTAAATGTAGTTTTGAGAACGCTCTAAGTACCTACTTTTCTTGTTCGAGATTCGACGTAAATTTGTAGTTCATTACGTCCTATTGAACTTGGGCATAACCACGTCACTATAACCTGTAAGAACCCAAAAAAATACAAACGTAACTCAACGTAAGTACGTTCATTCAGCAATCGACACTGCGTTATAAAACGTTTTCACCTGAACAAGTGGAATGGCATTGAAATGCATTGCAATATTGACTGCAACAAGACAACTCTGAGTTGCGCTAACTCGGTCACGAAATTGTCTATTCATTGAATGAGTACCTCGGGAGTTAAGTTCTTTTGAGCCCTTCTATCCACTTTCGATTTTTTCGTTTGTCCTATATCCCATTGAAATGTTCTTTTTCCGTCCTCCGGCCAGAAAGCGCCAACTTTGTGTCCGCTTCGCTAAATGAAATTTCCGCTTTCTGGCTTCGTCGAACAGAAAAATAGTATACTGATCTCGGCCAGTAAAATAAAAAGCCTCAGATCACATTTTTGTTAACCTCGGCTTTGCCTCGGACGACAATTACATGGTGATCTGAGACATTTTTTATTTTACTGGCCTTGGTGCGTAATGTACTATTTTGCTATGCGTACCTATATTGTTAGAGGATAAAATTTTATTTTTTAGAGATCAAGGTTATTATTTTATTATGTTCGCCGATGTTTCGAAAACTACACACTTCTCATATTCGTAATTTGTAGATGGTTAGGAACCCCACTCTGGGGGGCCCTCGAGTCGGTGAGGGCTACAAACCCTAACCTAACCTAAAGGCTTGAAAGCCTCCTCTCAGGAGGCTCGCCACCCGTCCGGTTTTGCAGTAAAGGCCCATTAGCTGGCCAACTGCGCTTCAGCATCCAGTTCGAAAAAATAAAATTGTTAGAAACCCTTATATTCAGGCGCTAAACTGATTCGTATTTTTTGACCTACTAGGATCTTAGATTAGAAGTTAAGAAAAATGTTCAGTTATTTTTATCAATTTCTCTGAACTCATATTTATAAAAAAAATACATTAAAATAATGATACGTATTTAGATAACAGCGAGTTACTTATGTACCAATATTTATTGTAATAGGGGGCGTATATACATACTATCAAAGCTATAAAACAAACAATGAAATGAAATTACTTTTCTATTATTGACATTTTTATATTCACTCTATATACATTTGAAATTAGATTTATGTGACCGTTACACATGTATTCTGATAATAAATACCTACATTAAAATAAATAAGACGTTGGAAAAAAACTAAGTATCAATACTTTTAATATTTTTCTGACCAAAATTTAAAACAAAAAACCAAAAAGGTTTTCCAAACTATTATAGGTATGTATGTAGTAATATGTATCTATACTAATGTTATAAAGAGGAAAGGTTTGTTTGTTTGTTACCTAGGACAGAACGACTGGACTGATTTCAAAAAAAATTTCACTGTTGGGAAGCTACACTATTCCCGTGTGACATAGGCTATAAAAAAAAGATGATCCGTGCGAAGCCGGGACGGACAGCTAGTAGTAAAATATTTAGGTAGGTACCTGTGTGATCATGCCGAAGGGAAAGCGATGAATAGTTATAAATTAACGTATTGGAATAAAAACCAAGAACCTAACTATAACGGATTTAACTCGCGCATTTTATTTTATTTACAGACGTTTCGAAACAGTTTATATATTTGACGATAGTCTAACACTATTTTAACTTCAAAACAGATAGTTGACTAAACTCAATCATAATTCAAATAGTCATAAAACACCAGGGAAATCTAACCTGTACCACTGAGTGAGAAATAATTGAGTAGATTTTCCAACACAACTACGTATTTGTACCTATCTAGAATACCTGCATAGAATTTAAAAGTTATTGCTAGTCATGTTATACTTACGTGTTTAGGTACTAACTCGTTGGATGATTAAAAATGTAGGTACCTACTTAATTACGGAGTTACGGATATAGGTACTAGAATAGTCGTTGTTTATCAAATACGTAGTCTGTTACGTGACGTAAACGTCATCGTCCCTAATTATTTCTAAGTACCTACTGAAAATATTAAGAAAGAAATAAAACATTTTATTTAGCTTCAAATAAGTACCTACCTAGCTAACAACAATAGGTCCTAGTACTCAACGTTTTCAGTAGGTACAAAGAAGACAGCCGTGTGTTAAAAGTCCATTAGAACAGGTTTGCCATCCGTCCAGGTTTTCCCGGATTTGTCCTAGTTTAGAGGGCATCCGGGGAGCGTCAAGGCTGCCCCTTTATTTTGGTGTCCATTTTTTTTTGGTGTCAAAAAATTTATCGACCCTGGTCTATGTTAACATGTCCGGGTATAGAGTTCAAAAATTCGGGAATTTCACGCGGCTTGTGTTCTAGTTTTGTCCTGGTAGTCAAATTTTGGTGATGGACGCTTCTAATGTAGGGTACATTTGAAGCACTGTGTAGAATGAGATCGAGTTTTTTTAGGGTAGTATAAGTATTTACCTCGATCTATTTTTTAAGCAACCATATTCGTCAATTCTTGTAAGTAACAAATAGATTACGTATTCACTAAGTAGATATATTATAATAATTTCTGACGCCTTCGCGGTTATTACACATTGGAATGAAACAACTATTAACGGATTTAACTCGCGTATTTTTATTTTATTTTATTTGCTGACGTTTCGGATTCTTTACAGTTTCCATAATCGTAGCATGACTGAGCTGACAAAAGTCTAACGCTAAAGTACAAGATATATTATCTTTACACAATCGAACGTAGGTACATAAAAAACATTTCAAACCAATTTATCTACTATTACAAATGTTAACAATGAGAGTTATGTGATAAAGTCTTGCAGTTACAAAAAGAATGGTGTAAAATGACGTGACGTGATGTGACACAATTGAATGCCTTTTTCCGCGACTGTGTCTGTATAGAATTAGAACTTCGCTGCGACATTTATCGTACTACAACAGTATATTCCATCCACCTTTTCAACCCCTTACGGGTTCTTTTCGGAATAAATACTTTAGGTACTACCCAACAAGCAAAGCAGTTCTATTAAAAAAATATAAGTCTGAAATTACAAATAACGTTCTGTTTGTAAAGGTATTTTGGTAAAATCATTAAAAGTTGTAAGATGTATTAGCATGTTATAAGTTAGATATAGGAATAAACGCTCCTATAACTGCGCCCATATCCTTGTTCAGTACAGGCTCCTAAGGCAAAAAGGATTCCTTTGAAATAGAATCTTTATAGAATTTTTCATATTATGCAAATGCAATGTAATTTTTAACCATACTAAATAGTACCTATGGTTAAAAATTACGTCATCAACGCTATCGGCAGAATCTTAAATAGCCAGATTCTAGTTAAGATATTATGAAACCACCATCGGGTAAAGCACCTTACTTAGACAATAGCAAGTCGACAAACATAAAGCCATATGTTACCGTCAATACAATACAACTAATTACTCGTATAGAAACGGTATTAGAAATTAACTCTTTTGTTTAAGTACGTTTAACTTGATGTTTGCATAAAAGCTAATAGTCCAGGAAAATTAGGGTTTCACTTCGGAATAATAGATAAGTTTTGAGATAAGTTTTAGGGTACCATAATATTATAAAGGTTTATACAAATTTATAAGTAATCGACTATCTCTTATGTTTAACAATATTCATTACCTATATTGAAAACTTATTAAGTATGGATGAGTGTAACAAAGATGTCATAAGGGTATTTTAACAAAATGTAAATTTATATTAAGATCAATGAAAATTAATCTTCAAAGCTTCCAGAACTAGTAGGTTTTATTATTTAGTTTGAAGATAATTCTATGTTTTTCTTCTATCATAATATGTTTCTAAACCTGATCTCTAGTCATGTACCTATCTACTTTTTGTAAAGTAATTTTATTAAGTACAAATACTTAGGTAGGTACAGTTAAAAAAATGTATATGGATAATTTGATGTCTAGATTGTTTTTTTTTTGTTCCAATAACAAGTTACCAGAAATAACGCATTCCATTTTAGAAAAACTCGTTAAGTGGTTTTAAAAAATTACCTAATCATATTATATCAAACGATCCTAAATAGATATATTTTAAGTTTAAAGCAGCCAATGTAACTTTAAGACATGTGTAACTATCAATAGTCATTTAAAGTACGTTTGCTAAGAAATGGGAACAGCAATTTAATATTTCAAGTTGAACACGAAAGTGTAAACATGTCATAGAAGTAGGTTAAAAGTGGCACGGCGGTAGTGTGGCATGTCAAATAGTTATTTAACATGTTTATAATTCACTTGAAATTTACCTACACCGTAGAAAAACAGAGTGCATGCTTATAAAATGTACCACAAGCAATTTATTGAACCTTGTTATGCAGAAGTGATGTGCCTTGGCGGGCCCTGGATAAAAATTGTTTGGGGCCCTTAGGAAGGGTAACTGATAACCCATATACGCGCGCTTTACGCTAGAAAAAAAGGAATAGCTTTTTTAATTTGTCACCTTTTAAATAAAAAATTTGGAAAGTTTCTAATATTTTTTGCTTAATGCACTTTGGGGCATGCCATAGTTCATAAATAATAATCAAAGATCTGACTCCAGAATTTATTTAAGACTATCTATCGATACAAAACTAGGCTAACACTTAATTCGCTATAGGAAGCCATTTCGTTGTATATAATATATAGTATACCTACCTCTCGGATTGTAACATAATATATCCGATCATTGTATCTATGAAAAATCACGACAGCCAGGCCCCTGTGAAAGAAATGAATTGGACCTCGATATGCAAGATAATAATCATAGGACATATTTTCTTAATTGTCCTTGCATCCGCATAGCTAAAATCACCACAAATTATTATATTTTAACCAGTGAACTCGAATATTATCGGCTAGTCACAAAAAATATATGGTAAAAACAATATTATAATCATTCGAAACTTCTTGCACATCCGACATTCAAATAACCATGAACTATTTATGTACAGTCTATCGCATTTAATTGCTGGTGCAGTGGTGCATAACGCCGTCCAAATTGAGTTAAATCGATATCAAGTCGCGTGATGTTATTTTTTTTAGTTAGGTTTTCATATAAATATATATGTGCCTATGTTGTGTATGGTAGGTCAAGAGGAAAATCGATTTTTCTTATGAACTTGCTCACCTGTGATACCTAGAATTTTGAATTTAGATCTACCTAAGTGTAGGATATTAGGTACTATATCCCTATGCCCTATGACGCAAGGGCGTGCATTCCATATAGGCACAATGGTATAAATGTATGGCATGCCTACCCTGGCGTAGTACATGCGCGACCCTCACTGCACGCGCCTGCTATGACGAAATAACGACTAAACGTTTAAAAATAAAACGATAGGTACCTACATATTATTATGATAAATAATAGTTGTAAGTAAACATAAAAATGTGAATTAAAATCGACTAGCGGAAAATATTTCTCCGACGTTATATTATATTTCAAACAAATATACACAAATAAAATTACAATTAATAAATAAAAAAAATAAAAAGTTTACATTTGCTTGGTAATCTATGTATTAATTAGCAAAACGTTTGAACTATTTAATTAATAAGTTGTAACTACATAATATTATATATACCTACTTATACATATAATATATAACATATACTTGTATTTTATGTAGGAGCAAACGTAGGTATGTGATATCTATACTTCTATACTATCTATACTAATATTATAAAGAGGAAAGGTTTGTTTGTTTGGATTGAATAGGCTCCAGAACGGCTGAACCGATTTCAAAAATTATTTCACTGTTGGAAAGCTACACTATTCCCGAGTGACATAGGCTATAATAACACCCCGTCGTTTTTGCGTCGGGGGTTAAAAAAAGATGATCCGTGCGAAGCCGGGGAGGGCCGCTATTTAGATATATTTACGGACTTATAGGTAAGGCAAGTACCTATATTATAATAGGTATATGTAGGTACCTATATCGTGTGTTTTACTGATAGAATATTTATTATGCATTGTAAGACTGCAATAATACAGGACCGGTCTTGAGGATATAGGTAGGTATCTAACATATATATGGTAGGGTGACATCACTTGTTCTTAGCTTTTATAAAAATGAAGGCTATATTTTTTGCATGTTTAAGTCATAATTCAATTTAATATAAGAGACGTTTGTTTTTTATGTATAAAAATGCCATCATTTTTATCTGGTATGCGTTTGATTTATTTATATGTTAGTTATGTTTAAATTGTTAAACCAGTATTGTTGGGGAACCTTTTTGTATTATATTTCTTATTTTGTTTATTTGTTTGTAATGACATATTTATTTGTCTATATAAGAAGAGTCTTGTAAGAGTGACCCGTCGCTAAAGGCCATTATATATAAGCCATTTCGAATATATATATAATATACCTACCTCTCGGATTGTAACATAAAAATATATATTTGATCATTGTAATTATAAAATTATTTTCAAACGTACCTATACGTAGTAAGTCGAGTTGAATTCAGTTCTCTACAACTGTGAAAAAAGATCTTACATTTTCAAACAAAGCTAATAGAATTCTCGATAAAATCACTTTCTATACAAAATTAAATCAAAATCGCTTCAGTAGTTCAGGACAAATACAAAGATACGTCAGACTTATATCACCACTCTTTCTACATCGTTAAAAAAGGTCTATTTTTTCCAGCCGATGAAAAAAACGGAGGTTCTCAAATCGACCCATATACCTATATATCTTTTATATATGACCACGCATAATAAATAGACCCCTATTTATAATGCGTGGTCATATATAAACAAAAATATAGCTTTGGAAAAGTTCCTAAAAATCCTACTTATTGTAGGTACCTACTTGTGAGTAATAAAACTAACAAAGACGTTTCAATCTTGTTTACCTACCTATATTTATTGTTTATTAACTGGTCACAAGAATGTAAACTTTATCATTATGTATACCTACACATATGTTTACAGTCTCCATTGCAACTATTGATTGAATAGAATATTAACAAATTGTTTGTTTCAAAACATTGCGTATGTCAACAACAAAATACGTTGAAATTAATTGTTAGCATTCTGAAACAGACAGATGTACGTCGAATCTTAATAGTTAGTTAATTCGATTAATTAAATTGATACGTAACTCCAAGTCCAAAATTTCCATAAGCATGCAATGAAAAACGTATTACAGTGTCTGCATTGTCATATTTAAAATATGTTATAAGATAGTGTCTTCATTAATGTATTTTATATATTATACAGACCTTCCCTGCCCCCCACATATATATGTTAGCTTGGGTTATTAAGAGAAAAACAATATTGTTTCAAAGTTTAAGATATACAGAATAATATGAACAACTGAACAAATAGAACGTTTAGTCATCGCACACTATTCTATAATGACTAATAAGTAACTGCAGTTATCAGGAAAATTACTTTGTGTTAAGACTTAAAACTCTTTAAGTAGTTGGTATAGGGTTTTTTGTAATGCTATATGTATATTATATATCCTGTTTGCTACTTTGTTTAGCAGGTGCGTGCAGTTATCGCGGCAGAGTAGGCACAATAAATTTGTGACTTTGTACATGTATGCAATGTATTTTTTTTTGGCTGTAAATCCTTGGCTTTATAATTAATAATAACTTAATTCATAATGTGGAATCACGTTCTATACGTTCAATAAATTATCTTTGCATTAAGCGATAGTATTTGATGTCTACATTTGATTGGTAGAGAATGCCTCGAGGCATAAAGTTCGCCTCTTGTACACTTAAATAAATATTACTTAGCAAGAAAACATTAAGCTAGGTAATAACATAGACTTTTTGTTATCGGTTTACAGTCTCAAGGTAAACTGTGCATTTTCCTTTAGAAGGAAATCGCGTATTTTCCTACGATTAGCTTAATTATCTTCGAGTTTTCATCAATTACGACGCAGTACTATAGCATGGATACTATAAAGGACGATTACTTCCCTAGTTCGTGTTCGGAATATTTTACAAGTGTTTATTTCCAACGATTTATGTCATTTGGTCATAGTTATTGTCAGGTGCGTGCAGTGGGTTAAATTAGTATGGCGGCAGGGTAGGCACATACATTAATGACACTGTGCCTGTATAGAATGCACGCTTTTGGTTGTCGTTGATTACTATATTGATCTTTGCCGCTACTCAATGAGAATGATCTATAGGTACATTTATTCATTTGTATGTAGACATCACTGACCTATTATGCTCACATATTTATAATATTTACTGAGTTAATGTTAATAACAATAAATAAGGTTTTATTATTTTAAACGATGTTTAGATTGTCTACGGTTGCTTCATTAAATCATTGAACTTGGTGATATGAGAAAATTACTACATCAAATATGAATAAATATAATATTATTGCGGAATGAGCCATTTACTAAATCTTGAGTCAATAAATGGTGTCGTTTATTTAATATAGTTATTATTTATCTCCCAACGAGTAACTTCATACGTGACTATCTACCGTTTTATTAATTTCTGAAGCCTTCGCTTTACTTTATTATGCATTGAAATGAAACAACTATATAGACGGATATAACTCGCGTATTTTGTTTTATTTATCTATGTTTTGAAAACTTTACAGTTTCCAGATTCGAAGCACGACTAAGCTGACAATAGTCTAACGCTAAAGTGATATGTGAAGTCTTCGAAACGTCAGCAAATAATAATCAATTTAAAGTATTTTTTTATTGGGTTTGCCCTGTACACGTGCCTAGGTAAAGCAGATCAATAAATAATTGATAATTTTAATGCAAAGTTTTTAATGTTCTTTTCTTATGAAATCTTCAATCTACTTCTAACCTAGTATTCACGAGAAATAAACAACAAGATCAAATAGGAATGTTTATTTTGCAGTAATGACACACATTTGTGAATATAACTAAACGTGGACACAAGGCTTGTGTACCGGATAGCCTTGCGGCCCTATGTCATCACATATATTATATGTTATGCATAGATTTGATGTTTATATGCTAACCTTTTTTACTTACTCGTAGTTGTTATTTAACTTTGCAGATGACATCATTGTGTTATTTTTACTTTTTCATACTGATCTTGTGAAAAGCCGATTTTTTTTGTTTTCAATGGATTCTTTAGGATATAATTATAATAATATATGGGTGCTTTATTTCCGATCCAAATAATAATAATATTTCAGTAACTTATTTTCTATTTTGTTTGTGTATGTTGTTTTTGCTTTATCCGTGAAGAAAATAAAATAAGTACTTTAGAATTAAACAACTATTAACGGATTTAACTCGCGTATTTTTATTTTATTTTATTTGCTGACAGTTCATACATTTCATAATTCAGAATAGGGTAGTTTTTCAAAATTTGTAATTTAAATATAAGGTAGTTTGCATAACTGTATAAATCACTTTAGCGTTAGACTATTGTCAGCTCAGTCGTGCTACGATTATGGAAACTGTAAAGAATCCGAAACGTCAGCAAATAAAATAAAATAAAAATACGCGAGTTAAATCCGTTAATAGTTGTTTCATTCCAATGTGTAATAACCGCGAAGGCATCAGAAATTATTAAAATAAGTACTTACCTAGTTTTAATCTATGATTCACTCTATAAACGACTTTTTATAGAAGTTTCATCATTGTCTTCACAATATTAATAAACTTTTTTTTTTATTTCAGATATTAAAGTGTAATGCCATATTTAATTTATTATAATAAATCTGTTAGGTACATTCGACCTTGTGGGCTTAAAGGTGACTTTAATTTTATTTAAGAGAGTGCTCAAATTTTCTTGTTCCTTAAGACAATGCTAAGCCATGAATGAACACACAAAAGGTGTGACAGTCGCTTATTGCAACTGTCATCAGGCATGAAGCATGAAATAAGTGACAGCTATTCACTTATACTTAGTGACCACTTATTCAGTGTAAATGTCTAGTGAATACAGTTGCCATGGCAACTAGCTCTTTTGTTGGTATCACTGATTCAGTGTATCTAAATGGCTAGTGGACGAGTATAGTTGCCATGGCAACCAGGTCTTGTTGGTATTGTTGAGTTGGTAACATTAATTTTGTTAAGCCATAATGTGGCAACACTGTTCTTTAGCTATACGCGAAAATATGATCGTGTGAAATACATGTTAATTTCTTTTTAATTTTAATTATTATAGCTGCTCCACAACCAGCCCCCAGAAAAAGAAAATTGAAGCAGATTTTTTAAAATCCATAATCCATAGTTTAGTTTAACGATTATTAAAACAAATAATACAGTGTCTATTAAGTATCAGTGTTTTGAAAAAAATCTTCATTAATGCAATCGAAACCATTATGGCTCTATGATGGTTTATCACGTTTTTTAGTATGATAAACACATAATTACGACATCAGAATATTTGCTTTAAATGCTGTACGTACGGTATAACATAACCAAAGGTAAACTCAGATCAATAAGTAAGGCAAACAATCATTCACGGAAGGTCTTATAAATATTTACTAGGCATGGTATTTTTTAATCAATACTACGTAGCAGGTGCGTGCGGTGTGAGGTGCGTTGGATAGGCACTTCATACATAAATAAAACATTGTGCCTGTATCAATGCAACTAGATACATATTAAGAACAGTAAACCAATGGGATGAAACAATTATAACGGATTTAAATCGCATATTTTATTTTATTTTCTGACGCTAAAGCGTTAGACTTTCGTGAGCTCAGTCGTGCTACGATGTGATGTAAAGTTTTTTATACGACAGCAAATAAAATGAAATAAGAGTTATTTAATTTTCGTTAGAATTATTTCATTTCAAAGATCATAAAATATTTTTATAAGTCACATGAACCAACTAGCGCTTCGGAAAGACCATTATTGCTGAAAAGAAACGCCGCAAGTAACTTAACAGAAAGTTTCTTTTTTAAATCAAATTAAACTTACATACTTATTAAACAAATAATGTTATGTACTACAAGTATACATACAATATAGACATGCTCTCTGTTTGCTTTAAGGTTGTCTGGTAGAGAATGCCGTATGGCATTAAGTCCGCCTTTTGTACATTTGTTTTTTATTGTGCAATAAAGTGTAAATAAATAAATTGTATTGCCTACAACAAACATAATTTTATTTAGATCGCGAGCCCGTTTTATAGCGTTTTAAGCACAACGTCCGGTTTTTATATCGTTTTGTTTTTAGATCAATTTTATTTATGACTAGCGGTTCGCCCCGGCTTCGCACGGATCCCATTTTTTTTTTAAATATTCTATAGCCTATGTCACTCAGGGTGAACGTGGCTTCCCAACAGTAAAAGATTTTTTCAAATCGGTCTAGTTGTTTTTGAGCCTATTCATTACAAAGATACACAAATAGGTACAAATCTTTCCTCTTTATAATAATAATATTAGTATAGAAGTATAGATTTAATTTATATATGTCTTTTTGATTTCACCTCTCGCTTTATTGTTAATTAAAAAATACAGACTGCAGCCTGTGCATAGCTTAATGACTGTTAAACTATGCAACTGCATGTTCCGCTGTCCTTAGAAGTAGGTACTTTCTTTAAATGTCATAGGAAATTAAAATAAACATAAATGTTACTTTCCTTGCATTCTCTGTCGAAACATTGCACGCAAATGGCTGTAAAATTTTAGTTATTTATTTTAATGGTTTAATTTCTTTTATGTTACGGTTTTGGAATAATTTTAGAGGTATTATACTTAAAAGACTTTACAGTTTAACATGTCGATGTTTTGAAAAATAATTAAAGGGCAAAGTGAAAACTAAGAATAACTTAAGTATCCAATTTATATTGTAACATTCTGTATAATTCATAATGTAGGTACCTATGTGATCTTTGTTTTCTTATTGTATATAGCTTCTGCCCGCGACTTTGTCCGCGTGGAACTCCTCCTTTGCAGTCGGTTAAAAAGTAGCCTATGTCCTTTCTCAGGCTCCAGAATTTCTTTGTTCAAAATTTCATTTAAATCGGTCCAGTAGTTTTAGCGTGAAAGCGTAACAGACAGAGTTACTTTCGCATTTATGATATTAGTAGGGATAGTAGGGATTGGTCATTTTTTTTGAGCTTGCCTCCTTGTTAATAACAAATACGGAAATTCAAGAACTTGTGTAAAATTTGAAAAATACCTAGATATAGGCATTGCATGTGCTCTGTACTTAGGTATATTGTTACCAAGGGCGTGCATTCCATGCAGGCACAATGTCACTAATGTATGGAGTGCCTACCCCGGCGCCATACTTACGCTCCCCTCACTGCACGCGCCTGATTGTTACAATAATATAGCATTATGACAATACAAAACAATGCACAATAAGATCAATGCTAAAAACTCAGAGAAAGTAACACTATCTATTTCTTACTACGCACCTAATTAACTCATGTTTCGTATAATGTGGCCATAAAACAGAAAGTAAGAATATGAGTATAATTATGACCATTTTCTACATCACCAACGATATAAAAGTAAAAATGTATAATTAGATATTTAAATAATGCATATATTTAATTAAAATATTTTTAAAAAGCTGCTAATTTATATCTTTTGCATTTTTTATAGATAGTGGTACGGAACCCTTTGTGTGCGAGTCTGACTTGCACTTGGCAAGCTTTAACATGGATATAATCCCTTAAGAGTTTTATAAAAATGGTAATTACTACGAGTAGTAAAAGTTCAATAATTGTTGAATCACTAAAATGATTCGAATAGGTAATTCTGTAAAGTCGAAGTCAGAAGCTATTTTAATATCGCACACCTACTTAGGTCTAAAGGGAGCTAACGCAAATACCTGGAGTTTACAGCAAAACCTACCTACCTACCAATAAAACTTAAGCTAACTTTGGAATGAAACAGCTTTAACGGATTTAACGTGTATTTTATTTTATTGGCTGACGTTTCGGAGCCTTTACAGATTCCATAATCATAGTACGACTGAGTTGACAATAGTCTTATGCTAAAGTCTCAGTCGTGCTACGATTATGGAATCTGTAAAAAGTTGTTTCATTAACTTAATAAAATTTAAGCTAACTTTTATAGCTTCATAATTCTAAACATATAACTTCAGCAGTACTCAGGGACATAATTTATTAATCAGCTTTTTTCCTTTCCTGAAGAAAGCCCTTTTTGAGTTAACCCTGTTTAAACCTAGGTGTGCGTATATATACCTACCTACGAAGAATGGGCAGTTAACAAAAGAATCGTTACAGGCTCAAAATAGACTTAGTAAGTGTAGTAAAATTATTCAAATATCGTAATATGTAAACGTCACGCGACGGTTGCTAGGCGACGAGTGACCACAGCTGATGACGTCACGAAAATATTACTTCGAACAAACTGCTTCCGGGAAAAAGGTAAAAATTAATTGGAAACACAATATAAGAAAGTTACTTAAGTACCACTGGTATGGGAGCACAATCTATTGTAATAATTTCTGTAGTTTTTATTTTATTTGCTGATGAGAGTTTTAAAGTCACCTTTATCGTTCTGTTGTCGGCTTAGTCATGTAAAGAATATGGGAACTGAAATCTTTTCGAATACTTTAACAAATAAAATAAAATACGCGAATACCTTGCACTCATTACCTGCATTTAATTAAAAAAATATATAAATCAACTACACAATAGTACATTACGCACCAAGGCCAGTAATATAAAAAATGTCTCAGATCACACGTAATAAACACATGCAATAAAATGTGATCTGACGCTTTTTATTTTACTATTTTTCTGTTCGACAAATCCAGAAAGCGGCAATTTCATTGAGCGCAGCGACCACAAAGTTGGCGCTTTCTGGCCGGAGGACAGAAAAAATAATTTCTGATGCCTTCGCGGTCATTACACATTGGGATAAAACAACTTTAAACGGCCTTAACTTGCGTATTTCATTTTATTGACTGACGTTTCGGATTCTTTACAGATTCCATAATCCTAGCACGACTGAGCTGACAATAATCTTATATCATAACTAATTGTACACATAAGGTCTCAAAGGTCACAAACACAGATTTCAAGTCGACCATCATAGTCTAGAATCAAATCGAAAGATTTCCAAGAATCTAACCCTGCACTGCACATTGCAAACAATCTAACCCTGCATGCACTGCACATTGCAATCAGGTACGGAATGCAGTAGGCCGATGCAACGGCATTTGAGGATACGGCCTTCGATGAAGACGACATAGAACCAAGGTGATTGGCAATATCGCTTCCGTAACCTTTAATTGTACTGTTTATAAGTAAATTGATTTGTTTATCTTTGTTGAGCAAGAAAATATTATTAGGTAAGTATAATAAAGCTAAGAACACTCTCAATTACCTTCACCTTTTATAGAATAAAATCAAAATGGCTTCAGTTCTTCCGCCATGATGCTACAAACTGATTAACAAACAGAAAGACATATAGATAAAAGAAAACATCGAAACATCATTTTGTCGAGCGTCAGCCTTTTTATTTTGAGTAAAAGAAAAAAGTCCTTACAATATCTATACTAATATTATAAAGCTGAAGAGTTTGTTTGTTTGTTTGTTTGAACGCGCTAATCTCAGGAACTACTGGTTCGAATTCAAATTTTTTTTGTTGGATAGACCATTTAGCGAGGAAGGCTTTAGGCTAAAAAAAAGATGGTCCGTGCGAAGCCGGGGCGGACAGCTAGTATAAAATAAAATTAAAATAGCTTCAGTTCTTCCGCCATGATGCTATAAACAGATTAACAAGCAGACAGACACGTTAAATTTATAATACTTTTGTTTTTGCGTTGGGGGTTAATTATACTTACAGGAACGCTTAGAAGCATAATTTTGTCGAGCGTCAGTCTTTTTATTTTAGGAAAAAAAAGTATTTTTAATGTTATTTCTAAATATTGTATAAGTATACCTGGTAGGTATCAATCAAGGCATCTGTACAAGTTCCAATTGATAATAGCAACCAAAACTGACATACAAACAAAACGTGTTCAGTTTTTTTTAATTTTTTTTGCATAAGACTATTGTCAGCTCAGTCGTGCTACAATTATGGAATCTGTGAAGGCTCCGAAACGTCAGCCAATAAAATAAAATACGCGAGTTAAATCCGTTTAAAGTTTCATTCCAATACTTCTTAGTCGCCAGAAATTAACTTAAACTTTGAAAACAAAAATACGATGGACCTAATGCTACAAAATGCATTACATTCTGACCCTCAAAACCAGTTTGAGTGTAAAAATCCCCACAATTATAATATGGTATGAATCCAATTTAAAAACAAAATCGTCGAACCGGTGTTCCCCGCACAATAAGGTTGTTATTTTTTAATTGTGGTTAGCGGCGTTGATCTCTCAAGGACGATGACTTTAAACATATAATATATATCTATACTAATATTATAAAGAGGAAAGGTTTGTTTGTTTCGATAATATTGAATAGGCTCCAAAACAGGTGGACCTATTTGAAAAATTCTTTCACTGTTGGAAAGCTACACTATTCCCGAGTGATATAGGCAATAAAAAAAAGAGACGTGCGAAGCCGGGGCAGAAAGCTAGTATAATATATCTTATATCTTTCTTAAGATATACAAAGACTAACCTTGCTAACAAAATACCGCGCTTCGTCTTTGTTTTTAAGTTTGATGGATCTTAATTTGAGTAGGTTTTATCGTCACTTGACAATAACTAAGTTTTTAATAGTTGGCCTTAAAGCATGGCCTTTCATTGTTCACCCACGTTATTTAATCGAACTCGCAGTAACTAAATTTTGAGAAAGAGAAAATTAAAATAATTGTCCTTACTATTGTTTTCTTACTGCTTAATTTAACTAGGGCCTTTTTTGTTTGTGTTATAATGAATTGAAATAAAAAATAATGCTAAAGTAATAGTAGTAAACTCAAATAACAGGAGGTTGTCGTCGCGGGACATTACCAAGTGTAGTTATGAAACAAGAAAATGACGTCACTATGCTGTGGTCGAGAAACAGGTACTTTTATAGTACAAACCTAACGATAAATGTAGATAGGCCTAATGATATCACACAAGCTAACGATATTTTTTCGTGACGTGGAATCTAAAGCGTTATACATATTAATTTTATGGAGTAAGTATGTACCTTGTATTTATATGTGAAAAAGATTCCCCTTCCCTGTAAAATATAGACTTTATAATAACACCTCACTACAACGTAGATAGTCACTCAATCAGAAAAACCGGCCAAGTGCGAGTCGGATACGCGCACAAAGGGTTCCTATTTATAAAAACGGCGAAAATCGTGTCTGTTCTATGGGAGACCTCTTAATTTTTTTTTTAAATTGTTGTTATAGTGGCAACAGATACACATTGTGATTTTTTTCAATTGGTTAACTATCAAAGTTCATAATATACTGGTAACAAACAGACCCCCTATTCCTTCTCAGCGGGGTCTCCCCCGCTATCCGTATGTACGTTACCCTTAGGTTACGGAACCCTAAAAATAGATATAAAACGGTATCCATTATCCGACATTATATCAACACTATCAAGGCTATTTGAAGCATCGATACTAATTATTTGTCGCAACAAAAAACATTTCTCATAGCCGTCATTGAAGTGAGACAATGGTATTGAATTTCACAGTACAAGTTTTTCTATGAGATTCTTGTAAGATTTTCACGGAATATTACGGTTTAATTTGCGCGTAATTGCGATTATGTAAACTGTTTTTAAAGGGCTTGTTAAGTTATATATCACTACACAAGACATGTAATAACTCATTCTATGCTTGTACCATGTTATAATCAACTACCTACTTTGATTCTGCCAAAGACTTCATCGGTACAGCATAAGCACCCCCGTTATAGCCCCTTATAGTATCCTTATTTGTAGCATTTCTGTGTATCTTCGTTGCGTGATCTCAGCGTGTATCATGATCGCTAGTTTGGTATCATTTTGTGTCCAAAGTTCCAAACTAGCGATCATGATACGCGCTGAGGCCACGCAACGAAGATACGATACACAGAAATGATACAAATGTAGACAAACCCAGCTTTAGGGAGTGATTTTTTTTAATGTATCCCTACGTTATAAAAGGTGCTTGTGCAAAGTTTCAAGTTTGTAATCCTTACAGTTTGGGCCCTGCGTTAATGTCAGTCATTAAGTCAGCTTCTCCTTTATATATTTTATTATATATTATATAGGTAGGTACTAGATGATCTAGCGAACATTGTACCGCCATACTGGAGTTGATCTTTTAAGGGTGAATATTTTTAATTGTATGTATTATTCAATGCTGAATCATAAATAAATGTAAACAAAAAATGTTGTCTTATAAATTAAACAAGAACAGGCGTAGACAAACTAAGAATATATCTAAGGTAAATTTCGATACTGGCAAGGGAATCAAAACTTACAGGGAACTTCTGCCCTTACCTCGCTACGACCTTAAATGTATGTGATATAGTAGGTATCTATGTAAGTGGCATTTTAATGCTGTTTTTGGTAGAACGTCCTTGTATCAGTGTATTGTTTAAAAATATGCGAAATTTCAATGAAGTTTCATGTATTGTTTATAGTTTGTATAAGAAACATACACGTTGGTATTTGTATGTTTATAATATCAGATTTGTTTAATAACAGTTTGTATGACTTACAATTGGTTTTTATTCAACACTTTTAATTAAAGTGTCTAAAGAATGCGCTATGACTAATTTTATACAAAACAAAGTCACTGAACGATAACGAATATTTCTTGAGGCTTTCGCGGTTACACATTGGAATTAAAGGATTTAAATCGCGTATTTTATTTTACCTACAGACGTTAGGAAAACTTTATAGTTTTTATATTTTAGCCGCCAGAGCTGACGATAGTTTATTACTGTTATACCTACTTAATTGTTTCAGTCCAATGTGTAACCACAAAAGCATAAAAAATTATTACGATTTTATTTTATTTGTAAGTAGGTAAATAGCTCTCCACTTTAAAAAATAATCAATAAAATAAGTTTTGCGCACTAATTACCACCAAAAGACCATAATAATATAATAGGTACCAACGTGACTTTTCACTTTGTCAATTTAATATTTTTTTCATTTAATTCTATAGCTCGCATTGTGGAATCTTATATGTCTAAAGATGCTGCTTTTACGAAGGTACCACCTCGTGAATCACCATCAAGGAAAAACCACGACCATAATAAATTGTTTAAAATGATACAAACTCGCTAAAAAAGCCAGTAAACATACTAAAAACAGAGACCTTCATGGTGCATGGATTGATGACCGTAACATTGCTTCGATATTTGTCAATTTATAGAATTTGCTGTGTGTGAAAGTTACTTAATACTATTAGATTAGATTAGGATTAGATTCATTTAGTTCCCAATAATCATTAATCACACATAGTAATTATTGTTACGTCATTTTAAAATCTAACGCTAAAGTTCGTCTAATCGGTCGTGTTACGAGTACAGAATCTGCAAAGTTCTTAAAACGTCAGCAAATAAGGTAAAATACGCGAGTTCAATTCATTATAATTGTTTCATTCCAATATGTAACAACCGCGAAGGCATCAGAAATTATTAACTAATTAGGTAGGTAACCAGTTATTTAAATGAAACTTCATTCATTCGATCAATAGAACTAAAATAAGGTTAGGCACCTAATTTAAGAATGTACAAAAGCTAACCTAACTGTTGGGTTTATAATTTCTGATGCATTCGTGGTTAATTATAAAGAATTTAACTCGCGTGCTTTATCTTATGTGCTGAAGTTTTAAAAACTTTGCTGTTGCTATATTCGTAACACGACCGATTCTAATAATTAGGTTACTTTTTGGATTAATTGTTTACTTATTGAGGTGTGTTGAGTTTGGCATTTAACGTATAACCATCATTATGGAAAAAAACACTTTCATAGACTCTTACTTTCTATACCATCAAATCAGACTAGACAAAAAACTGTTTTGCAAAAGATCGCCGACCAGTTCCGGATTAAATAACAAGTCCATCAATAGCTTTCTTATAGAAAAACTAGTTTAAATCTACTTGTCACTTTGACTTCAACATTCAATTATCAGCTGGTAATTAGCATTGGAGAAAATACTTGTTTGATTCTTGAATTTAGCGTCACATTTAGTTGTATGTCATTATATAACACGTAGGTACCTATATAAAATCATGCTTCTTTTTGAAGGGCCATCTTAAAAGTGGAGTTTTTGCTTAATCGGAAAACGTGACGTGAAATATTGAGATTGTTAATTCTACGTTGATAGTTTAGAACCGGTTTCCATAAATAATACTAATTAATCTCTTCGTACAGTTATGTGTATCAAATTAAACTTAAGTGTACCAAACATAATAAAATAAGCATAATATAATATTTTTTCAGTTCCGACATTACTTTTTCCCCTTTGTCCAAAATAGTGCCATCGCGCCATCGAACGCAGAATTGTGTTTTCATTTTTAAATTTAAGTACGTAAGTACTTAGTACTTACTGTATTTTATTCGACAAAGATAACGTCAAACAGACAAAGTTTAATTTTAATTTAACAAATATTGACTATTTTCATAAAATGAAATAAGACAATATTTTCAAGGTTGTGGTGTCAATCACCTTTATTCAAAACGTCTTTTTTTCATTTTATTTGTCACAAGTGTTATGTGGGTCCAAGTAGGAGATCTTTTACTCTGAAATTGATTATTATTAACAAAGCAATATGTATTATGTATTTTCCGTGAATAGTATTAACATGCTATTTTGTATGTGGTCCATAAAGTGTACTTATGTAGGGTATTGTAGGTACAGAACCATAGATGTTCCGTTAGTTTCATTATAGAATTTATTCAAGGTCCAAGTATTTTTAACTGTCACGAGTCAGTGGGCGTTGTCAGGTGACTTCTATTGACAAAGGACAGCCTTCAAGCAACCTGATTTTTACTCAATTGAATATACAAACAGATGAAATATTAGCAGCTTTAAACCGAGACTAGGTAGAATGGTTTTGAATTATGATTTACCTGTGGTTTTAAATGATTTATATAGCAGTAAAGGTACGTTAGAACTGATGTCAATTGTTCTTTACATGGTTGCAAATAAACTATGGTATTGACGAGTTGTTAGCGTTGTAAACTCGGTGTAGGTACAATTAGCAGATGACTAACAATAAGAACAAACACTATAATATGATAAACACGTTTATTATTTAAAAATTAAACATACAGTCACGTTCACGCGCCACACACACAATTTAGTTACAGTATTATCCTACTTCTATGAATTCGTAATTATTTTACATAACTGGGTATTGCATACCATAAATAATTAGGTATACAGCTATAGGGCTGTGGCTTCTTAATTCGATCAGATATTGGCTCACTACTTAATATACAGATATTCAATAAATAAAGCATTTCAAAAACGACAGATTGAGCTTTACATCATCGGAAACAGCAAACAAATATCTTTTATGCGCTTGCGGCTAATGAATAAATATTGATGAAGCACACACTATGGCTCGATACAAAGATTGGAATGTAAATTGTTCGCAGTCGCATTTGGCAACGCGTCCCCGACCTTTAGCGATGCGCCGGCGCGGGAACCTCTTCATCACGACTCCAACCCTCAGCGGAAAGGTCGCGAATGATGTTATATCTATATCTAAAATATATATTATTTTTTCAAAAATATACACAGGTATCATTCACGTTATCACTGGTTCGACCGCGAGGTCAAGGTAACTCTTAATATTTGGTAATGAATTAATGATATGCATAAGTCCGAGCGTTGCACTGGGCTTATCCAGGGTCAGGGTTGTCCGCGGACCTCGACCGAGCTGCGCGGGGACTAGGCCAGCAGGCGAGCGAGCGCCACCAGCAGGACCGAGGCGCCCAGCGTGGGCAGCGCCGGCGCGCCGCCCGGCAGCCCCGACAGATCCTCTCCGTGCACGTAACTCTTCGACCCCGTATGCGATTTCAGGATCCTGTAGTTCACATCGTTCAACGACACTTGGTCCGCCACGAAGTTGTATAGCCTGTTGATCACTACGTACACATTGCCGTGGTCATCGAACGAGAATCGATCCGGCCACTGAATGTAACTAGTGTCCCGGGCGATCGTCCGGGAGGCGAGATGGAAGGGCAGGCTCGAGTTCCACTCCGCGATGGTCGAGTTGCCGACTAGACCGTAGTAGAGCACGCCGTTTGCGTCCATTTTCATTCCGTCGGTTTGCGAAGCCTTCGCGCCGACGTCCACTATGTAGGGGCGCAAAGCGTTGGCCTTTCCGGCCAAACTTTCGTTACGTAAAACGGAGGCATTGATCGCATACAGATGGAAGCTCGATAGCGGGCTGTAGTAGACGGTCCTGTCGACCTGCGAGTCCTCGTTCCGGAACTGCGGTCCGAGCGCGATGCCGTCGATGTTCACGGGGAGGTTCACAGTCGTGCCGTTGATGCGGAATACGGTCGCTTCCGGAACCGATGTCATAGTTTGGAGGTCGCGAACCTTCCACGATTTTTTATCACTACGACGGAATACTATAAGACCTGGATCGCTCGCGCTGTTGTCGGTGATGTACGCGTAGTCTCCGTCCCTGTTATCCACGACGAGGTCGTTGAGATACGTCGTGGAAGCGTTCACCGTTTCCGGAGGGAACGGTATGCGAACCATTTCGTTTTTGCCGGACTTCAGATCGATCAGGACTAAAGAGGGAGGGCATTTATTGTCGGAGCGCACGGTGAGGGTGCCGACGCGGCCGTTGTCCAGGATCCACATGATTCCATTCCGGTCGACTTCGACGTTCTGCACGAACTGGAGAGCCTGGCAGTCGCCGACGGTGTTAGCCTCCCAGCTAGGGAACGGGCGCAGCTTGGGCGCTGTTTCGCTCTGGAGCACGGGGATCGTGGCGAGCGTCGCCGGGACTCCGTCCCTCATCCGGGGCAGGGTCAGAAACAGTTTTTCTCCGTAGAAGTTTATTCCAGATATTAGGACGTTCTGCGGTATATATTTGCTCGTATTGAGGTAGGCCTCCCGATCGGCGGGGGAGGCCCATTCGAAATCGATGGCGTTCCATTCGTAGATGACGCGGAACTGTTCTCGCCGGGGGACGGGCGCCGGCGGCGGCGGGTCGTTCTGTGCGGCCGCGGCGGCGACGGCGACGGCGGCTAGCAGCAGTGCGGCGCGGTGCATGTCGGTGGGCGCGGGAGCTGTGTCGCGAGTGGCGCGCTCGACGCTAGCGATGCGACTGACGCCGGCAGGTGGTCCTCCCGACCTCCGGCCGACACTCCGAGCGCGTGACAACACCGCTACGTCACTGCATAAAACTTGCATAAAAACAAACCCCAAGAAATACATTTTTGTATACCGCGACATTATTTTGTTTGCATGATAACAACTCAAGCTTAGCTCTTGTTATTATTTATTGTTGTATTCATACTCCGTTCGTCATTGAAAAACATGATAATTAGCTTTGTTAAATTTTACGACTTTGTGATTTTAAATTACAAAAGTACGGTTTCACTATTTCGGTATAGACATGTTAAAAGTCACGTGTTCGTTAAGAATTTGGCAAGGTCACATCTCACCCCTGCCAGACAGGGGGCCGGCTGCGGAAGGGTCTCTAACAATCGATTTAGTTGTAGCATTTGTAACTAAATCGGAATAGGGATTCGTTTTTGAGTGTAGTGGTAAATCCGCATGTGGTCAACTGTCCATGTATGGGTGCGACTAACGTCTACAAACGCAGTTACTACAAAAATGCAGCCATTAAGAGCAATGATGTCCATAGACGTTCTACTGAGTCTCGTTAATTTAGTTATTTTAGGACTTTAGTAACTACCTACCTTTATTAGTAGGTATTGTCCTGACATACTTACGAAGATTTAACTTGTGGTATTAGTAGATATGAGTGCATATTATCTTGGAAGCTAAACTATACACCCAGTTCCCAACGTCCATATCACTACATAGTATAAAACAAAGTCGCTTTTTCTGTCCATATATCCGATGTAGGTACGCTTAAATCTTTAAAACTACGCAACGAATTTTGATACCGTTTTTTTTTATAGATAGAGTGATTTAACAGGAAGGTTTATAGCACCCGTGTGAAGCTGAGCGAACCGCTAGTATGTAATATAGAGCTGTTTTAAAAGAATTTTCAATTATTTTTTGTTCTTATGACTGTTCTGCGTATCACGTAGTTACGTCATTTATTTCTGGTTGGTTGAATTACCTGTTTACGCTGCCTTCGAAGCTTCAATGATTCATCATTTTTGCGAGTAGAAGTCCAACTTTTATCAATTAGGTGTCAATGAGAAAAACACTACGTAATACTGTGGAACTCTTAGAAAAATACGTAAGTACATTGGAATGAAACACTATAACTAGCGTAATTTATTTTATTTGCTGACTTTTCAAAACTTTACAGTTCCCATGTTCGCAACACGACTGAGCTGACGATAGTCTAACACTAAGGTAGGCCCTACTACCTAATAAAATATATAATTATAATTTAGATATGTATGTACTGTAAAACTCTGATATAATTTGTGGGTACCTATGTGTCTAACGTTCTTTTTTTTTTCCAAAAAGAGGGTCGTGTAGTTAGGTAGGTGTGTGTGTAAACATAATTATGTTACTCTCGCTCAAACTACTATAGTATTTAAATGGAGAATTCTTTATATAGTGACAGTGTAACAATCTTGTTACAGTAAAAATAAATGAAATGGCGCACTGAGTTTCACGGTAAAACAAAGCAAGTAGAGTTTTAGTGGAAATAAAAATGAAAATGCTTATTAAGGAAATAGGATTTTTGTCTTCTTTTATTTACAAATTAGTATGTGAGTTTCGGGGGAAAAAAAATATGAATAAATTAAATTATTCACATAATGTGGCCTTTCAAAGTTTTGTATATTTAGGTTCGCTCTATATCTGCATTTTTGTTGACAACAATGTATAGGTATCTTTGTAACCCCTTACCCGACTATGCTCATTTTAGAACTTTAAAATTATACAAAAATAATTTACTTACTCGCTTGCCAAATTTCATAAAGATCGGGTCAACAATATTCAAGTTATCGTCGAATAAACATACAGCTTAGCCGGCCATCCAAGGGCGTGCAGTCCATATAGGTACAATGTCAGTAATGTATGAAGTGCCTACCCTGGCACCATACATACCTACGCTCACTATACGTAAGTATGTATGTATATTTTTTTAACTTAACGTAAGCAACATTATAGATTTTATTTGGCTAGATGGACCATCTAAAATATATAGTGAAAAGCTTCTCCCTTTTATCAAACAGTCAGAAACGGAAAAGAGAATGATCGCCAAGATATTACATCGTGACTAATTGAAATGATTTATACATCAGTTCAAAAAATAATAAAAGGTCACAAAAATAATAATTCCTAATGTAATATAATATATAAATAATGATGAGTAACCTATAACTAAGATGTCCCCCGTTCGTCATCGAATGAGTCATGATCAGAATCCTGTTTGTATATTGTTGTGATTCATCTCAGGAATATATCTCCCTTTATTTAAATTATCAACTATAGTAGGTACTACAAGGATTCAATGAGAACACTCTTTATAATCCTAACTAATATTATAAATGCGAAAGTAACTCTGTCTGTCTGTCTGTTACGCTTTCACGTTAAAACTACTGGACCGATTTAAATGAAATTTGGTACAAAGAAAGTCTGGAGCCTGAGAAAGAACATAGGCTACTTTTTAACCGACTGCAAAAAAGGAGGAGTTCCACGCGGACGAAGTCGCGGGCAGAAGCTAGTACTTTATATGCACCTAGACATAAAGTGCGCTAACTCAAAAACCTGTAAATTTGACTTACATTTGCATAGTATAGAAATAATTAGGTATCTACAGAAAACGGATTAAAGCTAACTCTTCTTTTTTTTTTTTTTTTTTTTTCTAACTGAATACTGAAGCGCAGTTGGCCAGCTAATGGCCCTTCACTGCAAAACCGGACGGGTGGCGAGACTCCTGAGAGGAGACTCTTAAGCCTTAAATCTTCTAGCTTCATATAAAAAGCTATAAATCTGCACAGGAAACTCCTGCAGTGCACAGGGACATATCGCACACCTAGATCTAAAGAGAGCTAACTCAAAAAAGGTACTTTTGCAGGAGAGGCGAGAAACTGATTAATATGTCCATATGCACGTGTGAGTTTTCTGTATAAATTTATACTTTTTATAATATAGCTAGCAGAGTTATATTAGATGAAATCTGTTTCAGTGTAGGTGGGTTTTGCTGGAATCCGATGGTGTGCATAACTCAAATCTTCCGGTTTTTGAGTTAGATCCCTTTAGATCTAGGTGTGCGAATTATTATTACTTGACTAATAAGTTTTTCGGCTCTTATATAAAAACTTTTTTGAGTAAGCAACCTTTAGATCTAAGTAAGTAGTTACGCGAATTATCAATTTATTATTGACTAGCTTCTGCCCGCGACTTCGTCCGCATGGAACTCCTCCTTTTTTGCAGTCGGTTAAAAAGTAGCCTATGTCCTTTCTCAGGTTACAGACTTTCTTTGTACCAAATTTCATTTAAATCGGTCCAGTAAGTAGTTTTAACGTGAAAGCGTAACAGACAGACAGACAGAGTTACTTTCGCATTTATAATATTAGTAGGGATAGGTACCTACACACTCAACCATTCCTCTAGATTTCTCGTATGACATTTTTAATAAAAAACATATTACTTCAAAATTGTATGAAGTTATCACAAACGATAGACACTGTCGTCAGTTCAGTCGTGCTACGAATATGGGAACTGTAAGGTTTTCGAAAAGTCAGCAAATAAAATACGTTATAATAATATAGTAGGTAAGTAATAGATTCTCATTTATAAAAAAACGACCCTCAATTCCTCCATTTCTGTAATCTCAGCGCAAACTACTGATATTATAGGAAGCGATGACATTGTAACCTTCTAGCTAGGCTTGTTGCGCTATAGGAATTCTAAGTAAGAACTAATACTGATATTTAATTCAAATTCGATTTGTAAGGATTGCATTGTCTTCCGTGCACGCGGTATGAAATCTACTGAGGTTGCGTTGATTGTAAACTTGGCAACAAACGGGTTAAATCAATAGGCATGACGGTTTTTCTTTGTCTATCAAGTAGATTCCCAAAAAGATTGGACATGTATTTTTTCTTTTCTCAATCGAACAATAAATGATAAAGATAATCGCTTCCAAAGTTAGGGAGTGGAGGCTTGTGACGTCACGGCTAGCTATAAATTGTACCATATCGTGACGTCACGAGCCCACTAACGAACTAGAAGCACTTATCTTTAGTATTACGATTATTAATAATTTACGTGTCGTGTAATCACGTAATTTACGTGTCTTTTTTTGAAGGCGGTTTTTTATATCTAATTTACCTCGTAGGTAACCACATTATTAAGGATTTCCACAAGAAGTCTAATAAAGGCTTTAAATTATTTTTTAAAATCCGGTCATTTTACGATATAATATGTATACGGACCAAAAACAAACAAATACAACCAATGCTTAATCTTGATCTCAGGAAAATGAGCAGAGCGCGAGCGAGACTACCCAGAATCTAACATAATTTATAGTGAAAACAATGTAAAAAAGTTAAAATGTTAATTCATTTGTGATAGCGGCAATGGTTTTATACTTCCAACGATTTTATTATGTACCACGTAATCGTAAATAGGAAGCGATTTCATTCATATTTCCTTACCACATTTTACACGCACGCTCTTTCGGTCAGTAACCTATACGTCATTTAAATTAATAGGTACGAATCGGTACCGTAGCTAAACACAATCTTTATATTAATATATAGGTACTAGTATATAGGTATTACACACTAGCTTTTGCCCGTCTGCGCATCTGCTGATGATGATTGACATGATTTAAGGACGGTCGCGGAGCACAGCGAAAAACGGACGTTGCCCATAACCTTTGAAGGTTGCCGTGTGACAGAGACAAATAGAAAAAGAGTAACGTCCGTTTTTCGCTGTGCTCGGCGACCGCCCTTTAGTACTTCACACAACATCTTCATAAATTATAACCTACCTATGTATTATTCTGATGTGTAGTGTAGAGAGTTATATTATTGTAAAGTTTCATCAAAATCAATTTAGAACTTTCGCGTTTTTAATATTAGTACAGATACTACTAACGATCCGCCCCGACTTCGTTCAAGTGCAATACTTATCAGCATTGCTAATTACGTTCCTCTACTATATCATGCATGTATTATACATACATATAAAACTTCCTTTTGAGTCGCTCTATCTATTAAAAAAAAATCCGTTGCGTAGTTTTAAAGATCTAGCATAGGTACATGAGAAACAGACAGCGGAAACAAAATGAGCTACAATAAGATTTATATTCGATAAATTGTGACAACGTGTACTACAGTATATTATTGTATCAAAACTTAATAGGTACCTTCCTACTTACTTGATGTAGTTATTTTTTTCAATATTTAGAAATTGGAAATGTCGGCGGTTATAATGCCCCTTAAATCTACCCAAGGGCATTGAGTAGTTATAAACAAATTTTACAACTAAATAGTTTTCAGTTTTATGCTTTGTTGCGCCATCTACCGGTTAGTGGCTGAAAGGCAAAAACAACATAGCTTGCTCGTTCTTAGACTCAGTATGCGAGTAGTAACTAGGTACGCAGTACAGCTATTAGCCAGTAGATGGCACTAGTAGTATCAAAGCAGTAGTTATGACGATTTATAACAAAAATTCAATAGTAAACATTATAAAATGTGTATTTAAACGACAGATTCAAGTAAAAGCTGGTAACGGGAAATAAGTTAACTTTAATAATTATAAAATTATTAATATATATATTTTAGAAACGGATGATTAAATTCAACCAATCTCATATCTCCCGTATGGTCTAGTGGCTAGGATACCTGGCTTTCACCCAGGAGGCTCGGGTTCGATTCCCGGTACGGGAATAATCTTTTGTCGTTTTTTTCTATTTTGTTGTTTTTTTTTACTGCTCTATACGCGATCTATTATTACTACTAATAATAAATTAGCTCTTCTAATACAATACTATTTTTAACGTTAAAATTAAGACAAAATCACATAATATCTTATTGATTAGAGACAAATTTCCTGTAGAAATTTATTAATCACTAGCTTCTGCCCGCGACTTCGTCTGCGTGGAACTCCTCCTTTTTTGCAGTCGGTTAAAAAGTAGCCTATGTCCTTTCTCAGGCTCCAAACTTTCTTTGTACCAAATTTCATTTAAATCGGCCAGTAGTTTTAGCGTGAAAGCGTAACAGACATACAGACAGAGTTACTTTCGCATTTATAATATTAGTAGGGATTATAATCATGAAACTTGCCTATATCTTCGCTATATTGGTCAACTATTTATAGGTAGTATGTTTTCAAAAGCATAATATTTACACGAGTTGTTACAATTCCTGACGTTTTACTATAGCAAAACAGAAATAGACACTTTGCTATTCGCGTAAATTACAACCGACAGTTCGGGGTGTTAAAAACTCGTATAAGTCAACGCTAATGTATTTATCGAAGTGTTAAACCAGCCTTGTTTTGATATATAGAATAATATTATCATATTGGGGCGTTTAGAAAACTTCCAGCTGTTTTATAGCATCATAGAAATCTAAAGATATCTGAAGTCCTGGTACAATATTTTGGATTTTAGACTGACCAGCAAGCTTTGTCGGGTCGAAGACGTCCACCTACACTCGGCACGCCTCGGACTTATCCGCTGGAACCATCTGTCCCCCTTTAACATAATAATCGTGTTAACACACCTCCTGACGGCCCCAGCCGAGGTGCGACCCCCACTCTGGGCCCTTGGGTCGGTCAGGGCTAAAAACCCTATATCCAATCTAAAGGCTTGAAAGCCTCCTCTCAGGAGGCTCGCCACCCGTTCGGGTTTGCAGTACCTAAAGGCCCATTAGCTCGCCAACTGCGCTTCAGTACCTATTCAGTTCGAAAAAAAAAGTATTGTCGAGTCGACAGGTATCTTGTTATATGTCGATGTCGTTTCTTTCTCGCGGTGATCTGTCATATATCAAGAACTTTATCAAGAAGTCCCTTATTTCTTCAATTCGTCAACAAAACAATATCGACACGACAAATCTTCTCCATGTCGATAACGTTTTCAATTCTCTATGTCGATAATGTTCTTAATATTATGTTGACAAAATGACAGTTCATCATAATAGGCTCGCAGCCGAATGTTAAAACTGTCAAATAAACATTGTCACTTCATCTTCAATAGTAAATCACGTAATTTCTGCGTAATTCTGCGTGTCCTTTTATGTGACCATGTTTGTTTCACACGTATCCTTTTACGATACTTTACCTACTCAAACTATCTAAACTTACTAGTCCATTGTTTTCAATTTCCTATATTTATTTTATCTAGCCTTATATAAATAACCCGAAAACAGATCACTTATATTGATAACCTATTTCAATTGATTTTACTGACAATGATGATGTTGATGAACTTTTAAAAATATATAACAATCTCTGATGCCTTCGCGGTTATTACACATTGGAATGAAACATCTATAACGAATTTAAATCGTGTATTACAATTTATTTGTTATCATTCGTAAACTTCACAGTTCCCACATTCGTAGCGGACTGAACTGACGACAATCGTATCGTAAATACGAGAGCTAAAATAATGTTTAAAAGGTAGTTTTGGAAATATGTATTTAGTAGGTAATTTCCGAATAGGATATTTTCATCAGAAAAAACACGTAAACTTGTCATTGGTTTCAATTATATTTCTGATGCAAATGAAAGATTGACAGCGCAGTTCAGAAGTCATGTAAACATAAACATCGCATGATATATCTTGTCACAGTAGGTATATATGTATTATGTCAAACTATTGTTCATTTGTTTTGACTTTACATCCAGATTAGTTCGGTTTCTTTGAAAGTCGGCTGTCATATCTCTGTATGTTTTATTGTATATGTATTATGTAGATTTTGATGTAGCAGTATGATGAAGAACGTAGAATGGTGGTATTTTTTATTTATTTAAGAGGAAATTGCAAATGTGAGAGATCTGTAAGTTTTAGTCTGTCTCTGCTCGTTTGGTTACTTTTTTGGATTGCAGAATGAACTTTTTTGTCTTGATCATTTGTTATGCCTTTACAGTTATGATAGGTACATTGGAGTGAAACAACTTTAAACGGATTTAACTAGCGTATTTTATTTTTGTCTTAGTTTGGAGAAAACTTATTAGAAGAGATACATTTTCAAATAATTTTGGACAATACAGAATATTAAAAATTAAGATTACTTAATAAAACAAACTAATGAAAGCTTGTGCAGTGGGTACTTCGTTAAAAATATTAAAATTGGAGTTTTGTTTGCTATAAGTAGGTACTTGCACTATTATCTATCCTGTGATACTGATAAGAGCTTTGCATATTATTATATGCTTTTATAAAATATTGCTCTTATAAAATAGGGACAAAAATCAAAATTTATGTCGTTACTCCATATTAAGATTGTTGTTGTCACTATTAAATTTGACTTTACGTAATGACATCTTTTGAGTTAAAGCACCATTTTACTAAAAATTACTGTAGACCAAATGGAGACTTAGAAATTCTTCTAAATATGATTGTAATACTTTCGCAGTCACAATAAGATTGGCAATTTGTATTAATGCACAGGTGTGGGTGTATGGTGACTGTATATCTATACAAACTCCGTGTTTGCTAAACTATGTCACTCCACTGACTCATTCAGTGAGAATCATTATACCGTCAAATCATATGATTCTAAGAAAATATATATTTCAAGTCATTATATATATTCGTCTGCTAAAGTCGCTGGACTAACAATTAATGCGTTTTTTGAACGTCTGAGATATTTAGGTATACAGTTTAAAGTATAAGAACGATTTGGGCTGGTCGGGTATGGATTTTCGATTGTAGATCTGCTAGCATGTCTGATTTTAGCCTAGCCTAGCTTTAGATATCTAGACAAAGTTTACAACTTTAATAACCATTCAATGACATGACTATAATGAATTGTCGAGTCGACATCTTGTCTTATTCTCGCGGTGATCTGTCAAAAATCGGTAACGATGTCGACAACGAGAAATCTTGTATCGATGACGACACGAAAAACCTCCTTGTCGATAACGTTCTCAATATTAATATTATGTCGACATCCAGCTGGATGCAAAGTACCTATTATTATGACTTACTTATGGTCCTACGTCCCCACGCTGGGGCAGAGGGCGTCCACAGTGACTCTCCATCTCGTGCGATCTTGAGCTTCGCGCTTGATTTCGCTCCAAGACTTCCCGATCTTCTTCGCTTCGTCTAGTACCGTACGTCGCCAGGTTTGTTTGGGACGGCCACGTTTCCGCTTCCCTTGAGGGTTCCAGTCCATTGCCTGTTTAGGTATATGTTCGGAGCCCCTCCGGAGGGTGTGGCCAATCCAGTTCCACTTGCGGCGCTTGATCTGCTGGTCGATCGGGGTTTCGCGGCAGACTGCTCGAAGGGTCTCATTCGAGATTTTCTCGGGCCAGTAAATACCGAGTATACGGCGAAGACATCGATTGACGAAAACTTGGAGCTGGTGCGAAATGAGCTTGGTCACCTTCCACGTCTCGCACCCGTATAGTAGCACAGACTTTACATTTGACCCGAAGATTTTTAGCTTTACTCTTCGAGTCAGTTTTTGTGAGTTCCATACGGGGCGCAATCGTGCGAAGGTTGCTCGGGCCTTGGTGATCCGTGAAGCGATGTCATCTTCTGTTCCTCCTGTTTCTGACACTACACTACCGAGATAGGTGAACTTGTGGACTCGTTCCACAATATCTGTGCCAATGAGCAACGGTGTACAGTTCTTCACTCCAGATCTCATTTCTTGGGTCTTCCGGGTGTTGATTTTTAGACCTAAGTTCGCCGCCTCTGAACGTAAATCATCGAGTTTAGCTTGCATATCGGCGCGTGTGTGACTCAGCAGACATAGGTCATCGGCATAATCCAGGTCCTCTAGAATATTGGAAATTCCCCACTCTATTCCGCGGCGCCCTTTGTCATACATGCATCGCATAACTCCGTCAAGTGCTATAAGAAATAGAAGAGGCGATAGCAGACAACCTTGTCTGACACCAGAGTGCACGGCGATGTCTTCTGATATGAGACCATCATGCGTAACTTTACAAGAATAGTTCTTGTACATGGCCTTAATTAGGTTGACTATTTTCGGCGGAACACCAATGGAGAGAAGGCGAGACCACAAGCTTGACCAACTCAACGTATCAAAAGCTTTTTCGAAGTCTACAAAGGTAAGATACAACTCCCTTTGCCATTCTGATGCTTGTTCAAGTATGATACGAAGAGTGTTGATTTGGTCGGTGCACGAGCGATTATGGCGGAAACCCGCCTGTTCCTGGCGGAGGAGCGGTTCTACGGCCTTCGATAGCCTGTCCAAGATAATCTTACAGAAAACTTTAGAAGGAATCGAAAGCAAAGTGATACCCCTCCAGTTGCCGCACTGACTTAGGTCGCCTTTCTTAGGCACTGTTATCAGGAGTCCTTTGCTCCAGTCGTCCGGTAGTTCTTCGGTATCCCAGATCCTTTCAATCAAACACGTCAGTTTCTCGACCGCGGTAGGTATGTCAGCTTTAAGCATTTCCGCAGATATGAGGTCGAGTCCTGGCGCTTTGCCACACTTCAAGGAACGGATAGCTTCGTCTACTTCTTCGTGCTTAGGTGGAGTGGTGTCGATGTCGAGAAGCCGAGGTGTTGGGAGTTCGCTTTGTGTCCCGGGTGTCGACGTTGTCGAGTTTCGGAAGACCTCCACAAAGTGTTCCCGCCAGCGTTGCAGCTGCCCTTCTGACGTCACAATAAACTGACCCTCATTGGATTTAAGTGGCTTTCTCTTAAAACTGTTATGTCCTGCCAAGGTTTTTGTTGCCTTATACAGATCCCTCAAATTGCCGGTGTTAGCAGCGAGCTGGGCTTTTTCAGCAATACTGTCAGCCCACATCCTTCTATCCTTTCGTGTATTCCGATAGATTTTTCTGCGTATCTGGCGATATTGCTGCTTGAGGGTGGCTCTTTGTGTTACATCCAGTGTTTCAAGCAGTTTTAAATGGAGCTGTCTTCTTTCATCAATAAGGTTCCATGTAGATTGTGAAATCCATTCGTCGCGCGTACGATTCTTGTGTCCCAGGACTGAGGAGCTGGCCTCTGTATAGGCCACTTTTATATGTTTCCACTCCGCGTCTATAGTGTCTGCAGGTAGTTCGAGTCCGGAAAAACGGTTACGAAGTTCGAGTTTGAACTTGCCACAAGTGATTGGGTCGCGTAGCTTACAGACGTCGAAACGCCTCCCCATTTTACAAGCTCCATTAGCTGACCGTGCTACTGCTACCTTGAGGCGAACTTCGGCGACGACCAGGTGGTGGTCGCTATCTATGTCAGCGCCTCTCCGGTTACGTACATCGAGCAACGATGAGCGCCATTTGGAACTAATGGCAATATGGTCTATTTGGTTCCTGGTAACGCCATCGGGTGAGGTCCAAGTGTATTTATGGTGATCTCCGTGGATAAATAAGGTGCCGCCGATGGTGAGATCCTGGTTTTGACAGAACTCTATAAACCGTTCTCCATTCTCGTTACACACTCCCAGCCCTTGAGTGCCCATATGCCGCTCGCGGGAATGATTCTGCGTTCCAACTTTTGCATTTAGGTCTCCCATTACGATCACAATATCTTGTCTCTTGATGTTCTTGAGTGTGGCATTCAGTGAGTCATAGAAATCGTCTTTGGTTTCTTCTGGAGCAGAGTTGGTGGGAGCGTAGCATTGGACGATGGAGATCTTTCGGGCTTTGGTGTTGAAGCGGGCGCACATGATACGGTCTGAGATCGGCTTCCAGTCCAGAAGGCTCTTCCTAGCCGACGCGGAAAGAAGGAGACCTACGCCATGTTCACGTATATCGTCTTCCATTTCTTTACCAGAGTACAACAGAGTCAAGCCCTTGGACGTTCTCAGTTCACCGAAACCATTTCTCCGCACCTCGCTTAAACCGAGTATGTGCAGCTTGTATTTAAGCATTTCTGCTTCTGCTTGGGCTAATCTACTGTCGTCGCTAAGCGTTCGTACATTCCAAAAAGCAATTCGTGTCCGTGTTTTCATGCCAAGGGTCGTTGGTAAAGTTTCGGTCCGGTTTGTCTCTGTTTCGGTTTCTTTAATCATCAATTTTCGTGCAAGCAGGTGATTAACCCACTATGCCTTATTCCGTTGGCAGGGCTGCTGCCTCGGAGCCTACGAACCTGCTCGTTTTATTTCGGGTATCCTCCCTGACAGTGATGACATTCTGTTTTAAGGCGCAGAATATTTCGCCTTTTGCCCTGCCTCCTCAGCTCAACTGCAACTTATAAGGTAGTGGTCACGCGGCTGCGTGGTCACAGCAGTTCCCAGGATGGACGACGGGGACGTGGAGGACTCGGACTGGCTAGGGCTCTGCTCTAAGAATGGTGTTCCACTACAAAACACAGCAGATGGTTTTCATTGGCTTTTTTGGGTAATGATGACCTCACTACGTCAGTGATTCCCGCCAATACCATACCCTAACTTCCCACCCCTGTCACTGTTTAATTATAAGTATAATTGGCAATGCATAATATATAATTAAAATCACAGTTGCCAAGGACAATATTTCCTAAACTTTACTTCTTTTTATATTCATTATCATTATTATTCTTAAAAAGTTAGGTACCTACGTACCTAACTTTTTAAGTGTTACTTGATGAATGAGGGTCGAAGCGTTGAGGAAAATGACGAGTTTTAAGGAAACCTGCCAACATTGAAATATTTGCTCAAGAGTGTAAATGGACTTTTGTTGATTTTCGCAGGTGGCAACACTTGCCATCTAAAATTATGTTTTGTAGGTTATCTCGGGTTTGCAACGCGCAGTTATTTTTAACAAGGTTGTGCTGATTATATGTAACTGTTATGAGTTATTTATGTTAGTATACTGTAAGGCTGAGAAGGTTAATTAGGCTACGGGTAATTGTACTGCAATTCATTTAATTGGTTTAATGTTTCAACAAATTATATAGTCTACTCTTAAGTTTATATAAATTCAACGTAAGAATTAAATGTGGACGTTTGTAGGTATCTTATAGGCGGGTATGCCCCCAATTTATTCTACTAAGAATGTACTTTTACAAATGAATAAATTATTTTCTACTTACATGGAAAACTACTACAGGAAGAAAGTTCTTATACATTTCTATTCGCCGAAAGTTAATTGGTACACACTTCCTAATTAATAAGTTCAGTGTCGACAGCCCATGTCAACTGTCAATTAATCAAGAACATTGACAGTGATACTTTAAAGGAATTTCCATCAGTACCTCTGACGTGAAAGGAAGTCATTCGGATGGTTTAGAATAAGCCCCCGGGTATTGGAATGCGTTAGATAACAGTTCTGAAATGTTCGCCAATCTGTATAGTATTTATTTTTTAACGGCTGGTCATATACAAGCAGGGGCCGGCCGCATGCAGCCAGTCGCTTCTCAGCCAACACCCGGATCGCATTCGTGTCGCGCGCTTTGCAAATTTCCCGCCGCGTTTTAAATTCACGCTCGAACATCAAACTACTTTTTTAATTTCACCTGTCATACCGAATAATGCCTAAAAAGAAAGTTTAATTGCCAGTGCGATTATCGATATTTTTTTAAACTTATAATAGTGTTGTGCTCATGACTTTAAGGATTGCATGCCTTTTCAAGTGGCGTTTTCGCTTGTAAAAATCTGTGATAGTACTTTGCTGTGAAACTTTTGCACCCAGTGTATAACTTTATATTTAAATTTTGTTTTGTTTCGTGAAATTTAATTTCGCGGAACGTTTTGTAATATTTCTTTATGATAGGTCCATATATGAAGGTAAGTCAATGTTTACTTTATGTAAGATTAAATTTTCATTATTTTATTTTATTAGATAGGTATGTATAGGTACGATTCATGGCCACAATAGTGATAACGCTTTGTGAGTAGGTAGGTATATGTTATATGTTCATATCACATATTGTATTACTAATATACTTAGGTATATATCGATGTACGTCAGAGTATTTAACCTCAAGAACGACACGAGTGTTCAAAAAATTAATTTTCAAGGAAGATGTAATACATATCGATATCAAGATTAAATTTCGATATATTTTAATACGAAATATCGTTTACTAAAATACCTAAGCATCTACCTACAACATGGCGCCATGCTGAATCTTTTTTGCATAATTTATAACCTCTTGTTTTTTTGACTGTCAAAATTTTATGCAATCTTTTTTGTAATTATATATAGGTAGGTGCTTCGAGCTAATATTATTATTTATGGTAGGTAAGTAGGTATTTGATAAAACATCTCATATAGGTAGTACCTAATTAGTTGTGATTTTATTCTTATTTCGTAATAATATTATTTACCTACTTATTTAAATTTTAAATAATGGAAACGTGATTCGTCTAATAAGTATAAGAAAAATAGTATTATTTTAATAATATAATGTACCTATTTCAATGTAACCTAGCTCATAACCTCAAAACTTTTTATTCGTATTGTAGAGTCAATTATTCAAATATATCAAACAATACGAGTTGGTCAACAATTTTAATAAACATGAGAGGAAAAACCTATTATTTAGTTATTAGCTTAAAACTTCCTCTCAACAGGGAATGGTAAATTAGACGTTTGTAATATGGAAAATGTAAAATACGTCGTATCCCTACTAATATTATAAATGCGTTAGTAACTCTGTCTGTCTGTCTGTCTGTCTGTCTGTCTGTCTGTCTGTTGCTCTTTCACGCCTAAACGGCTGAACGGATTTTGATGAAATTTGGTACAAAGAAAGTCTGGAGCCTGGAAAAGGACATAGGCTATATTATATTCCGAAATTCTATCCCTAAGGGGTTAAAAATGGGGTGCAAAGTTTGTATGCAACAACGTGATTCCTTGGTCCGATCTATTTCAAATTTTACATAAACATTCTTTAACAGAATTGATGGAGTACGTGTTTCGTATTTTATTGAAATTCACCCCCTAATGGGGTTAAAAGGGAGATTTTCTTCCAATTTGATATGAATACTACTTAGTGCTTTTAATTTTGACACATATTATTATTTAAAAAGTAAAATGTGGGTATGCATAGCAACGGTTGCTAATGTCATTCCTGACATTAAATAAATACCCAAACTGTTACGTGTATGATTTCTTCAGTGTTAACGAAAATGGCATTATTATGTAATATCCCGTGGATTGTGTAATGAGGACTATTTAATAATATTCCTGAGTAAGCAGACCCCGTTTAACTTGCGAGGGGAAACTGGTGTCATTACGCAGAGAAATAGAAGTGTTCTTCGCGACCAAAGGTGACATATATAAAAAAGCCGTGATAACAGAGGTGACGGAATGGGACGAGACGGAGGTAAAGCAAGCTCGCGCGAGCTCCTGACTGAGAAAATGACCCTGAACATATCCTCAAGACCGACTGAGCTTATAAGGAGTATGCTTTGCGAGACTATCTCATTACAGGCAATGAGGCAAACTGGGAAATGTTTTATTTCGTAACACCACTTATATTGTATGTAATCGGTATAATTTATTTTGTAGGATTGAATTGAATTGTAAAATTGTTTTGTTGTTTTGTTAGATCTTTGTAATAAGTGTGGTAATCAATCCTTAAATAAATAGCCAGCTAAACCTCACGTGTATGATTTCTTTAAAAACTTTGTCCGATTAAACAAAAAATGTTGAACTCAGTGGTAGCTGTATAAATTATGCAATTTAGAAAGTAAGATAGGTAAGTACTTATGTACTTAATTTGCATATTGTACATGTTAAACTATTGTTAGCTCCATTTATTACGAATATAAGGGAAGTGTTAGGCAGCAGCCGGCGAAGCGTCAGATCCGGTACTTTTAATAAAAGTATATTTACGACATAACATTAACAAACCAGGTTTTGTCAGTATACTAATAATATACTAATTAATTGAACTGCGACCCAACAATGCACAAGCCGAGCGAGCGAAGCGAGCGATGCCGCAACCAGCGGCAAATGAAGGTCTCCTTTAGGTACGACGACGAGCGAAGCGAGGATGAGTGTTAGGTAGAGTCCTGATCGTCCAGCACGCGATCCAAGCGAGCGAAGCGAGCATGCCGCGGCAGCGGCCGGCGAAGCGTCAGAATTGGTACTTTCAATCAAAGTATACCTATTTACGACATAACGTTAACAAACCAGGTTTTGTCAGTACACTAATTACTTGAACTGCGACCCTACAGGGCGAAAACCGAGCGAGCGTACCGCGGCAGCGGCAAATGAAGGTCTCCTTTAGGTACGACGACGAGCGAAGCGAGGAGGAGTGTTAGGTAGAACCGTGATCATCCAGCACGCGATCCAAGCGAGCGAAGCGAGCATGCTGCGGCAGCGGCCGGTTTAGCGTCAGAATCGGTACTTTTAATGAAAGTATATTTACGACATAACGTTAAAAAACCAGGTTTTGTCAGTATACTTATTAATTCAACTGCGACCCTACAGCGCGAAAGCCGAGCGAGCGAAGCGAGCTTGCCGTGGCAGCAGCTGGCGAGGCGCCAAAACCGAATAGAATTAGGATGAATAATTAATATGGTAAGTGGGAAATACGTTAAGGAAATAAAACATTATGTGGAAAAAAAAAACATCCATATGATGTTAGGAAAACAAAAGATAGGTCATAAGAGAGTTAGTTAATAATCATTATGACATAAAACGTTAGGGAAATCAATAATAGGTTATAAATATAGGTTCAGATATAGATCCGTATTCTAATGAAGTTCACCCCATAACGGGGTTAAAAATTACGCGGACGAAGTCGCGGGCAAAAGCTAGTTAGTAATAAACAATGATAATAATTAATATAAAATTAACCAGTGACGTCACTGCAACGTTTATTAAAGTTATAAACAATTAACAATTGTAAAAAACGTCGTGTCTGTGAAGGCGGAATACAGAAATTAACAACTATTAAACTTGTATCTCAATTAAAAAGCATTTTAGCAGTTCTATGCTAGAGCAGACAAAAATGCAGTTTCTTTTTATTTTTAGTATTATTGGGTACTTATATAAAAATAACTCTTCACTACATAATCTATACTAATATTGTAAAGCTGTAGAATTTGTTTGTTTGTTTGAACGCGCTAATCTCAGGAACTACTGGTTCGAATTCAAAAATATTTTTTGTTGGATAGACCATTTATCGAGGAAGGCTTTCGGCTATATAACATTACGCTGCGACCAATAGGATCGAAGAAACAGTGGAAAATGTGTAAAAAACGGGGAAAATATGAAGCCTATATGAAGAATAACTATTCCACGCGGACGAAGTCTCGGGCACAGCTAGTATAAAATAAAGTCGCTTTCCGCTGCCTGTCTGTATGTTTAGATCTTAAAAATACAAACGGATTTTGATGTGTTTTTTTTAATAGATCTTTACAGTGATTTAAAAGAAGGTTTATATGTTAGTATAATTAAATACATGGATAATATAGTTTAAAAATGTCCACCCGTGCGAAGCCATGGCGGGTCACTAGTCTATAATAAATAGCGATATTAATCGCAATCGAATTCTAAAACCGTTCTATCACGACGTAAAAAAACCGTTGGCATAATGAGCAGGCGCCCAAGCCAATAACTTTAAAACGTGGACCCCGATGAGTCACCGGACCTCATGTCTGGCCAGTACCATAGACACATTATCTAACCTTGAAATTAAAAAAAAAACACGTCACACACAAGTGGGTTATACCGGTCAATGAAGTAAGTGGATGACCCCAAAATCTTTTATGGAGTTCAAAAGTGGAACTGACGCATTAAGTAACTATGCAAACAGTTAAATTAGCATAAATAGCTAGTGGAACGGTCGATGGAACTAAAATGGATAGGTTGCCTATTTATTATTGCCTATTTAGAAGCACGGCTGTTGGTCATAGGCCATCATTTTTTTTTGTGTATGGCAACCCGAAAGAAATCTTTTCCTCAATTAGATACCTATCTAATTGAGGAAAAGATTTCTTTCGGGTACCTATTTCAATATTTCAACGAAAAACTAAACTATGAAAGATACAGGGTGAAATATTTATGAACATTCAAATTTGAAGTTAGTTTCTTTGTGAGTGAATATTATTAATTTTGGTTCTATTAATTTTCTTTTTGCTGTTAAAACAAAAAGAAGAATTCTGTCTACAAATATTTTTAAGAAATTTGGTATGATTTATGTATATTTGAGTATTTTCCTTTTTTAATTAAATTCGATTAGTTTGATTTAAGACGCTGCGTTTTCACGCGTTTTGTCCCGGTTGAATTTTATATATTTTATTACCCTACAATAATACAACTCATACTCATTCACCAAAATAATACAGACTACAATTCAAATAACAGAAGCTCGAACAGAAGCTTGTATACCTACTATATTTCCATTAATTTCAGTATCTCTACTAATTATAATAAATTTATAGCATTGTCTCGATAGCCACATAAATTGTCTGGAACGGTTGCCATATTAACAAAATTTGCGGTTTGTATAATATTTAACCAAAAGGTCAAATTGATTTAATCGCTAACCAAGAAACACGACAAAAATGCGTTTAATATATACATTGCTTCACTATTACCACATGTTTATAATAATATGAATGATCAATGTGTCTTTGAATTATATGTCGCCATCCGCATTTGTCTGTGAGTATAAAATTTATTATTTAATAGCATGCTGTCTACATAAGGTATAATGATGCTGTCAACTTGACTTTTAAATGATTAGAAACGAAACGTCCGTTTCAGTTCTCGTCAATTTCTTACAATTTTGCGTTTCGTTCGGTTGTTATTAGCGATTGGCATTTGTCTAAACTAAACTCGTATTTCGCGAACCATCAGCTGGTATATAATAAGTGTAGAATGAGGTCTAGCTGTCATGTTCCACCAATGAGAGGCGAGCTCCAAAACGGCTGGCCTGTGATTTGGTAAAAATTCTTTCAGCTGTTGGGAAACTACGTTCTACCCTGAGTGACATAGCGCATCTAGCGGATTTCTGACACGCGGTGGCTCTCATTGTCTCGAACGCCGAATTTCAAAGTGCTAAGTCTGAGCACAGCTGCGTACCGCCGACTAGCGCGCGAGTTCGTCGTTGGGAGGAGTGGTAAAATCAGTGACCCTTGTTAGGTCATAAGTGTAACGGACCTAAACAGATGGAGAACTACTGGTCTAGGGGCTCTTGTATATTTCCAAGCATTAAGTGCTTTTAGCACGAGAACTGGCACCAATTTTTGAGTAAATATTTGAGGCAAGCTGAAAACTTGTCATATAGCTCTCCTATTCTACCCCAACATGAAATTTGTAATAAAAAGTAATTAGTTGTTAGTAGTTACCTACATAAAGATCTGTTTTAGAATTTTACGAACTCGTCCGATTTTATTATTAAAAAGGAAACGTAGGTAGTACCTACTTAGGTTATAAATATACACAGGTAGGGGCAAAAACCAATAGGACCCCAACCTTCGGTGAAAAATAATACAAAACGTCTTTTGGAATAAAACAACTATAGCAGATTTTAATCGCGTATTCATTTTGTGCTGGTTTTGAGTTATGATTCTTTTAGAGTTAATATGGGAATTGTAAAGTTTTCGAAACGTAAGAGTTGCATGTAGGTACTTTTTAGTTTTCTTTCATATTATTTATTTAATTGACGGCCTGTTGGTCTAGTGGTCAGAGGCCCTGACTACGAAACCGGAGGTTGCGGGTTCGAATCCCACTAGGGGCAGATGTCAATGTGATGAGCACTGGCATCTGTACCTGGGTCTTGGATGTCTTATATGTATTTATGTATATTTATCCGTTGTCTAGTACCCATAACACAAGCTTTGCTTAAAATGGACTAGATAATTGGTGTGAATTGTCCAAAGATATTTATTTATGATATACGAACAATTATAATTATAATTATAACAATTAACTATTATTATTATTATAATTATAACTATTATCTAGTTCTTTTTGACCGTTACATTTTTGACGTTGCCAAGTGTTTTTCATTATGTTAACATTGCCATTCCATTTTCAACAAGTTTTTTTATTTTTAACAGTAAATTATCAAATTAACGCGAGTTAAACCCGTATTAGTTGTCCGATTCCAAAATGTAATAACTGCGTAAGCACATGAAATTAAAAAAACCTTTCAAATATCTCTATCTTTATTTATAGATAAGTAAGATATGTTTATTAAATTCATGTAATACCTATATTAGCAAAACTAATGCTAAATTCAACTGCAAAGGGTTTGGCTGAATATATTAAAATTCCAATCATAATTTTGTCTAAACTAGCCCATGTACTTAGCTTAGTCACTGCGTAATCATAGTCATTTATACACGAAAATAACTATGTACCTACAGTCGCTTCCGTTACATGTGGACAATGACAAAAACTATGTAATGATAATCATTATTATTATAGTGTCAGCGTCCCATGTTCGTTAAAACTGAATCATCAAAAATTTGAAATGTAGTTTTTTTGGAAACAAAAATCAACGTATAAAAACCTAAACGATACCTAAGTAAAATCAAATCATTGATTAGTAAATAAATTGACTCTAAAAAGGTACTTTTATACGTCTTATTATGAATCTACTTGCGCTCCGCAAGGATCATCATCAATGAGAAGAAACGCCGCACCGATTTTAAAATTTCTTTCACTGTTGGGAAGCTACGGTCACCCTTAGTGACATACAATTTTAACTTAATGTTACTTACTGAATAAAAAGACCTTATATACCTGCCTACTTACTACAAGCAAAACAAAACAAATTTCAAGTTCTATATAACCTGTATAAGAGCGTTCTCATACATATTATTTTGTCACCCTAACATCATTTTGGGTAAGTTCTAATTAGTCATCCAAAGACTGATATAAGATCAAAATCATAAAAGATTATTTAAACATTGCACTACACGTTCGCTGCAACGAGCAGCCATTGCAGATGAAAGATTGCAATTAATCATTACGTAATGAAGTTATTATGCACGTGATGCGGTTATTATAGACTCGACTTGCACCTTATTTTAAACAGAAACCAATTTAAACACTATTGTACAAAGACCGAATTGAAAGGAGTAGAGAAATTCGATGACCTGTCAGTGGATTCCTATGGTGTAATGGCACAGCACGCTGCCGCTAGTAAAGGCATAGGCGTGGGTTCGAATCCCACTGGGAGTCTAAAATTTTTCTACTACCTAATGGTATTGAACCAAAAATATTAATCGAATTTTGATTTAGAGATCGTAGTTAATATTCACTATCTTGTGAGTCATTCAAATAAAACGGGTACAAGTGTTGCATCATAGATTGGCTGCACTTTGAAAAGGTTTTTTAAAAAATAAACTTAAGTAAACTTGGTATAGAAATGGCAATAATATCTATCACTACATAGTATAAAACAAAGTCGCTGTCGTCTGTCCGTCCATATGTATGCTTAAATTTATAAAACTACGCAACGGATTTTGAAGCGGTTTTTAATAGTGATTCAAGAGGAAGGTTTACAGCACCCGTTTGAAGCCGGTAGGGTTGCTATCTAGTTAAATTATCCATACTAATATTATAAATGCGAAAGTAACTCTGTCTGTCTGTCTGTCTGTTACGCTTTCACGCTAAAACTACTGGACCGATTTAAATGAAATTTGGTAAGAAGAAAGTCTGGAGCCTGAGAGAGGACATAGGCTACTTTTTAACCGACTGCAAAAAAGGAGGAGTTCCACGCGGACGAAGTCGCGGCCAGAAGCTAGTATAATATAAAAGGTACAGTGCAGAGTGCACTTTTAAAAACAATACTTCCTTAGCCTTATCACTGTATTAAACCAGTGAAGACCGAGTCGGTTTTAACCTCGTATAGCGACTCTAAGACTCGACCTCGTATGCTTATAATACTTGCAGAATATTGAACAGTGGAAGTTGGCAACCATTACATTAGTTTCGTTCTGGTTTCATTTTCAAGTGTTAGCACTTATATTATAATTATTGACTTGTTAAATAGTTTCGAAAAATGCATGCTTCCATTTTGTTCGGTTCATTTTCACTTGTAAGTATTAACCTTGAAAATTGCAATAAGTAGCTATAGATGACGACTGGGTAACAAAAACGAAATTGTATTTAGTTCTTTAGTAACATTATTAAAAAAAATTAGACACGTATTTTTTGTTTTCTCAAAAAAACAAAAAATACAAAAATATGTGCTTCTTAATTAAAGATAATGATATAATTTGTACCATAACGTGACGTCACGAATACCCACTCCCGAACTTTTGAAGCGCTATCTTTGTCACTCATTGTTCGATTGAGAAAAAAATACGCGTCTTATTATTTTTGGTCATATACTTGATGGATAAATAAATACCAGTTTTTTTTTCCTATTTGTAAAGTTATCTGACGAAGTGATTTGACGGCCTGTTGGTCTAGTGGTCAGAGGCCCTGACTACGAAACCGGAGGTTGCGGGTTCGAATCCCGCTAGGGGCAGATGTCAATGTGATGAGCACTGGCATCTGTACCTGAGTATTGGATGTCTTATATGTATTTATGTATATTTATCCGTTGTCTAGTACCCATAACACAAGCTTTGCTTAAAATGGGACTAGATAATTGATGTGAATTGTCCAAAGATATTTATTTTATTTATTTATTATCTGTGAAAGACAGCATTGCTATTTTAAATCACGCGTTATTTCCTTCTATTATTAGAAAGACAGTTATCAAATTCCGATGAACCCATTATTAATAGATACATTTTATATAAACAAATAATATTATTATGATCCAACGTAACTAAGTGGACAGGAAAAACAACGTTATTGAACAGTTCTCTCGGTCACCTTTGCCGTTCAATAACCAATAAACCATTAAAGTATAAGTTTATATTATAATGAAATAAACACATCTATCGTCATAGTGATAAGGACTATAAGTGGAATTTCGTAAGTGAAGGAGTTACACCCTTTTTCAATAGGGCCCCAGAATATCTAGAGGTTATTTACTTACTCTCAAAGGTTCTTATAGAATATAGCATGTCTTTTACTGCACGTCAAATTTAACTACATCGTTATTACTGCAAAATTTAAATTGAAGATTATATTAAATATATTTGCCACTCAAAAATATTTTGATTATTTTGGTATAATTAAATTTGCAGACGATCAGAAATACATTCTTGACTTAGGTACATTTTATGAAAGTTAGTAACAATATGTAAAATGTGTTATTTTCTCGCAAGGCTGTTGAGAAACGTCGTATGAACCTCGTGTGGATTAACAATTACATACTCCGTTCTCTTAACGCGCTCGTCTGCGACATGCTCTTATAATACCGCTATGTATGCAATAATCAACTTACCACACGTGTATCGGTGTATCACGTGTACTATTTTACAATCAATAACAGTATAATGAGAAATGAAATTTCATACCGCAGTTCCAATACATTATGGAGACGTGACAAAGAACTCTAAATTAACATTAATATATTATATAATTCAACGGAAATAGAAAATAGTTCATTTAAAATTATCGCCTCCACGTGAATGTGACTCATATCACATATATATACTTTTTCTATGTATCATATATTTCCTCTTATTGTTATTATTTTAATATTAAGTTTAATAATAGTTCTGCTATAGTTTATAGTTGTAATTTATAATATTATGAACAATTCTAGTTGTAAATTTATATACCTACTAGCTTCTGCCCGCGACTTCGTCCTCGTAGAACTCCTCCTTTTTTGCAGTCGGTTAAAAAGTGACCTATGTCCTTTCTCAGGCTCCAGACGTTCTTTGTACCAAATTTCATTTAAATCAATCCAGTAGTTTTAGCGTGAAAGCGTAACAGACAGACAGAGTTACTTTCGCATTTATAATATTAGTACGGATACGTTATTCTGATGTTGGTATATACTATACTAGCTTCTGCCCGCGACTTCGTCCGCGTGGAACTCCTCCTTTTTTGCAGTCGGTTAAAAAGTAGCCTATGTCCTTTCTCAGACTCCAGACTTTCTTTGTACCAAATTTCATTGAAATCGTCCAATAGTTTCAACGTGAAAGCGTAACAGACAGACAGAGTTACTTTCGCATATATAATACGTTATTCTGATGTTGGTATATACTATATGTAAAGTATCACTAAATTTCATTAAAACAAAATACTCCAGTTAAATCAGTTATAGTTTCATTCCAATGTGTAATAACCGCAAAGAATCAGAAATTGTTGTTTATCTTTTAATTATATTCTGTGATTATGTTGGCTAACTGGCGCCTGTGATTTATCGATTATGACGTAATTCCTGTGACACTAAATGCATTCTAGAATCATTTAAAGTCCAAAGTGTATTTGACCTAGTCCTTGCTAAAGGGAACTGTGGATAAATCACGTACCGTTATCGCGTTAGTTCATAAACAAAACAATATCGAGAGCTAGACTTAACGCTACTAGCGTTAACGATTGTAGAAACGGATAATATGTATGCAATTAACTGATGATGATGAGGTGTTTTGGTGAGGTAATCTATACATAAATATTAATTCATATATATTTCACCTTACTTGTATAAATAAATAATGAGGTATAAATAGTAGTACTTAGTACAAATAGGAACGTTATTTAAACGCAAGGACACACCAAAGTGAAGCTACAGAGGTCTGCAAAAATTTTGAAATCACGTGACTCGATAGATAACATAAGTTGTCCCGAACTACTACATCTTTGTATGTAGTTCGGGCTGTTGTCTTCTGCAGCATGATTGACCTGTCACGACGCCATCGTCAACTGACTGTAGGTATAGTTATTGGAGAATTTGACAGCTGTCAAACTGACATAATAACCTGAGCTTGTGTTGTGCACCCAACAAGTATGTAAATATTTTTTAAATAAGAAAACAAAATCAATTTTACACGCTTGAAAGCATATAAATTATATATTTGTTGTTATGATCTTGAAATATTCCATTTGCTTTTTTCTCGTTTGACGCATATCGATTGATACACAGTTGCTTTACGTATTAAATAACACTGGCCAAGTATTATATTATAATAATATTATGATTAATAGCGGTCCCGGCAGACGTCATCCTGCCCGTTCGAAATTCAAATTAGGTAACTTTAGTTAGACAACTTTTGTATGGGAAAAGAAAAGGGCTGTTTTTAGGGTTTTCCCGGCAATTATTAGATTTTTTCGCGCCGTAAGAACCATCCTTGGACTTCAACGAACATTTAAAAAAAAATGGCCAAATTGATCCAGGCGTTGTCGAGTTATGCGCTTACCAACACATTTTGCGATTCATTTTTATATATAAAAGAAAAAGATTAAATAGTAATGTATGCAAAAAAAGTTATTTTGCAGTAATCCTACACCCGATTCTAATTGCGCTGCGATTGTACTTATGAATTTCCGATCGGATAAGCAAAAGGCAGGTTGTATCAAAGTCCAATGTTAGAAAAATAAAATGTCTATTTATTTATAAACAATGTCAAATAATTACTGTGTAAAGTATCTATTGTGAAATGACGTAATGGTAGGCGTGTTTGAAAGGTAAACGGAATACCTACTTGATTTTATGTATTATTTACGTATTTTATATCGTTCTAACTAATATTATTATAAATGCGAAAGTAAGTCTGTCTGTCTGTCTCGCTTTCACGCTAAATTTAATGAACCGTTTTAAATGAAATTTAGTACACAGATAATCTAGAGCTTAAGAAAGGAAACCGGCTAGTTTTGATTGCGAAAAAAGGGTTGTAAGGGGGGATAAAATGTTTGTAATTACAGATTCTACACGGACGGAGTCGCGGGCAAAAGCTAGTCATTGAAGAAAAATAGTAACACTGGCCAAGTGGGATTTCCAAAAATTGCGTTTGTTGTATGGGAACCCCCTTAAATACCGCTTGAAATATGTTGTTCAACCCAATACTATTTTACTACATTAGTAACAGTGTTCAGTGTAGACAAGGTTGGGTAGGCCAAGGTTACCCATCATGTCCCATTGTTCTAAATCAACGTCATCGATGATCTGTTCGTAGTTCGATATTGATAAAATCATTATTTTTATCTCGAAATATGTTCTCACTCCATTTTAAACTCTAAGTCTGCTCATTTTGTATTTAAATTCATGTGGTAACACATTTTCAGTTGTCACACTTTTCTAGTAGTGCGATATACACACCTAGATCTATAGGGAGCTAACTTAAAAAGTTATATTTTCAGGAGAGGCAAAAACTGATATGTCCGTAATCCATATGCACGCAAAGTTTTCTGTACTTATAGATTTATCTTTTTTATAATGAAGGTTTTTGTGTAAGGGATGCGATGGTGTGCATAACTCAAATCTTCAGGTTTTTGAGTTAGCTCCCTTTAGACCTAGGTGTGCGATATGTAGGTTAAAACCTAGAGTCAAATATGAATGTTTGTTATTGCATTTCCCAATTTCTCGTAAAACTTTGATAAGATGTTTATAAGACTTTATCTTGTTTACTATCGGTACTGTAAACATTGCAAATTCAAACAGAAGCAAGTCATTTGCATCAAGATAAACCATTAATCATTCAGACAATAAATTAAATTAAATATCTACTCATATTTCTTCGTTATCGTACACTAAAATAACTGACTTTTACTGTCATTATAAAGGTTATTTATATCGTTAAATAAGTGGAATATTACGGCATACTTTAACTGTCATAATTGACATCACTAAAGTAGGTATCTGTCAATAGAAGCGCGATGAATTGTGGAGTCGACATCTCGTCATGTCGATATCGTCTTATTCTCGCGATGATCTGTCAAAAATCAACGTTGTCGACAACGAGAAATCTTGTCATGTCGATGGGCCTTTACTGCTAAACCGGACGGGTGGCGAGACCAAAATAATATCGTAACGACGAACCTTTTGCTTGTCGACAACATGTTGTCGACCGACCCGAGGGCCTCCAAGGTGGGGGTCGCACCTCGGCTCGGGCCGTCAGGAGGTGTGTTGACACGACTATTTTGTTGCAAGGGACACAAACATGACCACGTGACTATTTGTGATTGACGGCAGTAGAATGTCACTAGTTTTGATAGGTTTAGGTCAAGGCTTCTAATTCCGTCTACGGGGCTATTCCGTCACGTACACGTTTTTGGCGAATCTAAGCACAATTCGCCGCTGCCGGCTCAGTTGGTAAAGCAGTAGCGTTTTCTAATTCAAACTAAAAGACACCCATGACGCTGTGCAATAAAGGAAGAAAAATATCTGCTTTCAAAGTTCAGTTGCGTTTCGAAGTCGAAGTGCGAGTATAGTACTATGCAGTTTGATCGAAGATAAATATGAAATAGTTAGACTTCTAGGCTTGTTTGTATGATTATTACAACGTCTATGATATGTATAAACGTGGCTGCCTGTTCGTGATGCGTAAAACTCCGATAGTTTTTAGTAATTCACCATTAAAAATTAACAACTTCAAAATAGTCAAGTGGGAAATTCCGTCTATTTTTTAAGGGGCAATGCCGTCATATGCCGGTATTTCCCGATTGCAGACATCATCAACATTTTTTTAGTGTATTACATTTTAAAATAGGTACACTTGTCAATCTGGCAATAATAAGCTTACCTGTGACGAAATATATGAGTAGGTAATTCAATAGAACGTAGTACGAAAATACTCCGGACTGCAAAATGCAAATTAAATGGTGACCTTATGTGTATGAAATAATATATATAAAAAATATATATATTAGTAAATTTTTAAAAGGTTGAGCTCATCTGATTGGCAAAACATGCCGGAATAGCCCCAAAAAATTGTGTTTGCGAATATCTCCTATTGTAAATCTTATATCTAAGGTCTAATAACACATATTTGATTGAAATCGACGTGTCTTCATTTTCCGCTAGCTAAGACTTGAAAAAACTGCGTAGTTCTAGGGAAACTGCTTGCATGACGGAATAGCCCCACTCAGGCGGGAAACTCCGTCTACCTGACTATTTTTTAAAAAAAATATATAATAAATTAAGCAACCTAGATACAGGGAATATCATACTATTATTTGATTGCCAAGTAAATTGTTGGTCTAATACATACGCGCCATGGGTAAATAGTTAAAAATAAACGTCTCAAAATTTTAACCAAAGTTGATCTAGCTCAAAAATATGCCGGAATTAGAAGCCTTGACCTTATGTAAGTATAAGTAACTAGCGGTTCGCCTCGGCTTCGCACGCATCCCTAATTTATTTTCATAAAATTCTATAGCCTATGTTACTCGTACGTAGCTTCCCAACAGTGAAAGAATTTTTCAAATCGTCCAGTCGTTTTGGAGCCTATTCAATCCAAACAAACAAACCTTTCCTCTTTACAATATTAGTAGAGATGAAACCGTGACAAAATGGGACCTATTTTTGCCACAATTAGGTACTGACAGGGTCACCAATGCGGTTTATCGCCTGGTGAATGAACTTCGGGGCAGCGTTCCGTTTTACAATATTGTTTCACAAATGTACCAAAATAATCACGGATTCCTACAAGAATACGTTAATGTGGTACATAGTATAACAAAACGAATATCTTCCGTGTGGGTACGCTAATTTTAGCAGATTGTATTTCTTGTTATACTTTTGTTAACACGATTATGAATTAAGGTTATAGTGTTTTACTGATAATTTGAAACTGAGAACCGTTAAACGGTTTAGCACCGCTTATGTAACTGATAAGTTTATGTTTCTGTTATTGTTACTTTAAATGAAATACTATGTACCTCAGTTAAAGAGTTGTAATATAATGATTTCTGATGTTTTACACATTGGAATGAAACAGTATAATGGATTAAATTGGCGTAAATATATTTTTCAGTCCTCCGGCCAGAAAGCGCCAACTTTGTGGCCGCTGCGCTAAATGAAATTTCCGCTTTCTGGCTTCGTCGAACAGAAAAATAGTGTACTGACCTCGGCCAGTAAATTAAAAAAGCCTCAGATCACATTTTTGTCAACCTCGGCTTCGCCTCGGACGACAATTACACGTGATCTCAGACATTTTTTATTTTACTGGCCTTGGTGCGTATGTAATGTACTACCCAAGTAGCAAAACTAAGTCGTATGACAGTTGAGAGCACGTTTTTATTTCCACTTAAAGCTGAGAAAAGGTACTTTAAACTGTCGAGAAATAGATCTGGAAACGTTTACTCGACCCAAAAAGGGCACATTTTACTCAGCTTAAAATGCTATAACTGTCGTAAAATAGTTGAGTTAGGACCCAAATAATGCCATAAAAGTCGAGAAAAAGCGACATACGGCACTATTAATTCTATAATAGCAATAATTTCACCTTTAATCGACTTATATGTCGGTTGAATGCAATGAAGTTGCTTTTACTCGACTTAATAGTGCTGTGACAGCTACTGCATCGCATTTACTCAGCTATTTAGTGGACTAATCGCAAAAAAGCGAGCTTTATAGAACTAAGTACTCCAGCTCTTTGCGGCGTGATGCACGGGTGATTATTTTTTTTTTCTTAACAACTATTGAAATTGAATGGTAGCCATATTATAATATGTTCTTTAAAATAATTGGTTTTCGGTGTTAGCTATCATTCATGTAAGACACCAAATTTCAATGCGAAATTTTATTTGTCGATTAACTACCTTATATTTCTAGTTAAAATTTTAATGGGTCTCCTTATTTTTGTGTTATTGTAAAATCATTTAAAAAAATAAAATATTAAAAGGAGTTATTTCGCCATTATAGAAAAACGTTTGCCATCTTACGACCTTTACTCATCCTTTAGTTGAAAAATAGAAAATATATCACATTTACATTACTATACCGACGCCATTACTGTCAATATTGGATTCCTTATTGCATATGATAAATCCGCAGTGTTTGTAAACAAAGTACCTAAGTACCTAAGTACTGTTTCATTTTTATATCATCTCACATCTTCTTTTGAGTTTCTTCCACTGTTCATAATCCATTTTCTAGAATATGTGAGCCTCAGCACGATACGTATTAAACAGATGTAATTAGAATTTGGTGTTGTAAAAGATTTCAAAGATCATTTATGTTACTTTTTGCTGCACGGTGGCCCTAAAAGTGCATTAGAATTGCTGTAGGTGTTATAACAATCACTTTAAAATCTTTCTCGCGACAAGTGCTGTAATAGAGAATCGATATATTTTATACTACACTTAGTACTTTAAGAGTTACTGAGAAGCTATTTTGTCATATAAGCAGCATTTTTAACATTATAATGCTAGCTCAGGAATTATGTCGAAGGACAGTGTTGTAAAGACGCCTCTTGTAGCTATTTAGAAAATACGAAGCAGTTATACAGTCAATTTAGAACTTACCGTTGTATAAAAGCGAAACTTGGTACTATTATACAATAATGGAATAAACGCTCTATAAACATGTGGAGTGAACGTTTAGTCGACAGAGTTTACCAGCTAAAATGAGAAAATGCTAAATAGTTGCGTCTAGATCTTTTATACAATGATTTGGCATCTTTATCTCCTTTTTACTACTATTTCTCGATCGTTAGCTGTAAAAAGCCTTGCTTATACGACTATTTTGCTGGTTGGGTATTTTTGGATTAATTCGGCGTGTATTATTTTTCAAAAAAAATTACAGATTTTAAATTCTTAGCCTACTTGGTTACGTCATTAGTGTTAGACTTAACCTTTTGCTAGCTATTTATATACCTTCCTATAAATAATTATATAAGTACTTATGTATATTATTAAGATTAAACGACTTCATAGAACTTTTAACATAATAATATTATCTCCAAGAACACGAGAATTTCCATTTCAACGGAAAACAGTAATGATTTTCCGATCACTATTAAATAAAGCCGATTTAATTATAGTGTATTAGTGTTTCCTTTAAAAAAGCTATAAAAATCCATTAAGACGGATATAAAATCGCAATTGGTGTCAAGAGATCGGTGATAAAATTTTATTTGCATATAAAAACCGATATCGATTTTTTACGTACAATCCAGCAGGCATCGCTCCCAATAAGATACATATTACGTCCTGTTCAATTAGTAAGTAAGTATTTGTTTGAAAATGAAATCAAAAGTAAGCAACACTTCCAAGAACATGATAAAAATAAACAATGATTTCATAAGCAAATCTATCTTATGGATCTTTTTGCCGCACAGAAAAACCTAATCCCACAATACGAAAACAATGAGTCGTTTATCAACGTATACCTGCGCACGCGCATTTAGCTAGTAACACGAGGCGCAATCTAGATCTAGCCATCTGATCTATGTAAATGTCAATAATTGCATCCTTTATGTATGAGTGATAATCCTTCTGCAAACAAACGATTAATCGGCGCTTGATCATGGGTGTAATTTATAAGTACAGATCGATATCGATAAATTTTCCTGTTTGTTTATCTGGTAGTGTGTTTGAAATATGTTTTGCTTACCTATGCATAAACATGTACTTTGATCTTATTGTACAGTCAGCATGAAATATATCGCATAGGTAGTCTAAATATTGGGACAAGCGAACATGTTCGCCTTTGACAATATATCGCACACCTAGATCTAAAATTAGCTAACTCAATAACCTGAAGATTTGAGTTATGCACACCATCGAATTCCTTACATCAAAACCCATTTACCACTAAAACAGATTTAAACTAACTCTGCTAGCTTCATTACAAAAAGCATAAATCTATACAGAAAACTCATGCGTGCATATGGATAGGTTAATCAGTTTTTCGCCTCTCCTGAAAAAGTAACTTTTTTGAGTTAGCTCCCTTTAGATCTAGGTGTGCGATATGTGTATCGAGGAGTTTTCCTACATACCTACACCATTAAAAATATAGTAGGTATATTTGATGCTGTATGTAGATAAATTACTTTCTTTTTAATTATTTTAAGTAGAGTCAAGTCGATTGCAAACACCTTTAGAATTAACACATGATACCTTACTTCTAGAAGCGCTATAAATACACAGATGTTTCACATGAAGCCTCGTTTCATTTTGAATGAAGTACAGTTTGTGTTTAGATCAGTTAATAAAATGTTTAGTTTTCATTGAAGTACTTACTTAATTCAATAAATATATTCATTAGCCTGTGCGGTAGAAATACTTGTAATACAAAACTTGTGAAAGCTTCATTTTTCTTAAAATATTTTTCTTCTCGCTTTGCTATTTAGCAACGAAATCTAGGTTATAGCATAGATAATAAAATAACCTACACTTTTTTCAAGGAGGTTATTTTAGATAGGTTTAAATCTAAGTATACCTAATACTTGAATACTAAAAAGTATTTCTTGAATAGTGAAAATGATATAAGAAAAAAAATATGGGTTTAATTGGCGCTTAGATTGACGTAAATAAATCGAAGCGATTATTCAATTAAATCGATATAAATCCAATAAAATAAACAGTAAAGGTAATTTAATGCAAATTCCTAGATCATTGAATTGATATATCGTTTAATGTTACAAAGAATTAACTGACATTTTATTGTATCGGTATCGATTAATTTATTCAAAGATTTTCTAAGAAAAGTAGGGGTATATAATTGCAGTTAAATTAGCATCAACGTCGAGCACATTTTCACATTAAAATGAACGATGTTTAATTATATATAGGACGAGGAAAATCTAGGTAGGTACTATTAGTTTCTGAGAAAAGTAATTATATGTTAAGTAATATAATAATTATGTTCAAGATATTACCTCATTCGTCCATTTTTATCCTGCAAATGAAAAAATACAAAACGTAGGCTGAAAAGTGAAAGAATCAGAGGTTCATCAAATTATGATATACTTAGCTAATAACATTTCTAACAAAAAACCTACGCATTTTACCCGTACTTTAAAAAAAAAGAATAATTTTAGATTTTTAAGTCTTGACCTCTTTTTCACCAATGGAAAATTGTCGGTGACTACCTAGTGACAATTATTTACACTAAAAAAAAATAAATTAAAAATTTAACAAACCCCCGACATAAAAACTAAAAGGCCCTCTAAAAAGTGTAACAATAATAAAATCTTAATATTAGTTACCTAAGTATTAATATTTCTACAAAGGAAACGTCATGTCGGGGGGACCGCTTTTCATTTAGGTGTACTTACTTACCTAATATTTACAATCTACCTAAACCTACGGTCCCCCGATTTTGATTATGATTTCAATTTTGTAATGTACACGCGATCCTCTTTCATTTGATACCCCACTCGGGTATATTTGTAGACATTTGGTTTTCCATCCCCACTTTTACTCCCAATACTTTTTGAACGACTCAACCGATTTTAATTATGATTTCAATTTTGTAATGTACTCGTCACCCTCTTTCATTGGATACCCCACTCGAGTATATTTGTAGACATTTATTTTTACATCCCCTCTTTAACCCCCCCCTAATTATTAAACTACTGAGACGATTTTTATAAAACATAGCTAAGAACACTCCCGACATATACACCTTTCAAACAAAAAAAACAGAATCAAAATCGGTTCATGCGTTAGGGAGCTATGATGCCACAGACAGACAGACACACACACACACACACACACACACACACACACACACACACAGACACGTCAAACTTATAACACCCCGTCGTTTTTGCGTCGGGGGTTAACTAAACAAGAATCTACTCCGATTGGCTTTATTTCATATTGCATTTCAAATTGTCACTTGTCACCGACAGTTGTCGCTTTGACAAATTAGGGGCATGAGGTCATTTGCAAGAATACCACCATATCGTTTGCTTCTTCATTATTTTTTCGCGCAAACTGAAATGTCAATTTTGATTGTTATCAGTTTCCAAATCTTACAGATAACTAGGTTCGTAGACTATCGTCGGCTCAATCATGCTACGAATATGGGTCCTGTAAAGTTTTCGAAACATCAGCAAATGAAATAAAATACGCGAGTTAAATCCGTTATAGTGGTTTCTTTACATCTATAACGGCTTATTATAATATATATTTCATATTATTTTCTAACGTTTCGCCATCTACAGTCTCCATATTAACAGCCGACTGAGCTGACGATAGTCTAACACAGTTTTACAGTTAGTGTTCTATGAGTCAGACTGTCAGTCTGTCAGTTCTCTCTGCACGTCTCTGGAGCATTGACCCAGTTTGCCACCGGCGACATTTGGCACGGACTCCGATCTAAAATACGAGCCAATGGTATACAGATACTAGTATAAAGTTACGCTAATTTTGACGCTTTCCGGTCCAGATACAGTAAAATACCACTCATAAAACCGGCCAAGTGCGTGTTGGACTTGCGCAAGAAAAGTTACATATCATTAGGTTCCTATCTATAAAAAAGAGACAGAATCAAAATCGGTTCATACGTTAGGGAGCTATGATGCCACAGACAGATACACACAAACACACACACACACACGCACACACACACACACACACACACACACACACACGCACACACACACACAAACACACACACAACACAGACAAATAGACACGTCAAACTTATAACACCCCGTCGTTTTTGCGGCGGGTGTTAAAAAAGGCAAAAAAAAGAATGGTTGGTATCTTTAAATATTTAATTTATTGTGTTTTTAGTTAGTATGTATTTGTCAAATTTTAATATTAATTAACACCTATCAATCATTTGAATACAGAATGCAAATTTTGTCAGTCTAAGAGAAGGTCAAAATATTGTTTCTTTTACCTCAGGTATTACTCATAAATGTAGTTGATTAAAATTGAGCCACTGAGAAACATTTCGTTCCGCCTTTGAGTCATTTATACACTTGTGCGAACATTTTCGAATTCGCCATCGTGACACTGTGTAATTGAAAAATTCTTTACACGCCGTTGTGTAACTTAATGGAATGTGTATGGAAAAAACAGCGATAAAGGTGTTATAAGTGCGCATATTTCTTTGATACATTTTAAATTACTTTCACTTTTATATGTACTTATCGTTTTCCTTGATAAGTATTTAACGAGACTTGCATTAGGAACGCTTTCGCAAAAATCGTACCGATCATTAAGAGGCAATTAAAGTATACTTAAGCCTTAACAGTATAAGCAGTAAAAACTAACCGCACACAGTTTATTGAGATACAAAAATCATAGTTTACCCGATATCTTTGTAACCTCCTATTATGAAACTGTTACGAAATACACTTTCACGTTTTTATTCAAAAAGCCTCTTACAATTTTTGTTCTAGAACATACAATTTGTTAGAAATTTGATTGCTGAGTTGCTATGCAGATTGCGTTTTTGCGTTCTATTGTAATTTCGGCAACTAAATTATTTTACGGTTTGTTAAGTCTTGTGCAATTATAGAGGCTAGCTTGAGCACTAAATAACACCCAACTCACCTTTCTACTCAAACAATATAATTTGCAGATAATTACGTACGCGGAGAAAATATTAGAAAGCATTAGCTAACGACGGTACAGATCTTCAGGCTTGTCATTCTATGAAAAGTTTATTAAGTACTAGCTTCTGCCCGCGACTTCGTCCGCGTGGAACTCCTCCTTTTTGAAGTCGGTTAAAAAATAGAGTATGTTCTTTCTCGGGCGCCAGACTTTCTTTGTACCAAATTTCATTTAAATCAGTCCAGTAGTTTTAGCGTGAAAGCATAACAGACAGACAGACAGAGTTACTTTCACATTTATAATATTAGTTAGGATTGCCTAGGAAATAACAATCATTTGACGAGTACGTTATATACACAAGTACCTACCTACACATACAGTACTTCAACAAAAGTAAAAGTGGTGGTCTCTCCCACGGCAGCAAACTTATAACTTAACTTTCAAACGAAACAGTTTCGTATTACGTTTTAGCGAAAATCCATGATATAACACTTCTGATAACCACCTGGGACCCTTAATAACCTTCTCAATTCTTTTGTTTCAGTGTCAACATTTCTACCCCAAACATTATGATTTACAAATGGATATTATGATAAGAGTGAAGTGTTGTCAAGAAACTAAAAATCCAAAGTGACGAAGTGCCCTATAGGTGTCCGTTAGTGCTACGTTCCGCTGCTACCCTGATAATGTCAGACAAGACCTCATCATCTGTTGGGCCGAGGAGTTTCGAGACGATATCGGAGGAAGATATGCCGTGGGAGTCCTTGCTGCCGGAGGAGAAGACTGTTCCTATAATCATAAAGACTGAAGCGTCGAGTACTACTGCTTCGAGAAACGGCGAGGAGGTTTCACTGCATCCTCAAGCCGTGGACTTGGAAGCTAGTAACCTGACGCGATCGAAGAGTTTGAACCAACGAAGGAACAGTAGCAATGGCCTGTTGAGCTCGATCCCGCGGTCGCTTAGGAGTTCTCTCCGAGGAGTTCGCAGTGAACCGTCTAGCGTCAAAGACGTACCCACTACAAGAAATGATAGCTCACTTAACCTTCTTTATAGGTAAGTTCTTTTTTTGGTAAATAGTCTTTAAGCCAAGACATGTGCCAACCGATAGCAATGGAACAAAACGAATGAAAGATTAGATGGAATTCACTTAGTTTAAGGGAACAAAACAACACGTGGCCAGTTTTTGTTTTGTTTGGTTGTTATTTAAGATTGGCACTTGTCTAGGGACCTTAGTATGCTACAGTTATGTTATTTTAATAATATTTTATTTGCTATAATTTCATATTTCCGTAGGTACCTGATTTACCTAGAGTAGACAATTCCTTACTTGTAGGAATATTGTGGCAGAACACAACTGATAAATTTATTCAACAGTAGAAGTACTCGTATTTTATTTTTTCTATGTGACGTTTCGAAAAGTTTACAGTTCCCATATCCGTAGCACAACTGTGCTGACGATAATTTAACGCTAAAGTAATGAACAGAAAAACGCGAGTTAAATGCATTAATAGTTGTTTCGTTCCTACGCGTAATAACCGCGAAGGCATCAGTAGAAGCACTTATTAACAATTTAAACTATGGAAAAAATTGCACACAGACGTAATAAAATTAAAAAAAAACAAGGCCGTATTAGGTCACGCGTGTCCGACAATTTCCCCGGAATGTTCATTGGAAAGACTAAGGTCAAGAGCGAGTCGGCGCCTGCATGGCTTCTTGAGGCCGCCATGCCTTATTGCTTTTCCATCGAGCTAGCATTCCTAATTAAAATGACTTTAATAACCTTGTCTCTTGAACCTTCTGCCGATGCGCTACAGGAAAACACGGGGTTTAAGATTCAACGTTTTAAAACGAATTGTAGACCTAATCCTTACTTATTTTAAATGCGATAATTCTTATCTGTTACCTCTTCACGCTTAATCTGCATTAAATGCCTGACTTGAGATGTTTTATTTGTCGTAGAAATAATCCTTTAAGGGTACGAAAGAGGGGATTGACTTAAGTAGTGCATAGCTTCCTCGAATCTATCAGAAATAATTACTCTTAAGACTCTTAGCACCTTTGGTTATTGAATATCTTAACAAATAATATTTTATAATAAAAGAAGTAATCACGGAATTTATTTGATAACCATCGAACAAATATGTTATTGACTCATATAAAAAAACTTAATAGTAAAATATTTTTTAGTGTCAAATTATCTTCATCTCAGTGGTGCTACAAATATCGGAACTGATTTTTTTTCGAAAATTCAGCAAATAAAATACCCGAGTTAAATCCATTCCAATATGTAATAACCGTGAAGGCATCAGAAATTATTAAGCTCAGCTACGTCAAAGCCTTGCTTAGACCGTAAAGCATAACTCTTAAAAATATTTGTTCCTATGTCAAGTGACTCAATACGTTAATTCTCGTAATAAGTGCTAAAAGAGCTTTCACGTGCCATATGCAGATTTTCGCTCAGGAAGCGGACATCCTTATTCAAACAGTGATTTGCAGGAAGCGTCGCCGTCTAACGTCGTGTGCCAAAAACAATACTTCATTGACAATATTATAATGATTTGCAAGCCTGTGTTGAACTGTCGCATGTCAGACATCTTGTCATGTAGATGTCTTTTTCTCGCGGTGATCAAAAAAATCGGTAACGTTGTCGACAACGAGAAATCTTGTCGTGTCCATGTCGTCTTCTTCTCGCGGTGAACTGCCAAGAATCGTCAACGTTGTCGACAACGAGAAATCTTGTCGTGTCCATGTCGTCTTCTTCTCGCGGTGAACTGCCAAGAATCGTTAACGTTGTCGACAACGAGAAATCTTTTCGTGTCGATGTCGTCTTATTCTCGCGGTGATCAAAAATTCGGTAACGTTGTCGACAATGAGAAATCTTGTCGTGTCGATGTCGTCTTATTCTCGCGGTGATCCAAAATTCCGTAACGTTGTCGACAACGAGAAATCTTGTGTCGATGTCGTCTCTTATTTCTCCTTGTCGACAATGTTCTCAATAATATTATGTCGACAAATTGTTAACTAGACAGTTCATCATAGGCTTGTTGCAATAGACATCATGGCCGACGGTTCACCCTGGTGCTTTTATTTACCTTATTTAATACAGAAAAATCTGTGCCACAGTTTTTGCTGTTTTTTTGTGGCTGCAGCAGTTGTCGGGTGTCGTAACCGCCAATTAACATGGTAATGTGAATAGTTTAAATATACATTTGTTTGCTGCAACACGGAAGAAGGATATTTAAATGTGCCGTGATTTTATTTAAGGGCTGGGTTACTTAGCCAAAGTATCTGATGAACTTGGGTACTTGATACATGTAATCATTATTAAACGCATTGTTCAGGGTAGCTTATAATTCCTAGGGCCTAAATAACTATTACATTTTTTAAATTAATATTAGTTTAATAAGTTCAAAATTAAATTATCTGTGACCCGAAACGACGCCATGTTGCTTGTGACGTCATACCGCTATGAACAATTACTGTTAAAATTGTCACTATACTGTTTTTTTTTTAGATTGGAATTTAAGATGTCATTGAGACTTTAGTTTAATAATACATAAGCACAAACACACACTTTACACTTTCGACTACCGTTGGCTCAGTCGTGCTACAAATATGGTAACTGTAAAGTTTTCGAAACGTCGGAAAATAAAATAAAATGCGCGAGTTAAATCCGTTAAATTGTTTCATTCCAAAGTTAATAGCGGTTTGTTTACAGCGGTGTGACGTCACACAATCACAGATCGCGTAAAAATTGGATTTCATAAAGATCCTCAGGTAAATGAGTGTCAATACGGCTATTTGAAAACAATGACAATACAATCTTTAGGGAAAATTTGCGTAAATCACGAAAGAGGCTTCACCTTGATGTTGCCGTGACGTCATTCTAACGTGACGTAGATTTGTGCATCAATGGATTTCTTGAATAAATTTAACCCCCACTGTGACGTACGGATGCTGTCCAACATTGTTCGTTTGAATTAACTCAGATACATATCTAAGTTCTTTATAAACCTGACGTCAAAGATAGGTATGGTAATGAAGTGGACTTGACTGAACATTAAGTATCTACTTGAAGGGTTAATGGAATAGGCTTTGTCTATTTACAGCACCGTGTTGTGAAAAAACAAATGATGCTCTCTTATAGGTGTTAACATGCAATTATAAGGAGTATTCTGCACGTGGGTATAAGTAGACTTCGGTTTGGTTAAGTATTACCAAATTCTGTATATCTATACTAATCTATACTAATATTATAAAGCTGAAGAGTTTGTTTGTTTGTTTGCTTGTTTGAACGCGCTAATCTCACTCAACTCGAACTACTGGTTCGAATTCAAAAATTCTGTTTTTGTTGGATAGACCATTTATCGAGGAAGGCTTTAGGCTATATAACATCACGCTGCGACCAATAGGAGCGAAGAAACAGTGGAAAATGTGTAAAAAACGGGGAAAATATGAAGCCTTATGAAGAATAACTATTCCACGCGGACGAAGTCGCGGGCACAGCTATAATATATAAAATGATTCATAGACTGATTATAATGAGTGATATTGCACAGCCTATAGATAATTATGCCTAGAAGTTTGAAATTTACATAACCCTTATCTATACTAATATTATAAAGCTGAAGAGTTTGTTTGTTTGTACGCGCTAATCTCAGGAACTACTGGTTCGAATTCGGTAGCAGCGTAATGTTATATAGCCTAAAGCCTTCCTCGATGAATGGTCTATCCAACAAAAAGATTATTTCAATTTGAACCGGTAGTTGCTGAGAATAGCGCGTTTAAAGAAACAAACAAACTCTTCAGCTTTATAATATTAGTAAGTATAGATAATATAGACGGTTAGATTCTGTTCTGATACTCAATTTGTAAGTTTCAATCGTAAATATCTCTTAATATAAAACGGCGCCAGCTTTCTATTGTAATAAAGCGATTTGCACCTTCTGTGTGCTATGTATTCTTGACACGGCGCTGTAAGAGTGGTCCGAGGCCGCTCACTTCCCGTCGTACTATAAGCGATAACCTATTCGTACAATGTACTGTCAAAGATTAAGGGTTCAGACAGGTCGCTTGGTTTAAGGAAGGTATGGAGAATCCTGCGGCAGCGACTGCTATGTGAAAGGAAGGAATATTTTGATACGATATAAATGATGTAGTTAGCATATACATAGTAAAAATTACCTTAGTGTGAGATTAACGTCGGCTCTGTTGGGCTACGAATATGGGAACTGTAAAGTTTTCGAAATGTCGGCAAATAAAATAAAAAATGCGAGTTAAATCCGTCCGTAGTGTTTCTCATTCCAATATCAACGATGCGTTTATTTAATTACCTCCATTGTTACTTATATTTTTTTTGAGATAAAAAATATTAAAGTTTTTTACATGTAGGTAGTTAGTATCTTGAAAATTAAATATCAAAGTGACTGGTATTAGTAGGTAAGTCTCCATACAAAGAATTATGTTAACGGGATCTACGCATTAAATAAAATTTCTCATGAACTTAATCTGATAAAATAAAACGTGAAACCACACTTAATTAAATTTAAAAATAAAAACTAAAATATATTTAAGTACTTCAATTCAAAGTACGAGCAAAATTAATACTTACTACATTTTAACTAAACTTACAGCTGTATTAGAGAAAATTAACGTAATACTTTTAATGACCTCTGACTAATGACAAAAAAAACCTGAAAGACGTTATTAACGCTTTAACATAACAATAAATAATTATTCAACGACGTAGCGATAGGTATTCAAAGGGACTTTACTTGACCTTCTGTATTTTAGTGACAATTGTTACTCGTACGTTTTGCGCCAGTGTGTGTGCGCACACGCAAATATTTGCCAATAGATGTCATAGACCCTAACGTTGACTCCGATAGAATATATCTTTCTCTTTCTCTCTCCCTTTGTAAGAAAATGAGTGAAAAGGATAGAATGAAAAGCGTAACTAAATTTTTAAGATTTAATGGTTTTATGCGTTATCACCACATGGGTGACCTAAATTATGCGCCTGCGCACTAAACCACGTTAGTCTATATCTATACTAATATTAGTATAGATATAGATCCAAACAAACAAACCTTTCCTCTTTATAATATTATAAAGAGGAAAGGTTTGTTTGTTTGGATTGAATAGGCTCCTAAACTATTAGGCCTATTTGAAAAATTCTTTCACTGTTGGAAAGCTACACTATTCCCGAGTGACATAGGCTATAAAAAAAGGGATCCGGACGAAGCCGGGGAGGGCCGCTAGTTATTCTGTAAGTACTTTAGATTCTTGCGACTTTGTTTACTCAGGTGATGAGTCTATTTTCTCACTTTTCACCTCCTTAGAGATTCTGCTCGCGACTTTGTGTCCTTAAGTGATGCTATAATTATTGCAGTTTCCACCCCCTTAAAAGAATTATATCTGTGGGAATCTGATTTCTATGTCCCTTCTCGCAACTCAATCTATATCCAAAATGACGTCTAATTTGGTTTAGTTGTTTAAATATATAAATAAAAATGAAAACTATTTATTTCAGACCTTGTAGAGCCATATTAATGTTAGTAACAGTAGCCTTAGTAACTACCTATGTTAGAGTTGCAGTAATTTAATAATTTATATGAAAATGAAAAAGAAGTTTAAGAGGTTAAGTGAACCGGAGACAGAGTTATAATAATATATGTATTTACTAGCTTCTGCCCGCTACTTCGTCCGCGTGGAACTTCCTCCTTTTTTGCAGTCGGTTAAAAAGTAGCCTATGTCCTTTCTCAGGCTCCAGACTTTCTTTGTTCCAAATTTCATTTAAATCGGTCCAGTAGTTTTAGCGTGAAAGCGTAACAGACAGACAGACAGACAGACAGAGTTACTTTCGCATTTATAATATTAGTATGGATATTAGTATGGATTAGTATGGATATTAGTATGGATTAGTATGGATATTAGTATGGATGAAAAAGAAGTTTAAGAGGTTAAGTGAACCGGAGACAGAGTTATAATAATATAATTATGAATTTATAACACTGACCTATAGTGATTTTATTGCTCTAGATATGAAAATGAGTTTGGGTCTATTTATACTTACATTTCATGGGCATATCAATAATTTTATAGGATTTGTTTTTTTTTTATTTCTAACAAGCCGATATTTTATTTAAATATAATATGTAAAAAATTTAAAAATACACATATTGATAACTTTCATGAATATATTCGTAGTCTGGGCAATTGGAATCATGAACATTTTTTTTTGTAGAGCTCTCTAATAATAAAATATGCAAAAAAAGTTTCGTATAAAATATCACAAGTAAAGACATGGGAAAGTACTGCAATGCAATGAAATATCAGTTGACTGTTCCATCCTTTTCTAACTTCAATATTGTGAAAGAGATGCACCTAGTCGCAGGCGCAGTTGGTACTAAGAAATATATGAATGAATTAAAAAAAAACATAACGTCACCGTGACGTATTGATAGTGACACTTGAATAAACAAAATAAACCTCTTGGTAACTTCTATAGTCGTTAATTTAAATAAGGTTTCTTTGGAAACCATGACACGAAAATTATGAATGTTTCAGTTTCTTAGTATATTTAATAATACTATGTTTCATGTGTAATAAATGCGAGACGAATTTTATGTAAACTTGACAGTTTTACACAAAACATGTCATTTTATTTATCTTAACAATTATTTTAAAAATTTTTTCTTAGTCCGAATTCTCTTAGCAACACGAAATTTAGCGATTACTAAATGTTAAAAAGACACTAAGTAATGCATATGGGAACTGTAAAGATTTTGAAACAACAACATAAAATGCATATTCGATATTACCTAATAATTGTAGATATATTAAAATGAAAATTAATCGAGTGTTAGACTACCGTTAGGTAATGAATATGGGAACTGCAAAATTTTCTAAACGTCATAGAAATAATAGACGCGATTTAAATCCGTTGTGATTATAGGATGATAGGTTTGTTTTACATAGAGGTTTTTATAACGTAGGGGAACACTAAGAAAGGATATTTGAAAAACACCCCTAATTTGGCTTATAGTGCGCAGACGAAGTCGCGGGCAGAAGCTAGTTTTCTTATACCTAAACAAACTGTAACTAAATATTGTGCGGAAATGGAAGATTGTTATGTCAATTATTTTGACATTTGATAAGACATCATATCTATATGAAGATTTATATAAGTAGGATTCTGCGGTTGTTTCGAAATTACTCGTGATTTCGAAGCAAAAATGGTAATGATATTATTACACTTATTTTTTTTGTTGTAGCATATTAAATACATTATTTGCTGGTCAATAATGGGTTCCTAAACAAAATGAAAAAGGTGTGCTAAAAATATTATTCTGTTGTGATTTTTTTTTAATGAAATAACCTGGCAAGTATTGAGTTTTGCTTAAATATATATATCTTTTGTATTTATGTATGTTTATCAGTTACTCTTTGCTTAGTTTGGGACCAGATCAATTGGTGTGGTTTATCCAAAGACATTTTAATTACGAAATTTCTCAAAAACCGGAAGGTGCAAATTCCAAAAACAAATTCACAACACTATGTCGAAATTCCAAGTAATTTATCTGACATATAAAAATAAACATTTTATTACTGAGTAATTTTACGTTATTTTAGAGATCAAAAGAAAAGCGTCATCGTGAGTCATTCAGGAAAATGACTTACCTATCGGAAAATCGTTAGTCAGTACCGATATCGTCATAGCTATTATGAACAATTTCAAACAGAAACATAGTAACAGATATATAAACTCGACTAGCAATAGGTAATTGTTATGATTGTTATTTCTGTTATGTTTCTTAGTAATCCCTTTGACCATTCGAGGTTATATTATGCAAGTACTAGGTAGATAAAAATATAAAGATTATATCTTACTTATTGGAATGAAACAACTAATAACGGATTTAACTTGCGTTTTTTTATTTTATTTGCTGTCTAAGGCTCACGCTATTGTCAGCTCACTCGTGCTACGATTATATAAGAACTTCGAAACTGCTCAAAGATGTACCTACTGAAAGAAATACCTTAAGATGTTGCTTGAATTATCAGTAAATGTTTTTATAACAATTAAAATATTGTAAAATAGCGGTTCGCCCCGGCTTCGCACGGATCCCTACTTTTTTCAAAATCGATGCCAATTCCATACAATTTTGCATTCGTTTCGTTCGGTTGCTAATATCGATTGACACTTGTACTAGGAGCCCTAATTGTGTAATGCAATTGGTTTTAAACCCGATCCCAATAACCAATTGGTATCATTCAAAGCGGTAAAACTCACTCTTATATTTAGGTCTAGCTCTCTAGATTCCTGTCTGTTTAGCCTAGATCCGATTAGTTACCCTAGCATCGATAGACCCCTGACCATCACCGATCACGGGCTGGCTCTAAGTTATATAATTTAGGTATTGTTTTAGTGTACCTAATATAAACTTATTCTAACTTACCCATGCTGGCTTTACTTTAGAGCCGGCGCTATTTCCCTGTAACTTAATACACTAAAATATTATAAGCAACATACTTATTGCACAAATACCTAAAGTATTATCTAATAAAGACAAGATATATGTATGAAAGAGTTTGTTATGATTTTACATTAAATCAATGTACTCTTATTAAGGTCAGGTACTACGGGCGATAAACTAAGAGACAATAATTATATTTATATACCTATAGGGTGTCCCGTAACATAAAATTAGTATGAATATATAAACAATGCTACACTATAATAATTTCTGATGCCTTCGCGGTTATTACACATTGGAATGAAACAACTATTAACGGATTTAACTCGTGTATTTTTATTTTATTTTATTAGCTGACGTTTCGGATTCTTTACAGTTTCCATAATCGTAGCACGACTGAGCTGACAATAGTCTAACGCTAAAATTATGGAAACTGTAAAGAATCCGAAACGTCAGCTAATAAAATAAAATAAAAATACGCGAGTTAAATCCGTTAATAGTTGTTTCATTCCAAAATGCTACACTATATATCAACTTTAATTGTCAGCCGCACAATTATAATAAATCCTCTTGTTTTATAACAATCCCGTATTCTTCTAAAATAATATGTATAAGAATATGGATTTTCAAATCCCTCTACAGCACTCTTAAGACAATTGATTTAAATACTTACTATCTGGTTCATTCTATACTTAAACCTAATGTGTACAATGATCAAGTAAAACAGAAATAAAAACTTACCTATTTACTATATAAGATAGGCGTAGGTGATGAAGTTGTGATGAAGTTCGATTACTTTAATGGTAATCGAACTTCAAAACTGCTCAAAGATTTACTAAAATAAATACCTTAAGATGTAGCTTGTATCTACTGTAAATCTATACTAATATTATAAAGCTGAAGAGTTTGTTTGTTTGTTTGTTTGAACGCGCTAATCTCAAGAACTACTGGTTCGAATTCAAAATTCTTTTGTTGGATAGACCATTTATCGTGGAAGGCTTTAGGCTATATAACATCACGCTGCGACCAATAGGAGCGAAGAAACAGTGGAAAATGTGTAAAAAACGGGGAAAATATGAAGCCTTATGAAGTATTACTATTCCACGGGGACGAAGTCGCGGGCACAGCTAGTGTTTTTGTAACAATTGAAATACTATAAATTTAGATACAATCATCATCAAGTCATGAAACACTCTGTACAACAGATTACTAATAGTTATATAATTATTGAGTCATGGTCACGCGTTGTTTTATTCATTCAAAACTACAAACGTGCATTCAGGATTTAATAAATTCATTAAAACTTAAAATTGCTGTTGATGACATCAACGGGGAAAAAATCTTGTTCAATAACAAATTAATCAAACGCAAATCGGTCAAAAAAGTTATTCGAATTCTAAAGTCATCGATATTTATTGGAATGAAAAGTCTCGTGTAATTTTCGATTGTTTTCAAGAAATATATTACCTATTTGTCTAATTGGTTATTCAGAAAAAATGCGTGTTTTGCACTTTAGATGATTAAAAAACTTAAGTCTCTTTTAATTAAACAATTATAACGGATAGTAATTAAACAATTATATATTTTCAAATACCTTTCTAAGTACCTATATTATCTTTAAGTGCATTAAATTATAAAAAGAACCCATATATGCAAAATTTGACGTAACTCGAAAAACTTGCAAAGTACCTACGTATTTTTCAGAAATCATGAAAATTATTGTCTTCAGCTACATATTACTAATTCATTAAATCTTATTACCATAAGAATATCCTAAGGCTTAAGAGTCTCCTCTCAGGAGTCTCGCCACCCGTCCGGTTTTGCAGTAAAGGCCCATTAGCTGGCCAACTGCGCTTCAGTATTCAGTTCGAAAAAAAAAAAGAAAAAAAAAATTAGAATATCCTAGTTATTCTATTGTCCGTTACACGGCTCAATTTTTCAAAACTGACAGTTACTTTATCAAAATACTTCGCTCCATTATAACGCTGGCAACACTGTCCGTTACACCTATAAAAAGTAGCCATTTTTTTGCAAGCTTTTAATAATACCTTTTTGATTCCACGTAACTGTGAGTCATCTAGCGAAGTTCGACTTTAAAGCCGTTGAACCGCCTGAACTTTAAGCTCATACCAAACTTTTTTGGGATCGATTCTTGTTATCTTTTTTCTAAATATATCTCTGGAAAGATACCTTGAAATGATTTATTGTCTTTGGGTATTCGTTGTGTTTTCCTCTTAATCTTGTGGAATAAGTAATTTAAGATTTCCTACATGTCTTGTGATCCGTTAAAAACACAATTGGCAATCAATTTGACTTTGCTTGAATCTCATACGCAAGATTTGTGTATTGGGTTAAATATGTTCTACGTCTTGTATAATTGTCGCAGTCGGATCGTAAATTCCGCCGTATTACATTACAGCTGCGACATAATTATTATAACAACAAATGCCATCTACCGGTGAGTAGCAAAATAACCTAAAAACTATAAATTGCCAACTTCACTTTTTACGAACTTCACACATTAGTTGGAACGAAAGACGATCGCTCCTGCGCGCAGTTATTTCAGCCACGTGTCGCCAGTTGGCAACAGAATGTATGTATGTCATTGCGAACGAAGTTCAACTCGCTGAATGTTAGATAATAATAACTAGAAAAATGTAATTTTATATTTAAACCCGACGGTTGTTAATTACAATTGCAATACTTCGCCTTGGATAATTTGCTCAAATTAATCTAGCCCTAAACTCAAAGCTTATACTATGGGTTATTGACAACGTATAAAACACATCTAAGACTCATGTACAGATGCTCATGTTCATCTGACATCTACCCCTAGCAGGATTCGATTCTGCAACCTCCGGTATTATAGTCAGAGACTGCATGACCACTGGACCAACAAAACATTGTATGTTGTATCTATGTGTTTGAATAAAACAATTGAAACTATTATTCGTTGCGGACTACTTCAAATCATCTTATGTAGGTATTTTTAAGTTATGTCAACTTAGTATTTATTTTAAATTATTGAATTAAAACTTACTTAGGTATTTTCCTTACGAATGCATAATAATAACGATTAACTCATGTCATAAATTAAAAAGGAACATGTATCATTTTTAAAATTGGCATGCCAAAAAAAGAAAACGAACGTCGGATATTTATGGTCTTTAAATTAAATTAGTTCTGGCAACATCATCGGGATGACGTATTTAGCATAGATAAGTAGGTACAGCCACAAACAGGTGACCATTAACGAATCTAAATCTACTTTATAAACACTGACAACTTACGCAAATTGCAAAATGGTTTCCTGAAAAATGACGTAGAGTCTGACAAAATTTTCCAACTATATGTTCTGGATATATAATTATATTAATATACTTATGATACTGCTGACAAATATATTTTACTGAATGATGTTAGTTGGCGTCAAATAAGATTAATGTTATCCCGGAATTCTCAAATTATATCGCAAATAAATTATTGCTCTCCATTAACCTACCAACGTATCATATTAAATAACAGTTATTTATGACAATAATAGGTACTTACAGACTAAAATATTCGGTCAAAAAAACTATGACGATATCTTAACCGAAATATTCTACCAACATAATAAATTAAATCTTGAAATTATATTTTTAGGTTAACCAAAGAACACCTGTCCATGCATAACCTAAAAAATAACTGTAAAATATTTACAAAGCGCTGAGACGCTTTCTCTTGCCAGTGCACTGAAAAGTAGCCAAATATCCTCAGAATATTGCACCTGTTTACTGTCATTGTCCAGATTTTGGGAGGTGACTGTCTATGTCTGGGGTAACGCTCTGCTGTACATTATATTACACAAGGTCAAAATAATGAATCAAGACGTTTATTTAATTGTGCCGAATTGTATTTGATACAACGAAAACAACACTATTTACAAGCACATTGATAGACAAATCAAGTAAGGAAACATTGATCGCTGTTTTCCAATACGACTGCAAGGAAACATCTCTTTCTTACGCTCATCTGCAAGAAGACGCAATAGATTTCTAGAATCGATCCATATTTTACATCGTTAAGTTTTACTACGTCTTTGGTCACGTTTCGAGCATTAATTCATCGTATCTAGTTGGTATTGACACCGCAGCTACCAGATAGCGACCACACAACCGGCGAGCACGTTCCTGAGTCACGTGACTGCAAAACGCATGAGATCATGACATGTGTACCCACGTCATACCTACAGCCCTGCATGTCTGTCATAAGCTTTAAGAAACTTACAGACCTGCATATTGGCTATCTTCGAACGCTAAGTAGTTTCACCATGACGCCAGCAAAATTTGCAAGCATTCACTTCCGCGCTTACTCATTGTTATTGTTTGATAAGGAGAATGTGGAACGCGTGAAATGCGGCTCGTTAGGCAAATCTCAATTTCCGTTCCAAAATTTTCAATCTATTGATAGCTAAGAATTCTGAGATAAATATTATCCTCAGCAATCTAAATATTTACTATAAATCAGACGTTAATCCAAACAAGATAGGATGGAATAATCGGATTAGAGAGTAGGTGTGCTTATGCTCGGAAAATAGACACGGCGACGTCGCGACGTCGCGACGCGCCGAGTACGACGGAGCATCGGTTGGCAAGACTCGCCCTAGTGTTTGTTTGTGAACATCTTCCCATCTGTTTCATAAAACATCCGCCAGTTTCAGTATTCGACCAATTCTCCTCACAAACGGTGCGAGTGGAATTACGCCACACGTTTTCTGTGGTGATTTTGCGTCGCCATTACTCTGTTTAGGGGTTCGTCTCACAATGGTCCGGAAGTTCGTGGTACTGTTATTCGATATAAAGGAAGTGTTCAGTGAATCTCTCATAAATGTCCTCCTGAAAGATAGAGAGACTGTGTGCTTTTAGATTTCTGAGTCCGCTTATTTAACCGTGTGATAAAGTTAGGTTAATACGACATTGTAAAAGGCGCTGGTTTCGCTGTTTTATGTGATAAAATTATACAACAGTATTTTAGAAAGACTGCTTGTGTGTTGAAGTGTTTAGAGGTGGTCTGGGTATTAAAGCAGCAAGATGGATGACCAAATGTCAGCGTTGAAAAGATGTATCAGTCAAGTGTCTATGTTCATGACTGGGAAACCAGTCAATTCTTCTGAAACGGCTTGGAGAGAAGAGTTACACAAGTGAGTTGCGTCATTTCGATTCGAAGATTGTTAATTTGATGGTTGCATTTCAAGAATTCTTACAGTATAGGAAAATTTGCGACTATTTCAAATATTTGGCAACGGATTATTCTTTAAAAACGATTGTGATGTAGCTCTCTGAATAAGCGGCGTTTGTGTAGCTAATTGTCCATAGACTAAAACAAATATAAAGTATTCAACTCGCGTATTTTATTTTAGTTGCTAACTTTTCAAAAACTTAACAGTTCCCATGTTCGTAGCACGACAGAGCTGTCAATTTTTCAACGCTAAAGTTATATATTGGAATGAAACAACTATTAACGGATTTAACTCGCGTATTTTTATTTTATTTTATTTACTGACGTTTCGGATTCTTTACAGTTTCCATAATCGTAGCACGACTGAGCTGACCATAGTCTAATGCTAAAGTTATAGTTACAGTTTTTTCATTCTAATGTGTAATAACCGCGAAGGCATCAAAAATGATTACGTACTTCAATTTTTTTTGAATAGTTACTAAAGTTAAAATGAGTAATAAAATCATAAATCGACACGAAGGCGATCAAGAATTAATACCCTAAAATTACATTCACAGTAATTATTTTAAAATATACAATTAAATAATTTTAATTGGTTAAAACACGCGATATCGATGTCTCGCGGTTTTCCTTTTATATCTTGCATTTATTAAGAAAATGGTCCTTAACGTAGGTACAAATTAGGATTTATATTGCCACTTAATTATTACGCAGTCTAATCGTTTTAACTCAAGGCAATAAATTGTAGTTACTGTCCTATGTATTGCGGAATGCAAATCTGATAGTAATGAGAATATCTAAACTACAAATGCAGACAGATTTATCGAAAGCCCCGGAGGAATGTGAATAAATTGGGACTTGCATCAACTATTTGAATGTAATATCCCTACTTCCCTACTAATCCCTACTTCCCTACTATCCCTACTAATATTATAAATGCGAAAGTAACTCTGTCTGTCTGTCTGTCTGTTACGCTTTCACGCTAAAACTACTGGACCGATTTTTAATGAAATTTGGTAAAAAGAAAGTCTGGAGCCTGAGAAAGGACAAAGGCTATTTTTTAACCGACTGCAAAAAGGAGGAGTTCCACGCGGACGAAGTCGCGGGCAGAAGCTAGTTTTCATATAAAATAGTACGTAGTTCTCTCAATTCTCATACCAGAACCCCTAGAAAAGTACCAATTGATAATAGCAACCGAACAGAAACAGTTTATAGAGTAGAAACACGCGAGCGAAACGTGACCACAGTTTCGTATTCCATTTCATACAATTCTGCATTCATTCTGTTCGATTGCTATTATTCATTAAACCCAAAATTTTGAACTAACAGTCTTTGTAAATGTTAGTTAAAAAATAATATACTTTAAAATGACTAGTTGGAAAACCGACCTCATACTTATAATTTAGGTTTATAATTTGTGTTGTCTCTTAGACAGTTTAACTTAACTGTTTTTAGTGCTTAGGTTATAAGCTCAATGTACCTACCTATAGGTACCCTAGATCATCTTGTCTCGGCTATTTTTAACCCCCGTTGCAGAAATGACGGGGTGTAATAAACTGTCTGTGTGTGTAATTGTGTATCTGTCTATCCTGAACGAAAGGACTGTATTTGATTCTGTTTTATTTGTCTTAAAAGGTGATTCAATCGAGAATGTTCTCACTCAAATTGTTTAATGGAAATCGGTTTAGCCGTTTCAAAGTTATTGAGTGTGAAAGTGGGGATGGAAAATGTCCACAAATATAACCGAGAAAGATATATATATGAAAGAAGATGACATATGTCATGACATATGACATGATGATGACATATGGTACGTTACAAAATGTAATGTAGGTCTAATGAAAATTGATAAAAGGCAATATGTGGCTAATATTTACAAAAAGTATTAAACAAAAAACTATTTAGCTGCACATCGAAAGTGCATAAGCCTAAACACTTAGATAGTTTAAGTGAGCTTTTAGCTTAGATAATATTAAATGCTTCACTCAACTTATTTAGGTCTGTTTCAATTAAATATGATAAAATAATCTATAGTGGTACTTATGGAGACCCCGTTTTGTGTCCTTGCTGATATCGAAGCTATAAATTTAGGTGTATATGTGATTAATATTGATTAATACTGCCAGTATTCATACATAGATAAGCTTATATGCATTTCATCAAAATACTTTAGCTACCTATATTAGATTATTTTTAAACTTTGGACAATTCACAGCAATTAATCTAGTGAAGCTTGTACTAGTAGGTACCCCTACTAAACAACGGATAAACTCACTCAAATAAATATAAGCCAGTGCTCATCACACTTACATCTGCCACTAGTAAGAATCAAACCCGCTACCTCAGATTTTGTAGTCAGTACCTCTGACCACTATGCTGTGAATTAGCTGAGTTTAATTTCTAATGCCTTCGCGGTTATTATACATTGGAATGAAACAACTATAAAGGATTTAACTCGCGTATTTTAATTTATTTGGTTACATTTCGATCACTTTGCAGCTCCCATATTCTAAGAACGATTGAGCTAACGATCGTTTAACACTAAAAATATGATTTAAACATTATGAAAATCACCTTTTTTTTTAAATTATATATTGTTATTTTTTTTTTAATTTAACGGCTCTGAAACCGTTCTCCGTTGTAACCCTAATGACTGTGAAAACATTGAACTTTATCCAATGATATCAAACAGATCTATGTGTATTTTGATAATGATTAATGATATTGACACACACACACACAGTGTGATCCAGTCAGTACAATGACCGAAATTTAATACATGTTTACATTAATTTAAATACGAGCGTCGTTTTGTATATTTTGGAGCGCAATCAACAATTTTACTTTATCTAACTTTGATTCTGCAATACCTACTCTATCATAGATATATTTATTTATATATTTGTTTTCAAACACCTTTGCAATCTCTTAAACTGATCCTGGTGAATGGTGACGTGTTAAAAGGTACCCATTGTCCTGTTTTCATGTTACTAGTTATATGTTAAGACATTTATTTGTAATAACTAATAAATTACTGTTGTAACTGTTAAACGACTGAACCCGGTTTTCATCAAACAGAACGCTCTGGATCAAATCACCTTTCAAACAAAAAACAACAGTCAAAATCGGTCCATCCGTTCTGGAACTACGATACTACAAAATCACACACACACACACACACATACACAAAGCCACGTCAAACTAATCCCCATCGTTTTTGCGTTGATTAAAGAACTGTCAAAATTTACATACAACTTCTTTCCATTCCCAGATACCGTCAAGCCCGTTACGCAGCAAGGCGCGTCAGGAAGCGCGTCATATTCAAGCACGGAGACTGCAACGTAGTCCAATGGAACGTGGCCAAGCGCAGGCGCCGATACCTTCAGGATATCTTCACGACCCTCGTGGACGCTCAGTGGCGCTGGACGCTGCTCGTGTTCGCTCTCTCCTTCATCCTATCCTGGCTGCTGTTCGCTCTCATCTGGTGGCTCATCATCTTCACCCACGGAGACTTAAACCCTCCCCCCATCAACTCCACTGCCACCTTTATCCCCTGTCTCAATAATGTCAATTCCTTCACTGGTTGTTTCCTCTTCTCCGTCGAAACTCAACACACCATCGGATATGGCTCCAGGACTACCAACGAAGAGTGCCCTGAAGCGATCTTCGTCATGTGCCTGCAGAGTATCGTCGGTGTCTTCATTCAAGCTTTTATGGTAATTTCATTAAACAATACTTAACACACATTTATTATTTAGGGTTACACTAATTTAAAATGTAAGAGTACCGAAAAGTATCTCTGTAATGATGTTTTCCGTAAAACAGAATGTCTGTTTACATCTACGAGTAGTTGGTTTTACGATAATTTCTATTGCAGCTTCATTTTTTATATGAAGATATCATTACCCGTATCTTTATCGTTCAAAGGTCTATGAGAGCACATTTAATTTTAAAAATCTTCCTGCTTCAAAGCCAATTTGATAATTTAAAATAAACTTGGCGCGGAGCCAGAATTAATAACGTGATGCAGACGCTCTCTTAAAAATTAATATAAATTTATAGATCACTCTTGGTCGCACATTATTGCTCCAGAGCACCTGGCAATATCGTCATTTACCTGATTGACGCACATTCGATCAGGGACATGTCATTTGCAGCTCGAAAAGTACTTCATTAGTGCAAGTGTCCTAGGAATAATGTTGACGTGGACTGTCCGCAGTCTGCTGAGTGAAGCAACAGAGTTGCTACAAGGTTATTCTAATTCTAGGTTGGAATCGTATTCGCAAAACTATCTAGACCGAAAAAACGTGCCCAGACCCTACTTTACTCCCGGAACGCCGTAATTTGCTTGCGAGATGGACAACTCTGTCTGATGTTCCGCGTGGGCGACATGAGGAAATCGCATATTGTCGAAGCCCATATAAGAGCCCAGATAATCCGCCGCAAGGTATATAATTTCAACAAAAACGGAGACTGGTTAGTGATTGGGGATTTCATTTCGCACGCCTAGAAGCATCTTCGCACTGTCTCCACCCGCGACGGCTGTCTAAATCTGAACGACAGTTCAAATTTCGACTCCAATTCTCTATTGCCAAATTTCATAGCATCCTTTCTGTCTTGTCTTTAGGTGGGTCTAATATTCGCGAAACTGGCGCGAGCCAAAAAGCGTAACACCACGCTTCTGTTCTCGAGGAACGCGGTGATTTGTTTGAGAGACGGGCAATTCTGTCTTCTATTCCGAGTGGGTGACATTCGCAAATCTCATATTCTCGAAGCGCACATCCGTGCCCAGATTATTCGGAAAAAGGTACACACTGTTAATGTTTGATTGTGTTTGTCAATGTGCATTCGATGTGAATATTAATCTACGTGTGTATAGCATCCCTTTACTTACGCTATTCTACTTATATCTTGTTAGACCCATCTACAGACTACTTGTCATGTGTGTATGTTGCATGAACTTCTGCTTACGCTTCTTAACTACCTAACACAACTAAATAATCGTTCATATAAAAACATTCACCGCTTTAACAAGTTCATTTTTCATAACTCTACGAATTGATGACATAATTTAGTGCATACATACGTATAGATTCGACCCTAATGATGTTTTAATATCACATGCAACTGGAATCTATTTACGTTGTTTGCATAATGCGCTTGAGTTCTGGAACTAATCAATCAATATCGATATCTGACTCACAGTAAATCAAATAGCTTTGGTCGGAAAAAATGGCAAAATAGCACTCGTTTCAACTGAATAAAACGAATCAATTACGAACATATCCTTTTTACTGAATTTCCATGAACTGCCATCACGAATGGGGTTAATAAAACACTGACGTAATAAATCAATTAACACAGTTACCTACTGAGTCAGATAGCCTTATGCCTTTGGAATGCATGAAAGTTTGGAAAAGTGATATTTACCCAAATTATTTGAGAAGTCTTACTTAATCTTATTGACTCAAAGTATTATTCTGCAAAGGAGTAGAATGACACTGATGCCTATAGTCATGTCAAAGTAAATTCCGAGTCTCAAATAGTGTGGGCAGTTTAACACTGTCCTGAACACAAAGCGTTGGCGCTGTGGGCAAATACGAAGTAGTAATTGACGTAGAACTGTGTTTACATGATTCTAACTGAACAATGAGTTTGATGTCATTTTATTCGACTGCGGTACATTCGCACGTATTTGCCTGCTGCGTAAACGACTGCACGTTTCTGATAATAGGTTACGAATCAATTTAATTAAAAGCATTTATTATTCAAGTGTTGCGTCAGTTAATGTATCAGCGACGCACTTTTCGGGAAATCGAAACTGATTTTCTATTTGTACCAAATTGAAGTTGAAACCAATTAAGAAATTTGAAGTCAAATCTTACTACAAAATTAAGCTTTCGCCAAGTTTTAGTTCATGCTTTTTATCATTAAAGGTTATTTTAACGATTTTGCAAAAATATTGTCTTAATACGTTTGGAACAACTATAACAGACAAAACTCACGCATATAAATTTTTATGCTGTTAGATTATCGTCAGCTCAGTTGTCGAAAAGACAAAGTGAGTTAAATCCGTTATAGTTGTTTCATTCTAAACTTTCCAAAGTAATGTCAAAAGAGACATTAATAATTTAAATTTACAATACTTAGATAACTAGAGAAGGCGAGATTCTGCCGTTCTACCAGCAAGAACTGAAGGTGGGAGCAGATGGTGAGGAAGACCGTCTGATGTTTATTTGGCCGATGACCATAGTCCACAAGATCAACGAAAAGTCTCCTCTGTACAACCTCTCAGCTGCCGACATGCTGAGAGAACGCTTCGAAATTGTCGTCATGTTAGGTAAGTTTTAAAGAAAAGATATACGTCTTTTTTGAGAACGGGTGTTTTTGGGGTCTATTCAGGTCTTTAAGAGGGACTTTATTAACTTCTGATTTGGAGAGAATCCAACTGGAGGCATCAGTGTCTTATGTTACATTCTTTGTTTTATTTATTTGTGTAGTATGTAGGTATACTTATAGTTTATAAGATTTTTTTGTTTAGTTTGTAAGTCATTTGTATAAATAATTTATTGACTTTGAAATGACTATCTGCTTAGTTTTTGCGGCGTTTGTTCTGAGCAATGTTTTTTTCAAAGCACTGGTAGATTCAAGTGACGTATATATTTTTTTTACCTATTGATTTAATTACCTAGATGAGGAACCTATTACCATGACGAAATATCTAATATTTTTATTAATAAATACATATGATTTTTAAAATATTAAACCGAAAAACTTAGTAAAGGTAAATGAAGATGCAACATCTCATATTGATATGACATCAGTTTTGTTGGCACAACACAAATCAATTACATAACATTGCTTACTGTACAATCTAAATTAATTGATACAGATATAGAGAATTAAACGATGGCAATAAACTTCAAAGTAAACTATTGATAGCACAAAATGTAGCCGATTACACGTCACCGCGTGTTCTTGGCACTTCCTGACAGTGTTTTGGTAGTTTGCCCTGAAGTTATGGCAATTGTTGGTCCACAGCATTAGAGCAATGTTTCAGAATACAAACAAAATATGACAAACGTTGTCTCAGATTATCTATGATTTTGGCACGCAAACTTCGCCGTACTGTTTACAATAACAATATAAGTAGGTAAGGTGCTGAGTCCAGACGAGGAATATTGTGTGTTGTGAAAAAGTCCTTATAATATATACTAATTATTATAAATGCGAAAGTAACTCTGTCTGTCTGTCTGTCTGTTAAAGCGTAACACTACACCGTAAAACTACTGGAACGATTTAAATGAAATTTGGTACAAAGAAAGTCTGGAGCCTGAGAAAGGACATAGGCTACTTTTTAACCGACTGCAAAAAAGGAGGAGTTCCACGCGGACGAAGTCGCGTCAGAAGCTAGTTTTCTTATAAACATTTCTGTATTCCAGAGGGTGTTATAGAGTCTACGGGTATGACGACGCAGGCTAGGAGCAGTTTCTTGCCATCTGAAATCTTATGGGGACATCGCTTCGAAACAATGGTGTCATTCAGAAAGGAAACCGGCGAGTATGAGGTAAATTCCCATTAAATATAATTACTTACATGAGACATAATTACCTAGATTAGATTAGATTATACCTATCTCATTATTTTATACAATAGAATTACAAGACAAGAAGACAAGTGTAGAAAAATTCGAGACCCCAGCGACTTGAACCACACATATGTCTTGACGCGAGGCGTTGTGTTTCCAATTATACCATAGGTGTCATTGATTGAGTCGAAGAAATTTTCTACTACCTACTTACTTCTTGGGGCCTAGACAAGGTACCAACGTTCAACGTTAAAGTTAAACGAAACGACAAAAAAAACCGCGAACGACTGTCACGTACGTCACAAACGTTCGCACATATCAAATCCCATACATTTTGATTGTTTCGTTTAACGTTAACGTTGAACGTTGGCACCTTGTCTACGCCCCCTATTCTGTCTTTGTCTTTAGTCTTTTGTTTACAAGCGAAATATCGCTACAGCGTTTATTATGCTCACTCAATGTTTTGTATCATAATAATATATTTGACTAGTTGTTGATGTCGTTACCATTATGTTAGTTACACCAATTGACACTTTAGCCTCAAACAAACGAATGATTTAATAACATACCTACAACATTACAACGTACTTGTATAATCAAATATTGTATCCTTTACGGTTTCAAATCAATTAACGATCTAAGATTTACCAAATGGGAAACTTTGTCATTGTTTAAGGAAGTCTGTTGTGAATGGTTTTTTGGCCGTTTTTTCTTGCGAAATCGATACGTGGGCGTCGTTTTGGTTCCATGTAATTCCATAACCAGTATTGGCAACAAGAGTGCGTTTTCTTAAAATAAATGTCACGTATCTGGGTCCAAGTGTGTTGACGCAGGATGTGATTCGAAGATATCTTCTGTAAAAGGCGGATTACTGCATTTCGGACCTAGTTCGTGTTTGGATAGCGATTTATGAGTCAGATGTTGAATCTGTAATTAGCTTTGGAGGATTTGGCCAATGAAGTCACCGTTAATAACGATACTTATCGATTCCTTGTATTACGATAGGTCTAATAATACTTACCTACTTCAATTTTGTAGTTACACCCGCGTGCAAACACTTTTAAGATATAATTATAATTTACAATTTAGGTACTTACTTATGTGAAATGGTAGACCATTTCTCATAATCCACGTATGACAATCTTCTATATTCTAAACATCCATACCAGCATCTAAAATAGACCTCTACAGGACCTAGGTACTTAAAATGAAAATGACAAGTTATTTAAAATATTTTTATGAATTTCAGGTGGATTATACCACTTTCAACAACACGTACGAGGTGGATACGCCTCTCTGTTCTGCAAAACAACTGGACGAAGTGCGAGCTTCGGTCTCCACTTCTCAGAAATTAGGTGAGACCACAACTGAATTATTCATTAACACACCAAATACTTGATTGTGTTGAGGGAGGTCATATAACAAGAGTAGTGAACGTTTATTTGAAACTAGCTGTACCTACGCCCGGGCTTCACACGGATTATACCTTTTTTAGCCTATGTCATTTGGGAATAGTGTAGCTTCCCAACAGTGAAAGAATTTTTGAAATCGGTCCAGCCGTTCTGGAGCCTTTTCAATCCAAACAAACAAATCTTTCCTCCTTATAATATTAGTACCTATAGACTAGCGGTCCCGGCAGACGTCATTCTGTCCATTCGAAGTTCAAATTAAATTTCATTTTAGCTAGAAAACCTTTGTATGGGAAAATGAAAAAAATATTCAATAATCCTTTCTTGTCGGATGCCTACGTCATAACAAACAACACCTCCACTCAAGTTTGAGACCTCTAAGATCAGCGGTTAAGGCACTACGTGTATCCGCAAGTTAGTCAATTATTCGGAACAAATCATTTTATACTGTCATTCTTTTTCAGATCGTATGCTCGGCACTATACCGAAGTCATTCTCCAACGACACCCTGGACCTCAGCTCCGTGGACTCCATGTCTCTGGACGAGCATATCGAGATAAAAATCCCCGACGCCAGAGCCAGAGAGAATCGCCTCCTAGCGCAGAACAACTTCGTACACAACATAAACGAGAAGTCGAGAAACACAAGCCACACACACCTCGCCGTTGAAAACCCAGAGCCTATAGCCAAAAATCATCATCATCAAGTCGATCATTTACCGAAAAACCATAATCCGATGCCAGGGGGAGAGACCAGGAGCGCAGAAGTCAAAGATGGTCATATGCACAGGAGTCATAGTCAAGCTAGTATGAAGAAGCATATTCTCACGCCAAATGGAATCGGTCACGCTGTCAACGGCCACGACCATAGAGTAGACGATAAAAACAGAATAAAGAAGTGAGTTTGTTTTCATTGCCTCTTTTGCAAGATTTATTTATTCACAGATAATGAAAACAACTGCCCTTTTATAAAGGCTAATGTTATTTCTGAAAGTAGTTCAAGGAGTATGTCATATTATTATGATTACTGGTTTTGAGTAGTTTCTGCCACGATTGTGAAATATGTTTTACCTGTAGCATAGAGCCACAGATTATGTTACCATAGCCATCATATTGGTAGCTAGCGTCAAGCACGTTACTTCACTGTGGGTGGTCCTTTTAATTTAGATTCATATCTTACGATCGTAATAGACTTCCCAACAAGAAAAATCAGTAGGTACTTACAGCGTTCTCACTCAAGCAATTATAGGATCAATTCCTATATCTAACTTATAATCAACTTGAACATATTAATAAGCCTTATAACGTACTTGTGGAAGCGCAAGAACGTAATTAATAATTCCAGACGTTTTTTACAGGAGTATTTTGCTTGTTGGGTTGTAGGCGTGAATGTCATAGACCTATTTGTTCTATACATATCATTTCAATTAATTTAAGTTGTGTATTAACTGTACATCATTAATAGACCTTCATTGTAACTTACCCGCAGCGTTGTTCCCCAGATCTCCAAGCGAGAACTTCATAGAACAGAAGCCGGTAATCCCGATCCTCGTGACGTCAGAGCCGGACCCCGCCTGACCTTTACAGGAGCTCAACCGCCTCGCTCCCCGACGAAAGGGTAAGCCGCGTGTTAGATTTAGTAGTGAAAGCATCGAAAATATTCAAAGTCACCAATAGATGGCGCTGGCCGACGATGTACTTAATACCAATTATGTTTTGTCTATGACAGTTGCTCTAGCCTTTCGCTTTTTGTTTATCTGTATCGAGCTTTCCCGTCAAATGAAATGTCTTCTTAATGTTGAAAAGTTTGTAACCGGTCTGTAATAATTAGGTAATTAATGATATGAAATGGCCTCAAAATTGTAAACCTCGTTTTAATATGATGTTAGATTTAGCAGCGAGAGCATCGAAAATATTGTTCAAAGTTATTAATAGATGGCGCTGGCTGACGATTTACTTAATACCAATTATGTTTTGTCTGTAGTATGTTTTGTCTATGACTGTTGCTCTACCCTTTTTACCATAAAGATATAAGACTAGAGTACGTGAGCCATAGGACTGTCTATAAGTGGAAGCGTATCACGGTAAAGAGAGACAGAAACTCTAAATAGAGGCACTGTCCTTGTCTTGCCGCATGCGCAATGGCAACATGCTGCGCGCCGTCCGTTGCTATGGTACCGTTGACGACGCAATACGAAATGTTCTAACCTATTATTTCGCTTCAGTTCGTTTACGCGCGTGCAAATTTCTCACTTATGTTTATTATCGATATTATTAAAAATAAAATATGAAAAACAAAGATGGTAATTGCTTGCATTTTGTGCAAAAAGGAATCGACTACACAATATACATAACCACAAAATTTTGACAGTCGAATGCGGAAGGGTCAGTACCATGTCAGTACAATACTGGAGGCGAATCGTTTACTGCGCATGCGTCATCAGACAAGGAGAGCGACCACTATTCCAATGCTCTTTCTCTTTCTACCATTATAACGCGTTTCTGGCTGGCTCACGTACTCTAGTCTTATATCTCTATGCTTTTTACTGGCTTTTCGTTTATCTGTGTAATCGTAGTTTCCCGTCAAAACTCGAAAAAAATGTCCTCCACTTAAATATTCCAAATTTATTAACTGGTCAAAGTTGTTAACCTCCTTGCAATGATTACATAGAGTTCGTTTTATAAAATTCTCTGAAACGTACCTATTTGAAAGAGCACATTTTTACTTGTTAAACAATGTGTGTCACTTATTATTGAATTCCTTGTAGAAGAAGTACTTATGTTATTAATTATTTAACATCTATTGTAGTTAATTTGGTTCAAAAAGATAATAATCGGGGTAGCTTTCATTTTTTTATTCCGTTACACTTTACAATTTCAACATAGGTAGGCGCCGTAAGTGTTAATCCACAGACAATATAACCACAGAATAAACAAAGTAACAAAGCCAATTTACATTTTAATGTTTCACTATTTCTGTGCCCAAATCTATATCACCAAGAATAATGAAAACGGGAAATGTTTTGTAGAAACTTTTTATTACCTTTCTATGCTCTTGTGTGCACACCACTGTACATTACGACGCTTGTGCTTACAAAATATTAAAAAAAACTGTATTTATCAATTACTTAGGTACGTGATGCGGTCCTATGAGTGTACTTAGAATGAATTCTTAGATAATAAGTTTGTATTGCTCTATCGTTAGTTAAACTATCGATAGATTAGTGCTTAATTAATTGAATTAAATAGAAAAATATATATGCAATTAAAACATTTGCGCCTGGCATATGTACGCCAACTTCATAGTCTGAATTTATATGGTACTTTATAAAGAACAACGGCCCCTGTTTTGAAATGCAGTGAATAAAAAACCTATTAGAAACTTAAGGTATTTAATTGGCTTATTATTATGCTTATTTTATTCGATCTAAAAAATTTAATGACTGTTGTGATCCAAATGTATTTAAATTATAAGGTTAATATCGAGTTACGTTTATGTTGTGACGAATATGTCGGAATTAATTAGTAAAAAATACTTTAACCATTTTTCTGAAAATATGAATCTTATTTGCAATACATTAGATATCTATTTGAAATATTTTAATAATTTGGCATTATCCCAGCTCAAGCAAAATCTTGATTAGTAATACATAATTAATTTTTGCTTACACGAAAATATGTATTGTTTTATGTTTTATTCGTCTATACTTACTAAAAAGTGTCTGTAGCTTTTAGCAATAAATACATTATGTACAAAAGTATTTATGGATAGCAAAATATTTACGATGTACAACGAATTGTGATAAAAAAACAAAATAGAATATTCAAGTGATTAACATTACTTTGCTTCCCAACGTTCTTTATAAAGGACGCCTGTCAAGTTATCTCGAAGTTTTATTTTATATTTTAACTGCAAGTACAAATCTGATTATACACTGGAATAAAACAACTGTAACAGATTTGACTATGAGATCGTCGTCTTTTGTGTTTTTTTGTCAAGTTTGTAGTATCTCTTCTACTTTGTTAAAAAAAATAGGACCTGAAAGTTTCCAAAACTTCAATATAAAACAATAGATGCGATTCAAATCTGTTATTCAGTTGTTTTATTTCAACTTTCGTTATGGCAATTATGTGAGTCTGACAAGCCTTATAATTATGAGCTTATGTCTTTGGGCACATCTACTTAGGTTAATAGGTATATAAAAATGTTATAAGTGTTAGTCTACTAATGCTTTATTAGTTAAGTATGCTCCTTGCTTTTCTCACGGAACTAAAACATTATTTTTATAGACCATTCAGGCCAAATAATATGATAATAATTATGGTTAATTACATTTTCACAATTTTTTAAATTGAAAATTATGTACTTCCATTAATACCTGTTTAAAAGTTATTACGTGTGTATAAATATATTTTATGTAAGTATATAATATATGCATATCACCATAATTATATAAGGATCCTTTAATAGAAGAAAATAAAAAAAATCTTATATATATTTTCATAATTTATTCTATAATAACCTAAAGGTCTATTGATCTAATGGTATACAAATAATGTGCTAGCTACCTACAAAGGTTTAAAACAATAAGAATATTAAATTATCACATTTCAGAATGGCCTAAACTTACAGGTATATGCCAAGTAAGATACCTATCGATTATGGAGATACCTAAAAGCCAAATGTTAAGTATTATACAAATTGTGCTTTTTAAAGTACAGGGGATACTCCTTTCATGACAATAATTTATACAATTTGATACATTGTTTGTTTAAAAAATGCCAAATAAATTAGTTACTGGCAATGATAACGTACCAGTAGTAAAACAAAGTATTATTATCTATATTTTGTCGTCAGGGGCCTCGGCAGCGCGGGCGCTGCTGTTTCATATTTATAAGATATGCTTCTAGAATAATGTACCTAACCTGTTTTTCAAAATAGAAAGGTATTATACACAATTATAAAAAATAACTTGACTTTTATTTAAACCCTTTAACTTCTACAAAAATCAGCTCGGACTTCATTCGTAACACACAATCATCCAAATCTATTTATAATAATTTAAATTGACTAAAAAAAAATCTTACTTCTAAATAATAATTACAATACATAAATCGCAGTGTCGATAATTATAGATTCGTCACAAGCGTTAAGTAATTAGTCCAGTTATCAAGAGAGGACGTTACCAACGCTGATATGATTTTAGTTTGGTTTGCATACAGCTACTCAACAACAGATGGCGCTACAAACTATTACCAAAGCTTAAATCGCTATTCGTTAACAGATGGCGCTACCTTACATGAGACCTTTTTAATAGACAACTGATGAGAATCAAATCTGATTCAAGAATTATCAAAATTATTACAAAACCATATAGAGATTTTTCTGATTCGCGCCATATTATTAATCTGTCCTGCTGACGTAAGTACGTATGACACTCATAATATGCACTTACAGCGTTTAACGTTGAATTACTGCTTTACTCTTCGCTTGGTTTCTTCGAATTCCGTTTCTTCTTTGTCTTCTCTTCTTCGCTGGACGACGATGATTGGTCTCCGGGGGTATTGAAGTAATCCGGAGGGTATTTGACTATTGACGGTCTGTGTGTTAAACTGGCACGTCTAATAGCGTCTGCCACTAACCTATCAGCTATACCGATTGGTGATGAAGGAATTCTGGGAGAGCTCAATGAGCTACGATAGATTATGTCGTCGGGCAACGAGGATCCTCCGTAACCTGCAAATGAAGGGTTTGATATATTTTTTTTGTTATTGAATGTGAGTTGGAAAAAATACGATTTCAAATTTAGGTAGGTAGGTTACTAAGTAAGTAACCGTCAGCTGTTTTTAAGAATTGAGGATACGTAGGTAAAGCTTTACACGTGACGTTACCTGTAACGTCTCGTATAAAGCTTTTCTGGGCCCTAGACAAGTGCCCAACATTCAACGTTAACGTTAAACGTTAGGACCAAAATGTAGGTATGGGATTTGACATCCGCGAACGACTGTCACGTACGTCACAAACGTACGCGGATGTCAAATCCTATACATTTTGGTGCTAACGTTTAACGTTAACGTTGAACATTGGGCACTTGTCTAGCTCCCCTTGTCTGTTAAGTATGTAATAGTGCCTAACCAATTAGTTGTGCTTACTTAATACGAAAATAAACAAGATTTTGGTAAACGTAATATTAATAATAACACCTACAAGACCTACATGAGTACCTTTGGATTATTTTTTGCGCTTTTTATAAAAATAGTCTATGTACTTGGCCTTTTTTTATGTAGAGCATAGGTTCTACCTAAATGGGATAGCTATTTGAAGTATTATATCTCTATACCTACTGGGAAATAATATCTTTTATGTTATTTATCAGACAAGTATTAAGTAGGTACCTACATAGCTGCTTATAACTTCCAGTCAATACCTATAGATACTAGATAAGTGTGTGTGTTCATAGACGCTAAGTCAACTTGCAATAGACAAACATTAAAAACAAACAAAAATGACTTACCAAGAACCCAGCACATTTATGACGTCACAACATAATAACATAAACAAGCTATAAAGATGGACAGTAAAAACAAAAAAGGTATAAGTAGTCTGAATAATTGTAGCTTATTCCTGCCTGCAGTCTTATTATGAAATATGTGTAGGATTTAACTCAATCCTAATTGGTTTACATCAAAACGTTAAAACAATTTATTTAATATCACGTATCACTTTGGTAGAAAATTATATAAATTGAATTGGTTTCAAGGTGCTCGAGACAGTGATAGTTGAACTGTTTCCAAGGAAACCAATTCGGATTGCTGTCAATTTTAGAGATTTATCACTTCTATATCATTATACCTAGCTGAAAAATTGTATTAATATCCACAGGTACTAGGTACTAATAATATAAATGCGAAAGTAACTCTGTCTGTCTGTCTGTTACGCTTTCACGCTAAAACTACTGGACCGATTTAAATGAAATTTGGTAAGAAGAAAGTCTGGAGCCTGAGAAAGGACATAGGCTACTTTTTAACCGACTGAAAAAAAGGAGGAGTTCCACGCGGACGAAGTCGCGGGCAGAAGCTAGTAGGCTTTATGACAAGTTTTCAGCTTGCCTCAAATACCTATCCAAAAATTGGTAGCCCGAATTGAATTCAATTGACTTGGTTTATGAATTTCAAACAGACCAATTGGAGTCCTTTTAAAATCAATTTCGTTACATAATGAAGCCATTGACGGCCTGCTGGTCTAGTGGTCAGAGCCCCTGACTACGAAACCGGAGGTTGCGGGTTCGAATCCTGCTAGGGGCAGATGTCAGTGTGATGAACACTGGCATCTGCACCTGAGTCTTGGATGTCTTATATGTATTTATGTATGTTTATCCGTTGTCTAGTACCCATAGTACAAGCTTTGCTTAGTTTGGGACTAGATCAATTGGTGTGAATTGTCCAAAGATATTATTATTATTATTATTGATATAATGATTGGTTTTTTGACCCATAGAGATGCTGTTATGCAATAAAGTGTAAACTCAAAAAAGTACTGAAACTCAAAAAAAATGGTTTTCGCTTCCAGAAAAGAAATATTGAGGGTTGACACTGCATAACAGCAGTTCTTTATTTCATGTTCAAAATGCAGAATGGTTACTATATGACAAAGTACCTATAATACCTACTATGGACTTTAGTTGAAATCATCGATATAACTACTATCGAAAACTCCTACATTTATATATATACTAGTGGCCCGCCCCGGCTTCGCACGGGGGCTATAAACCTTCCTTAAGAATCACTCTATCTATTAAAAAAAACCGCATCAAAATCCGTTGCGTAGTTTTAAAGATCTAAGCATACATACGGACATACAGCGAAAGCGACTTTGTTTTATACTATGTATTGATTGATATATATATAAATATAATATAGGAGTTTTTGATTTGAACGAAAGCAGTTTATTGGTGAGGAAATAAATAAACAAAAGGAAAATAAAACACACAAAAACATTACAACACAAATTATTCTCTCATATTGGAATAAATCGTACATTTACGCACCAAACATAATTAAATATAATTCTCGATACACCTACAACAGCTATTTAAATTAAATAATACAACCGATAGTTTAAAACTCGGACATTTTATATTTACTTAAACTTATAAAATTAAAAGGAAATTGTAATTTTCTTTCATTCAAACTTACGCAACTTGCAATATTTTTTTTTGTTTGGAATGTAGTGAAGTAAGAAGTATTTTATTTAATATCATAGGAACACCTTTTATTTTGAGATTCGTAGATATTTGAGTTTTGTTTTAACGAATAAACTTATCAAAATTATTTAAATCTTAAAGAATTTAAAACTATTTTTTGACTCTCTAAAATAAATCATTTGAACTGTGTAATATATTAATTTATATGTGCTTATTAATCTTATTCTATTATCTGACTGACTAGTATAACACTGGAATAACTATAAAAATATGGAATACATAAATACACAAAATAAACATAAAGACGAACACAAGTCAAAAGTTTGAGTCAATATTGTGTGTAAGTAGCAAAACTGACGTATTTTCCTGACTATTTTTCAGAAATTAAAAAGAATATGTTTATGCTAGAAAAATACGCCTCGTTTCTTATAGTGTAACTGTGTAATCGCCATCTTTGTTTTCAGCTTTTGGTTCGTTTGGAGTTCGCTCAGGCATCTTCAGAACTAGGGTGTCCGTGTTTTCTGTGAGACATCACAAAACATACACACATTTACACATATTCAATAAAATACACATAGATACACATAGGACGGGACAGACACATATGTAATTAAAAGTGTATAGGTAAGTAAACGTAATTTAAACAAATAACATGTAAGTAGCTGCTCTACCTAACTTTTAAGTATGTACCTAAGTTATATTATTTAAGTAAGTAGTTATTTTTAAACTTTAATTTTTGGTAGAAACAGAATATGGTCATAAGTAGGTATTATAAAACTCTAGTAGGTAGATATTTTATATTCCAATATTAAAAACCTTTAAGCATTTGTTTTCTATATTAATATTAAAGCAATTATTTGAAACTAAAACAAATAAACGATTAAAGAGGGCTTTTATCTACTTTAATAATAAGGAAAAAAATATTTATGAATAGGTAAGTAGAGATTAGTGCAATGATATTATTATGAAAACAACGTGCTTTAGTTAATAAACGTACTTAAATAATAATAGATAAGGGAATGCAATTTTAACCCGACACTATTTTAATATGATAATTTCTGACGCCTTCGCAGTTATATTGTTATATTTGCTGACGTTTCGGAGCCTTTACAGATTCCATAATCGTAGGACGCCTGAGCTGAATTTAGCATAAGACAGTCTTGCTACGATTATGGAATCAGTAAAGACTCCGAAACGTCGACCAATAAAATTGAGTACGCGAAAATCCGTATATAGTTGTTTCATTCCAAACTATTTTAATAATTTAATTAATTTATAGTTTTAAGCTTGGCTCAGGCTTCAATAATATAGGTACTTACTACTATTTATTGAAGATAGGTAATGTAAAAATTAAGACGATTCGAATGATAATATGAATCTCAGATTGTCTTCAACTGCACCTTTTATCTTCTGGATAAAGCAAACTCGAGATAAATCATGCCAAAGGTACTTATTGATAAATATGCAGATCAATAACCTATAATTCTTAACATTTTTTTCCGAACTGAATACTGAAGCGCAGTTGGCCTTTACTGCAAAACCGGACGGGTGGCGAGCCTCCTGAGAGGAGGCTTTCAAGCCTTTAGGTTGGGTTTTATTCGCAACAGCTAGAATCTATCTTAGTGTAATGTATTAAGTATAGATTATAACCCCGAACGATAATATATTTTTACTTTTTTTATTACTATTCTCATGTAAGTGACCTTAAGTAAGTATTTTTTGAGAATAAATATATTTAAACAATAAACATTATTTCTTATTATGTAATATAACAATCACCGGGCCCAGTGTGGTAATTTCAAAAGAGGACTAAAATTATATGTAGGTAACCTATTCACAAGTTAAACTTGAACAATCGTAGTTACTAACCTACTTAAGGGGTTTAACTAGAGTATTTTATTTAAAAACTTTACAGTTCCCATATTCGAAGCACGACTGAGCCTGCGGCGACGATAGTCTAACGCTAAAGTGACTTAAATCACAAATATGAAGTAATAGCTTTTGCCCGCGACTTCGTTCGCGTGGACTTCAGGTTCGTCCCGTCTAGTCTAGTGTCAAAAATTGTAGCCTATGTGTTATTCTGATGTATAAGCTATATTGTGGTAAAGTTTCATTCAAATCCATACATCCATACTAACAAACTTTCGCCTTTATAATAGTAGTAGGATATCCTTTGGACACAGAAATTTATTTCAAAATTCGAGGTTTTCAGCTTGAGTGCGTTGGTTTTTTTTATAAGATTTAATGCAAAAGCTAATACATTTTATTAATTGTTAACAAAGTCATACAAAGTTCTAAGAAACATACAACTTACGTCATTATTGACAGTGCAAATTGTACTCATACTTATTCAAATAAGTTGTCCAACTAACGTTCAATTATTGTCATTTTAAAATCGGGAAGAATACATTTTTGCTTAATTGCACTGTCATTAAAATTTAATCACTGACATCTAAGTAATGACAGTACATCACAGTCACATGGTGTGACCGTCTCAGACCAATAACCTAAAGATATTGCAACGCAAATCAAAACGCCAAAGCTAGCGATATCTTTAATATATATATAAATCTTCTGTACGTGTGTTAGTCATTGAACTCCTCCAAAACGGCTGGACCGATTTTGATGATTTTTTTTGTGTGTATTCCAGAGGGTTTGAGGATGGCTTACATTTACAATACGACGTGGGACTGGACAACGTCTGTCGGGTCCGCTAGTTATATGTATAGTCTTATTTTGGTTCTACGCAAAACTTTAGCTTTTATTGTGTAACTAACGACCCAACTCGGTCTATGAACATTCCCTTTGAATCACTCTATATATATTACAAAAAACCGCTTCAAAATCCGTTGGAACTCCTGTTCAAAATTTCAAGTTTCTAACCCTTATAGTCTAGGCCATACGTGGATAAGTCAGTGATTAAGTGAGGTTCTCCTTTTATTTGTAGGTATAGATCCAAAACATAAATCGGTGCGAAATTTCATATATAAAATACATACCTAGTAGTTTTTAACCCCCGACGCAAAAACGACGGGGTGTTATAAGTTTGACGTGTCTGTCTGTCTGTCTGTCTGTCTGTGTGTGTGTGTGTGTGTGTGTGTGTGTGTGTGTGTGTGTGTGTGTGTGTGTGTGTGTGTGTGTGTGTGTGTGTGTGTGTGTGTGTGTGTGTGTGTGTCTGTCTGTGGCATCATAGCTCCCTAACGCATGAACCGATTTTGATTCTGTTTTTTTTGTTTGAAAGGTGTATATGTCGGGAGTGTTCTTAACTATGTTTGATGAAAATCTGCTCAGTAGTTTGATAATTATGTCAGTGGCTGTTTTTAAAGTTTAAGAAATAGCACATTATTTTAAATTTGTTCGTATACAAATGTGTAATATTATAATTTTTGAAGTAATGGAACAAAATGTGATCTGCGAGTTTGTTAGTTAAATATTACAACATTTTGACGAAAACGCGAAACGCTAAACAATAGATACTGACTATATGCAATTATGTCATTTTTCAAAGTGTCATGTGACGTTTCAAAGGGGGAATGGTCATCATCATCATCATCATCATCATCAGCCCGTCGCAGTCCACTGCTGGACATAGGCCTCTCCAATTGCACGCCACTTTGCTCTATCTTCGGCTGCTCGCATCCAGCTCCTGCCAGCCATCCTACGCAAATCGTCACTCCACCTTGCCTGAGGACGTCCTACACTACGCTTGCCGAGACGCGACTCCACTCTAGAACACGTTTACTCCAACGGTTATCGGTTCTTCGGCTAATATGGCCAGCCCACTGCCACTTTAGCTTGCTAATCCGGTGGGCTATGTCGATGACTCTGGTTCTCTGCCGAATCACCTCATTTTTGATTCGATCCCGCAGAGAAACGCCGAGCATAGCCCTTTCCATAGCCCGCTGAGCGACTTTAAATTTGTGAACCAGCCGTACCGTCAGTGTCCACGTTTCGGCTCCGTATGTCATGACGGGTAGGACGCACTGATTGTAGACTTTCGTCTTCAGGCACTGTGGGAGTGACGATATGAAGACTTGACGTAGCTTCCCAAACGCTGCCCAACCTAACTGAATTCTTCTATCCACCTCATCCTCGAAGTTGTTTCTACCTAACTGTAATGTCTGTCCAAGGTAGACATATTTTTGAACAACTTCGAGAACGGCGCCGTGTACCGCAATTGGTTCCGGTAGTACATGTTCATTGAACATGACCTTGGTTTTGTCCAAGTTCATCCGTAGGCCAATGCGTACAGAAGAGTCAGCCAGATCATTCAGCATCTGTTGTAGGTCCTGCAGCGTTTCTGCCACGATGACGATATCGTCAGCAAATCGCAAGTGAGAGATGTACTCGCCATTTACTTTGATGCCACGTCCTTGCCAGTTCAGCGTTTTGAACATATCCTCCATTGCATTTGTGAACAATTTCGGGAGATAACGTCCCCTTGTCTCACACCGCGATGCAATGGTATAGGCGTTGTTTGCTGATTCTGGACTTGGACGGACATGGTAACGGCTTCGTATAAACATCTCATCACTTGGATGTATCGCCAATCGACTTGGCATCGCTGCAGGGACTCCAGAACAGACCAGATCTCGATCGAGTCAAAGGCCTTCTCATAGTCCACAAATGCTAAACACAGGGGCTGATTATACTCTTCGGTCTTCTGTATAATCTGCCGCACTGTGTGGATGTGGTCTATGGTGCCGTATCCGCTCCGAAACCCAGCCTGCTCCGGTGGTTGGAATTCGTCAAATCTTCGCGCAAGACGGTTCGTGATTACTCTTGAGAACAGCTTATAGACGTGACTTAGAAGGGAAATGGGTCGATAGTTCTTCAGCCGGGTTTTCTCTCCCTTTTTGAAGAACAAGACGACCACCCCTCTACTCCACATCTCTGGAGTTCTCCGTTCAAACATGACGGCGGTAAAGAGTTTTTGGAGCTCCGGACGTATAGGTTTACCTCCTGCTTTTAATAACTCTGTTGTAACGCCATCTTCTCCAGGGGCTTTTCCGTTTTTGAGCTGTCCAAGAGCGATCTCGATTTCGCCAATACTGACTTCTGGCAGGTCTTCGCTGTAGTGGCGTGTTAAAGTGGCTCTAGAATCCTCATTTCCGGGATCAGGTCGAGATGCATGCGAAGCGTACAACCGGCCATAGAAGTTTTCCACTTCGGTTAGGACTGCCGGCTTCGAAGCAACGACTTCTCCAATTTCTGTGGTCAACTTCGTCAGGTGGCTTCTTCCAAGAGATTGTACAAACACTTTTGCTCCCCGGTTTTGCTCGATCGCTCTTTCGATCGAAAGAGTATTGAAGGACCGAAGATCGTGTCGTACGCGTTTACTAATCTCTCGGTTTAGAATCCGTTTCTCTGACGAAGTGACGGGTGGGTTTTCACGTCGTTTCTTCATTAGCCCTAAAGTCTCTTCCGAAAGCTTCGACTTCCTGCCACTACGTTGCATTTTACAGAATCTCGTACCTTCTTCCCTGAGAATCCGAACCACATTTTCAAGGTTCTGGTCAACGTCAGTTGTGGTTTCCACGGCAGCGAATCGGTTCTCCAGATTGGACTGGAACGTTTCAGATCCCATTATAGTTTGGAGCAAAGTTGGTCGGAGCCTGGCCCTGGGGAATGGTCATTTGTCTATAAATCAAATGAATTGGCAAAATGGTACATCCGATTCAGGAACCCCTTGAGAATAAGAATTTATATCTAAGGAAGTGTATTTATCTATTCTACGTGGTTTAATCTGTGTGTCACCGGTTAAAGCTTAAATTTTTCTCGTACTAAATCTATACTAATATAATAAATAGGAAAGATTTGTATTTTTGTATGTAACGAATAAACTCAAAAGTACTGGACCGATTTCAATAATTCTTTTTTCATGAGAAAGCCACATTATCACTGAGTAACATAGGCTAAATAAAAAGGGATCCGGGCGAAGCCGGGGCAGGCCGCTAGTATTTAATAAGATGTCATTGTTTCAATCGAAATTCGATCGATATTATTGGTTTTAATGATAATGATTTTTTATATCATTTCCGTAGGTACTAACTTAAATGTCAAAGTAAATTAACTAAGGAGTAAATGGATTATCAATCCATATCCTATTTAATTTTTCTTCTCAATTACAAACTGTCTACATATATAAAATAGCTATATTTTTTAATACTTCATTGATTTTCTGTAAGCTTAAGTAATATTAATCACCTAAGTAAAAAATCTAGGTAAATACGAATAAAACAATGCTACACTGTAATCACCTAAAACTAACAAGATGATTTAAAGAAATAAGTACTTAACTTGGAAGTATGTATTGTTAACGTTCATTAGCATCAATTACCTGCGTTATTCTAAACAATAACTACTTCATGAAGTTTATAGACGAATTTACAAAGAAACAGCTTCCTTTTATAACGTAGGGGAGCACTAAGAAATGATTTTTGAACGAATAAAACGCGAGTGCAAAGTTAGTAGTTTTTGAAATACCTAATTGGAATGAAATTCAGTATGAAAGTTCTTCATTGAAAGTCATAAAATACGGGTAAGAGATTTTTTTCGAAAATCATCCCTTAAGGGAGCTAAAGGGGGGTGCAAATTTGTATATTCTGTAAAGTACTAAATCAAAAGCTATATATATCCCTACTAATATTATAAATGCGAAAGTAACTCTGTCTGTTACGCTTTAAATGAAATTTGGTACAAAGAATGTCTGGAGCCTGAGAAAGAACATAGGCTACTTTTTAACCGACTGCAAAAAAGTAGGAGTTCCACGCGGACGAAGTCGCGGGCAGAAGCTAGTATAATATATATATATATATTCATAATATTAAATTGGTTTTTAATACGAGTTCTATTTCCGCATCCTAATCGAGGTTTATTTTTTGTGTGATCGTTAAAATAACACCTAAATATTTTTTACTAATTCTCAACATAACATCATCAAGCAGTACATACAGATTACACATATCGGTGTGCCTATAAGAAGTGCACTTGTGCGAAAAATAACAATAAGCGAATCAAGATGCAGTGTGGTGCAGTAGCCGTTGCAAGTACCCGCTACTGTGTTTGCACGTGAATGCAATGCAGTTATGAATATTGGATGCGTCTTGTATGTTTATTTTAATAATGACTAGTGCATAACAAGATATTTAAATCTTGTTACAAGAAAATAGAATTCTAAGGTAAAAGAAAATTTATCCGGCCAACAACACAAAAATGCACAAACGATAAGCGATAAATAAAATATTTCCTTTAAAAGATAGCATCTCACAATTTATGGCACATTCAGATAACCGAGTCATTTCTTATATAATGAGTACATTTAACGGTAAATGACTTATTTGCACTTTGTTAGTTTACACATGTAATGGCAATAAATCGTTTGATATCACAAATAAGAGTATCTAGACACCTCGCCCGCTGACCCTAAGTAAATAAAGTAAGATAATAGCGAACTAAGGAAATGTTAACTATTTTCGTGACGTAAAGTGTGTCAACAGTGACGAAGAAATGTGTTCCATTCTGTATTATCTTGATTGAGAGATAAAATTTGACATTAGAGAATTAACGCTAAGTATAGCACACGGCATAAGCTTACTGTTGATTAGCTTGCACATAGAACCAGCCACCACGAGTTTTAACTTGGAAGGTTAACTCACCGATTGATCTGCGATCTGTTTGGCTGCCATAGAACTCATCTAGCTCCTTAGCGGAACACAGGGGCGTATCGACTTGTGTCGTCTCCTCGAATTTAGAATAATCCACCTCGTAGCCTTGGCGTTCCCGATTATATGACACTAACGGCACAAACCTATGACCCCACATAATCTCACTAGTGGTGTAACTGGACCGCGCTTGCGTCGTCTGTCCCGTCGATTCTATCGTACCCTCTAATATTACTACTATTTCGAATCTCTCCTGAAGAACATCCGCCGCAGAAACTCCGTAAAACGGACTCTCAGCGTTTATCCTATGCACCATAGTGATTGGCCAAATAAAGAATAAGTTGCTGTCGCATCCGTCCGCGTTTAGCTCCAATTCGGTTTGATAATGTGATAACAATTCGCCCTCCTTCGTCGTTCTTGATCGGATTAGTTGTGCTCTTACACTGGCTCCTATGATGTGCGACTTCCTCAAATCACCTACTCTAAACATTAAGCATAGCTCGCCGTCTCTCTGGCACACGACCGCGTATTTTGAGAATAGAAGAGTCTGCGTTCTGTGTTTGGGTCTCGTCATTTTAGCGAACACTATACCCACCATGAAAGCTTGAATCATGACACCCACAATACTTTGCAGACACATTATAAATATAGCTTCCGGGCACTCTTCCGTAGTTGTGCGGGAACCGTAACCGATAGTATGTTGAGTTTCAATACTGAACAGGAAACAGGAGGTGAAATCGTATATATTGAACACACACGGCCTCCAGTTCGAAGAGTCCTGCATCGGGGGTAAATGCTCCGGCTCCAAGTCACCATGTGTGAACGAAATGAGCCACCATATCAGGGCGAACCCCAACCAAGATAGAATAAAGGAAAGCGTGAACACAAGCAGGGTCCACCTCCACTGTGCGTCCACGAGGGTCGTAAACATATCTTGGAGGAACCGCAGCCGGCGCTGAGAGATCCGTGATTTGAGAATATTGCACTCTCCATTCTTGAGAATAGCTCGCCGCCTCGTTCGTCTTGAAACGCCGTGTCTATGCGAACGGCTCCTGTAAAGAATAGACACTATTAGAACGCTCCGGCTGAATGACCGCTCGTTACGATCTATACTCTTGTAAGCGAGAACTATAGTTCACGCTTGCATCGTCAGAGGCGACCTTCGTCAATGTTAATGTCGATAATGTGTACTATTTAACCGAGACAATAAATGTCGCATATAAATCATGTGAAACATAGAACATAGGAATAAGCGTAGACAGACAAAAGCGAACAGTACGTGAGGGTCGGAGACGGCACGGGGTGTCGCGGGTCGACGAACCTCTTGCTGACTGTGGGGTAGTAGACTCCGGGGGAGAGATTTCCATTTCCCCCGACGGCTTTGACTTTGAGCCATTCGTCGGGGAGGAGTTGTTGTTCCTCGCGACACGCGGGGGACTCCGGGTCGGCGTGCATGGCTCTTGTGGGTGCTTCTGGCGGACTAGGAGCGTGGTGCGCGCTCACCGGCAAGCGAGCGTGTGTTGCATCCCCCTCGGAGCGCCGCCTGAAGCATCGCGCGCGATAATGCCGCCGTCACGACAGCGCGCCGATACAACGAAGCGCTAAACGTTGTATAATTGTATCGCGAGATCCTATAACGAAAATTATCAGCTCACCACGGAAAAACATTTTGAGTGCCCGCGTACAGCGTGCTTTATGATTTCGTAGATGAGTAATTTAGAATTGGAACGGTTGTTTACAGACAATAGATTGTATGTTATCGCGATAAGTTATCGTGTTCTAAGCGAAATGTTTTCCAGTCTGTGAATGTAGTAAACAAAGTATTTTCAATATCGATTTCAATTCACCTCTAATTTTAGATTAATGTTATGGGACCTATGTCAATTGGGTTCCTAAATTGTTCTGTGATTACAAATGATCGATTTTTTTAAGAGAAAATGCTTGAGTTGCAATTGTTACCAACTTTTACCTGGCTAAGCTAATACGATCTTTGTCCAGATTAATATTAATTTAGATTTTGACAACATCAAATATTTTTTACATTTTCTGTTTTGATTTGGTTAGATTACATTAAAAATATTATTAATAAATAATTTATATACCTTCCTAATTGCGACTGCTAAAATGGCGATTACTATAATTTTACTTGTTAACAAGTTCAAATTTGAAGTTCTCTTACAACAATCCAGCATCAAACCTTGAAATATATTCGAGGGCGGTTATTTGTATATATTTGTTACTAATACCAGTCCAGGGAACTAATTAATTAAAATAAGTTTTTTAAATTAAATATAAGCACCCTGTATAATAAGATGGCGGCTATATTTTCATTAAATAGCTAATTTGGCAGTGCGAATTGGTTTGCTATTACGCAAATATTCGTTCTAATTTGTTACTCCTGATCATTTTCCGAAGGCTAATTTTCAGTATATTTGTATGTACACACCTTCACAACACGCCCATCTTTTGTACAAGCTACTTGTTGAGGAAAATCTTCAAGAAAAACTTTAAACTGTAGGCGAGTGAGCTTTTTAAAGAGGTAAAGTTGAGAGTCGAATCTGCTGAATTATTAGACAATGCTGTTTACATATTTTAAATTTCTTTTTTTTTGCTTAGACGGTGGTGAATAACTTTAACTTTGTGACGATTTAGGGCCGTTTGTTACGTAATTATCTCAATTGAAAATAAATAGGTTTTTTAAAGGAGTCTTTTTTTTTAATAATTTTTTATTTAGCTACCTGGGCGATTTTTTAAATAGCTACTAAAAAGATAATAATTATTGATACGATTTGACTTTAGGACTCATTAGTTAGGTATTAATGATAACTAATAAGTACTAAAGTAATAATAAATTATTATTGTTTCTACAATACGAAAAATGCTCTAAAAGTTGTCAAATTTTCCAATATACCTACTTAGTTGTTTCATCCCAATCCCTACTAATATTATAAATGCGAAAGTAACTCTGTCTGTCTGTCTGTCTGTCTGTTACGCTTTCACGCTAAAACTACTGGACCGATTTAAATGAAATCTGGTAAGAAGAAAGTCTGGAGCCTGAGAAAGGACATAGGCTACTTTTTAACCGACTGCAAAAAAGGAGGAGTTCCACGCGGACGAAGTCGCGGGCAGAAGCTAGTGTGTAATAACCGTAGAAGCATCAGAAAACTCTTAATTTTGTAATTTTCCGTTCATTTCGTTAATTTACACCACACCTCCGAACAAACAAATTTACTCACGATTTGTTATTGTATATCGAGTAAATAATGTGACATTTTATGTCGTGATATTAAAATAAACACCTCGGGTGACACTTGCTGATTATACGTAAGTAAATAACAGATTTACGTTGCGAATATTTAGCATTTAAAAAAAACGGCCTGTTGGTCTAGTGGTCTGACTACGAAATCGGAGGTTGCAAGTTTTTCCTTCTAGGGGCAGTTAGTTTCATAAGCACTGGCATCTGTACCTGAGTCTTGGATTACTTATATGTATTTATTAACCCCCGACGCAAACACGACGAGGTGTTATAAGTTTGACGTGTCTGTCTCTTTGTCTGTCTTTCTGTGTGTGTGTGTGTGTGTCTGTCTGTCTGTCTGTCTGTGGCGTCATAGCTCCCTAACGCATGGACCGATTTTGATTCTGTTTTTTTGTTTGAAAGGTAAATATGTCGGGAGTGTTCTTAGCTATGTTTTGTATGTTTATCCCTTGTTTAGTACCCATAATACAAGCTTTGCTTAATTTTTGACTACATTAATAGGAGTGAATTGTCCAAAAGTTTTTTTTAATTTACTATTTAACATTTTTTATAAGTACTATTTATACAGCTTTGTCCAATATGGTCTTGCACAGGAAGCACGATTTCAAACCGTGGGTAAGATCATCTATCACTTTCTAACAGGTTGTGTGTGAAAGGGACATGCTATTTTGTGGTAGTTCAAAGTTCAACCACAGTTGCAACGTCGCATCAGAGACTGCGGAGGTAATTCGATATTATTTCCGCAATTCTGTCCCTTTTTTGTATGTAAAAAAATCGTGAAAGTTTAAATCAGTATAACATGCTCCCTATCTTAAATAATACATACTAGCTGTGGGCTATTTTGTTGTCCAATCACCAAGTATTCAATATTTATTCTATTTCTATAATAATGTACTTATTTACTTTTTTATCTGTCTTTTTATAGCGTTAAAAAACAACTTGTTTTCACTTCAAGTTATCTTATACTTTATTGGGTTCATTTATCCCGGAAAGCAATTGTATTATTGATTAACATACCTCTTTTATGTTTTCAATTGTTTACTTTAATATCCCTACAAGGTGGATAATATTCAATTGTATATATCCTAACTAATATACCACCCTTATTATCTACCTGCCACTTGACAGACCACCGCGACAGTGAATCAAAACGAAATCAACATGACAAAATTTGTCTCTATCGACGTATATAGGGTTGAAGTACATAGGCTTGCTATATATAGTTTTTAATTCTACTTATAACTAGCTTATGCTCGCGACTCCGCATGCACCTTTCAACTCCATTAAGGGCTAAATTCGGAAATTCTATCTTATCAATACCTTGTCATGCAACAAAAACGTCCCTTCAAGTTTCAGGTTTCGACGATCAGCAATTTAGGCGCTGATCCGTCATTCAAGACAATACATTTAATATAGATAATCAATTGTTTCTCTCCCAATAGGTATACCACTATTACTACCTACCCAAAATTGTTTTCCATAATATCCCCAAGTAACATTATAAAATGCAATATCCTGATTTGCAACTGCAATCGCCCTCGTGCACTGATGCACCGGCGCGTGTCGAGTGCACTGATGATGACTGGCGGCTGACACGTGCCAGAAATGGCCAGTAGTGGGTAGGAGGGCAGTGCAAGTGTAAATAAATAACTTTGTGTTGAACAAAGTACAAAGTCAGACTAGGTATTTACAGTTTGGTTCAAGGATAGATCTTGAGAGCCTTTTGTGGTGTTCACAAGCAATCATGGATGTTACTTATATTAAACTAGCTTCTGCCCGCGACTTCGTCCGCGCGGAACTCCTCCTTTTTGCAGTCGGTTAAAAAGTAGCCTATGTCCTTTCTCAGGCTCCAGACTTTCTTCGTACCAAATTTCATTTAAATCGGTCCAGTAGTTTTAGCGTGAAAGCGTAACAGACAGACAGACAGACAGAGTTACTTTCGCATTTATAATATTAGTAGGGATATATAATATTAGTAGGGATGAGTACTAGCTGACTCAGCAAACTTCGTACCGCGTTTTTTTAAGGTAGGTGATTTTCAAAAATAGGGGTTGTATATATTTTTCAATGCAAAAAAGATAAAAATATGTTTAATTTTGAACAAAAAATAAAGCCTTGGGAGACATTTAACATTTAATGGTGTGAAAAATAGACGTTGGCCGTTTCTTAGACCTACCCGATATACACACAAATAATCATAAAAATCGGTCCAGCGTTTCGAAAAAATAAACAGTTCCGGTTAGATATAGGTACCTATACAGAGTGTATTAACTGTATAAGTTAAGTAGGTATATAGGTACGTTAAGTATATCTATACTAATATTATAAAGCTGAAGAGTTTGTTTGTTTGTTTGTTTGTTTGTTTGAACGCGCTAATCTCAGGAACTACTGGTTCGAATTCAAAAATTCTTTTTTTGTTAGATAGACCATTTATCGAGGAAGGCTTTAGGCTATATAACATCACGCTGCGACCAATAGGAGCGAAGAAACAGTGGAAAATGTGTAAAAAACGGGGAAAATATGAAGCCTTATGAAGAGGTGACAGAAGACTTTGACAGATCTTTGTCGAAACAATCGGACGGGCAGGACGACGTCTGCCGGGGCCGCTAGTTTATTATATTTTATATACTATATATATATATATATATATGTAGGTAAGTATGTAAAATTAGAAATGTTTTCACAATTAAACAACGCAAACGCAAATGGAAACAGCTTAAATCCCCAATAAAACAAAAACGTCAATGTCGCTTGTGTAAATGTCAAAAATGAGATAAATCCTTAATAACCATAAAACTAAGCCTCGCTCTCAAATACTTATCATGAAAGGCTGTCTCTGTGGTGGAACTGTCTAGAACGATTAATCAAGATTAACTACGTATCAGTGTTTGAGGATTTTTGTGGATTTGGCAGATTATGTCGACACCTAAGTCTTGTTTAGAAACCTTGATATAGTTGAGAATTTTTTTACTACCGTGTTTAATGTTAGAGACATGTCTACGGTAGGAGTTTTCAGTGTTCAATAAAACAAATGCCTACGTTTGATGGAAAACTTATAAATACCTTATGAATGCACAACGGTCTACTTTTTCTCTATCTCATCAATTTTTTTCTCAGTACTTACCTAATATTTTGATTTGAATGGTTAACCACAGCAAGGGAATCACGTACTTACCTAAGACTTTTTGCGCGCGAGACAGAATCTGTCAATTTTATAGTTTTGCAACGAGTGAGAGATCGTCAGTGACAGATCGCGCGACAAAACCTTACGTGCTAGCCCTCCGTCAAACTACTAGGTAGGTACTAATGGATAAAATAAAAGTGACTTATTGTCTGTATGTCATTTGTTGATGTATAATATAACCGTTATCAAGTTTCATACAAAATTATCACAAAACCACTTTAAAAATATCTACCTACTAAGACAATTTTGTTAGTAGGTAGGTACGTAGTTCTAATCCGATAGTATTCTTATAGCGGTGGTAATTCTTTTTATTTGATGATATAATCTTTTTACGACTATTTCTAATAAGAATACTTTTATCATTAGTGTATTATGAATCATTGTGATAAGCATAAGCAAACAAAATGCAGATTGTACTTAAAATTAGGTACTTACTTAACGTTATTTGTAAGTATGGAACTATAATAAAATTCTTAACAAATATTTTAAGACGTTTCTGACTATTCAAAAAATTAACAGATGCCGAAGGTAGTCAAAATAAAAAACCGGAACCCTAGGAAAACTGTCTATCTGACTGTCTGTAGCCAAATTGTTATTCATTACTATACTAGCCGTAAGTGAATGAAAAAATATTTTATAATAATTTCTGATGCCTTCGCGGTTGTTACACATTGGAATGAAACCACTATTTACGGATTTAACGCATTTTTATTTTATTTGGCTGACGTTCCGGATTCTTTACAGTTTCCATAATCGTAGCACGACCGAGCTGACAATAGTCTAACGCTAAAGTCATCTATATTTTTTACTTAAGAGTTAGACTATTGTAAGCTAAAAATATTTTAATTAATTCTCATTGACAAGGATTTTGGTGACCATAAAAATACACTCTGTGCTCAAAAAACTTTTAAGCACAGTTAAAATGAATTATCGATTATTTCAGATCTATTTTTCAAAAACCCCTATTACAATTAATGTTAATATAAAACGTCATGACAACCATGCGTTATTTTACAACCTACCTTAGCTTGATTAGAGTAGGGCAGGTCTGATATTTAAGTTATCTTTAAGACTCCAGTGTCGTTTATATTTTGTATAACTTATGATATTCATCACAAATTAATTTATTAAACTAAGCAAAGATTACTATAGGTGTTGTGGATAAACATCAATGTTTGTATCAGAGTATTTATTACGATGTATCAGTTTTTAATGCTAATAATATTAGTACAAAGACAACTTTCATTGGAACGAAACAACTTTAAACAGTTTTAATTCGCAAATTTTCTTTTATTGGCTGACGTTTCGAAGCCTTTACAGATTGCATAATCGTAGCACTACTGAGCTGACAATAGTCTGATGCTAAAGTAATGTAAAGGCTCCGAAACGTCAGCCAATAATAGTTGCAAATAATTAAGTATAATGTTAAGAGCTTCTGCCCGCAACTTATAAACTAACTAGCTTCTGCCCGCGACTTCGTCTGCGCACGATGAGTACTTCACACAATATCGTTATAAAATATAGCCTATATGTTCAAGTCCCACTAGGGTCTCGATTTTTTCTACTCTTGTCTTTGTACAAATATCATTAGCATTTAAATTAAAGGTTAAATACTAGGGAGGATTTTTAGACGTACAAAAGCCCTCATTGTCGTCTGAAGCTATATGTAGGTATAATGATTGCAAATAATTAAGTATAATATTAAGAGCTTCCGCCTGAAACTCCGCGTCTAATAGTTACTACTCCGCTCTTATTAGTCACTTAAAAAACATAGTTTCATAGCTTTACACCCCCGTTTCATCCTTTTAGGGGCTAAATTTTCAAAAATAGGTAGGTACTTTTTAAGTGCACTCCTATAAAAGGAACCCCAGTGGAAAATTCCAGATTGTAACCAACCTTGTAGTTTAGGCCCTGCGTTGATGTCAGTCATTAAGTCAGCGTCCTTACACATATAGATTAGCACTTCGTTTAACTATCACTTTATTCAATTTAAGCCACCACTTCACGTGCCTAATCCAACGCGACTGCTTTTAAGTTTTTCTTGATAGCAATTCAAACCATACCTTGTCAAGTATGATGTACAAAAGTAGAACACAGTTGGTCAACAACGATAATTTCCTTATCACTATTTACGTCGGCGGCGCATTTTGAACATGAATTTTCAATCACAAATTAATCACAAAAACGACTGGCTACGTATGCCTGGTAATAAGTTTTGGTGTCGCTTTGCAAATATTCAAACTATTTCGATATGTGCAAGTGTTTATCTTTACTGATTAGATATCAGTCTTTCAAGGATGTGATTCAAAAGACTTAGACATTTACAAACGATATTTCTGTTCTTGATAATGGTACTATAATTAATAATTTATTAATACGGTGATCCTACTGATAAAAAAAGTCTATGATTTAGAAACAGACACATTCTGTATTTTCTCAAGTAGTATGTAATTTGAAGACTGTTTTTTGTAAAACATGTAGCCAAATATATTGTGCAACTCACCTTGGAAATAAATTTTGATTATATTGATAATTTAATCCCTACTAATAATATAAATGCGAAAGTAACTCTGTGTCTGTCTGTCTGTCTGTCTGTTACGCTTTCACGCTAAAACTATTGGACCGATTTAAATCAAAATTTGGTACAAAGAAAGTCTGGAACCTGAGAAAGGACATAGGCTACTTTTTAACCGACTGCAAAAAAGGAGGAGTTCCATGCGGACGAAGTCGCGGGCAGAAGCTAGTTTTTAATAATTAGTTACGTGAAAAAGTGCCCATCCCTCCCTATCTCCCCTACTGAGCTGATCATTCTATATTCGCTAACGCTAAATATGAATTGACAGCCTATGGGTGTAGTGGTCAAAGCCCCTGACTAAGAAACAGGAGGTTGTGGGTTTGTATCTTATATGTATTGTATATCAGTTGTCTAGTATCCATAGTACTCGCGTATATATATATATATATATATATATATATATATATATATAAGTATATTGATTTACAATCATAGAGATATAAGACTAGAGTACGTGAGCCATAGGACTGTCTATAAGTGGAAGCGTATCACGGTAAAGAGAGACAGAAACTCTAAATAGAGGCACTGTCCTTGTCTTGCCGCATGCGCAATGGCAACATGCTGCGCGCCGTCCGTTGCTATGGTACCGTTGACGACGCAATACGAAATGTTCTAACCTATTATTTCGCTTCAGTTCGTTTACGCGCGTGCAAATTTCTCACTTATGTTTATTATCGATATTATTAAAAATAAAATATGAAAAACAAAGATGGTAATTGCTTGCATTTTGTGCAAAAAGGAATCGACTACACAATATACATAACCACAAAATTTTGACAGTCGAATGCGGAAGGGTCAGTACCATGTCAGTACAATACTGGAGGCGAATCGTTTACTGCGCATGCGTCATCAGACAAGGAGAGCGACCACTATTCCAATGCTCTTTCTCTTTCTACCATTATAACGCGTTTCTGGCTGGCTCACGTACTCTAGTCTTATATCTCTATGTTTACAATGCCCATATTCTCATCAGACTGAGATAACAATAGTCTATTATTAAGGTTTTTTATATCACGCAAACTATTTTGATTTAGAAATTCTACAAGAATACAAATCACAATAATACTTAGTAGTCACTATTTACAAAGAGCGAGGAAAAACGTTAATAGAACCTGAATAATAAACCTACATTTATTTCAATAGTAGCTTGGCTGTTCTTTTAGGCAGATAATGTAAATACTTACCAAACTTTTTTTATAATAAATTAAATGAATGAAGTCGTGTTCGTGTTAAATCTCCGCTCAGTTATCAACAGAACTAGTATTGTTTCACAAAATTTGTTTCATTTCAGAACTAGTAATTTATAAGTTTTATAACTCTCACCTGCAAGTATCCTGTCTGTATACAGTACTCTGTCCAATCGAGCTGCTGTATGTTGGTATTCTGTGCAAACTGCTCGAAGCATGCATAAGAGGCGGTCTCAGAAACCCACTGCCTCTAAATCCAACCCCTAACATAGGAGACTCTATCATAGAACTCTCAAAAACACTGGTCTCATCCGTTTCTTCTTCAATAACGCCGGGTTTATAAAAAATCTTCCCAGTTGATAAAGTCGGCTTAGGTTTGACCTCTTTTAGGACCGGTACGTCCTCGTTTCGGACCTCCATCTCGTACGTTGACGGCTCCGCGTTCATTTTGATTGTCCTAATTGAGGTGTCACAATATAGTTCTTTCACTGTTATTTGGGGCACCTAATGCGGTAATGTTGGTACACTGCGTTGGCATTGTGGTTTTGTCTATTTTGATGATTTAATATTCGACCCTGAAAGAAGAGAAATTTTCGGATTAATTTTGTTATAAATATTTTTTATGCTTAATTAAGTTTTTACAATGCAATCACAGAGCAGATTAAACTAGGAAGACTGTGGAAAGTATTTATAACCCATTATGCAATTAACATTTAATTTTAAATGATAAGAAAATCGTATGTAATAAATAAGACGATAATGTGCATTATAATGTAAACATGTTGTAAACGAAAATTTATGTATTTGACCCGAAAGGCATCTCGTGTATGAGACATTGTATGTATACTGTGCATATTCAACTATACATATTTTATGTAAGTATATATATTATATGTATATGGTACTATACATAATTATTTTATATACCTGCATTATTTTATCTTGTATTTCAATTATATTGAAAACACAATTATCAAGGTAAGTAACTACTTAAAAATTTTGTTGTAGGTATGGTGTATTCGTTATGTAAATTGACACTCGCAGGTTTTTTACCCGTTATTATTTCGTCTCACATATTATTACAGTGTTGTTTCACCTTAGGTCAAAAAAGTGGTAAAATATACAAAGGTACTACACAGATAAAAATAAAACACCACCCTTAAAAGTAATTTTCGTGGCGCCATCTTTCAGCAAGTAGCTGTCTTGGCCTATTTAGATTCTTATTATAATTGTCGTTGATATTTGAAATCAGACAATGGTGTTTTAATTATTCAGTCATAAAATTAATAGGTACAATAAGATTTCTTACACGTTGCGGTTATTACTAATTGAAATAAAACAAAACAATTTTAATGAATTTAACTCCTATATTGTAGGAAACAGTAAAGTTTCATATTCATCACGGAGTTAACGACATAAATTAAGCATTAATTAAATCCGGTACAGTTGTATTCCAAAATTATTTTTTATTTAATTTAGGCACCTATTAAGACATTCCGGAGCAGATTACTTCAGTATTATAAGCCTTGGGTAAATAGTAGATTTTAACTTTGTAATATTGACGTGTCCTTGCACTACTGATTAGGATGTGGTTGATACATCAACCTGTTAAAGAACGGATGTCTTCATCGCCACCTACGGTGATCATAGCTGATATTGCGGAAAACCTTGTAAAATGTTTTACCCGTTTCTGGCGGTTAGGCATTTTCGTGACGTCACATTTTGTACTGTATCCCGATGAGGCTACTCATATAATATTATCATAGACAATAGATTTGGATGTGACGATTAATTAAATAGGTACGTAAAAATGTAAGTAGTTAGGTACGCATAATTGTTTTGACTATTGAACATTTTTACTACCAAACGAACGCAGAATAATAAAAATTACCTATATTAAGTAAGTACGTACTTACTTATTAAAATAGTCTCTTCTTCCAGGTATTTTAATTTTCTGTTCAAATTACAATTTAATTTAAATTAAAAATATCCTCGAACCATTTTTGAATATCCATCACCTTTATAAGGTTAACATTACATAACCCTATAGGTAATCAATATAAAATAAACAAAAAATGGATAAGGTAAAGTCGGTAGGTAATACTCGATTTTTCCTTATAAATTGGTAAAACGAAGAGCGCGAGTCTAATCAAAGTTCCGTTTCACTTAATGACACAGTTGCATCGCGTTATGAGATTATCACTGCACGCAATGTCATTCATTGCATAATTATTAAAGCAGCCAATGAGTGACGTCACTAAATGTACGTCTGTAGTACAAGGCCGGTCTCAATTACAACTGGCCCGTAATTAATGAACTCTGTGGACACCGCGACCTTACTGCTTGGACCCTTGGTCTGTTTGTAGAAAAAAAATCGCAAACTATATTTTACTGGTCGCTGCTTTTCTAGAATAGTGTCACAACTGAAAATGTATCGCCATTTTGAATTGAAATTTATATGTGACGGTTTACAATCTAAAATGGAGTAACAAATTATTTCGAGTTGTGACACTATTCTAGAAAAGCAGCGTGGTATAGTCAGCATCCAATAAGTTTAGCGTTTTCCTACCGGAAGAAGTGAAATGGTCTTCTGTAAAAATCTGAATGGTAATTCATTGTGATTAAATTGAATAGATTAAGTTAGTTTTAAGTAGGTACTTTATATTATTGATATTATAAAATAATTATAGCTTCTGAAATTTACAATATCTTTTATAGAGCCCTATAAATTATAATGTCAGTAAAATATTATTAAAAAAATTGACACCGATTTTTTTATATAAATCTACAAATAGGTAGCTAAGTATATGTTGTTTTCGCAAAACGCACTATTAATCAAGTCAATTGCTATAGTTACTGCAAATCTATGCAACTATGTGATTTATGATCTCCTAGTTACATTCAATTTATTGCAACTTTTCTAGTACATACGTCCTTAGTCCTTACCTAATAAATTAAAAAATATACGCACCTTTACTTGAACAGTGTGACATCTTGATATATTTTATTACTCCATTTCAGATAGTCCAAGATCCCAGTGCCGCCAGACCTACGTTATTTTAGCAAAGCTGAAATTTCGATGATTTGTAGTCTAGTACCTACGTAGTTAGGAGAGTAGTATGCGTACTTACTAGCTCGAAAGCGGGGCCCTTTCAGAGGTAGCGCGAACTAAAGGTGTTTCAAAACGTCTGTACTCACCTACGTTAAAATAGAAAGGCTCATATTTAAATATATTTTTGACAATATTATCAAATATAGATAATCGTTATTGCCAGACCGTTTCCGTGGGCCATTACTTCCGCTAGACGTTATAAAGATTGTTCAAGATATGGTAAACTGCGTCATTTTAGCAAGCCTGAATTTGACGTATATAACTACGTGGTACTATTTCCAGACTCTTGTTAAGCAGCCAGACCAATCCAATGGCGGCGGGATGGCCCGGCACTGGGATTTTACTCTAAGACTCTAATTCTTCACATTTAAATTTGTATTCGCATGGTGACATATTGCGAGATGTCACATTATTCCAGTAGTAGTGCGATATGAGAAACAAAATCAACCACCACATACTTACTTGCTTTTGTAATGAGTGAAAGATCGACAGTGACAGAAATTATTGCGCGAGATTCTGTTATGATGCTTAAAAAAGTATATTGAAATATTATTTTCCGTCCTCCGGCCAGAAAGCGCCAACTTTGTGGACGCTTCGCTAAATGAAATTTCCGCTTTCTGGCTTCGTCGAACAGAAAAATAGTATACTGACCTAGGCCAGTAAAATAAAAAAGCCTCAGATCACATTTTTGTCAATTACATGTGATCTGAGACATTTTTCATTTTACTGGCCTTGGTACGTAATGTACTAATTTCATTGGGTTTTGCGTGCGTTTGCCAAAGGACTCAATTTTATTTTTTAAGAGAACAAGAGAGGGTTATTGTAGAGTTAAATCTAGGTTTATGGGGTTGCAGCATTTGTTCCACGGCCGCCATCTTGGAAAATGGTTTTTGACGTGGATACGTCTTTAAAATTACGTGGCAATCCAAAAAAACGAATGATAACAAAATCGGGGGATACAGTTTAATGTTGTAGCTACATATCTATCATCTCCATCGAAATTTCAGTTACACCACTGGATAGCTAAAGAATCAAAGAATTTATTACGCCAAGTAAGGACTGTATAAATAATAATATAATTAAGAAGTCAAATAATTTGTTGTGCCCAACAGGGTCTATAAGTATATAGTCGTATTATTTGTAAAACTATTATTTATGTAATGCAAATAAAGTATTGAGTATTGAGTAAGATTTTATTTAAAAACTATTACCCGTTACGAGACGTATTCACGTACAACAATCGGCCGTGTCCATAACACAGCCACACCCCGTTTTTTTTAGTTTAAGTATCTGATAAACTATAGGTTTACGTGGTGTCGCTCAAGTAATTAGGTATATTATGTTGCTGTCAGATTGTTGACAATGATATATATATATATATATATATGTTTTATATGTTTTTACGCGCGACAATCCTTACATGTTAGTCTATACATGATATTTAGGAAGATCATTTAACTGTTCTAATTCGAAATCTGTTTTAATTTTATCTCTAACTAAAATCTATTCTAATAATAGACATCCTATTATAATTATGGGACAGGAAGTTATGAATATTACAAAAAAAGAGAAAGTTGTAATAAAATAACCTAAAGCTATTGTTTTGTGTGGGCATAGTAATGACGTTTAATTATACACTAGTTTTTGCAAAATTACTAATGTTCCCATTTTTTTTAATAATACCTACCTACTTGTTTCGATTTTTGCACATCTTTTTCGATTTTCTCAGATTGTGAAAATATGTTTTTATAATTAATGAAAATATTATACAAAATGAACAAACCCACCGGTAATCACACTATGTAAATCCTCTGAAACTGTGTTCTTTTAATCAATTCATAATATTAAATAATGTTTGTACTGAAATAAATGTTTTTTTTTTAACAAGTTGCTTGCACAAAATAGGCACAGAGTAGATAGGAAAGACAAATTATTCGAATTGCACAGAGTCCTGTCGGATACTATCCCTATTCCTGGTCGAGAATCAAAATTTATTGCAACAATTACATTCGTATGATGTGAATAGACAGGAAGAGAGTATTTTGTAACTCTATTATCTATGTACTCTTTCTACTTATTGTCAATGGTTTGATTAGTTAAATGCCTTCATGTGATTTGTGATATTAGGAATGCTAGCGATCTTTATAAATGTTATTATGCTAATATGAAAGGATTTTTGATGCTTTTTGATTGTTCATTTGATGAACTGCAGATTTCGTTTGCAACAAAATAGTAAGAGTAAGAGAGCTTATAAATATTTAAGTAAGTAATTAGAACCCACGCGTATGCCTTTACGCGCGGCACCGTGCTAACCACTACACTATAGGAACCACTGATAAGTTGACGAAAATTCTCCACTAGGTAAGTAGGTAGGTACTACAAATCATTAAAATAAAACTACACTTTTCTTGATAAAAATTAATGGTATTGAACCCTAGATCAATAATCGAATTTTAATTGATACATCGTACTTTAATATTTAGACATTATTTTGTAAATAGTAAAGTATATCGAGATTCATAAACGCCAGCCCACGATACTCATAAAGATCAAGTGAGTCAGAATTAGATGTCGTGTCATGTCGCACGCTTGCACTAATCAAATCATACAATTTCGTACGGCATAATTTACAGGTCACTAAAGATTGATTAATTACTTAATAGGCTAGATACACTGGCCTCTCAATCTGATCCTCTTTAATTGTTCTCTTTGTATGTATTATGTTAAATCATAGTCATTAATATTAAAAAAAAAACTTCAAAATTTGAGCATTATGTATTCTATTTCAGTTTAAACTTAAGATGGCCGCCGTCAGCGTCTTTTTAATTTTCATAGGCGCAGATTATAACCTTTCAGCCAGTCAAAATTTGACACAACTTATTTTCCAGCATGCCTTGCGGATCATATAATAATGTTATGTAACAGGGAAGACGACTGGGTAAAGAAAACGAAATTCAGTTAGATTAATAAACATTGGGTACTTTTTTTTTCTTTTATTAATAAAACAATAAAAGACAAAAGTAAGCGCCTTAAAGGATTGGGAGTGGAACTCGTGACATCACGTACCATCTATTAGATACTAATATTATAAAGCTGAAGAGTTTGTTTGTTTGTTTGAACGCGCTAATCTCAGGAACTACTGGTTCGAATTCAATAATTCTATTTTGTTTGATTAGACCATTTATCGAGGAAGGCTTTAGGCTATATAACATCACGATGCGACCAATAGGAGCGAAGAAACGGTGGAAAATGTGTAAAGAAACGGGGAAAATATGAAGAATTACTATTCCACGGGGACGAAGTCGCGGGCACAGCTAGTACCTAACTAGGTAATATAACTGTACTATAACGTGTATTCTCCCCAACTTTAGATGCACTTATCTTTTTCATTTTTTGTTTGTTTTAGAAAAGAAAAAAATACGTGTCAAATATTTTTTGGTAATCTACTTGATGGTCAAAAAAAGTCATGCCTAATAGACCAATATTAATAATTTGACAAGAAAAATCTATAAGTCGGCATTCTCTTTACTCTAGTTTACACAATGTCATTGCTAACCAGAACTCGTAGTTTGTCCTGTTACTATTTTATTACGTCCCTATAGGTAGTAAAAATAAATTTATTTACTTGAACGAATTCAAAGTAATATTACAGCGCATTTAGATTTTACGAGTTATTCCAGTTTTTATTTATTTACTTAGGTACTTGTTACATAGTTAATGTTTTACAAGGTGCCATGACATATCAACATTACTACGATAGGTATACCTATACCTATCGTATAGTTATTGTACCTACTATACAAAAGAAATATCTGTAAGTAGGGTTATTTTTGATTCTTTTCAGTGCGCTATTGTTTTTTGTTGCCTTTTAGATTTTTTTGGAGGTTACATTTTTTTGTTATGTGAAAAAAAGGGTTTGATTTAGGCCTGCTAGTCAGCAGTCAGGTCTCTAGTTCCGTATTAAGGTATAGTAGGAGAGCTATATGACAAGTTTTCAGCTTGCATCTAACAACTAGGTACCCAAAAATTGGCTTTCGGGCTAATATCCTTATTGTCAGTTACCTGTCAGTACCTTAGGTACCTCATGGTCAAATCTTTCTTTTTAATTTTAAAATAGCTATTTACCTTACCTAAACATATTTCGTTAAAAGTAGACAAAGTCGTAAAGAAAAAACTGTCGCATTATAATTTAAACCAATGGTAAAGCAACATATTGTCGTGAACATGCCTACAAACGTATTTATTTACATATTATGTACAGAGATTGTATGAAACATTTACAATTCAAATGCAGATAAATTCAACGTTGACAATCACAGTATTCTAAAAACGTATAAATAAATACTAAGTTATATTGTTTTATGTCATTTGTACATGTTTAACGTTCGCAAACATTTTTTGACATTTGAATCGAAGTGAGAAATCTAACATATTGTTACACGTTCCAAAACAAACAAAAAGCGCAGACTTGTTTGATTTTAAAACACAACATACTTATTTGCTTTAAGAAGCTAAATACGGAACGTAAAGTTAACTAATTTAAATTAAGAACTTACCTAATTATTAAATCATACAGTCATCCATTTCACTTCAACTTTCACAGTTAAACTAAACACAGTTGTTCACGTACTCTAGCTGTTATGACATTACCCTGGCGAGTGCTTCCTTCGCCTGGACTTTATGGACTGGCAGTGCAGTCTTTCTTGTACCTACACCAATTGTGATCCGCGATTATTTGTTAACTAGCCACGCGTTCGGAAACAATTGACTGTTTGCTGTTGGCCTTTACTGATATGATTTTATGTTCATTTTACTAGAGACGAATGTCCGGTCACACCTCTGCCCTACATTAACGATTATTGTAATAAAATATTATGTAAGTACTTGGTTTAAATATACATAGCATTACCTGGAAATTAATGTCCAGAATTTAAGATCATAAGTTTAAATACTGGACAGATATAAGTAAATAAGGAGTATATAAACAAACTAAGTAAGTACCTACCTTAGGAAGAAGAAACAACATAGGGAAAATTCGCCAAATTTTAAGGTAATATTCGACCTACTTATCTATGAGTATCAAGATTAAATTACTAGGTATAGGATTTATTTCGATAACATTACAAAATATAACGAATATTTCACAATTTATTTTAAATAAAGAATTCCGTTTCAGAATACAATTCAAGATGGCTGGTATCTTTTTTAAATTGCAAACAAAGGCACTGATTATAACCTGCCAACTATTTAAAGCTTTCAAACTTTTTTTTAAAATACTTAGGTACCTAGTTTATTTTATTAGGACATGACTCAGTATTCCAGCCAGTTTTTCAAACCGTAATATTCTGCAGAAACTGGAGTAATTGAACCCACGTCTACATTCCAAAATGCCACCCCCGCATCCATTGCACCAGTGGCACTTCGATTGTTCAACATCGACTTTTTGTCAACAATGTGTCTCATTTGTCGTCCGTCTGTCAATCACTCAAACCTGCTACTATCACCAAATAATAAAGACCTCTGGAACAATAATTAATTAAGGTGATATTGAGAACAACGCAGGTCAACAAATACTGGTGAAGTTGTAAGTCACTTTCGATTTCGGTCTAACCATTTTTAGTGAGTAATTATACGCATTTATACATGTCGTTGAATAAAGAAAAAATCTTAAAAGTGAACTAGTTACTGTACTAGGTCAATGGCGATTTATTAAGAAAAACGTGCTGAAATTTTCTTTTAAGAGAACTAAGTACTATGTAAGTATTGAAATATTATTTAGAATTAGTAATTAGAAAGGTACCTACCTAAAATGAAGAATGGTCTTGCGACGTCAGTATGAAAAGCTTTAATAAATAAAGGTTGTATAGGTTACTAAAACAGCTTTTCGGTTCTATCCTTTGTCTTAACTAACCGTTAGGGATATAATGAAAACATTTCTAGTATTTGTATAGGATCATGGGTACCTATATTATCCTAAATCTCGATATTGATTACCGATCTAAAGCAGTCTAACGTAGATCGATAAAGCCACCTGAAAACGTCAGCTGTTTTTAAAATGGCGTCTTGTCGATCTTCAGCATAGACCAGGGTCTAGGCCTATACCAGGAGTGCTATAAAAAGATAATTTTGTCTGTTAAAAATCCCTTTGCTGGCATTCTCATGAATGGCGAAATTGAGTACACCACACAATAACGTTTCAACCACATCCACGGCTACTCATGGCTGTGCTCCCTAAATTACAGCGTGGAACTCTTCCCCCTTCTCCACTAAATGCGAGGCTACTAATAGCTACCGGTCTAAATTCACTCAGGACTCGCATAGTCAAAAAATGCAGGGTGCTGAGCACAGTCACTAATGCCCTAACTCACGCAATTTATTGTGACGAGTAGTGTGGTGATAAGTTTATATTCTGCCTCCTTTCCTCGCCACTTCTTGCAACACACTTGTTACTTCTCTGTGCAAGTGTGTTACATAGGTTAAAAGCTAGAAAGCCTCCTCTCAGGAGGCTCGCCAACCGTCCGGTTTTGCAGTAAAGGCCCATTAGCTGGCCAACTGCGCTTCAGTAAATAACATTTTTATTGAAGCGCAGTTGTCATAGAGGTTTGCTAAATCAAAGATATGGCCCATCAAATACTGACGTCAGAGTCATATATCCTTGTGATTTGTAGTGTTAAGGGTACACATACTATCTGTACAAGCGAGAGCAGCGTTAAAGTACACTTGGCGTTGAATAAATCTAACTGTTGTATCAGCTCTTAGTGAACGAAAAAATAGGTAGCTTAAAACTTGAAATATTGTATAGAGGTTATACTTCACGGGAGTAAAATGCGTGAAAGTACTTAAATGAAATAACTAGAAACTTTGTACAAATAGATTACTAAGACTTATTTTATAAGGTGAATAAACCATTTTTGTAAATTCCTTAAGGGATGTAAGGTAATGTAGGAGACGTAGGGCATCTATTTAGAGATAGAGGGTTAGATATACCTATATGGTAGTATTTGTTGAAATGAAACAACTATAACAGATTTAACTCGCGTATTTTATTTTATTTGCTGACCAAACTTTACAGCTCCCATATTCGTAGCAGGACTGAGCCGAGCTTTTTTATTCCATGTAACCGCAATGCATCAGAAATTTTTTGTTGTCAAGTGTACATCTACTGCTCGCTCGGTTTGGGCACGCATGACAGATGGACTAGCTGTCATCGCGTTCAAGAGCATATCGATTATCGAATTAGGCTCCCCGTTGCTCTTTCGATTGTCAGGGCTGCGTTTTCCGCCGGGATCTGCATCCGAGGAAACGAAACGTTGCAGGTGACAATGAAAAATGGTGACTCGAGGGTTGCCAGCTTACGATTGTTTTTAAAATACCTACTGGCTGAATGAGTTTTAATTGAGACGAGACTGGATTAAGTACGTGTAAGCACAGCTTAAGTGTCGCAATTGTAGGTCTAATTTTTTTTTTTTAAACATACTGGCTGAATGGGTTTTTAGTTGAAACAGTACTTACCATTTTGTCGTTTAGCGCAGCTTAAGTGTCGTAATTGTAGCTTTATGTGTTCGCATAAAGTCCATGTGTTTTTAGTGATAGTTTATTTTATATCATGTTTTTATATATCCTTACATTACCTACTTGATTATAAATTACGTAAAGTCAGTACATAGTAATACTTACCTAGGCTATTTAATGTTTAAAATATATAATAATCATTATCATTTTATGTCGTAGATGACATTCCTTAAACACTTGCTGGCCTCTCTTCATAGAATGCCGCTAGCCCAACGAATAAATTCTACGATAATTATTTTACCCTTTATATAGAAACCTTATGTTATTTATCTAATAAGTATCTGTGTAGGATTTATTGAAAGTAGGTATATGAGGACGTAAGGACATGGTGTTTTTCCTATAATGTGCTTAAAGTAAATAAAGTAAATGTCGTACTTACGACCTACCTGTAGGTATGCTTGAGAATTTTCTAATGCATTTTTGTATTAAAAAAATATTCAGCACAAAATTTAAATTCTGACAGTTGTGCTTATATACTTAATTACCTACGTGTATAAACAAAGAAAAAGCTATTGTTGTAATATTCTAATCAAAAACTACCTACTTGTACTATTATATTCTTCCAATGTGTAATAACCGCGAAGGCATCAGAAATTATTATTATATTCTTAATTCAGCAATTATTTTTGTAAGTCTCCACAATTTATTTCTACCTAAAGTAAAACCTATCTGTTTCGATATCTTCGTTTTGTAATACAGGCCGTAAATGAGACATACCGCGCCATCTAGCGTTGAGTAGAAAATTTGTATGCACTAGGCTAGTAGAGACAACTGACAAGTGAATTTCACGGCCGTTGTAACCGCCATCATCGTTACCTAGGTATTTGTAAATATAGAAAACATGAGCTACTAAAACATTTAAATTGTATTAATTGTGACAACATGTACTTGCACAATATAATTGCTCTATCAAAACTAAATGCCTTGTGTAGCTTATTTATTTCATATTTAAAAATAGGTGACGACGGCGGGTGAAACGCCCTTGAATTCCACCCAACTCCAGTTACACAAAATGAATATAAAAATCACAAAATTAGGGAATTGACACAAGCTCACAAAATGACTTACCTTCTTGTCTAAGGGGATTATAATAATAACCATTTGACTATTAGCTAACGCGGTAGGTTTAGGACCGTATGTAATTTATGTGTTCAGTTTTTAAATTAACCGATTTAACTAATTTCAATATTCGTCTCATTGTTATAATATCATTATTGACTGTAGGTATGTACCTACTTACTTGACTCTAATATTGAAGACTGGTAGCTCTAAATTTTACTATAATAATACTTAGTAGTTGGTATACGATGTAAGTTATCATCCTATACCAACTACTAAGTATTATTATAGTAAAATTTAAGAAAAAAAAAACATGAATGTTGTAGGTATTATTATTTTATACTCGACATAATATTATATACCTACTTAAGGTTACATTAATAATCACTAATAATAAAACTAACAAACTTCTTCTAAGTAACAAAATACAAGGACAAAGTAAGTAGGTAGTACCTATCTTAATTTCATAAGTTTAAAATAAACTTTCAAATACTTTTTAACATGTATCAAACGCATCTTTATCACAGATACCTAGCTAGTTGGGTATTAATAATAATATTGTTATTCAAATTTCTGTTTCGTTTGATATTTATTTACTAATAGTCCTCTTAATTCCATTAGGTCTTGATACATTATTTTTCTCACCGACATTTCCAAATTTAACGACGACACTTTTAATTTCACTGCAGTTAATTGTATGTTACTATTAACTAGATCTTTATCATATTTGACCAACATTTTTTTAATCACTTCAAATTCATTCCTAAGGTACGATCGCGCGAGTGGAATTTTTGGTTTTGTTGGGAATTCCATAATAATAATAGGTACTACTAAGTACTAGATACCGTTGTTTCAAGTGACTTAAAATGGTTGAATCTATGTATTTCTATAGGTTTCTATTTTATTCGTATGATACTTGTAGGTGATCATATCAAACTCATATTTTAGGTCAGTTAAGTCAACAATGAGTAATTTATTGTAAAGGTGTGGTATCAGAGAGATAAGAAACTGAAAGATTTAACGTTTCTTACAGAAAAATACTTATTCATGTAGTTCTTCATAGAAGTGTTCTTCTCATAAAATTTAATTATATTGATTTATGAAGGTCATCATATTTTATAATTATTTTTTTTATTTCCACTACTGAAACCATGTAAAACATATTTATTTAGATAATGTTTTTACGACTGGTGCGCAAAAATACTCTTTAATAAATATATACAATGGCAACACCGCGTGTGCCAACATTCGGAAGAAAACTAAATTGACAAAAGTGTGCTGTCATTTTTCTGTCCCAAATCAATCACAGTTGATTTTCTAAAACAAAAGCGATTAAACAATATTAGAAACTATGTTCCGAGCTAATAATTTCGATAAGTTACTTGGTAAGTATGTTGTAATGTATGGGCAAGTAGAGCTGTAAGTCATGACTGAATACAGCTGCCGTATTATTGGTCAGTTAAAAGTTTCTCTCGATATCTCTACATTAAAATATTCCGTGATTCACTTTCTATCGCTACGTAAAAAAAGTTTACAGCACCGTTATTAGTGTAGATTATATTTTCATGACGACAAAGTGGTGAAATTTGACGGATCATGACGACTTATTACAACATTGAATGTTATTTTCCTAGACAAAGCTACCAGTAATCTACGTTTGGATCCCGATTGGCCTACAATTCTTCAGATATGTGATTTGATTCGGCAAAATGATTGCACGTAAGTTTTACGATGTAAACAACTTGCTGGTAATTGATCATTAGTCATGTTTTTAATAAACATAATTATTTCAGGCCAAAGTATGCAGTAGCTGCAGTGAAGAAAAAACTGTACTCTCAGAATCCTCATCAGGCTATGTTTGCCTTACTCACACTTGAGAGTGTTGTTAAAAACTGTGGTAAGACCTCTTATCAATATAATGGCCAATATATCTAATTATAATTGCAATCATGTTTCAATAACATTGCAGTGGTCAGTGACTTTTAAATGTGGTTCTAACCAGTAAATAAGTTTTATAAAAAACTATCATTACAAATAATTATGTGCTTAAAGCATACTATTATCTTTTTTAAATTGGGGATGTCCAAACAGCGATGGTCTGGTGATCAGTCCACCAGTACAATACTATTTTACCTATGAATGGGGAGATAGATATGTATTCCATATTGGCATATTTTTTTATTAATAAATGGTATGTATATGATTGTGTAATACAAGACCACATTAGACGGACACACCTGAAGCTGATCATATTACCTAAAGACATAATATAAGCTTATTTTATTAAGTAAATTCTTATAAAGATATTGTAATGAGAGACAGATTCCATAATCGTAGCACAACTGAATATAATATAATAGAAAATACTTCTAAAATATCTTTTAAACTCAGTTTTTTACACAAAATGCATAATATTAATTGCTTTGGCTTATGGTATATTATTTTCTCTTTTTTGTCTAATGTAATATGAATCCTATGTTTACAAATTACTTATACATTTGGGTAATGATATAGTCTTATGTAATAACTTATGTATATAATGATAGTCTCATTTAATTAGATAACAGTCAAGTCTTATTAAATAAATAAAACTTCTCCAAAATGTTACTTGTGTTATCTATCCTTTTCTCAGTAATTTTTTTTAAATAGATTTCAACTTACACATTGAATCTTTATTAAAACTTGATGTTCTATTTGAAATGTTGATCCATTATCCTATTACATTTTATTTTATATCCATATCACTTAAATTTTAATATAAAGTGGTAAACAGGAAAAATATTGATACTATTCTTTCTTTCACTTACTTACATACTTACAAGCATAAAGTCATGCATCTTTTCTCCAAGGGTAGGTAAAGACTACCTCTTTCTCATCTTCAACTTTGAATGTTCCACTCATTTAAAGGTTTATTTATATTTTTATTTTTTTTGCATACAATTTATATTATTTTCCATCAGGTTCTGGCATACATGACGAAGTAGCATCAAAAGCATTCTGTGAGAGCATCCATGATCTGGTAAAGACAACGCAACACGAAAACCTGCGCACTAAGATATTGGAGTTGATACAGGCGTGGGGTTTTGCTTTCCGGAACAATCCAAAATACAGAGCTGTTCAGGTATGTTTTCTTCCAAAAATCGTTCAATAATTATTTAAGGGATTATACATTACGAAGGGAGAGGAAAAAGAAAATATATAAAAATACATTTTTGAACAATCCCAAATACAATTATAACATGTTTAATTAACACTTACAGCCACGCTACACATATTTTGACGGCCTGTTGGTCTAGTGGTCAGAGGCCCTGACTACGAAACCGGAGGTTGCGGGTTCGAATCCCGCTAGGGGCAGATGTCAATGTGATGAGCACTGGTATCTGTACCTGAGTCTTGGATGTCTTATATGTATTTATGTATATTTATCCGTTGTCTAGTACCCATAACACAAGCTTTGCTTAAAATGGGACTAGATAATTGGTGTGAATTGTCCAAAGATATTTATTTATTTATTTTTATTTATTTATTAATTGTTATAAAAGACATTTACAGAAGCAACAGTTATTATAACTAATCTTAAACTAATGACTTAATATTATTGGTAAGTGACATTTTCTTGTATTGAGCTTGGGGTGGTAATAGTCTCCAAATATTGGTTGGCCGATATACAGAAAATGCTCAGAGGTATGAAAAATACTCAACAAAAATAACATGATCACCAAACTCATACATTCTGTCAGGTTTCTTACCTTGTATGAAAGGATTCTGAAATCAACCAGCCTTAAAGAGATACCTACACGCTATTTACAAATTACCAGGCGTGCCTCATTACCCCGGCCGTCAACTCGGTGACGTCATAATGTCTCAGCTCTTGGGTCAGACCAAGGACATAGGCAGTATGATTATAATTCAAATGACTACAGAAGTAAGCATAAAATGTTAAAAGTTAGCCCAGACTGAAGCGAGCGTACGGTATTGATTGCAAATGGTATTAATCTAATTAGCCCCCATTACTGTTTGTCATTGACACGACGAGTTAAACTTTGTTGTTTATCATTATAAAATGACTGCACCGTTCATTAGAGTAAGTTTAAATATTTATTTTTAAATATCAATTTATTATAATAGGGATGTGGATGAACATATTTCCTATATGCTTACTCCCAAACTATTAGCATTAAGTACTTTTGTAAATTTGTTTATATTGCTTATTAACGAATTAGGTACCTAACGTTGTTTTAACAAAACTTATGTAACATATCTAATAGTACCTACTCACGTATAGGTATCTATTGATTTTAATCTATCGTAAATTAGTCTAGGTATCTCATTATGAATTCAATGTGAATGCTTTGAGCCTAAGAAAACTTGTTTACCTAGAAATAAATAATATTATGTCCTATCTAGGTAGCTATAGGTATATAACTGTTATAGTGATCATTAAGTACATATACCTACTTAACTTATGTACTTTTTTTAGTTGTGTCATTAAATAAATGATATGAATAATATGAAATCTTACATGTTACTAATTTCCATGTTTGAAGTGTAATTTGTTTATTATCTCTATCAGTAGACGTACGAATTTTCGAATCGGTTCTTATCAGTCAAATAAATAGCGCAAAGCGTACGTATACAATGGAAATTGTGACTCATAGCTTTTAACAAAGCATAGCGTCACACAAACTAACTGTACAGTGGTGTTGTGACTACGGACTTCAATGTTTAACTCTCTTTAAATATATATTCTTAGTGAAAAAGTGATCAAACATGGCCGCTTGTCGACAGGACACTGTGAACATCTTGAAAGCAGAAGGATATAAGTTCCCTCCGTTGAAAGAGTCTGATGCTATGTTCTCTGCTGATACTGCTCCGGAATGGGCTGACGGAGAGGTCTGCCACAGGTACTTGTTACTTAATTGTTTTACCTGTTAGATTCGTTAAGATTGATAGATTCTAAACGGAATCTTGGACTTATGAAAATCCTTAGAATATCCAATTTTATTATATTATTATGTAGGTACTTGTCTCACCCAATGAGTTTCTAAGGGCTATGTAAGCAATTTTGAGTCTGAGTTCAAAAAAAATCTTACTGCTTAGCATATTATATTTATTAATTCTTAGCATATCATTTTATAAAAAAATAGTAGTAATATATTAATGTTATGATTATAATTCATCAAGACATTATATTTAGCAGTGTAAATTGTACCAAAGGCTTATTTTTAACTAAATGGAAACTATTTTCATGTGAAAATTCATTATGCGAGATTATGTAAAGTTACATTATTGAAACACAGATGTCGCGTCGCATTCTCCCTAATGGTCCGCCGGCACCACTGTCGTGCCTGCGGACAAGTCTTCTGTCAGCAGTGCAGTTCCAAAAACTCAACTTTGCCTAAGTTTGGCATTGAGAAAGAGGTAGGTTACAAATGAAGTACTTATACTTTATTAATGTTTCTTATTATTCTTCAGACCTAGGATGCTAGCACGTAAGGTTTGTCTCGTGAGAAAGCTTACCTAAACCTATTTTAAAAGTATAACAGAGGTAGATGCCTTCTCTTTCAGTAAATGTTCATACAGAAGACAATAATATTATGTAGTAACCTCATAATTATGATATTTATAATAGGATCGTGCAAACGTAATCAAGACGATAATTAAGATAAAAGGATAAAGGCAACCTTTATAGATATAGCTTATAGCAAATTTAATACACTAAACTTTTGGAGCACCGTTACTGAACTTCGTTACAAATCAGAAGTCACACACAGTTCAGTTATGTTTGTAGTATTTTGCATCAGACATGTTTATAAATTTAAAGGTTTCCTATTATAACAAAAGAGTCTAGGTCTTATGTTGAATAGATGCAAGCTTTGTTTTAACCCGCAGGTTCGAGTGTGTGATGCTTGCTATGATAAAGTTAGCCGTCCACCTTCGTCTTCTGCTAAACTGGAAATTGTTGACACCACCAGCGATTATGGCCCAACACAACCACAGGTATGTTTGTTTCAACACTATGTTATAGATTTACTTTTTAGGTTTGTTTGATCATGGATATACTGTTTATACAGGCACCTGGCACATCTATTACAAACATTTTAATGTAAGACGACTAATAATCAAGAAGGAATGCACTCCACTGTACTAATTTGCAATTATAATCGCATTTAGGCATACTGTTATTAACAATACTATTGTAAGCTAATGTTTTGGGGATCAATCTAGGTTAGGTTGGCTATTAATTTAAGTAATTTTATTAGTTTAGAGGTAATAAAACTATTTGAGGTTATGTAAACTAATTTATTAAATTAAAACTATCATTGTCCTTCATAACTATCTCCCGGCATTTCACCACCCGGCACCAACATCGCAATATTGTTTCCGTTTAAAAGGATTTGATCTAGTTTGGTTATTTTTCTTCCCTCCGGTGTAGATTCGTATTCAGTGACGTCATCCAGCAACATATTCACGAAATCGTCGAACCCCTGAAGAGTTCCAACCATTTCTTTGTCGTTCTTCATGATAATGTGAATTCGTGAACCTATACATTTATCCACTAACTCTAGCGGTAATAACGTATTCGGGTTCGGTAATGAAGCTTGAGTCATTTTGTTAGCCTGATTACTTTTGAATACTCACTTAAAGTAAGAAATTAATGTGATTTTATTCTTTTTTCCGAAATATGAAGTAATATGAACACAAAACTGTTTAGTTTACGCAAAGCATCGCGCAAGGTTTCATTTGACAGTAGGAAAGTATCCGTTCGGAACAGTGTTGCCAACTCCTAGAAATTCAAGTCGCTAAACTCAAAGTCAAAAGTCGCCAGAAAGTCGCTAAAACTAAAACATAAACATAAAAAGTTCGGGGGACCCCCCCCCCCATAATAATATACAAATGGAACTTCAATTAAATAAAGGTGCGCTATCGCGTTTGTCGTTTTCCATATTATGTATCTCTGGGCATTGAATAATTCTGTGTCGATTTGACAAAAAATGTATCTATTATTGGCTCTAACCCTGTTTTAATTTGTACTCCAAAAGTCGCTAGATAAGTCGATAAACTTTTTTTGTCGTCAAAACTTTTTTTTAGTCGCTAAGCCTTAAGCAAAAGTCGCTAGTTCTAGCGACAAAATCGCTAAATTGGCAACACTGGTTCGGAAACGCGGAAGCGTAAGCAGTTTCACCAGACTATGGTGTGAATCACGTTTTTTATCGCCCGCGTGCATCACTATGTTACCGGTTTCTTTGGTACATGGCAACATTTTCTTGTATAGCTACAGTGTGTTATCTGTACAAAAAAAATATGTCATCAATGTCATTCATTTGTTTGAATTTATTCGAAACCAACCGTCAGTTCAGTTTCCCTCACAAAAATAAGCCAGCAACTGAACAACAGAATAGTTGTGTACGCGTATATTGTGTAATAAGAAAATCAAAGCTTTAAAAAATGTCGCGAAATTACGTGACTAGTTATCGTGGTGAAACGTACTATACCCCGAACGGTAAATTATTAAATATAAAGGATGAACCAGTTACTCCAATCGAAGAGGACTTCGGCGAACACAATCATTTAGATGATTCTATCAATAATGATTATGGGGGAATGCGAAAATCTCTATCTATGAATGATCTAGCATCACTCAGACAATCTTTCGCTGAGATGGAGATGCACGATTACTACAATAGACATCACAGGGTTCCTGCTACTGGCGAGTTATCAAAAACAAAATTTGTGTCCTTGGCAGAGTCTATTTATCATTATCAGAGAGACACTCCGACACGGTTTCATTCTAGACCTCCGCAAGCTTTTAAATCGCAAGCATTTACCGGACCTACGGGACTGACGATCCCACAGTCTCCTATGTTGAGATGTAAGGGGCGCTCCAGACCTCATCACATTCTATCTCAAAAAGAAAAAGAGCAAATGGAAGCAGAGGAGATCAAAAAACACAAAATAAAGGCAAACCCTATTCCTAAATCTGTAATCGAAGGTTGCAAAAACCTGCCTGATGTTGCTAGGAAGTTGCCCACAGTCCCGGAGCCATTTAACTTAACAGAAGTTCATAAAAAACATGTCCTGTCTCCCATGCATGTTCAAGCATTTAAAGCACGACCTGCACCTAAGCATATACTGGAAAAGCCACAAATTTGCATTAAGCATCCAGTTCATGTAACAAAGCCAATTACTCCCAAATTCCACTACAAGCCTCTACATCCAGTGAACATTGAAAATAAACCCAAAGAAAATAAACAACAGAAACCAGCCGAGAAGCCAGTTCGTCATGGTCCTATTTTGCCTGAACCATTTTCTTTTGAGAAGCGTGATGAGGAAATGAAGCGTCGCAGGGAAGAGAGAATCAAAAAGCAGTTGGAGGAGGAGAAAAAACAAGCATCGCTATTTAAAGCCCAGCCCTTGCCTGGTGGTGTTAGGAGAAGGATGCTTTCGGCATCCGGAAAGTGCAGTTCTTCCACAACATCATCTGACAATAAAGAGAATTGCAAGTTTGAAGCTAAACCTCCGGTAGTACTTTACAAGGAACCATTCAAACCTGTTCTGAAGCCCGTCCAATTAATAAAACCTGCTCCATTCGAACTCACTACAGTGAAAAGGGCTGCGGAGAGAGAGAGGTTTGATAAGATACTTAAAGAGAAAGAGATAGAGCAGGAAAGATTTAGACAACAAAAAGAACAAGAGATGCTTAAGGCTGAGGAGGAAGCAAAGGCTAAATTAAGGGCTAAACTTGTGCATCATGCCAAACCTGTTCGTGTTGTGAGTCCGTTTGTCCCTGAGAAGTCTGAGGCTCCCCTGACAGTGCCAGAGACCCCCAAATTCATAAGACGACTAAGACAACATTAACTTTTTGACATATTGCACCTTCGGTGGCAAAAATCCAAAAATGTGCCAAGTATACAGAAATAGTCCAAAAAAGATTTGGAACATTTCTGTATACTTAACTCAATTTTGGATTTTTTGACAATTGTGCCCTTGTGCCACCAAAGGTGCAATATTTTTATTAATAATTTCTGATGCCTTCGCGGTTATTACACATTGGAATGAAACAACTGTTAACGGATTTAACTTGGATATTTTTATTTTATTTTATTAGCTGACGTTTCGGATTCTTTACAGTTTCCATAATCGTAGCACGACTGAGCTGACAATAGTCTAACGCTAAATTTATACAGTTATTTCCTCAGTCGTGCTACGATTATGGAAACTGTAAAGAATCCGTCAGCTAATAAAATAAAATAAAAATACGCGAGTTAAATCCGTTAACAGTTGTTTCATTCCAATATTTTTATTAATTTTGTTTTAAACAATTATGTTTATTTTGGACCAAACTCGACTAAATGTTGTAGTTATTAGCTAGCTTTATTATTAAAATAACTTTTATTAGCATAGTATTTTCAACTGATTTTGATGTAGTTTTCATCTAGTTTATAATAGTTTTAATATTGTAATAATGTTTTCCATTGATATGCTATTACATTATGATTTGTAAGTGATTGTGTAAGTTGAATTTAACTCTATTAAATGTTTTTATGTCTAAACTCTATTGAAATTGTTTTTTTTTGTTCACCTTTGCATATTATTATAGGTATTTATTCACACAGTATTCATAGTGAGAATCTACAATATTTCAATAAATACAAATAGCATAAAGCCCATAGGTAAAGAGATTTTTGTAAAAAAACGTTTTGAAGTTTGTCCTTGGAAAATCGGAAGACGAGGTGTCCTTACTATAGGTAGGTTTTGAGACAAGTTTTTAGGGTACCATAGCCATCTCTCATTCCTAGATGAAAACCTAATTATCCTAGACTAAAAGGGCAATTGTATGACAAGACCTTACCTTTACCTTAGGCCTTAGAGCTAGAACCTAAAGAATGTTTTAATTAAGCTGAAGCGAAAAATTCGCATATAAACAAAAGTACAAAGACCGAATTGAAAGGAGTGGACAAATTCGAAGACCTGTCAGTCGATTCCCATAGTGTAATGGTTAGCACGCTGCCGCTAGTAAAGGCATAAGCGTGGGTTCGAATCCCACTGGGGGTCTAAGATTTTTTCTACTCTTGTCTTTGTACAAAAATATCATTGTAATGTTTTAGTTAATTATGCTATAATATTGTTATGGTACAGAAGCGGCCAGGCAAGAGCGCCGAGGAGTTGCAAGAAGAGGAAGAGTTGCAGTTGGCTCTCGCCCTCAGTCAGTCCGAGGCGGAGCATAAGGAGAAGGAGAAACGAACTCGCACACACATCGCGCCTGACCCCGCGCCACATCACCCCACGGGTAATGATCAGTGGTATAAATATGCGTCGTAAGACATGACCTTATTATAAGGTATAATGTAACAAACCACAACACTCGCACGTACATAGGTACTACTATTACAAAAAGTAAAGATTTGCGCGTGTGTGTATGTTTGTAATGAATAAACTCAAAAACTAAAAAATTCTGACGCGGTTATTATACATTGGAATGAAACAACTTTAAATCGGACGAATATGCAATGTGTAAAGGCTCCGAAACTTCAGCCAGTAAAATAGAATACCTACGCGAGTTAAATCCGTTTAAAGTTAAAGTTGTTTCATTCCAATCAAAAACTACATGCAACAATTTATCCTCTAGGCTAAACATAGAATCCGGCCTAATAAAATCACTTTTTAAATCATCTTTACTAATCTTTATTACTAATATTATAAAGAGGAAAACTTTGTTTGTTTGGTTGTAATGAATAGGCTCAAAAACTAATGGACTGATTTTAAAAATTCTTTCCCCATTCGAAAGCTTCATTATCCACCGGTAACATAGGCTATAGAATATTTTGAAAAAAAAATACGGATCCGTGCGAAGCCGGGGCGAACGTCTATAATAATATATCAACCCTGATTTTTTAAGGACAGCCATCGACTTTGTTATATTATGTACTAGCGGTCCCGACAGACGTCATCCTGCCCGTTCGAAATTCAAATTAGGTAACTTTAGTTAGACAATGTTTGTATGGGAAAAGAAAAGGGCAGTTTTTAGGGTTTTCCCGGCAATTATTACATTTTTTCTCGCCGCAAGAACCATCCTTGGACTTCACCGAACATTTTAAAAAAAAATTGGCCAAATTGGTCCAGGCGTTGTCGAGTTATGCGCTTAGCAACACATTTTGCGATTCATTTTTATATATAAGATGTATATGTTGTCCAGTGTCCCCGACGCCGTCGTCGGTGAGCGCGTCGCCGGAGCACGCGGCGCCGCACGCGGAGCTGTCGCGCTACCTGGACCGCAACTACTGGGAGCAGCGCCTCACGCGCGACGCCGCCGCGCCCACCGCGCCCGCATCGCACGCCCCACACGCCGCACACGCCTCGCACGCGCCCAGCGACGTCTCCGAGGTAAATCTATACTAATATTACTAGCTGACCCGGCGAACTTCGTACCGCCCTATAATCAAGTTTTTTTTTTTCTTATAATTTGAGATTTAAACTATCCTATCTCTCAAGTTGGATCGAACTGCACATGGTGTGCGAATTTTATTATAATCGGTTAAGTGGTTTAGGAGTCCATTGAGGACAAACATTGTGACACGAGATTTATATATTTATATATTAGCTTCTGCCCGCGACTTCGTCCGCGTGGAACTCCTCCTTTTCTGCAGTCGGTTAAAAAGTAGCCTATGTCCTTTCTCAGGCTCCAGACTTTCTTTGTACCAAATTTCACTTAAATCGGTCCAGTAGTTTTAGCGTGAAAGCGTAACAGACAGACAGACAGACAGAGTTACTTTCGCATTTATAATATTAGTAGGGATTATAAAGCTGAAGAGTTTGTTTGTTTGAACGCGCTAATCTCAGGAACTACTGGTTCGAATTCAAAAATTATTTTTGTTGGATAGACCATTTATCGAGGAAGGCTTTAGGCTATATAACATCACGCTGCGACCAATAGGAGCGAAGAAACAGTGGAAAATGTGTAAAAAACGGGGAAAATATGAATTCCTTATGATTATGAAGAATTACTATTCATTAAGTGACAGTTAGAAGACTTTGACAGATCTTTGACGAAACAATCGGACTGGCAGGACGACGTCTGCCGGGGCCGCTAGTATAACGATATATCTTACATCTTCTCTTGTCACTTTCTACTACGTTTCTCAGTAATGTCGGTCTTTCCGAAGCGCTAGTAACGCCCCCTATTAGTTTTTAATAGTATTGTAAAATTGTCAATTTTTGCGTAAAATGTAACAGATATATTTAAGAACAGGATAGTACTTAAAATTTTGTAATTTGACAGATATATAGTATAGTTTGCATAGCTGTATTTAGCACTTTAGCATAAGACTATTGTCAGCTCAGTCGTGCTACGATTATGGAATGTGTAAAGGCTCGGAAACGTCAGCCAATAAAATAAAATACGCGAGTTAAATCCGTCAATAGTTGTTTCATTCTAATGTGTAATAACCGCGAAGGCATCAGAAATCATTTTGTATTGTTTTTTTATAGGATTATGCTAAACAGGCCACGAGCAAAATGCAAGAGGACGACAGCGAAGATAAGGAAATAGACGAATTTGTCGAAACCCTCAAATCACAACTGGAGATATTCGTCAACAGAATGAAGAGCAACTCTTCGCGGTAAGCACTTTTGAACACTATTTTTTTACCTACTTACAGTTCTTTATTAATAAACTAGCTTCTGCCCGCGACTTCGTCCGCATGGAACTCCTCCTTTTTTGCAGTCGGTTAAAAAGTAGCCTATGTCCTTTCTCAGGCTCTAGACTTTCTCTTTGTACCAAATTTCATTTAAATCGGTCCAGTTTTAGCGTGAAAGCGTAACAGACAGACAGACAGACAGACAGAGTTACTTTCGCATTTATAATATTAATAGGGATAAAAACTAGCGGTCCTCCCCGACTTGGCAGTTCGGATCCCTAATTTTTTCAAAATATTCTATAGTCTATGTCCGTCGGGAACAGTGTAACTTCCCAACAGTGAAAGAATTGTTGAAATCAATCCAATCGTTTTGGAACCTATTTAATCCAAACAAAACTCTCCTCTTTATTATATTAGTATATAATTAACCTAAATATATAGTAATATACTTATCATATACCTTTATTTTATGTTGTATATAATGATACATTTAGTATTGTTGAAAAAATACAATATGCTATTCCTTTGTAGTCTTTTAGTCGTCATAAAAAATAAACATAGTTGAATGAAATTTTATTATGCTTATATTACAGAGGTCGGTCTATTGCAAACGATACATCCGTTCAAACGCTGTTCATGAACATAACCGCCATGCACTCGAGGCTTCTGCGATACATACAACAGCAGGACGACAAACGAGTTTACTTGGAGAGTTTGCAGGTAAAATTTAATAATATGTATAAGTTATATGTATGTATGTCAGTATATAAAATCCTTCATCCTAAATGACAGACGGATACGCGCTCAGCCTAAACCGCTTATTCATCATCATCATCATCAGCCCATCTCAGTCCACTGCTGGACATAGGCGTCTACAATTGCACGCCACCGCTTATAATATTATAGAGACCTTAAACTTGGACGGCGTGTTCTTTGAATGACGTAGGCATCCAATAATAAAGGATTTTCTGAAATTCTACCATTACGTGTATGAAAAAGTTTGTTTGATCTATTTAAAATTTAGTATCAACATTATTTAACAGCATTGATGGAAGACTTATTTAGTTTTTTTATTGAATTTTTGGTGGAAGTACGCCGATCCAACACCAAGTACCACTACTACACTAAAACGTCTCAACAGGGTGAAAAGCGTATAGCGTGAATAGTAGAAGGCCAAGGAATACAAATGCATGGTTTTTTCTTCATATTACAGGACAAAATAAACCAAATACGGGACAGTCGCGCCGCCCTGGACACGCTGCGGGCGGAGCACGCGGCGCGGCTCGCGGCGGCGGCGGAGGCGGCCGAGAGACAGAGACAGATGCAAATGGCGGCCAAGCTGCACGCCATGAGGAAAAAGAAACACGAGTACCTGCAGTATCAGAGGCAGCTGGCGTTGCAGAGAGTGCAGGTAATAAACGAAATTGAAATTTATTTACTTAAATATAAAGCACAAAGTTATGTCTAATTAAGGGATAGTAACGCTGCTCCATAGGATACAAAAGACAAATTTAAAGCAAAGTAAAAGAAAAACATCCATACAACAAAGTTAATCACTTAACAGCTAAACGTTAGAAATAAAAAGATACCTACTTAATAAATTAAATTAATGAAATGTGTACCCTACTAGTATAGTTTATACCAAAATAACTCTTTCTTTCAATAACCTGATGTACCTGTCTGTTATTCCTTGAAGCTAAAATCGCTGAACCACTTTAGATGAAATTTGATATGGAGATAGTTTGAGTTCTGAGGCCTAGCATAGGTTTTACAAGAGAAATCATTGTTGTCAAGAGCTAGCGTTGTTTCGGAAAAACTTGTCGAGAACTAGGTTCTATCTACAATTTGTTAAAACCTTTTTAATTTTCACGTAATTATACAATAATTTAATCAAGTTTGGTAAGTACTTAATGAAAATTTTATATTTCAGGAGCAAGAGAGAGAAATGCAGATGAGACAAGAACAACAGAAACACCAGTACATGATGTCGGCTGGCGGCGGGTACTACATGCCCGGCGTGTCCATGCACCAGTTCCAGCCGGGATACCCCAACCAGCCCGTGTACGCCAACCCACAGTTCCACCCGCAAATGATGCCGCAGACCACCGACGGCGCGGCCTCCCTCCCCGGACAACCACTCATGTCCCAAGCCAGCGTACCCATGCCCGTCAACCAAATGGGAACAATTTCCCAGTCCATGCCCCAACTAACCAACACCTTCGCTATGTCGACCTCAGGCATGGCCATCAGCCAAGCCCCAATGGGCACCCAATCCTCTATGAACCAAAACGTCCGCCCGAACCTTGGCCAACTTCCCCCGATGCAACAGCAAATGCTAATGCAGCAGATGCATCAGATGCGCATGTCGCAGCCCGGGGTCCATCAAATGATGAGCGTCAATGGTTTACCCGGAACCCCGCAACAAAATGGACAGAAGCAGAATTTGCCTAACCAACAGCCGCCTACTTCGATGATGGCCTCAATGTCTCTAGGACAGGGTATGGTGCAGCCCCAAATGAGCCAAGCTAACGCGATGATGGGCATGCAGATGCCCAATATGAGAATGCCGATGATGCCCGGTCAAAATGTTAACCAGCCGGCTGTCTCCGGGTATCAGCTAAATCAACCAAATACTCAGCAACCATCTCAGGTGCCCGGACAACCCATGTCGCTACCGGGACAGCAGATCATGCAGGGACAAAACCAAAACATGACCCCGGGTCAAATACCACCAAGTCAAAACGTACCGGGGCAGCAGATGTCGCAATCTCATAATCAACAATTACCGCAACAACCTCTACAACAAGGCCAGCCGATGCCAATGCAAGGACAGACAATGCAGCCGGGACAACAGATGAATATGCAAGGACAACCGATGCTCTCTCAAGGTCAAAACTTACCCCAGCAGGGTCAACATATGAATATGCAAGGTCAACAAATGTCGCTCGGCCAAATGCCGCCGGCGCAGCAGAACCAGCCGATGATGCACGGACAGGTGCCCCAGCAGATGCAAATGGGACAAGTGCAGCAACAAATGCCGCAACAGATGGGACAAGGTCAACCAATGACTCAAGGTCAGCAAAATTCCCCGCCACAGCAAATATCCCAAGGACAACAAATGCCTGGACAACAGATGCCACAGAGTCAAATGCCTCAAGGTCAGCCGATCCCGCAGAATAACCAAGGTCAACCGCTGAAGATGCCTCAACAGAATTTTAGTAATGGACCACCACAGCCGCCCCCAAATCAAGCTCAGACCCCTGTCAAATCAGAACATAACAACAATACAGCAGAACTGATTAGTTTCGACTGAGGCTATGTGTATATTAAGCATATTTATTTCAATGACTGGTAATACCTGTTTTACTGTACGTAATATTAACAATATGCAATAATAAAACACTTTCTAGAAGTCACGATAAGATAAACGTTTCTGAAATTATATTAATAGTATGTAAAGGTTGATGTTTTTGTAATAACTTAATGTAACGTTGCGAGCATAATAGCTTTTAATTTGCATACATTCGTTTGATTCCGTGTGAGCTTATAATGTCATCTATACATTGGCCTTTGGGTTCAGTAATGATATAAATCATTAAGTATTATGTTGAAACACATTTAATTTGCCGTAGTTATTTAGAATAAATGGCCTTATATGAGGTGTGTAAATGAGGAACATGTAAAATACTTGTCATTCGTAGTTTATTTTTAGATTATAATACAAAGATTATATAAATTCAAAATATTTTTATTTAATTTTTTTCATTGCTGAATAGATGTTGTTATGTTTATTTAAGTTAACATTGTATGATAGCAATAAAGTTGTAAAAATAATTTGTTTTTTTTATTTGAAAGCTTTGTTAGTCATAATGCCTGCTAGATGCGTACTAACACAGAGTAAATAATATTAGAAGTGAGAGCTCATTGGTGACCAACAATAACTAGTTAAAAATTGATAATATTATAACAAAAAACAAAGATTAAATCTGATGCTAGTTTCTGTGCGCAAACATAAGCTCATAGAGAATGCATAAGCTCCAGTATTAAGAAACAATAACAGTCTAGTACATACAATACATATTATGATGGGTGCGTTCCACTAAGCGCCCGCAACGCTCGTGACACCCTCTGTATCGTTCCACTTAACGCCCGTGGTCGTTGCGAGCGATGGCTCGACGTCATAGATGACGTCACTGTTCGCGACCACATCGCGTCCACTCCGCCCACAAAATATTGGTGGGTCAGAGTGGGCTTTCGTCGATCACGATGTGCGTTCCACCTATAAACATTCGCTTACAACGCCCGCGGTGTTTTCTCGTTAGTGGAACGGCAATTTCAGCGGTCGTGGTCGACGGCGTTGCGAGTGTTAAGTGGAACGTACCCGATATCTGCCTCAGAAGAATAGATTTGTAAATAATATAATTGGATTTTTTTCCCCCAATTTTTATTAATTTTCGAACGTTCCCACTGCAAGATTATTTTCAAAAACATGTAACTTATTTAACTAGGCAGTGTTCTTAATATCAATTTTTATTATTAAAACTTCGTTAATAAGGCGAATTCAAATTACCGATACGAATTACGGTTTTTAAAATGTGGTCGTGTCGGCCGGCTGACAATCTCGATACAATAATATTTTCCGTCCTCCGGCCAGAAAGCGCCAACTTTGTGGCCGCTGCGCTAAATGAAATTTCCGCTTTCTGGCTTCGTCGAACAGAAAAATAGTAAACTGACCTCGGCCAGTAAATAAAAAAGCCTCAGATCACATGTAATGTGATCTGAGACATTTTTATTTTATTGGCCTAGGTGCGTAATGTACTATATCTATGGCAAGTCTATGATTTAATGGCGGGAAAACCAGAAAACTATCTAAATGTCAAATAAATGTCAAGTAAACCGATTGCAATTTGTACTCTTTACGTCTTTATTTACGTGCCTAATACAAAATAAACAATGCAACAATTTGAATGCGTTATTCCTTTCTACTGGAATTAATATTATAATTTCGTTAAGTGCTCTCTAAAATTCTATGAACTAAAATGGATGACGAAAATCAAGACGGGCCGTTCACGGTTTGGCAAATGTTCAATGCGCCAACGATGGTGTTTTTCAATAACTTACAAAATGCTGAAGACGGTCTTGAGAGGCTTCTAACTTCGATCTTGAAACTGAAAGGGTAAGATAATATATTAACTTTGTTCAATAAATAAATTGATACAGTTTTAGTGCACCGGTTTCCTAATAGGTTTTACTGTTCCCTTGTTTACTTACCCAAATGTGCTTTTAAAGTTGGCCCTTCCAAAATAATTCATGAACTGGAACGTGACCTTAGCTACTTTAGATCTAGATTGAAAAAAAAGTGTGCATTGGCCTTTGTTTATAAATGTATTTAACTTTACAGAGTTTCAGAAGTGTTAGTCCCTCGTCCAGGTTCTTCAAAGTACCCTGATGTATATTACAGTGCCTTCAATACATGGTTGATAGGAAGATTCTTCTACATTTGGTCTGTCAAGGAGTTAAACAGGTATTTTACATAGACTTACTTAGTAATGAATTGAAAATAGGTTTAATAACCAATAATTCCAAATAGTGCTTATTTTTACTCTACTTGCCATAAAATAACTTTCTTTAAATTTTATATGTGTTATGCCCTGCAATTAACTATGTTATTCCTGTTTCAGAATTCACATTTTAAGCAAAGATGCACAAATAAAAATATTAAATATTTTATGTATGAATGATGCATCCTTTTATGATAAAATTCATACAGAGTATTTTTCTATTCTCACAAAGCTAATAAAATATTATAATGACAATGCAAATAATCAAGCAGGAGAGATATGTCTGAATAATTTTGCCCCAGAAAAAGTGGTCATACCAAATGTTCAGCTCACACTCGAGCCAATTTTTGTTAAAGTGAAAGATATGAATACATGTAAATCTATGATTGACATGACTCTTCAATTGTTATCAGAGAGCATACCAGCAAAATCTATATGCATTGACCTACGAAAAACTGAATATGAACAGTGCCTTACGAAAATACTATATATACTGGAAAACTTTAGCACAGACTTAAAACTAGTTTGCTTGAAGTTTTTTGTTGACCTACTAACAAATTATGAGCAAGTAGCTATTAAAACATTTCAGAACGTTTTTCCTAATGTTTTTAAAGATTTCCTACACTATCTCGATGCTATGGTTAAATGTATGAATGTATTTTATGAAAAATGTGAAGTTGATAAAATGTATGTGGAAAAATTCAGAACACTCCTTTTAAATGTACTTCAAATAGTTGAAAAAGAACTTGAGGGAGATGATTACAAAGACATTATCATTGAAATATGTACAGCTGTACTGAAAACTGAAGGAAATGACTTATATAACAAGGATTTAAAATTGTTCTGCCTCTCATTGTCCAGCAGGTTAGAATTACCTCAACATTTGATCAGTTTAAGTAAAAAGGATGCTTCTGAAATCGATATGCTATCAGATTTCTACTCCAAAAACATAATATCACACATAAAAGAGAATATTAAACATAATAAACCAATAAACTTATCTGAGAACTGGTATTACAATGAAGTTATATCTTTCACAAGTATAGCTAAATATGATAGTTTCCTTAGCGAAAAACCACTTATTGAGTTGAATTTACGAACTTGTTTATCAGCTTTGAAGATATTGACTAAAGTTCATATTTATTTGGAATCAGAAAACAAGAGAGATTCAAAAAGTACAGATTTGTTAAACAAGCAACAGATTAAAGGATTGTTCGCGATGTTACATGATTTGATTAGAAATTTTCATGCAGAATTTCTAGTTCACTTTGATTGCTTGCAACTAATAATGAATGTGGTTTTAAGTACTGTAGTTCTACATAAAGAGCTAACAATGGATGACACCAATGTTCTATTACAAACAATATGTATGCAACACTCTCCGATTTTCTCAGAATTTGATCTTAATTATGATGAGAAAGTATCTGCTTTACTCCTAAAACAGTTATTATCTGTGAAAGTGGCGCTGAAAGAAAGTAAAACACATGATGCTTGGGGAAAATTTATGGCAATTTTATTTAATAATTTGGTTAAAAATAAAACACAGAGAATGTATAAAGAGGTATGTTACTCTGAATATCATATTTTTTATACTTAAATATTATTACTTAATGTGAAAGTATGTTTGCATGTACATAATACGTGTCCAGTTCTAAAAAAATCCTTTCAATTTAGTTCCATGAAAATAATCGAAAAAAAAAAAGTACTAAATGTATTTTAATGTAACTACAATAATATAGCACATCAGAATAATATTATGTAGGCTATATTTTATAACGACAGTAAAGTAAGTCATCATGCGCAGCCGAAGTCGCGGGCAGTAGCTAGTCTTTGAGGATACAAATGGACTATTTATACATTTTATTATACATTAGCGTCCCGCCCAATCTTCACACGGGTGCTATAAACCTTCCTCTTGAATCACGCTATCTGTTAAAAAATCCGCATAAAAATCCGTTGCGTAGTTTTAAAGATTTAAGCTACTTTGTTTCATACTATGTAGTGACTTTGTGTTATTTTCTAGGTGATATCAATGAGTTCTTTGCTTCTCATCAACAAAGTGTTATCAGCAAGTAAACTTATCGGAGACATACTAATGCCGGCATTTCTGACGAAAGACAATGAAATACAGCAAAGTATATGTGAGGAACTACCAGCTGTCGCCTGTATTGCTTTAGGCACTTATAACGTTGTCATAGACGTTGAAAAATCAAAACATTCAATATTTAATAATAACCATATACACATATGTATCGAATGTACGAAATGTCATAAGTCTTTTGATGATTTAAACTGTAATGAACCAAGCTTAGTGGTTCAGTTGGGATGTTGTAATGCGACAGAGAACCAAGTAACAGTGATGGGTCTGAGAAATTTGTTTGGGAAATTTTTAAATGCAAGAATTTATGCTGATATTGGTTTGAGTTATTGGGAACTGGTTAAAAGGCTCTGTCTTCATTTTTATGTGTTTAAATATGGTATGGCCACTGATGGTATAAATGAAGAAGATTGTAAGCATGTTCTAGATGCACTTAGGCCTTTTATTGGGAATGTTTCGGTAAGTAAACAATTTTGCTGTAAGAATTATAACAGACTAGCTTCTGCCCGCGACTTCGTCCGCGTGGAACTCCTCCTTTTTTGCAGTCGGTTAAAAAGTAGCCTATGTCCTTTCTCAGGCTTCAGACTTTCTTTGTACCAAATTTCATTAAAATTGGTCCAGTAGTTTTAGCGTGAAAGCGTAACAGACAGACAGACAGAGTTACTTTCGAATTTATAATATTAGTAGGGATTTAACTCTTTTTATTTTATTCGCTGACGTTACTAACGCGCTAACTAACTAACGCTAAAGTGATTTTTTTACCGTTACACTATCGTCAGCTAAATTGTGCTACGAATATGGGAACTGTAAAGTTTTCATAAAGTCAACATAAAAATAACAACAAAGTCATCAATTAGTTATGACTTACTCATGCTAGGGATATCGAAACTGTAAAGTTTTCCAAACGTCAGGAAGTAAAATAAAATAGAACAGTTGTTTCATTCCTAACAGAAGGTAATGAGGGCCACCGCGTGTCAGAAATCCGCTAGATGCGCTAGTGTAGAATGAGGTCTAGCTGTCATGTTCCACCAATGAGAGGCAAGCTACTGGCCTGTGATTGATGGAACATGACAGCTAGACCTCATTCTACACTAGCGCATCTAGCGGATTTCTGACACGCGGTGGCCCTCATTAATACATGCATCAGCATTTAATTTCTTCTCATTTCAGGATGCGTCAGATGAAGACAACGATGCTGCGTACGACCTCTGTATAAAACTACTCGTGAAATCAACACGATCGAGCTTAGAAGACAACGATTATAATAGACAAACTCAAACTTTGAATAATATAAAAAAATTCGGCGTCTATGGTACAACAAAAGTAGTGTTGCCAGCAACGAAATTGTTAGTGTATTTTATAATGTACCCACACAACACTCTGGCACCTAAAGCTGTGTTATATTTAAGAGACATATGCGAACATCACGGGTACACCCCAAATCAGGTATACCATAGATATAAAAAAGACTATTGCAAACTTTTTGTGGAATGCAGTCTTTATAGTGGCAAGGACTTTGCAGTGTCCCTTCTGAAAGTCGTTAGGGCTTTTGGCTTTGTTGGGTACAGAGATTTCATATCCAAAGACGTACACCATTTCCTACCATACCTCATGCCTTATTCGGTAACAGTGAAAGAAGTGCCAATAATGATAGAAGAAATAGCATCTCTCGTACAATGCTCAGTCTCAGATTTCTTAATAGAGAGATTCCCACATGTCTACGTGCATATATATTTGAATGAAACCAGAGACGTAGTACAGAAATGCAATACAATGATAGAGAAATTGACTAAAACTTCCACTTTGAATCTTATAAAAAGGCACTTTAGGGTGATTCTGACGGAGTTTTTGCTGCAGTATTGTTGCAGTCCTGAGAAAGTTTTGAACGCGTGCAGGTATTTGGCTTGTCATGATCCAGACGTGGCAACTCCTACAGGCAGTATGAGTATGTCTACAGCAGAATTAGCGGACTTTTTGAACCCTAAATTCCTAGGTGTCCTAGCTTACTTCGATCATAAGCTGGTGAACGCTAAAGTGGCGTTGTCAGTGAAAAGGAAGGCTTTGAAAAGTTTTCCAGATATAATACAATTGATGGGGGTTAAATATTTGACTCCGTTGAGGTTTAAAGTGTTGGCAACATTGAGATCTGCTCTTCCTTTAGCTGTGGAGTTTCCGAAGATTTTAGCTGAAGCTTGGGGTGCCTTTATACATAATATCGATAGTATATCTTTAGGTCCGCTTCTGACGAACCTTGCAGTGTCCCTGTTACAGCAATTTGACCACGCGCCGCAGGAAATCAACAAAATATTCCACTACCTTGTTATAAGCAATGAGAATTTACTTAGCGCTCATATATCGGATTTATTTTTCATTGAAGACACGAGAATATCTGAGAAAATTAAAATGGTTGTAAGAAGACATGTGAAACGGACACAGCCTGAAGGTTTTCTTGATAAAGTGACGTGGTATATACAGTATTTAGATCAGGATATACCCCGTATAAAGGCTTATGCGTTTAACGATCTGGATAAACTGTTGAGGAGGAACAGGGCCGAAATACATAAAGCTGTTTTTGGTGGGAAGAATATTGAGCCAGCCATTGTTGAGTTGATTGATTCTCTGTTACTTGGTAAGTGTTATGCTATATCCTAACTAATATTATAAATGCGAAAGTAACTCTGTCTGTCTGTCTGTCTGTCTGTCTGTCTGTCTGTCTGTTACGCTTTCACGCTAAAACTACTGGACCAATTTAAATGAAATTTGGTACAAAGAAAGTCTGGAGCCTGAGAAAGAACATAGGCTACTTTTTAACCGACTGCAAAAAAGGAGGAGTTCCACGCAGACGAAGTCGCGGGCAGAAGCTAGTATTATATATATAAAGATAAGCTGACTGAATAAGTGACTTATCAACGCAGGGTCTAAACTATAAGGGCTACAAACTTGAAATCTTGCACAGGCATTCTTTTTATCGCGAATTTTCAAAAATCTTTTCTTAGAGCTCCCCTAAGAAAAGATTTTTGAAAATTCGCACCCTAAGTATCCCCCCATATCCTTTGATAGTCTCGTATTATATTAATTAATTAATTAAATTTGTTTGTGTAAGCGTTGAACTATATCTTTCTTTCTAAAACAAAATACCAATAAATTTTCAACCTTATTGTATAGTAAAAATAATCAAACAAACTCATCACCTCAGTCTACTACGAATATGGCAACTGTACTGTTTTCAAACGATAGACGAATATACGCGAGTTAAATCCGTTATAGTTGTTTCACACAATGTGTAATGTTTATGCCAACGTATAAAAATTGCGAAAACTTCAGAATTTATTAATAATATTTATTAACTTTTTTAATATCATAAATTTCGACTCTCCTGCTTTCATAATAAAGTTCAAATTCGTACAGGTTGCAAAGACTCGGACCCGCAAGTGAGTGCGGCGAGCGGGGCTTGTTTGGGACAACTCGGGGCCATAGAGGCGGGTCATCTCCCAAGGCAGTACGTACAGACAGACAGATCGCCATTTGCGTTTTCTATTGGCGATAATTGCTTCGCTGCCACGGCGCTCGTGGAACTTACTAGAGCTTTTCAATATGAAAAAGATACTTTGGTAAGTATTATTATGCTTATTATTAACGCTAAAGTTAGACGTTAGACTATCGTCTGCTCACTCGTGCTACGAATATGGGAACTGTAAAGTTTTCGAAACTACAGCAAATAAAGTGAAATATGCGAGTTTAACAGGTTATATGTAGTTGTTTCATTCCAATATGTAATAACCGCGAAGGCATCAGATAGTAATATGCATTATTTTAGGGTTCTGTACCTAACAACACGGGACCTGAGAATCCGTCACTATGCTATATCTCGTAAATCGTGATAGAAAGTTTTTATATATGGTACGGAACCCTTCTTGCGCGAGGCCGACTCGCTCTTGGCCGGTTTTTTTTATGAAGTTAACGTTTCAAATTATAAAGTTAGTAACGGACATACATTTTGGTAATATTTTTTTCTGTCCTCCGGCCGGAAAGCGCCGACTTTGTGGCCGCTGCGCTAAATGAAATTTCCGCTTTCTGGCTTCGTCGAACAGAAAAATAGTATACTGACCTCGGCCAGTAAAATAAAAAGCCTCAGATCACATTTTTGTCAACCTCGGCTTCGCCTCGGACGACAATTACATGTGATCTGAGACATTTTTTTATTTTACTGGCCTTGGTGCGTAATGTACTATTTATAGCTACCTATTTTATTTTACAGAATATGGACAGTTACGCCCTTACTATTCAGGAGATATTGAAAATCTACGATATATCGCCCACTGGCAGTAAGAAAGACGTATGGGACAGTTTTCCGGAGCATATGCATCAAATTATGCACCCACTTCTCAGTTCAAGGTTTGTACAAAAGTGAACCATACATAGTTGAATTAAGGTTGATTATTGTTTGTAACTATGTTTTTCTTTTTTTTAGATATACTTTGGCATACCCATCTCAGCCAAAGAAAGCGCATCCCCTGTTTGGTTCTTCATATGCTACTACGTTTTTGGAATGGGCTCACAAGTAAGTACATATTATTATAACAGTATTGTATTTAGAGTAAAAATGCAAAATTAAGTAAATTTCATAATTTTATTTGTTTTCGCGGTTATTATTAATTGAAATAAAACAGCTATAATGGAATTAACTCGCGTATTTTATTTAATTTGCTGACGTTTTGAAAACTTTCCTGTTCCCACATTCTCACACCGCTCATTCGGCTACGAATATCGGAAAAGTAAAGTTTTCGAAACTTCAAAAAATAAAATAAAATACGCGAGTCTAATTAGTTATAATGGTGTTATTAAGTAAAAGGTCCTATTTACTTAAAAAAAGATTTTCAATTTATGGTCCTCATTAAGAATTAACAATTAACTTAATTGAGAAAAAAATACTACTAAGTTACGACAACGTTAGAAGCGCAAAATGTAATAAACAAATTTATAATTATTTGCGTTATTCGCTTTAATTTTCGTTTCATAAAATTATTATACAGGAGTTAAATCCGTTATAGTTGTTTCATTCCAATGTGTAATAAGCATTTTAACTAAAAACTTAAAATTAATAAAATTTTACTTGTCAGTTTTGTGACGAAATTTACCCATACTTTTATACGGAAAATTTTCGTCACAAAAGTGACAATTGAACTTTAGCCCGTAATTAAACACACGCGTTTTAGTGAAAATGCCCATAACTGCGAAAGCGTCAGAAATTATTATCATTACCTTTTTTTTAGTTGGGCAGGTCAATTAATACCTCTCATAGAGTCTGAAAGCATTCGCGAACTTTTACGCGCCGTCCACCCGAGCATGAGGCGTGACGTCAGAACGCTGTTCCTCTTCCTGCCATACGTTCTACTGCACGCGGTGATGTCCAAAACTAACCCACAATACATATTAGAGGAGATGCTAGCTGTGATCGGTGAGTTTAATGTGATACTAGCTTTTGCCTGTGACTTTGTTCGCGTGGATCGGTTACTGCTCCGTTTCTATTGGTTTTAGCGTGATGATAATCTATCTATCTATATATATAAAAATGAAACCCGTTTTCCGTTGTGACGACATCACGCGTGAACGGCTGGACCGATTTCACTAATTCTTTTTTTGTTGTATTTGTTATTATTAGGAGAAAGTTCTTATTTAAGAAAAAAAAAAACTTAATTATAGGGCGGTACGAAGTTCGCCGGGTCATAATATATAGATTTTTTTTAAATTGCACCAGTTGTTCCTGATATTACCACGTTCAAACATACAAACAAACTGTTCAGCTTTATCTATACTAATATTATAAAGAGGAAAGGTTTGTTTGTTTGAATTGAATAGGCTCCAAAACGCATGGTCCGATTTGAAAAATTCTTTCACTGTTGAAAGCTACACTATTCCTGAGTGACATAGGCTATAAAATAAAGGGATACGGGCGAAGCCGGGGTGGTCCGTTAGTAATATATTATGTATTTTTTCAAATTGGACCAGTTGTTTCTGAGATTAGCGCGTTCAAACAAACAAACTGTTCATCTTTATATATTAGTAAAGATGTTAACGGCTTTATGTTTATGACCGTTATAAATTTTTCAGGATTGGAGAATTTAAGTCACGATAATCGATTGTCGGAACAAAACAAGTACAAAATTATACGTGACATTCGGTTGACACCGAACATCAACTCTGTACAAGTAGAAGAAGGCAACCAGGTAAACAAAAAAATAAATAAATCTATATAATATATGTGAAATGAATATATTTTTTTGCCTCTTTAAACTTGAGACGGCTGGGCGTATTTCGCCAAATTTGGGTTTGTAATATCTGTCCAAGGAAAGTTTATATGTTGAAGAAATTTAGATAAATTTAAAAAAAAAAATCTCATATTTGTGATTTTTTGATTTTATATTGAATTATCGGAATTGAAGTATTTTTTGTTGTTTCAGAGCAAATGCAGTAAAACAATTTATACACTGCTAGATTTTTTGAATAGATGGCTTTTAGAATGGTGTAACTCGAAACAACGACCACTGGAAAATGAAAACTATAAGTAAGTTTCAGGTGTAGCCCTTTCTTACCCCCTTAACACGCCCATTCCTGATTTTCACCTCCTATTTTCACCTTTTTAGATGTGAATACCTATGCTAAAAATTTTGAATTGCGTTTTTTGTAGAAAAGAATAGTTACTAATCAGTAGTAAGTTAGTTATAATTTCAAAAAACTACAAACAATTATCTAGTCCCAAATTAAGCAAACCTGCTATGGGTACTATACAATGGATAAACATACATGACTACATATAAGACATCCAAGACTTAGGCACAGATGCTTGTATTATTCATCATATTCACATCTGACCATAGCAGGATTCGAACCCGCAACCTCTCTTTCGTAGTCAGTACTCTAACCAGTCTATAAATTGACTTTTTTTCAGAGCAATATCCTCATTCATGAACAAATTCGACAAGCTGCTTATAGCCAAAGGTAATTTCGCTTGCGGTGAACTGGAGCGAGCACTGCAGTACTTAGAACTGTATATGAGCGAGAACAAAGACCGTATGCAGGAGCAGCTGAGCTTGTTGGCGGAAATATATGCGCTGTTGGACGAACCGGACTCTGTAGCTGGTGAGGGATTTTGTTATACTAGTGACCCGCCCCGGATTTGCACGGATTTTTTTTTCCAAAATATTATATAGCCTATGTTACTCAGGGTGAATGTAGCTTTCAATGGTGAAAGAATTTTGCAAATTGGCACTGTATTTTTTGATCTTATTCATTACAAACACACACTCAAAAATACAATTCCTCTTTATAGTAGTGTAGACTAGCGATCCGCCCCGGCTTCGCACGGGTACATGTTAATTTAATGACGCTTCCAAAGTTGGGAGTGGGAGCTTGTGACGTCACGGCACGGTATAAATTGTTGTATGGTATATCGTGACGTCACGAGCCATACCTCCGAACTTTGGCATTGTTTATTTGTTTGAGAAAAGAATAAATACGTGTCAAATTATTTTTAGCTAGCTGTCCGCCCCGGCTTTGCACGGATCATCTTTTTTTATAGCCTATGTCACTCGGGAATAGTGTAGCTTCCCAACAGTGAAAGAATTTTTGCAATCCGTCCAGCCGTTCTGGAGCCTATTCAATCCGAACAAACAAACCTTTCCTTTTTATAATATTAGTATAGATAATCTAACTGATGGACTAAACAGAATATCGTTTTATTTACCCATTCGTCATTCCTGTTCTATTTTTATATTGCAGGTATTCTGTCTATAAAGAGGTCGGAACCGTCTCCAAAGGAGCTCATACTTACGCAAGTGGTAACGGGTCGGCTACAAGACGCGGCGTTGTGTTACGAGAGACTGGCACAGGAGGGACAGTTGGACAGACATAGTTTGAGGGTAACTATGCAAATCATGATCACTATTATCGTATTAATATTAGACAAAAATATACACAAAAATAGAAAAAAATCGAGACCCCTAGTGGGATTTGAATCCACGCTTATGCCTCTACGCGCAGCACCGTGCTAACCACTACAACTATAGGGACCACTAATGAGTCGTCGAAAATTCTCCACTACTTCAATTCGGTCTTAGTACTTCCTTGTTTATAAGCGAATTTATCGCTGAAATTATTTTACATTACGCAAAATATCTTATTTTCGAAATTACAAAATATTATACCACCGTTAGGGTTTTTTTTTATAAACTAATAAGGATAAGAAACTTGAAATTTTGCACAGGAGTTTAGTATATAACGTAGGGAAGCACTAAGAAAGCATTTTTCAAAATACACTCCTTAGGGGATACAACGGGGGTGTTTATAGTCCGCAGATGAAATCACGGGCAGAAGCTATCTTCTAATTTTATTCCTACACATAATGGTTATTTTCAGGGCATGATAGATTGCTACCTAGGTCTTGACCAGCCGTTCACGGCGTACCGTCTCCTCAGCGAACACGAGTACGCAGAGAGTATGGAACTAGCCGCCGAACCTCTGTGGAGGCTGGGGAGATTCGACCAGCTCGATGAACTGATGAAGAAACCCGTGGTAAGACTGTGAATAGATTAGATTAGATTTATTTATTTCTCAAAATTCATACAGTATAATTACACTATTATACTAGTCAAATTATATGCACTCATATTGAGATCATCAGAAATATGGTTTTTAACCCATTTTCAACCCGGTGTGATGTATATTATGTTGAATCACGTTCTCAACCCGCAGTGACATGAATTGAATCACATTTCAAACCCATTATTATGTGAGTTAAATATATTTTCAACCTCTTATAGGATGAATTAAATACATTGAATAATAATTTCTGATGCCTTCGCGGTTATTACACATTATTATACATTGAATAACATTTTCAACCCGTAATGAGATGTATAATAATGTTATAGCACATTTTAAACTCCTAATAAGATGTGTAATGATGTTGAATCACATTTTCAACCCGTAATTAAATGAATTGAGTCAAATTTTCAACCCCTTTAAAGATGAAGTAAATACGTTATATCATCTTTTTAACCCCTTTTTAAGTGTATAGCAATGTGATATTTATATGAACTTCATTTATATTACTTATTGGAATTTAAATAATTTATTTTGATTTTTTTTTATAGCCGAGTTCAAGAGAAAACTGGGGTATTTTAATGGGTAGGATTCTATTATCATACCGTAAGGAAGATCACGAGTGTTTTATCACCTCGTGTAAGCACGCTACTAGTAAATTATTAGCTAATATGGACGGAGAAACTACAGGCGAGTCCGCTCTAAGAAGCGGGTACCAGAGCGTACTGGGACTGCATATTGTAAAGGAGGCTGGCCACACTGAGGAGTTATTGCAAAGGTATTTCGATTTTATTTATTCTAAGGTAGAATAAACTATGTTTAATAGTTTTCATCAAACAAACAATTTATATCTATACTAATATAATAAAGAGGAAAGGTTTGTTTGTTTGTTTGGATTGAATAGGCTCCGATACGACTGGACCGATTTGAAAAATCCTTCACTGTTGGGAAGCTACACTATTCTCGAGTGACATAGGCTATAATATATTTCGAAAAAAAATAGGGATTCGTGCGAAGCCGGGGCGAACTGCTAGTATTATATATAAAAGGAAAAGCTGACTTAATGGCCGATATATCAATGTAGGGTCTCAACTATAGGGGTTAGAAACTTGAAATGTTGTTTTCTTTTTAACTTAAGGGAGCACTAAGAAAACACTTTTGAAAATTCTGGTTGCGGGCTCTGCTTATCGTGCGCAGGCGAAGTGCAGAAGCTAGTTCAATATACAAGAGTTCAATCAATTATCATTTTTATCTTTGTTTGTCCGTTGTCTAGTACCCATAGTCCAAGCTTCGCTTGGTTAGGGAATAGACCTATTAGTGTGAAATATCCAAAGATATCAAAGATTTTTGCTCATTTCAGATTAAAAACCCTAAATGATGGTGACTCACAGGGAGTAGAGATATTAAACAAGTTGTTGGACGAGTGGCGCCGCAGGCTGTCACTAGTGCAATCGGACGTGCGCACCGTCGAGCCCTTGCTAAGGATAAGAAGGGTTTTATTACAGCAAACTCAGGTACAAATATAAAAGTAATATAGTAATTAATTTTCATACTGGTATCCCTACTAATATTATAAATGCGAAAGTAACTCTGTCTGTCTGTCTGTCTGTTACGCTTTCACGCTAAAACTACCGGACCGATTTAAATGAAATTTGGTACAAAGAAAGTCTGAAGCCTAAGAAAGGACATAGGCTACTTTTTAACCGACTGCAAAAAAGGAGGAGTTCCTCGCGGACGAAGTCGCGGGCAGAAGCTAGTTTTTTTATATTCGCACAAAGATAATAGTAGGAAAAAAATTAAGGCCCCCAGTGGGACTTGAATCCACACTTATGCTCCAATTTACACTATGAGCGTTCAGTTTAGGTCGATGAAATTTGCTACTACTTTTTATTTTGGTCTTTGTATTTTTTGTTCACAAAATATTCACCACCTAAGAGGGTAAAACTGGGGTGTTTATCGTGCGCAGACGAATTCCCAGTATATAAATATATTTATTATATTCACGAGTTTTTGATTTTGAAATACGGTCAATGAACTATGTTATTTTTGATTTTTGATGTTTCTTTATGATGTTATTGCTTTTTTTATTTTAGGAATTACTCGCACCGACTCATCCTATCACTGCTAATACGTTAAAAACTTGTATTGGTGATCTTTGGCTGCAAAGCGCGAAACACGCTAGGAAAGCGGGAATTTTCCAACAGGTAAAGCATTATAATTTCTGATGCCTTCGCGGTTATTACACATTACAATGAAACAACTATAGACAGATTTAACTCGCGTATTTTATTTTATTGGCTGACTTTTCGGATCCTTTACATATTCTATAATCTATCACTGTCTACTGTAGTACTGTACCGAGTTGACAATAGTCTAACAGTCAAGGTCGTGCACTCCATATAGGCACAATGGTATAAATGTATGGAGTGCCTACCCTGGCGTAGTACACGCGCGACCCTCACTGCACGCACCTGTTAACAGTTAGAGACAGTCACCTTCTGGTGGACCTGAGGAGCTTAGCCATATTATTATTCTGATTATAATGAAAATTATATTTTTTCTAAACAAACCTTATCCTAACAAAACACAAACCTTATCCTAACGAAACAAGAATTCTTTATCAAAGAAGTTATTTATGCTTGTACATACAAATAAACGTCAATAAATAAAATACGCGAGTTACGTCTTTTTGAAATAGGGACCCGAAGCGAAACCGGAGCCGGGAACCCCAGTTATGTTTAATTTTGAGCATTTGTATGTTTGTCTGTCAGTCATACATGTACATCCTGAACGCTGAGGAGTATCGTCCCGAGGCGCTGTTCATAGAGAAGGCGAGGATGTACTGGGCGCGCGCGCAGCACGAGCACGCCTTCACGACGCTGCGCCGCGGGCTCGACGACGCCTACCCGCTGCTCAACCAACTGAACAATGAGCAGAGGTGTCTTTTTTACTTTGTGTATTTTTTTTCTTTTTTTCTCCTGTAATTTTATTTTATATTTGACTCCTGGAAACCTTTACATTTCCAGTAAATTTAATTTAGTCTTTTGACATCTGGAGACCTTATACATCTCCAGTACCTATTGTTATTTTTATTTTTTTTTTATTTTCTCCTATATTTTTTTTAAAATGTAATTAGATTAAGTACATGTATACATATTGTAATTTGTACATAATTTATTCTTAAGTGAAATTGTAATATTATTGTATTGAAAAAATTATACCTCATTGAGTTTATTCTCGATTCTTCTCAAGAGGTTTTTTTTTTGCTGAATCGAAAAAGAATATTAATTTTAACGTTGACATTCACAAGTGCCTGTAAGAGCCTAGCCTGAATAAATGATTATTTGAGTTTGAGTTTATAAACCCCTACGCATATGCCCACACTCGCATTGGCTGTCACGAGCCGTGTGCCAGTGGCAGTACGTCCATCACGCGTGAGAGCAAATGCGGAGTTTGCTACTGCGCCATAGGTTTCAAATTCTGTCACTCTCACAAGGCTCGTGTTAGCCAATGCGAGTGTGGGCATATGCGGCGGGGCTAATATAGATATTGTACAAAGTACTTGTCAAGAATACTAAAATGTTTAATTACGGAGTTCATAAGGCCACCTTCTAGCTCCATCACCATCAGATCAGCTCTATGTTACAATAATATTGCATTGTCATCCGATTTATACATGCATGTAAAACAGCTCAATCCGAAACCGGGCAGTGGGTCAAATTTAACTTGCAAGATTTGATTACGGACAGACTATGTGACAGGTGAAACTAAATAAAAGCACGTAAAAATAGCTTAAAATGTACGTTAGGGTGTATAAATACTTATATCAAAATCAAACATGTTTAAACCTGGCTGCAAAGTGTGCCTGGCTGGCACTTGGCAGCACTGCCAAGTGCCCAATCGCAGACATGATGGGGAATTAAAAAAAAAGTATTTAGCATAATCACTACATAGTATAAAACAAAGTCGCTTTTTCTGTCCCTATATCCCTATGTACGCTTAAATCTTTAAAACTACGCAACGGATTTTGATGCGAATAGATAGTGATTCAAGAGGAAGGTTTATAGCACCCGTGTAAAGCCGGGGCGGGTCGCTAGTTAGACATATAAAAGACTCGGTCGCGCATATAGTTCTTTAATCGCCAAAACATTCTAAAAACATAGTTCTCTTTCCAGGAAAATTTGTGCCAAAGCAAAATTGCTAATAGCGAAATATAACGACGAGACCACGAATGTGGACGTAGATGTGAATATAGGGTACTACAAAGAAGCCGTGGATGTCTTCAAGCAGTGGGAAAAAAGTTTGGTAAGTGCATCTAATTTAACCGATTTAAAAACGAGGAGGTTAATGTGTTAACCACAAATATAAGGCCTCGAATAGTATATTCCGAGAGCTGGCACCAATTTTTGGGTTGGTATTTGAGGCAAGCTAAAAACTTGTCATTTGCTCTCGAGTTCCGTGTTTGGGTATAATAATAACACGGAAGATCTAGCTGGTAAAGAAAATACCCCTATTTTATCGCTAAAATAAAAAAAAAACTCAAATATATCTGTTTAAATTTAATATTATATATGTTGTTTAATATTCAAATAACGCAAAAAATAAGCCACACGATTTAGTCGGGCTTGAACACTTTTTCAAGGAAGGATTATCTGAAGAGATCGCTTAAAATAATCGCATCGCCTATACTGTCCTTGTTTTATATGTGTTTGTATTTTTGATAAAAGTGTTTATATACAGATTTGAATCTTTTTATAGGTTTGTCTAGGAGCATATTATGAGAAAGTCAGTTGCGGCGACAACGCTGGCAGTAGTAATTTTATCTGGTCGCGGCGTCTGTACGCTCTCAACAGCTACGGCAAGGCGCTGCAGTATGGACACAAATATTTATACCAGAGCATGCCGAGAATGTTGTCTATATGGTGAGAATAATATCATATTAGCTGTCCGCCCCGGCTTCGCACGGATAATCTTTTTTTAGCCTATGTCACTCGGAAATAGTGTAACTTCCCAAAATTGAAAGATAAATCATTGATCTATACTAATATAATAAAGAGGAAAAGTTTGTTTGTTTGGATTGAATAGGCTCCTAAACGACTTGGAAAGCTACACTATTCCCGAGTGACATAGGTTATAAAAAGGGATCCGTGCGAAGCCGGGGCGGACAGCTAGTAATTGTATAAATTTAGAAAAAAAACTTTAGCGTTAGACTATCGTCAGTGTGCTACAATTAAAACTGTAAAGTTTTCGAAACGTCAGCCAATAAAATAAAATACGCGAGTAAAATATTTTCTGATGATTTATATATTACACACTAGAATCTGCCCACGACTTCGTCTGTGCATGTTGAGTACTTTACACAATAAAATATAGCCTGTATGTTATTCTGTAAACTATATTATTCTTAAATTTCATCAAAGTACATTTAAAAGATTTGCGTGAAAGAGGAACAAGCATACGTCCATTAATAAATCCATAATTCAATTTATTAATAGACTAGCGATCCGCCCCGGCTTTACACGGGTGCTATAAACCTTCCTCTTAAATCACTCTATCTATTAAAAATAACCGCATAAAAGTCCGTTGCTTAGTTTTAAAGATTTAAGCGTACAAAGGGATATAGGGACAGAAAAAGCGACTTTGTTTTATACTATGTAGTGATGACCAAAAATTAATATATATTTGATTTTTTTCCCAGGCTCGATGTAGAAGTGACGTCATCAGACACAAGCATCCACTCTGTGTTGGCTCAAATGACGGAAGTCATCAAAACTTATTCAGAGAGATTGCCTTTATATCTCTACCTGACTGCATTTTCGCAAATTGTTTCCAGAATTTGCCACCCTGTGAAAGAGGTATGTAACTTTTAATTCGTTTATCTTATAAGTATATGCAAAGAAAATATTATTAATTTCGAAAATAAAAATGAATTGAGAGCTTTCTATAAGTTACTCTGTTTCTTCTTATTATAGACAAAGAGCTTTTTTTCAAAATTTTATATACCCTATGTCATTTTTTCAAATCGGTCCAGACACAAACAAATCTTTCCTTTATCACTGTTAGAAAGCTACACAATTCCCGAGTGACATAGGCTATAAAAATGGGATCCGAGCGAAGCCGGGGCGGGCCGTTAGTCTATACTAATATTATGAAAAGGAAAGGTTTGTTTGTTTGGACTGAATACGCTCCAAAACGACTGGTCCGAATTAAAAAAAATATTTCACTGTTGGGAAGCTACACTATTCCAGAGTGACATAGGTCATAAACAAAAGGCATCCGTGCGAAGCCTAGGACAGCTAGTATATTATAATTACATTACAGGTATACCTACAATTGAAAGCGATAATAGTGAAATTAATATTGGCGTACCCCCAACACACGCTGTGGATGATGATGAGCGTGATAAAGTCAGGGTACCCGCAGCGTATAAAGAGATGTAACGATGTCTTCGCAGACCCGAGACTGAAAGAACCGCACATGCTGAAGTTAGTCTGCGATTTTACGCAACTAGCTGAGAAATTGATTGAGCTGTGTAATAAGCCCATTGTCGGTAGTGGATCGGTGAGTGTACAATTCACATTATAATGACGGACTGTTTGACGGCCTGTTGGTCTAGTGGTCAGAGGCCCTGACTACGAAACCGGAGGTTGCGGGTTCGAATCCCGCTAGGGGCGGATGTCAATGTGATGAGCACTGGCATCTGTACCTGAGTCTTGGTTGTCTTATATGTATTTATGTATATTTATCCGTTGTCTAGTACCCATAACACAAGCTTTGCTTAAAATGGGTCTAGATAATTGGTGTGAATTGTCCAAAAGATATGATATCTGTACCAAAAAATCGAGACCCCAATGGAATTTGAACCCGAATTTGTCGCTACAGCGCCATCTGTATGTGTGTGCATTGTTGTTTCTAAACCTCGACGCAAACAGGACCGAGTGTGGTATGTTTGACGTGTCTCTGTGTGTCTCTGTGTTTGTGTGTTTGTGAAGTTGGTCTGCGATTTCACGCAACTAGCTGAGAAATTGATTGAGCTGTGTAATGAGCCCATAGTTGGTAGTGGATCGGTGAGTTTGTATTGTTTTTTCTAGCCTCCGAAAACACGACCGGTTGGTAAATGGTAATTTAAGTTTCACGTTTCTCTCTCTCTCTATGTGAGCGTGACTACGTGCGTGTGTAAGTGCGAGTAGGGGAGCACTAAAAATTGAAATTAGTTATTATTTTTATTATAGATTCACCCCCTAAGGGGTTAAAACACGGGCGCTTATCGTGTGCAGACAAAGTCGCGAACTGATGTTTAATATCGCATACCTAGATCTAAGGGATCCAACACAAAAACCTGTAGTTTTAGTTAATTATGCACAACTTCGAATTCCTTACAGTAAAACCAATTAACCAGATTTAGGATAACTCTTCTAATCTCATATAGAAAGCATAAATCTATATAGAAAACTCCTCCAGTGCCCAAGGACATATTAATCAGTATTTCGCCTTTCCTGAAAATTAACTTATTTGAAGCTCCGTTCAAATTTAAATGTGCGATATGTATTCATTTTAGGATTCCGTACCTCAAAAGGAAAAAACGGAACCCTTATCTCACTTCGTTGTCCGTCTATCTGTCAAACCCCTTTTTTTATTTGCAGACTACAACAGTATCCAGTTTAGTTCGAACGCTACCTCGTCTACTAGCTAGTGACAATTTCAGTCAAATTATGATGCCATTTCAAGAGTTCTGTAAAATAGTGCTGCCCTCAAAGGCGGCGAGACAAGAGCGCATAGATTTCAATATTCCCGCGGCGCCGCCCGTGTATCTATCCGGTATCGAAGAGCAGATAACCATATTGCCGTCCTTGCAGAAACCTAGGAAAGTTACGTTAAAAGGTAAGTCTGTAATGTATGAAAATCTCGCGATAGGAAATGATTAAGATATAAAAATAATAAGGTGGTGAACAGGGGATGATCTCATCACTACATAGTATAAAACAAGTCGCTGTCATTATCTGTCCATCCCTATGTATGCTTATATCTTAAAAACTTCGCAACGGATTTTGAAGCGGTTTTTTAATAGATAGAGTGATTCAAGAGGAAGGTTTACAAGCACCCGTGTCAAATCAGGGCGGGTCGCTAGTATTGTATAAGTCGATTCATTATTTTCGTTATAAGTACTTATTTATTATTTTATAGGTTCAGACGGTAAATCCTACATTATAATGCTGAAACCGAGAGACGATCTGCGTAAAGACTATCGACTGATGGAATTCAATGGGGTCGTGAATCGGTTTTTACAGGTACATGCAATTAATAAAACAATTTTTGATAATGATATTTGTAACAAGACAAGAGTAGAAAAGTCGAGACTCCTATGGGTGTCCCAGTTGGAGTAGACGCAATGAGGGCCACCGCGTGTCAGAAATGCGCTAGTGTAGAATGAGGTCCAGTAGCTTGCCTCTCATTGGTGGAACATGACAGCTAGACCTCATTCTACACTAGCGCATCTAGCGGATTTCTGATACGCGGTGGCCCTCATTCGCTACCACTATATTGTCTTGGTACCTTCTTGATAAGCGAAATTGTCGCTTCAGCGCCATCTGTTGTGTTTTGCAGCACTTAGCATACAGGATTGTATAACTTTACTAATAATCGATTTTTGCTACAAAATGTTTAAAAAAAAAATTGTTTTTATTTTATTTAACATATCGAGAAAATTACATAAAAATAATTTATAAAACACCTCTTAACCCACGCAGCATTTGTGTGAGGATTTTTCGACTCAATCTCTAATCTCTTTCTACATTTAATAAAATAGAGATCATTAAAAATACACTTTACTCAGTTTATACTTTTTTTTCGTTTTGTTTCGTTAAGTTCAAGTAGTAATTTACTTTTTTATTAGGATGCAAGTGAAACAAGGCGGCGAAGGCTATACATACGCACTTACTCCGTTCTGCCTTTAAACGAAGAGTGTGGTCTCATCGAGTGGGTGCCTAACCTGGTCGGGCTGAGACCTATATTGATGCATATTTATAAACAGAAAGGTAAATAAAACAATTCAGTTGGGTGATGTTAATTTTTTTTATAATTTCTATATGTTAAGGGTGGGCAACCCTTATCACTAAGGGGTATGAAAAATAGATGTTGGCCGATTCTCAGACCTACTCAATATGCTCACAAAATTTCATGAGAATCGGTCAAGCCGTTTCGAAGGAGTACGGGAACGAACATTGTGACACGAGAATTTTATATATATATGATATTATTATGGTTAGTATTCATTATAATGAAAGAATTAGAACCGGTTTCACATGACATCAAGTACGACACTGGGCTGACGATAGTTTAACGCTAAAGATTACCGTTAAAGTCTTTAGCGTTAGATTACCTTCAGCTCAGACGTGCTACGAATATGGAAATTGTAAAGTTTTCGGAACGTCAGCAAATAAGTCAAGTGAAAGAACTATTAACGGATTTAACTCCCGTATCTTTATTTTCTTTTATTTGCTGACGTTTCGGATTCTTTACAGTGTCCATAATCGTAGCACGACTCAGCTCAGTCGTTCAAATAAAATAAAATAAAAATACACGAGTTAAATCCGTTAATAGTTGTTTCATTCTGATGTGTAATAGCCGCGAAGGCATCAGAAATTATTAAAATACTTGAGTTAAAACCGTAATATTCCTTTCATTTCAAAATATACTCAGAGGCACAATTAACCGCCCACATACATTTTCTGAATTATCTTATAATTTCTTGTGAAATTTGTTATTTCAACTTGATTATTCAATAAAGTACATGTTTATGTTAACAAAATGAGTAAAACGGGTATGAACACTTAACAGTTTGAATTGTGAAAAATGATATACACTTTTTAGTGTTTTCCTAAAATGTATGTAGGCACAATTATGCCTCTGAGATATAAATTACAATTCAGAACATCGACATACTTAATTTTTAACAAAATTAAAATCTTAGGCATTCACACAAGCAACCGGGAGCTGAAGGAAATGATGTGTTCAAACAAGGACCCGGTGGAGAAGAAGCGGGAGATGTACGAGAAGCAGCTGCTGCCGCGGCACCCGCCGGTCTTCCAGGAGTGGTTTAGAAGAGTCTTCTCGGATCCTTACGGATGGTGAGTTGGCTATGGATGAGGTCTATTTGATAAATATTAACCGGTTAATCTATACTTCTATACTCTAAACTTATATAATAAAGAGGAAAAGTTGTGTTGATGAATAGGCTCCTTGAATAACCTTTCCTCATTATAATAATATGTATTATTATTAGTACAGATTGTTTTATTAAATATTTTTTAATTTCGAGTTAATGTTTCAGGTATCAAGCGAGATCAGCGTACATTAGAACAACGGCTGTCATGTCCATGGTTGGATATATTTTAGGTCAGTATAACGCAGTGGACTGCGATATGATGATGATTACACCATTAAAATTGGAAATCCTTCACCTAAAGGCATAAAATAGGGGGTGAAACTTTGTTGGGCACTTTGTAATCTTACAATACGTTTCCTTTAATTTTTGAAGTGAAAACTTCTTTAGCGGCGCTGAGCACTTTTTTTTGTATGGGTAAAAACTTTCAAACTCGCGTCAGGGTCACGTGATGCTGATCGAAAATGCGTAAGATGGGGAAGGGAGAGGAACTAGTATCTCCCACTCTTTCTACCGTGCCTGAGTGTGCTGCTCCGTTTAGGTGGCACAGGGCGCTTGCGCGAATGTCGTGTGTTTATGTACAGCGTACCACGCGTATCCAAGGATGGTGACAAATTGTCATATTTGTGTACGATAGCGCAATAAATAAACATTGTATTCTATTTACGATTTTAAGAATAAAAATGTGGTTTAAATCTTTCTGAAATTTAAAAACGAGGGAGTACATTCCGGTCTTGTTGCCTGAAGGCGAAAGAGTTGGACATATAATTAATGCGATTAGAAGGCATAAGAATTAGTTGTTTAATTCCAGTAATCATCTAAATCCATATAAGCGAAAGCTGACTGACTGAACTCCTCCTTTTTTGCAGTCGGTTAAAATGTAACCTATGTCCATTCTTAGGCTCCTAACTTTCTCTGTACCAAATTTCATTTAAATCGGTCCAGTAGTTTTAGCGTGAAAGTTTAACAGACAGACAGAGTTACTTCTGCATTTATAATATTAGTAGGGATGTTTACAGGTCTCGGCGACAGACACGGTGAGAACATATCGTTCGATTCCACGAACGGCGACACAGTCCACGTGGACTTCAACTGTCTGTTCAACAAGGGCGAGGCGTTCGAGTGGCCCGAGCGGGTGCCGTTCCGGCTGACGCACAACATGGAGGCGGCCATGGGACCGCTCACACACGAGGGGATGTTCAGGTTATCATCACCATCATCACAACCAGCGACAATCATGATAATAATCATTATTATCACTAACACCGACACCTCCATCAGAATCGACTAATTACCACATATTGTAGCATACAATACTCGTGTTCATTACACTGACATCTGCATCCAGCGCGATTAGAACCCGCAACCTCCGGTTTCGTAGTCAGTGCCTCTAACTCTGTTGCAGTACATACTAACTTTTGCCCGCGACTTCGTCCGCGTACTTTTTCACTTCGTTGAGAGTTGAATATCAAATCTGTTAAATAACGTTTGTGCGAAATTTGAAATTGAAGGAATCAGGTTGTCCCATACAAACCTTGCCCTTTTTTTTCCCTTAGGGGTAGAGTTTTGGAAAGTCCCTTATCGGACGCCTACGTCATACAAAGAATACTCTCTCCAAATTTCAGACATCTACGATAAGCGGACAAAGGATTTTTATATACATAGATAAGATTAGATTTATTTATTTCTCAAAATTTGTGCTAATTTATTGAGATCGTCAGAACAAAAATAAAGAATAAATAATATGCACATATTACATTATAAAAAAATACATTATTATGTCAAATTATATTCACTCATATTGAGATCGACAATACAGATTTAACGATACTTACATATCAGCAAAATTACAATTTTATTACAATACATTTTTTATGCATAAAATGTCAAATACATATATTAATTATAACAGGTTTTACTCATTAGTCGTCAAAACAGTTTTTTATATACTTAAGATTATTATTTCTAGTTGGGGACGACCGCGCAGCAACGGTCGGGTGATATCAAACTCAAACTCAAACTCAAATAATCATTTATTCAGGCTAGGCTCTTACAGGCACTTGTGAATGTCAACGTTAAAATTAATATTCTTTTTCGATTCAGCAAAAAAAAAAACCTCTTGAGAAGAATCGAGAATAAACTCAATGAGGTATAATTTTTTCAATATAATAATATTACAATTTCACTTACTTAAGTATAAATTACAATATGTACCTATGTAATCTAATTACATTTAAAAAAAATATATATAGGAGAAAAAAACATATAAGATTATATTTGTACAGAAAGAGCTGTGAAGCGGTGATGCGAGCGCTGCGTGCTCAGACGGCGGCGCTCATGTCGGTGGTGGGGCCGTTCGTGTACGACCCGCTGGTGTCGTGGGGCCGCGCCAGGCCCATGGACTGCGGCGAGAGGACCAACGAGCAGGCGTTACAGCACTTGCAGCATATAAAACAGCGGCTCAATGGACTGGTGAGTGTCACTCATAGTCATATATGACTAAAATAAGAATAAAGAAAGAGCTTGGAATAAAACAACTTTAACGGATTTAACTCGCGTAATTTATTTTATTGGTTGACGTTTCGGATACTTTACAGATTCCATAATCGTAGCACGACTGAGCTGACAATAGTGTATAATATAATATATATATAGAGTTACTAGCGGCCCCGGCAGACGTCGTCCTGCCCGTCCGATTGTTTCGTCAAAGATCTGTCAAAGTCTTCTAACTGTCACTTCTTCATAAGGCTTCATATTTTCCCCGTTTTTTACACATTTTCCACTGTTTCTTCGCTCCTATTGGTCGTAGCGTGATGTTATATAGCCTAAAGCCTTCCTCGATAAATGGTCTATCCAACAAAAAAAGAATTTTTGAATTCGAACCAGTAGTTCCTGAGATTAGCGCGTTCAAACAAACAAACAAACAAACTCTTCAGCTTTATAATATTAGTATAGATTAGTATAGATGTAAAAGTCACAAGGGTGATTGGTCTTATTCAGCCTTCGTGCTGCTTATATAGAGCTAGTGTGCTGCTGGGGCCGCGCCAGGCCCGCGAATTGCGGCGAGAGAAGCTACGAACAAGCGTTACAACACTTACACCATATAAAACAACGGCTCAATGATCTGGTGAATGCAACTCATTGTCGTATATGATTAAAATAAGAATAAAGAAAGAGCTTGGAATAAAACAACTAACGGATTTAACTCGCGTATTTTATTTTATTGGCTGTCGTTTCGGTGCCTTTACAGATTCCATAATCGTAGCAGGATTGAGCTGACAATAGTGTATAATATATATATATATAGTGATATATATAAATAGTGAAGAAATTGTTTTTTTTTTTTTTCGAACTGAATACTGAAGCGCAGTTGGCCAGCTAATGGCCTTCACTGCAAAACCGACGGGTGGCGAGCCTTCTGAAAGGAGGCTCTTGTTAAAGAAAGAGCTGTGAAGCGGTAATGCGCGTGCTGCGTGCTCAGTCCATTTGTGTAGATAATTACTCAAACCTTGAAACGACTTGTAACGGATTTAAGTCACACAAGTGAATAGCGCGCGGTCGTTATTCCCCTTCTCGGTTTTACCTAATAAATTAATTATTTTAATTAATAATATTGAACATTGTTTGTAGGTAAGGACAAAGAACAAGCAGCTGTCATTGTCGCTGTCACCCGAGGGTCAAGTGGAACACTTAATAGTGGAAGCAACCAGCGTCATCAACTTGTGCCAAATGTATATAGGGTGGGGGCCGTTTTTATAAAGAAACAATGACTTTTGCACTTTTTCACCGATTATTGTACCTAGTACCTAGTTTAGGTTTAAATAATCTAGATTTACAGCCAAGTTGCTACTTGGTCGGCGTCTTGGCTGGTTCTAGCGTGGTAGGGGGACGAGACGGCGAAAACAGCCCGAACTATATACAAAAAAAATATAGCAGTTCGGGACATCTTAGTAAAGTTGAGTCACGTAATATGGACATTTTTGTAAACATCAAGGACGTTGAACCCTGTGCTTTAGTGTAACTTAAGGAATATTTTAATAAAGGAATATTTCTTGAAGTGTGTTAAAGAATTTTTCCATTATAATTTCTGATGCCTTCGCGGCTATTACACATTGGAATGAAACAACTATTAACGGATTTAACTCGCGTATTTTTATTTTATTTTATTTGCTGACGTTTCGGATTCTTTACAGTTTCCATAATCGTAGCACGACTGAGCTGACAATAGTCTAACGCTAAAGTCCGAAACGTCAGCAAATAAAATAAAATAAAAATACGCGAGTTAAATCCGTTAATAGTTGTTTCATTCCAATTTTTCCATTTTCAAGTTAAAAATTGTAATATGTTGGTTAATTTTGAACCTTATGACATTGGTATGTTAGTCTTATAAGAAATAATTATTATTGTGATGAAACTGTGATTGAGAAGAATAATGATTAAATGTGATTTTTATTGCTCTTCTTTTTATTGTTTATTCCCTCGATTGTTTTTTAAGGTTTTTTTATTGGGTGTGACATATTCTTCCCGTACGGACTAAATTGGTGTTAACAGGTGGGAGCCCGAACTGCGAACATAATAGCCGGATTTGTCAATTGCATTGTGACAGGTAGATGATGAATGTTTCGTTATTTTTCAATTGAAGTGGTGTTCCATAGGTGACTATAAGGAGGCCAGACACTCTAAAATAGAATTATGAATTTATTATTGATCCACATTGCTACTGTAGATGTTCTATTTTAGGTACCTACCTATGTTTGGAAATTTATATTGGGTGGTGTGTATTTAGCTAAGGGATATATAAATACATATTAACTACGATCTATCAATCGAAATTCGATCGATATTTTTGGTATAATACCATTAGTTTTTAATTATAATGATTTTTGTACCAAGACAAGAGTAGAAAGATTTTAGACCTCCAGTGAGATTCGAACCCACGCCTTTATTAGCGGCAGCGCGCTGACCCTTACAGTGGTCATTTGTAAACATATTATGTAGCTTATATACTTATTATATTAAAGAAAAGTTGTTTTCTATACTTCTATACAAATAAAGAGGCAAAGTTTGTTGGTTGGTTTGGATTGAATAGGCTCCAAAACGACTGGACGGTTTGAAAAATTCTTTGACTGTTGGAAAACTACACTATTCCCGAGTAACACAGGTTATAAAAAAAAACCGGGTGAAGCCGGGGCGGGCCGCTAGTTATTTCATTAAAAGATAGCAGCTGACAAATTTCCAGAAAATTCATGTTCAACTAAAATCATAATTCCAGACATATTATATAAAACATCGCCATACCCAATCCACATTCGTTAGACAGATATTAACATACAGCGATTGGAACCTCTATGTCACGTTATCCGGCAGCCAGATGATAAATTCGGGGTCTCATTGCAAATTCTACTCGTGTACGGCGACCTCCCCCTACGTTTGTCCTCGGAGGATCGCTTATTTGACCTTTACTTATATGATGGCTTTATCATAAATAAAGTAAATGTTTTTAAAGGTTTCCATTTTGATCGGTGGCCTTTTTGATGTGGTTTGAGCATTGAGGGCATAATGTATTGAGCCGATTAATACCTGTTGTGTACTTTTGGACTTACGGTGCCTTTACTTTGAGATTGATCTTTGAGCTTTATGTGTAACTAGCGACCCGCCCCGGCTTCACACGTGTGCTATAAAGTTTCCTCTTGAATCACTTTATCTATTAAAAAAACCGCATTAAAATCCGTTGCGTAGTTTTAAAGATCTAAGCGTACATAGGGATATAGGGACAGAAATAGCGACTTTGTTTTATACTATGTAGTGGTAGTACTTAGTATATGGATCTACTTATCTAGGCTACATAGCCTACCTAGATAGGTAAGTACAAGTTACTTTGTCTTTCCAAGTAAGGATAAAAATGCGTTAAAAATTTAGGCACATTAATATCAAGGTGTACCTAGGTAGGCGTAGATACGCAGTGTTGCGTGCTTATCCGATCATGAGTGATGACGATGCGATGAACAGAAGTGATTAAATTAAGTTATGATCCTATTTGATAAATGTGGTCCCACCTAGAAGTTTTAAATTTTACATAGAACCCTAAATCTTCACTTTTCTACTATCAACCCCTTTTTTAATGAAATATCTCAAAAAACTTTGTATGAAATTCGATGGGTCAGCTAGTCTTCTTATAGGTACCTATATAAAATTCTCGTGTCGCGGTGTTTGTTGCCTATCTCCTCCGAAACGGCGGCTGGCCGATTTTTATGAAACTTTGTAGGTATGAATCGGGTAGGTCTGAAAATCGGCAAAATCTATTTTCACATATAGGTACAGCTAAATATTAAACCTGAAGTTATTTATTTTTACACAATTATTTTAATTTGTTTTGATTCGACATTGAAAAATACATGCAAAACTAAAATTTTCCCTAATCAACCTTTATTTTATCATATTTTTAAAAAAAAAACACTACAAACTTCACCGGGTCGGCTAGACGTGTATGTATGTGGCGGCCCTGTCAGCAGATTGCCACAGTCACGTAGATCACGTAACATAGATAGATCGAGCAGCGATTTGTGCTGTCTCGATATAGTATATAAGTCATATGTTTTGTTAAATAAATATATTATAATAGTCGCTGTCAATACGTATAGTGTTTCTACCTCGTACCATCCATCTCTCCATGTCCCCGGAATCCGGGGACATGACTTTTTATTCTGCCCGGCAAAATGTATTACAGCAAGAAAAACTGTCGATTTTGCAGGTGCCTACTTGCTATGCCTTACCTACTAACATCTATTCATCATGCTCTAATACTGCACCACTGCACCCTGTTTTGATTGCATGTTATTGTCATTTCAAGTGGCTGGATGACGTGGGTAATCTAATATGCGCTTATGGCGTGCATCTAGTGACAGCTGTCAGAATGACTAGGCACTTACCACTGAGAGTAAGCAGACTAGATTTATAATCAGAGATCGCAATAGGTAGTGCCTATTTACCTAAACTTGGCGGGAGGAGGTGACTAAGAGTGGTTACAACCACCAAAAATATTATTTATTTTTATCGAACGCGGGATTTCCCGGGATTTATAAGAATACATAATCGACACAGATTCACACTCAGCGTCAAATGATTAATAAAATGTAATTGTTTAATGCAAACATGTGTGTCGTGGTGTTTCACGCAGTGGTTTTGAAAATCGATCAAAAATGTAAGGTGTGCAAATTAAAACTCATTATTAAACAATTACATTTTATTAATCATTTGACGCTGAGTGTGAATCTGTGTCGATTATGTATTCTTATAAATCCCGGGAAATCCCGCGTTCGATAAAAATAAATAATATTTTTGGTGGTTGTAACCACTCTTAGTCACCTCCTCCCGCCAAGTTTAGGTAAATAGGCACTACCTATTGCGATCTCTGTTTATAATTAAAAGTCTTGTGGCGTTCCGTTTTGATGCTTATAATAACCTGTAAAGTTTTAAATTATTTGATGCGAACCTTTTCGAAATAGGAGAGCGTTGTGCGTATTTTTTTATTTGAGTAAAATGGAAATGATTAGCTTAAAACTTATGTCTAATAATTGGCACTAACAAAGACATTTACCTATATGCGAATATTATACTGATGATTAAATGAAATAGTGTCCCAAACATAAATATTTTATTACTTAGGTACTATATTTAAGATCACTTTTAAATTTGAATTCACGTGGTCACACATTTCGAGTTACGTCACTATTCTATCTAAGCAGTGATAGTAAAATATGAAGTTTTCTTTCCACTATATTAAATCTGCAGACCGTATTTAGATACCTATTAATATCTAAAACTAATCGAATAAAATAACATAAATTCATCAAGCATTTCCACATTCACTCAACAGCGAAATACTCGCCAAAAACAAAACAATGGTTTCAAATCTTTTGAGCGAGTTCACAAAGAGGGATAAAGAATTTGGCTCATCGTTTATAGCGGTACCGACTGACCTAGTATCGTCCAGTGTACGTAGGTAGCTGAGTTGACAGCCAATATCCGGATGATCCATTGTTCACCTCATTGTGATTCTGGTCGGACTATGGCTTCCCACTTCGCAGGGAGGTAAATGTAAATAGAAAATGCTCCGTTAAGTGAGGATAAACTGGGCTGTTTTTAAAGGACCGAAAACTTTTCAAGCACTATCGGAATAAGTAAAACTGGAAGGAAATTGAGTGTCAATCGATGCGGTTAGTTCCGAAGTTTAGATCGAGTTGAATTTAGGTGTTGATGAAAAATTCAAGTTTTGAGGAAGTTTTTTTGACCTGAATTTTGTTTTATATGCCGTTGGTTAGCGTTCTAGTTTGAAGTAATTAATTTCGCATCAATAGAACTAAGTGATGATCTGCAAAAAGTTCTCGATTATTGGAATTCCAGTTGAAATAGAATGGAATATAGAATGAGTGCGTGCTGGACTCATTAATATCAAAAGGTTTAAGGTAGGTATTAAACTTTTTTATTTTTTTAATGAAAATAGCAGATATAACTAGGTACCTATCTTTATTAGGTAGCTACATACTAATAATTTCTCGTAGTAATGGAATGAAACTGCAAAATCACGTTTTATTTATTTATGTTACAACACTTACTGTTAAATTCGATTAATAGTAACTAGGTATAGGTAGTGTTCAGATCAGGTGACATCTTAAATTATACCTCATTGGGTTTCTTCTCGATTCTTCTCAAGAGGTTTTTTTTGCTGAACCGAAAAAGAATATTAATTTTAATGTTGACATTCATAAGTGCCTATAAGAGCCTAGCCTGAATAAATGATTATTTGAGTTTGAGTTTGAGTTAAATTTAGTATTGCTACCTACATTATCTACTGACGTCATCATAGTTCATAATAACATGTAGAGAGATGAAGGTACGTACAAAACTATATCTACCTACCTATGTACCTATTCATGTTATACTTATCTGTGGATTTTTAGAAAGAAAGATAAATTCAAGTAATTTGCCACTTCTATAGATCATTAGTTAAATAAACTAAATTAAATCGCTTATTCAATAAATTAAGCTTTCGAAATACTATTCTCGGAATTCGTAATCGGAATTTGGCAAAGGTAAGACGAGAAACTTTAACAAGTGATCTAAAGAAACTTCGGAATATACCCTCTACGCTGCAAAAACCGTTTCGGCAATCATCGTTGCTTTCACAGAATTCCTGTCAAATCAATTTAGCTAGATAACGTGTTATTTTCAGAACTTTGATAAGGTTTTTTACCTACTTAGGTACCTACTTACTTGAATATAATTATTTCATTTAAAAACAGACCAAGGTGCCTTAGCAATGTACCTATTAATTGACGCGTGTTAAAAAAAAATTTAGATGCGGGTTCTGTAGAATGAGGTCTAGCTGTCATGATCCACCAATAAAACTAGAGAATTTTTGATATGCGGTGGCCTTCATTGCAATTTTCTTTGTCCATCAAGTAGATAACCAAATATTATTAAACACGTACTTACCCATTATTTCTTTTCTCAAACAAACACACAAAAATATACATGAATGTCTATAATATACTTATTGGTTATTATATTTTAATTATTCCTTCACTCTGGCTCGCCAACACACACTCACGCGTCTTACACCTCTGTCTGCTGCCACAGATAAGACCTAGACCCCGTCTACAGTCTCTGCGCGTCATATGTGCCCGAGACAGGTATGGAACTACTCTGTGTGTACTGTGTGGCCATTAATACCTGACCTACATACACTACATCCCTTCCTTCTTATATAATTTCAGACCGTATGTACTTAGGAACTTAACATAAAGATTTCTCATTATAAATAAAACATGAAGATACTTAATGCAAATGTTTTATTACAATTCTCTCGAGCACAACAATTTAATCAGTTACAATCTACACAAGTAGTTTAATAAATTTAACTTAACTTAGCAAAACTAAATTAATACTCTCAGTCGAACCATCACTTTGTTCAGTCTCCGTATTCTCCTCTCCTTTTCCCATCACCTCCCATTTACCTTCGACCTTCTTCAAGTGCACCACGTTTCTCCTCAGAGTTTGTCCTGTTTCTTCATTCCGTACTTGAATATCTCCTTTGTTTGCCTTTTCGACAGTAAATGGATTAGGCGAAAACGTAGTACTTAGTTTATTTTCTTTCAATATATTCTTTAAATATACCTTATCTCCTGGCACTAAATCGCATTCTTTGGCACTCCTCTTTGCATCGGCGTATTCTTTTCCCTTTTCCTTCATTTCCTTATCTTTATCTCTGACATCCAAATCTTCAGACATTTCTTGTCCAACGCCACTTATCATTGGAATCTTATCACGGAACTTTCTCCTGAAGAATAATTCTGCAGGCGTTTTGCCTGTTACCGAGTGCGGCGTACTATTGTACATTGTCAAATAGTCAGACAAACACAGGGGTAAAGGTTTCTTCTCAATCTTACCAATTTTTAGCCTCTTTAGAATGTCCCTGTTCTGCCTTTCCACTTCGCCATTCTGCTGCGGCCAATACGGAATGGTGTTGTGAAGGATGATATTTCGTTCACTACAAAAAGACCTAAACTCTTCACTGACAAACTGGCGTCCATTATCTACTGTTATTGAACAAGGATTTCCCACACGACTAAAAATCTCTGTAAGATGAGCTATAATTTCTGCACTGGTTATTTTTCTGCATATTTTTATTTCCTTGTACCTGCTATAGTAATCGACAATAACCAAGATATGTTCGCCACTGGGTAGGGGACCTAGCAGATCCATCGCTGCGGCTTGCCAGGGCTCTTCAGGTAATTCTCGCCGCTTTAACGGATGAGGTGGGTTCGGCGCCGATACTAACGTACATCCTGTGCAAGATTTCACAACATATTCTGCTTCTCTGTCATATCTTGGCCACCATACTTTAGACCTCAAACGCCCTTTCATGGCCACAATACCCGGGTGCCCTTCATGTGCAGCTCCTAAAACTATGTTTCTCAAATCTTTGGGAATCACTATTTTAGTTCCTCTTAAAAGAATCCCTTCATGGAAACATAGTTCGTTACGAAATATCTGAAATAGTCTCACTTGCTCGTCCCAGTTGTTATGATAAATACCTTCTTTCACCTTTTGTATTTCAATGTCTTTTTCCGAATATTCTGCTATTTCTTTTAAAGATACAGCCCGTGGTCTCAAATATTCCATTATTTGTTGTATGTGACTTTCTTTTTCTTCAAGTGGTCTGCCTACCATGCTACTCTCGTTCAGCCTAGATAAAGGGTCAGCGATATTACTTTTCCCTGGACGGTAGATGACTTTAAATTTGTACGATTGGAGTCGTAGCACCCATCTTTCAATTCGCGCGCAGGGTTTGGATTTTGGCCCAAAAATTACCTCCAAGGGCTTGTGATCTGTTACTAAATCGAAATCCTTCCCATAGAGGAACATATGAAAGTGTTCCACCGCCCAAACCAATGCTAACGCTTCTTTTTCGGTTTGGCAGTATCGGCGTTCACAGTTTGTTAATGTCTTACTTCCAAAAGCGATTATTTTCGGTTCATTGTTGTGCATTTGGACCAGCACAGCACCTAAACCCACAGGACTTGCATCGGCAATGACAATGGTTTTCTTAGAGGCATCATAATAACCTAAGGTAGGTATATTTGTAAGTGCTTTCTTTAAATTGTCGAACGCCGTTTGCTGTCTCTTTCCCCAATCTTTTTGGATATCAGAATTTTTTCCTGGTCTATTTCGAAGCAGTTCTTTCATAGGTTCAGTGACTGTTGCTAGATCTGGAATCCATTTTCCAACGTAGTTTATTAATCCCATGAAACTTTGAAGCTCCGCAACAGTCCTTGGAGGCCTAAAATCTTGTATCGCTGATATATATTTCTGTAAAGGTTTTATTCCAGTCGGTGAGAGTTCATGACCCAGAAAATGCACCTTCTCGACTCCTATAATGCACTTCTCCTGTCTTAGAACAACATTGTTGTCCTTTAGTACTGTCATTACTTTTTTAAGTCTGTCATCATGTTCCACCTTATCTCTTCCATATATTAGGATATCGTCGATAAAATTAATTACCCCGTCACATCCTACTAGTATCCTTTCAACTGTTTTTTGGAATATTTCAGGAGCACAAGTTATCCCGAACATGAGCCTTTTGTATCGAAACATCCCTTGGCTCGTGATGAATGTCGTGATATGGCGTGAATCAGGATGTAATTCTAATTGGTGGAAAGCATCTCTAATGTCTAATTTGCTAAAATATTTAGCCTCTCGGACTTTAGGCAACAACTTATCCATTGTTGGAAGTGGGTGGTTTTCTCTTTTTATAGCTGTATTTGCCCTCCTCATATCGACACATATGCGAATATCCCCATTATCTTTTAAAATTGGGACTATAGGGGATACCCATTTAGAGGAACTATTTACTGGTTCTATAATGTCCCTCTTTACTAATTCCTGTAGTTTCTCCTGAACCTTTTCCTCTAGTGGTATAGGGATTCTTCTACAGGGTTGGCAAACAGGCTGTATCGACTCGTCTATCGGTATGTGTATAAGTACATCTTTCAGTTTTGGAAAAGTTTCGTCATCTTTTATTTGATTAACTTGAAGTCCCAGTCTAAGAACTCCCAGTTGCACCGCCGTGTTTCTTCCTAACAGGTTTCTGGTTCCTCCAGCTATTACATAAAAAACGGATTCTTGTATATTTTCTCCAACCATTAATTCAGCATTAAAAGCTCCCTTTAAGACTAAAGGTGTCTTACTGCCATATGCTACAAATATTTTCTTGGGGTTCTTATCTGGGTTTTTAATTTGCGCTCTGCTGTTCTTTAGTAATGTCCATGTTTCTTCTGTAATTAAATTGTCCTTGCATCCTGAGTCTATTAGCATGTCCACTTTTACTCCCCCAACTTTACACTTGATTTCAGCCCCATTATTGATATTGAACACATAGTCTATTTCGTTGGATTCTTCTGATACTTGGTCCACTTTCTGAGCGTTCTTATTTGGTTTGAACTTCTTATTGTTAGTTTTCAAGTTTTCATCCAGTTTCCTCTTTTGTTTAGATCTACACATGTTCTTGTAGTGTCCTATACCGCCACATTTGAAGCATTCCTTCGTTTTAGCTGGACAATTTTTATCACTTGCTATATGAAAACGATTGCCACATCTTGTACATTCTTGGTTCTTTTGCAATTTTCTTTTTAAATCTGGTTTCACATCAATTTTATTTATTCCGTGACTCACATTTCGTTTTTCAAAATCTTCCATTTGCCGATTAACAGCCTCTAGAGCATTAGCTTCTACTATAATCTTGTCTAGTTTCATGTCATCACCTTTTTCCAAAATTTTCCTTCTGAGTTCATCTGAATTACATTTTTCCACAATTTGATCAATAATGTTGTCTTCTAAACTAGGAAAATGACATTTGCTACCCTGCTGCCGAAGCCTGACGAGAAACTTGTCAAACTTTTCATTTGATTCTTGTTTCATTAGTCTAAACACATGCCTTTCGAATACCTTACTTTGCTTTGGAGCAAAATAGTTGTCAAGCTTTTCGATCGCTGCCTTGAATACGTCTGGTGTCTCCTCTTGACTACTACTTTCATCCGGTATGTTAAAATATATTTCCTGCAGCTCTTGTCCACCCAAATGAAGAAGACAGGCTTTTTTCTTCTCACTACTTTCGATGCTTGCTGCCAACAGGTAAATCTGAAGTGCTCTTTTCCAGCGCTCCCATCTTACTACCAACGATGTAGGATCGCCTTCGCACTCAAACATCTCTAGTGTCAATGACATAATCAGCTCCTGATCACCTGTGTGCAAAATATTTATTTAGTATTTTAACAATGTCCCCACGTCATGGACAATGTTTGTGTTCTAACTGTAAAATGTCCCCACGTCATGGACTATTTTAACCTTGGATCATACAATGTCCCCCCGTCATGGACGATGTTGACTTGATACGCCTACAATGTCCCCACGTCATGGACAATGTTGGCTCGATACGCATACAATGTCCCCACGTCATGGACAATGTTGGCTCGATACGCATACAATGTCCCCACGTCATGGACAATGGTTCAGTTATAGTTTTAAAATGTCCCCACGTCATGAACTATTTTAACCTTAGGTCATACAATGTCCCCACGTCATGGACAATGTTGACTCGATACTCATACAATATCCCCACGTCATGGAAATGTTTGAATTCTAACTGGAAAAAAAAAACTGCAATTCAGGCCCCAATACTCGACCCAGATATACATCCGTACCTACATACCTAAGTTACCAAATTTAAATAAAAGTTGTATAAGTCCGTCAACATTATTAACTGGTTGTCTTTTCAATATAATTAGCTGAAATAATATTTTAAACTATTTCAGACTACAACCGTTATCGATATAATCTAATTTATTTTTATTAAAATATTTACTAATTTATAGTATCCTAGTCAAACATTTACGATATGGGCACCTTTGTTCGTAGACTGATTATTTTGTATTGGTTCATATAGATGGTGTTCAAAACCAGATTGCAATTGGAATCGTAATTTGCATCGATTTTTTCAGAATTTAATGCATATATTTAGGTAAACTTGCACCAAAGCACGAAATAATAGCAAGCTGTTTTATTTTAGCCCCATTAGCCGATGATCCCAATCGATGCCGCCAATCGATTATTATTATTTTTTTACGTATTGATATAAAGCAATAGTATTTACAACACTTTATTATTTGATTTACCGATTAAATATTCCTGATGTTCGTAAATCAAAACAGCCTTCACCAAACCCAGAATACAGCAATATTTTCGCTTCACACAGCATTAACCTTTTTTGAGGTTATATTACCACCAAGGATTTTTATCATTTACGAGTTATCTAGCATAAAAAGCAATTACTTACAGTATTTATCCTCGTCGCCACTTATAATATACTTATTGGTTATTATATTTTAATTATTCCTTCACTCTGGCTCGCCAACACACACTCACGCGTCTTACACCTCTGTCTGCTGCCACAGATAAGACCTAGACCCCGTCTACAGTCTCTGCGCGTCATATGTGCCCGAGACAGGTATGGAACTACTCTGTGTGTACTGTGTGGTCATTAATACCTGACCTACATACACTACAATGTCAATGGTTCTAAAGTGCGGTACTTAGTTACGTAATGATACAATTTATACCTTAACGTGACGTCACAAGCCCCCACTCCCGAACTTTTGACGCGCTTATCTTTGACATTTATGGTACGATTGAGAAAAGAAATTATACCTACGTGTCCGATAATTTTTAATAACTTTACTGACTGACTAAAGGGAATTTCTTTTTCTTTAACCAGTCAGTCCTGTTCGATTCCTTCTCAAACGAAGTGCGTTATATACCTACCTACACTATTTGTAGGCTAGTGTTATAAATGTATTCTAACGTTTATATAGATTCAAGCATCCCGCTATTATATTTAGTTCCCTTGACACAATATTATCAACTCGCCAAGTATTACCTACGTCCGTGTACAATTTCTCATACACACGACGTGAACGAGCGAGCGAATGCAGTAGCGGAAAGCCTAGTTACCTTTTATAAAGCCTGAAGATATTGTACCTACCTACATCGCTTGTTGTTGGTTTTAGAATAGAACAGAGGGGGCATTAGCGTACCTAGGTACTGAAAAAGTAATTTTCTTAGATACTAATGCCTATAATATAACACTTACCAAAATATTAGTTACTACCGGCCCGCCCCGGCTTCGCCCGGATCCCTTTTTTATAGCCTATGTCACTCGAGAATAGTATAGCTTTCCAACGGTGAAAGAATTTTTCAAATCGGTCCAGTCGTGTAGGAGACAATCCAAGCAATTGTACTTTTCTTCTTTATTATATTAGTATAGAAAATAGCAAAATGAACAACAGAATTTTGTAAGTCTAACATAGAAAGTGCGATCAGTGACAGGGTTAGCAAACATATTTCTCTCTCTTTTTCTCGGTGCAAAAGTGACGAGCGCTGTCCTGCTCACCTTTGTATTAGTGTGAGTGGCCTTCTCTAATATAATTCTAAATCTATGTTGTAAGAGCTTCCTACGAGAGAGATAAGCGTTATTGTTGCTTCTTAGCTAGACGGGTTATATGTCCCGTTTAGGACTTTAGTTTTAGCTTGCGAGAATGGGATTTAGGTAACCTAATAGGTTTATTATTGGCTTCGTTTTTGACAATAGTATATTGTTCAGGTTATATGCGAATTTTGAAAGCGGAACTATTTTGCTGAAGTGTTTTTTATTTGCCTATGTGTTGCCATTTTGTGTCAAAAATTTAAGTGTCATTCATGACTAGAAAATATAATTAGGTATATGTAGTTAAATTAGTAATATTTCATATATATTTTATTAGGTAGGTTTAATTTTATAAGGCTTTTGGTTTAATGTAGGCACGAAAGCTGGTAGAAACCTAGCCGATACAATTAAAACTGCATGAAAATCGCCTTAAAATTAATTCTCCATTACAAAGTCTGGCTTACAAGTTTTAAGCGGATAGTTAATACTGCATCGCCAATAAGCTACAACCATTAATGCTAAAAGGTACGGTCTCAAAGTTTTACACCTATAATCTAAAACGTTGAGAAAAGTCAACAAGCTTTTGGCTCCCCCAGGGTTGCCAGATTGGCTTCATTTTAGAATCAAGACGTACGAGAGTGGATTTTAAAGTTTCGGAGGGGAACATTTTGTGTTAAATTCTGTTAGTCTTTTGTTTTGAAATTTAACTGTACAAAAGCTGCCCTATAAATACAGTAGGAAAGTAGGTTTACTTTAACTCTTACGAGTAACTTTGGTTGTACCTAATTACTGAAGTTTAATTTGCTGGTTGTGTAGGACTTTACATTGAATATTTTAGTTGCGTTAAATTGTGAAATTTAAGTGTTTTTTTATTGTTATCAATTCTAGTTTTTATGTATGTGGTAATAAAATTCCTTCTATTCTATTACAATATTAACGCTAAAATATGTCAAAGAAGCTAAATTTATAATAGAATATTAGCAAAACAATGTGTTAAAAGAAACGTGCACAGACCTACCAATAAAATTTAAAAATCAATAAGGTACGATGCAATATGAAATATTTAAATTGTTTTTTAAAGTTTTGAGCTATTTTATATCAAAATATTTCAACAGAAAGATCAAAGATATCTGTGAGACAATCTATACAAATATTATAAAGAGGAAAACTTTGTTTGGTTGTAATGAATAGGATCAAAAACAACTGGACCATTTTTTAAAAATTCTTTCACCATTCGAAAGCTACATGATCTATAGAATGTTTTGAAAAAAGAAAAGAAAATAGGGATCCGTGCGAAGCTGGTCTAGTTTAAAATAAAAATCAGAAACACGGCAGAACAAACATGATACATTGTAAACTTGTATCGACGACCCTACCTGAAAGTGTGCACGATTGCATTCAGGGGTAAAATACGTGAGCCGACATAACGAGTCACCGGGCGTTTACCGGGTCTCCCAGGCCCTCGGACAAGGAAGGGGACGGTCTGAGACCCATTAGCCGAGCCCAGTCACCGCTTAGCAGTTTCACCACCTCGTAAACTTTTTGGTCAAAGGAAAGTTGATGGCCGTCTAAATTCGAATTACGAGTTTTAGGTATTTGAATTTGAGGAATATGTGTAATGTGGTGAATTTTGTAAAAAATAAATTGACTCTTTTTTAATCTGTCAATAACGCACGTCGAAATTTTCAACTAGTTGCACTTGAACCTAAACTTGAGATCCAAAAATAAGTTAAGTAGGTATACAGAAATGTTCCAAATGTTTTTTGGAATATTCTGTATACTTAACTCATTTTTGGATTTTTTGACAATTGTGCCCTTGTTTTACCGAAGGTGCGTATATTTAGAAAAGGTCCATGCAAATAATGCAAATAATATATAATAATATTTCAATTGACATATAACACCTATGTACTTACCTAAAAATACCCTTAATGCAAATAAAGTATTGGTTGCTGTGTTTCCATTTGATTTTCGGAATTCAGAGTTTAATCAGTGGATTAAACCGATAACTTCGGAATACTAGTCAGTAGTTAGTGGAATTACGAAGTTAATAAAGCAAAGCAAAATACTCTAGTTACTAGTATTACGATTATACTTATAGTATTCGAGCGTAAAATTGAAATAAGAACTATTAAAAAATAGAATTACATATTTCACATATACGAGTACCTAGGTAAGTATATATAACAGGAGAAACTGACTTAATGACTGACATATCAACGCAGGGCCTAAACTATAAGGGCTAGTAAGTTTAAATTTAGCATAGGGCTACCTACATTCAAACACAAATTTTGAAAATGCTACCCCTAAGGGGGTAAAAGGATGCAAAGTTAGTATGAAACTGCCGTTTCTGAAGTGTCCAATATGGCAGAAGCTATTGAAAATAAAATTAGTAGTATGTATAAAGAACTTCACCTCATTAAATTGGTAAGGGCGGTAAAAAAGTTCAAGATATCGAAGAATCGAGGTCAGCTGCGAGCGGTAAGACATGAAAAGGGTCGATCTCAAATACCTAATTGATAAATTATAAAGACAAATAGCATGATTGTGAAAAACTGAATGTGGGAATATGTACATGTGAGAAAAAAATAATTATAATCCATCGGTTACATTATATATAAAAAAAGATATAGGTAGACATATAAGTTGTCCATTTTTACTTTTGTCAATCAAGCAAAAAATAACAAATATAACTGGACTAAAATCTCATCTGACTATTTGGCTGAAAATTGGTGGGGAGGTAGCTTAAAACCACGAGATGGATATACGATACTTTGTATCCCGTAACCGTGGGTAAAAAATATCATGTTTTTATTCCACTTAGCTTTCAGCGCAGCGAGTATCCTTTCCATTTTACGTTTATTTTATACTACCTACCAATCTTTAAAAGTCTCTCCTAAAATCAAGTAGGTAAGTCTGGGGTGACTAGAACCTCACTCTAAAAGCGTGTCAAAGTTCAGGAGTGGGGGTTCGTGACGTCACTATGTTTGTGGAATAATAATATGATGTCCTATCTAATAATAGGTAATCTAACTGCCTGACTACGTTATTCAAGACACAAGCCTCAGAAAATCTAATTGAAAAGGTAAAGCGACAAGAACTTTATTAAAATCATAATTCCATTACATTCCTATTAATTATGCCGCAACGTTAAGCGTATAAAATACGTCATTAATTGGAAAATTTTACGCTTCACCGTAACAAACGATATCTTAACAACCCTGACGGAAAATGTGAGATTGAAACAATTATCTGCTGTTCCCTTGAGACGTACTTACCTATATTATAAGAAGTGGGTGTATTATAATAATACATATCGCACACCTAGATCTAAAGGGATCTAACTCAAAAACCGGAAGATTTGAGTTATGCACACCATCGGATTCCAGTAAAACCCACCTACACTAAAACTGATTTTAGTTGATATAACTCTGCTAGCTTTATTATAAAAAGTATAAATTTATACAGAAAACTCATATGGACATATTAATCAGTTTCTCGCCTCTCCTGAAAAAGTACCTTCTTTGAGTTAGCTCTCTTTAGATCTAGGTGTGCGATATATAAGTATCTAATTATTTTTTCTGTCCTCCAGTCAGAAAGCGCTAAATTTCTGGCCGCTGCGCTGAATGAAATTGCCGCTTTCTGGCTTCGACGAACAGAAAAATAGTATACTGACCTCGGCCAGTAAATAAAAAAGCCTCAGATCACATTTTTGTCAACCTCGGCTTCGCCTCGGACGACAATTACATGTGATCTGAGACATTTTTTATTTTATTGGCCTAGGTGCGTAATGTACTATTATCATTACAGAATTGTTTTCTTAGAATCAAATAGAGCCTGCTAAAAGTGCTTCGATGTTTATTCATAAGACAAAAATTATGCTTTTAAGTGCACATTAAGTTGGAATGAAACAACTTTAAACGGGTTTAACTCGCGTATTTTATTTTATTGGCTGACGTTTCGAAGCCTTTAAAGATTCCATAATCGTAGCACGACTGAGCTGGCAATAGTCTTATGGCAAAGTCACATTACACACATAAAGTGTCAAAACAGTATTTGTACCTACTAGCACTAGGAGATAATTTCACTTATGTTTTTACTTATTGATTCTGTTCTTAAATACAGTTTGAGACGAATAAGACGGCTTTTCAAACGCTCAAAGATCCATTTAAATCAAAAATATATTTATACAATTAGGACTATTTAAGGTAACACTCTTTTTAAGGTGAGAAGATACCTTTACATTGATTGTTGTCATTTAAGATTTGTGTCTTCGAACAAAGCTAATACATGCTTCAGCCAAACACTTCACACCCGTCTTTAATATTAAATCACTCGAAGTTAAGACCGAATCAGTACTATTCAATTCCATAGACCAAATTGTTGGGATTTCCGCCCAGAAGAGTTATCCCGAAGGGTTAAGCTAGTTTTGAACTTTGTGTTTGTATTCAACTGAGGAAGTTGTCATAAATATGGCCTCTGCTTGTCTAACTCGACCCAACTACATCAAACTGCTTTGTTGACGCAAAAGTTTGATAGCTCAATATCCTGTTCATCGTGAAGTACGCCATTACGTTCTATAATCACCTCTTACTAACTTCATGGTGAAGAATTGCTAAGGGTTAGGTGTCGATTTGGGTCAGATGAACTGTAGGTAAGTAGGTTACTAAAGGTAAAAATATATAAAGTAGTAATGTAGTTATACTAACTTTTGCCCGCGACTTCGACCACGACCACCTACTTTTAACCCCGATAAAAGGTGATTTTCAATAAAAAACGAAATACGTCTTCCATCAATAGATTTTTTTATATTTTATGCTAAATTTTAAATAGATTGGATCAAAGAATCACGGTGTCTCGTACAGACTTTGCCCTTTCACCCCCTTACTTTACAAATAACACGCCTTTCAAGTATCAAATTTCTACGATCAACGGTTTAGGGTGTGCGCGTAACCGTTAGTAGGTAATTTAGGACAAAGGATATAATAATATACATAAGATATACCTACACAAGAAAACAAAGACAGCTGTGTAATCTGGAGGTTCCTACTATGTCTGTGTAAAGGAAATTATATCTATAAATATCACGTAGTTACCTAAGTAAGGGTCGTCTGGACATCCGTTTAGCTCTAAATATAAATTTGTAAATCAATAACAACTTCGAAACTAATTGCTAGGCCCTGAAATTAGTATTTGAAGGATTAAGTCTGGAAACTAATTCAATTTTCCCTCACTAATCAAATTTAGGTCCGTATCTAAAACCTAAACGTAAATTTTAATTATTTTACCTGTCATGTGAAAAATCATTTTGACGTCATTTTAATAAAAATACGTCCTCTGGTTTTTCCTAAGAACCTCTACAGCGACTGGATTCGGTCACTGATGAAAATCATCACTGGAATCCGCTGGAACTAATCCAGCAGGTTCCAGGTACCTCTATCAGGTCGTAGAAATGTGCAGTTACGAAGAATCGAAGCAGAGCATTACAATTTGTTTGGCTACTAAAGGACGGTCGCGGAGCACAGCGAAAAACGGGCGTTGCCCTTTTTCTATTTGTCTCTGTCGCACGCGTGTAGTTATAGTGCCCTCACGCTCCTAGAAGTAATAGTAACTTTGAAGGTTACTGTGCGAGCGAGAGGGCACTATTACAGACTCTACTTCCTACGCCTCTGCACACGTGAGAAAGGAAACAATATCGACATGACAAACCTTTTCCTTGTCGATAACGTTCTTGATATTGTGACAAATCACCGCGAGATGAAACGATATCGGCATGACAAAATGCCAACTAGAAAGCTCATAAGCTCACAGTATCCTAGACAAATGTACTAATTTAATCTTAAAAACTAATGGTATTGAACCGAAAATATTGATCGAATTTCGATTGATAGATCTTAGTTAATACGAAACTTGATTATTATTATATCACTACCTTCTGCCAGCGACTTCGTCCGCGTGGAATAGTTATTTTCTCCGTTTTTTACACATTTTCTACTGTTTCTTCGCTTCTATTGGTCGTAGCGTGTTATAAGCCTTCCTCCATAAATGGTCTATCCAACAAAATAAGATTTTTTCAATTCGAACCAGTAGTTCCTGAGATTAGCGCGTTCAAACAAACAAACAAACTCTTCAGCTTTATAATATAAGTATAGATAATCAAATAAATACCTCATCTAGCTGTTAACAAAACGTGCGTAATACTATATCTAAATACTAAAATGACATTAAGAACATTCAAGGAGTAATAAACTCTAATATTAGATATCAAAATGCTAACAGTGGCAGATGCGTTATTAGACGTTCATAGCGTAACTGGTTAAGAAATAAATGTTAATAATAGTTTCTGCACGCTACTTCGTCATCTTTTTACACCTGAGTGAATTTTCAAAAATCTTTTCTTAGTGCTCCCCTACATTAATAAAAGAACCCCTGTGCAATTTTCAAATTTCTAACCCTTATAGTTTAGGCTCGTCGTTCATATTATGTCTGTCATTAAGTTAGCTATGGATTTAACCTACCTAGGTTAACTGAAAAATCTTCTTCTTCTATCTATCTATATCTTCTATATATCTTTATCTCTCCTTATATATATCTTTCTTTTTTCTTCTCTTCTCTATTATATAAAAGAAAGTCGTGTTAGTTACTCCGTTTATAACTCAAGAACGGCTAAATCGATTTGGCTGGATGTAGCTCAGAACCAGGAAAAGGACATAGGATACTTTTTATCACGTTCCAGTGAAAAAAAAATATAATGACAGCTGTCAAATCGATTCTTTGCCAGGCGGGACGAAGTCTGCCGGGACCGCTAGTAATATATAAATATCAGGAATACCGCTCGTTCTTTCAGTGACAAGTCTACCTTTTTTATTTAATCTACGTCTAGGCCAAAATTCTAATTTTCGTTTTGAAGGTTGTGTGACAAAGATAGAGGTCGGGGCGAGATAGTTTTATAATTGTGTAGGTAATTCGTAAGGCAATCTACTAAATGTCAAAGATACGAGTCATCTAAAACCATTTTGTTATCAAATTTATATAGTTACTCTGCATTACATTATATTCTGAGAGCCTAGCCGGCACCAATTTTTGAGTACCAGGTACTATTTGAGGAAAGCTGAAAACTTTTCATAATATATTATTATAGCTCTCCTACTATAACCAGCTCTCGGGCTATTATGTCTTTAGATACCTTATTATGAACCTTTAAACTAAATAAGTAACAACAATTTATACCACAAAAATATATATATAAGCGATACACGCACGCTTATACAGCCTTTGTACATCTTATATTACTAGGGGCCTAGACAAGGTGCCAACGTTCAACGTTAACGTTACTTTTAACGTTAATATTGAATGCATGGGACTTGACATTCGCGAACGCCTGTGACGTACGTGACAGTCATTCGCGGATATCAAATCCCATAGAGTTTGGTGCCGACGTTCAACGTTAACGCTGAACGTTGGCACGTTGTTTGTTGGAACGTTGGCAAACGTTGGCTTCCTTCTTGTCTGCTGCTTTGTAGACATCAAGAGTCAAAGCCTAGTTTAAAAACCAAGCGACGATAGAATACTGGATTAATCCAAGCAATCGATGTCCACTTTACTATAATCTATGTATTTAAAACTCGATAACCGTCCGATAGCCACCAATGTCCGTAGTACGTGACTTTTCCCAAGACAGTTATGCCGTAGGTCGCATTTTTCACCGGAATACATTTTTCTTCGGAAAATTGCAAATTTCTGCAAGGATGCTACGAAATGTTACGAATCGATCGCGAAGGTATTTTATGATACGCTGAACATAATGGGTTTTAGTTGTGATGGTTGGCTTAAAAATTTTCTGTTGCTGCGCTATTTATTATATTTTTTATATAATAGATTGAATAAGATTAGATTCATTTATTTCACAAGTTTCATATTATGTCAAATTGGCATTCTTATTGAGATCGTCAAAACAAAAACAAATCAGGTTTAACAATACATATCGGAAATGAATGGAAATATTTGACCCTTCTGACAAATCTTCAATAGCTTGATATCTACATAATTTTATAAATATTCGTTCGAATTTCATAGGTACAAAATAAAACAGTAATTTATTTAAAATTTTGCCGTTTTCGCGTAGAAGAAAATGTCTGGGCGTCTCAGAAATTATGATGGGCAATAAACTTTTATTCCATATTTACTACGGTCTCGGATAATAAAAGGCAAAGATACGACGATAAATAGCGGAATGGCGACGGTCAATATCGAAGTACATTTTGAAATTTGTATTTCCAGTCTGAATGCAAACGACAGCGGAACAGAATGGTAGAAATCCGAACGTGCTTCATACAGGTGAAAGTCAGACGTATCAAAATAAAAAATATATTGATACAATTAAGGATTTTACAAGCTCTTATGAAGGTCAGAAGATACCGTTTCCGAAAAAACAGAAGATACCGTTTCACTTGAGAAGAAACGGCAAGAAACTCAATGAGGTATCATTTTTTAAATAGGTACACATTAACGTAGAATTTATGCTCTTCAAATTTCAATTTCAAATAATTTATTGCTTGAAATCAATGTAAATACAAAATGGAATTATTACTATACATAATACAGATCATTGTTTTTCCATCCTAGGCATCCAACATTAATTAATATTAGGTACCTACTTTAATAATCTAGTCAATTAAGAAAACAAACGTGCACTTTTATATGTCATAATAATAATTGATAAAGATCGAGATTGATAAATATATGTAGGTACATAATATATTATTAAAGTTCATCATAATAAATTATATGTGCTCCGTAGTCGTTACTCATCAAGATACTATTAATGATAAAAATAAAACCATTTACAAAATACGAGACAATCGGAGCGTAAAAACATATCCCAACTCAACCGCAACTTTAAAATGCATTTTGATCAAAATAGTCGTTAACGTGATTATCTTAATTGGATGAATTTAATTATATCGGAACATTTCACCGATTGCAATAAACGTTTTAATTTCGACCCGACGGGTGTTGAACAAAGTTCGATTATAGTCTATAGTTATACTATCTTTACCTCTATACTAATATAATAAAGAGGAAATGTTTGTTTGTTTGTTTGGATTGAATAGGCTTTAAAACTGTTGGACCGGTTTGAAAAATTCTTTTACTGTTGGGAAGCTACGTTCACTCCGAGTAACATAGGCTAGGTATAGAATATTTTGAAAAAATAGGAATCCGTGCGAAGTCGGGACTAACCGCTAGTCTATACTTATATTATAAAGAGCAAAGATTTGTTTGTTTATTTGGATTGAATAGGCACATAAAAAATCACTGTTGGGAAGCTACACTATTCCTGAGTGACATAGGCTATTAAAAAAAGGTATTCGTGGGAAGCCGGGGCGAATCGCTAGTCAGTTTATAAAGAGGATTGTGTTCACAAAGAATTCCTCGCTCCACATTAGTGGAGGCTTGCGGGGCGTCGAATAAATGTGGGCAATTTGCGAGAGCGTTTATCACCTAAAGAAAAGTTCTGGGTGACGTGGGAAACTGGTGTAATTCCACGCGGAAATTCTAGGGTTAATCACTTCGGATATATATCAACGGTTAATTTGATACGGGCAATGTTTGGGACTCAGTCCAGAGCATTCAGCCGGGTTTGGCAAACATTAGTTTGAGTGACGGATTAACGGTGGACTTTTGTTGAAGTACGGAAGCAATGCGGATTGTTTTAAAAGATCAACGCTGTGAAGTTGTAGAGGTTGGGAGATGCAGGTAAACTTTGCATGTCTTGGAATAAAATGAGTGGGCGGTTGGCTTGCTTAACGTGGATATTGAGAATTTTTGAGATCCAAAAATTTTGTAGACTGAGCTGGGATTATAAGTGAACTGGAAAGTTTAAAAATCAAGATGTACTTAATTTTAATGTGTGAAATTAAGTGGCGTTTGGAACTAACCATTAGTATATTTGACGGTCTGTTGGTCTTGTAGTCAAAGTCCCTAACTACGAAACCGGAGGTTGCGGGTTCGATGCTTGGAGCAGTTGTCAGTGATGAGTGCCATAACTGAGTCTAGGATGTCTTTTATAATGTAGGTATGTTCATCCGTTGTCTAGTACCCATAGTACAAGCTTTGCTGTTTTTGACTAAAATATTTGGTATGGTTATAACATATTGGTGTGAATTGTCCATTTAATATTTTATTTACCTATATAGGTACCGATATGGAAGCGCTATTCATAATGTGCTATCAACATGAAATAGTACTAATTGTCGAAGGCGAAGCCGAGGTTGACAAAAATGTGATCTGAGGCTTTTTTAGTTTACTGGCCGAGGTCAGTATACTATTTTTCTGTTCGACGCGGCCAGAAAGCGGCAATTTCGTTTAGTGCTGCGGCCAGAAAGTTGGCACTTTCCGGCTGGAGGACAGAAAAATCTTTTATTTAACGACTACTTACGAAGATTGTGATGAAACATTTATCTTGCAGTTGCATTTTGCTGATGCGGCTTTCACCTCGACAGTCTAGAAAATGTAAAATATTTCCTGTTTGAAAATCAATTTGCGCCGATAAAGTGTTAGTCGGGCTTCGTGTCTCCTCATCTGTGAAAAAAGTCACGTTTTATGAAAGCTTTCCTATGCGTATAATAACCTTTTAAAGGGTGATTAGGGCTTACTGATAGTATATGAACGTAGGATACTTCCATACGCCGTTTTACTTAAAATCCGTGTCATAATAATATATACCTCCAATGTTGAGTCATACAAGCTTACATTTTACTTTTAGAGCTCCATACCTCGGCTTGAAATGTCCGAATCCTTATAGGATCACTAATGTCTGTCTGTCTGTCACAGTCATATTATTATGCTGCGAAACTTCTGGAATCCTACTACTATTATAAAGGCGAAAGTTTGTAAGTAAATATGTATGGATGTATGGATGTTTGTTACTCTTTCACGTAAAAACTACTGAATGGATTTGAATGAAACTTTACCACAATATAGTTTATACATCAGAATAACATATAGGCTATATTTTATAACGATATTGTGTGAAGTACTCATCGTGCGCAGACGAAGTCGCGGGCAGAAACTAGTAATACATAAATACCTAAGCGTTTTGAGCACCACCAATATTCCTTAATTTCTTAAGTGAGTAGTTTAAAAGTAGATAAATAAAAAAAGTACAAGGTATAATATCATTTACTCCTTTAGGTAGGTACCTCCGTAACTGGACCAATAATAATATAAAAATAGCAATTTACCTATAGATAACAAGACAACTAATGAGAAGTCTGTCATTTGTTTAGTACTGATATGTTTTGACACATCAAGAATTACGGTTTAGTGCGACGACATACTGCGCTCGTACATTGTCAGAATCAATCGAGTTTAAATCCAATTGCAGCTTATTCCTTTAATATTAATGCCAAAGGGACTGACGATGGTTAATCATCTAAATAAATTCAATAAAGCGAAAAGTAAGTGTGTATCTTCAAAGAAATAATAAATACAATCATTACATAATCATCGTATACGTTATACTTTTAAATACACGAAAATTTCCGTCACATAAAATATAAATACGGTGAAACATGCGATGTAATTTTTCACCCCGGCAATGATTTTCCGCGTACCTCGATTACTTACCGATATTTTACGTAATAAATCACAGATTTGATAGCGTTTGAAAAGGGGGGAGTTATTGGAAATTATTCATGCACGACTCGGGTCAATCGAGCGGAGTCGGGTTAAAAAGAGCACTGAAATGTTGTGAGGACGAAATTAATATTACCTAAGTACCTAAATTATTAAATCGCCACCAATTTAAGCGAAATCGTTAAGCCGTTAGTTATAGATAGTTTTTTTATAACGACTTTGGAATCAATCGACTATTACGGATTCGTATCCGCATACTTAATGTATGTAATATGTAATTATTTGCTGACGTTTACATTCATCATTACAGTTCCTAATATCGTAGCATGACTAGGCTGACGATAGTACCTACATATAACGCTGAAGTAAATTTATATAAGTATATCTATTAAAGAAGTAATTTTAGTTACAATATGTAACTCAAGAACGGCTTAATCGATTTCGTTGAAAATTAGAGGGAATATAGCTCGAACCAGAAAACGGACATTTATTCCGTTCCCGTGGGAAAAAATATAATAATTTATTTCTGCCTGTAATACGTGCTAACCTGTAAAATGGTCCCGCTCTCTAAGCGAGTACAAATTCCTTTCTAAGCTTATTTTACAATACCAATCCTGAGAATATCGCCATTCCTCATAATTCCTATGATCACGTAGGTACCTAACTCTGTGGTGTCTCACTCACTCTACAATGACGTGTCAAATGAGATATACCTTTAATAACACAATTTAGCAACTTTAAAAATGGATACAATTTACGTAAATTTTATATTCAAGTAAATAAAAAGTCTCCTGAGGGTCGCAGCTGAATGATGGGACAGTGGCTTGACGAAACACTGGTCCTTGTTAACATTAAGTTTAGCATATAAGATAGTTATTTAAGTTAACCCTAGTTATAAGGACTTTTACTAACACAATATGGGCAGTATTGGTCTGAAATAAATGCTTTTTCTATATCTATACTAATACTAATACTAATAATATTATAAAGAGGAAAGATTTGTATTTTTGTATTTTTGTATTTTTGTATGTTTGTAATGAATAGGCTCCGAAACTACTGGACCGATTTCAAAAATTCTTTCACCTTTGGAAAGCTACATTATCCCCGAGTAACATAGGCTATATAATATCACGCTAGGTCTTATAGTTGCGGAGCAGTAACTGAAAATGTTTCAAAAACGGGGGAAAAGTATCGTTTCTGAGGCCTTAAAAAAATCTTAAGTCCCCCCGTGCGAAGCCGGGACGGGCCGCTAGTATTTTAATAAAAAGATTTTCCCAATAATTCTCAAGCAATCCCAGCTAATAGTATTCTTAATGAGGTAATTTTAATCACACGGCTTCAGATGGAGCATGGGGGATTACCGGCCTAACGGGTTTACAGTTCAGCCCGAATATTATATTAGATCAAAGGACCAAAATTAAATTCGTACCCTCACTGATAGCGGTTCTAGTTTACGCATGAATATTAAATTTAATTACACGCATTTCGGAGCTAATCCGAAAAACCATGAATATCATTAATTGGAATGGAACTATAATGGATTTTATTTTGTTTGCTATCGTTTATTATCTCCTGGTACTTAGTACTGTTTCAATAAGGGCCACCGCGTGTCAGAAATCCGATAGATGCGCTAGTGTAGAATGAGGTCCAGCTGTCATGTACCACCAATGAGAGGCAAGCTAAACTGGCCTGTGATTGGTGGTACATGACAGCTGGACCTCATTTCTGACACGCGGTGGCCCTTCTTATCTATGCTACTTTTGACTTTTGACATTCGAGCTGTCAGTTAGTAAAATCGCTCTCATTCTTCACCGATTTGCACCAAGACGCATCGTTTTATTTAAATCTCAAAATAAATAAAAAACCACACCGAGACAGCTAATATACCAGGCAAATTATTATTGCAACCATTATATATATACTTGTAGCTAGAGACAACGATAACAGTGTCTTAAACGTTCGAAGATGCGCCCGATAAAAATTAAAAATTATTGGAATGAAACAACTGTAGACTGCATATTTTATTTTATTGGCTGACGTTTCGGAGCCTTCACAGATTCCATAATCGTAGCACGACTGAGTTGACAATAGTCTTAAATAAGAGTTAAATCCTTCTGCAGTAGTTTCATTCCAATGTATAATAACCGCGAAGGCATCAGAAATTATTAAGTGAACATTACTAGCGTTAGACTATCGTCAGCTTAGTCGTGCAACTAAAATGTAAACTGTAAACTTTTCGAAACTTTAGGAAAGAAAATAAAATTCGTTATCGTTGTTTCATTCCAATGCGCAATAACCGCGAAAGTATCAGCAATTATTATTTATGTTACATACATAAAGGAAAGTTCGTATATAAGGGGTATTCGATTCGAATAACAGTTGTAAGAGATAATATTTATAGAAGAAATCATAACATGAATGGGAGCGTAAGGACGAACGATTTCACGGACAATATTTCATTGGGCATGCTTTTATTTCGGCCCAGGAAGTAGATTGCTAAAAGCTAGTGATAAATAAAGGTCAGAGCCGGATTCACACATATGCTAGTAGGTTCTCGAAGTTTCCTCGTCCTTACTGATCTTTCGATTCGATATCCTAGCTCACAATCATATTGACACATACATTACGGATTTAATTTCATATATTTTCGTATTAAGATAGCGTTATAATTGTTTCATTCCAATGTGTAGGGGGAAAGTGGCATGAAAGAGCCAGTTTTCTTTACGGAGGCAAAGATTACTTAGAACGAAAATAATTATATTGTTTTTATTGTAAATTATACTTTATTTATTTGAGTATGCAATTTCATACAAAGAAATCTTAAATCCCTACTATCCCTACTAATACTATAAATGCGAAAGTAACTCTGTCTGTCTGTCTGTCTGTTACGCTTTCACGCTTGAACTACTGGACCGATTTAAATGAAATTTGATACAAAGAAAGTTTGGATCCTGAGAAAGAACATAGGCTACTTTTTAACCGACTGCAAAAAAGGAGGAGTTCCACGCGGACGAAGTCGCGGGCAGAAGCTAGTGTGTAATAACCGCGAAAGCATCAGAAATTATTGTATTAATTGAATTTTGCATTATATAGATATCTTCATGCAACTTCATGATTTTGTACACTGTCATAATTACGTAAGCTATTTTCTGTTATAGTATTATCGTGAGTAAGGGGATCTAATATGCTAGTTTCTAGATTGTGGTTCTATGTTAATTTATGTTCTAGTATAACTTGTTGTTTATATAAATATTATATTGCAACCTTATTTCAAAAAAGGTCTAAAAGCTGATGAGTTTCATGCGGCGTTTCTTCTCGCAGTGCCATTTTAGAAGCGCTCGTAAAAAATATTGTGTAAAAGTGTCTTTTGTTACTTTTACACAACAAAGATTTTGACTTTATTTTTTTTCTAAAATCTGCCTACCCTGCCTGCTGGTAAATCTGCCACTGTTAAAGACCCTACAAGATATGTGACAGTCCTTCGCGACGATGCTCGTAATTTCACGTCTGGTAAGTTTCCACTCTCTTTTTGTTTGTAATGTAAATTTTCCCCAACTTTCCAGAAATCTCTTTTGTCCCGATCCAATGTTGGATAACAGGAGATTTAATATAGACGTCTGTAAATATCGGGCCACTTACGCCGTGTCGAACCCGACATCGGTATTTTACGCAAGATTACCTGATTACACGATGAATATTTCCTTTGGATCGGGGTTTCTTTTGTGTTTGTAAACCGTTCCTTTTCTATAGGTACTTGATTTTAAACGGTTTTCGGTAACTGTCGAGTGATGTCTTATCTTGTTTTGTTACATTTATTTAATTAAAGGTTTACTTGTTTATGTTGTTCTTGGACTATCGCACATTTAAATCTAAAGGGAGTTTAATCAAAAAAGTATTTTTTTCAGGAAAGATGAAAAACTGTAGCTGTTTTCTATTTAGACTTAAATATGCTTGTAATGTTCACTATAATGTTTATATGTAAATAAAACAATGAATATTTAATCACGTATGCTGTGTATCCACCATGGAACCTGCGCGCTCGCCACAGAGCCTACAATGTTAATCTGTCAAACACCAAGTACCACAGCGCATACACTACATCCCTTCTTTATTTTAATTTAGAACAGGATACTAGTAATAACTAAAGAAATAAAATAAATTGAACAGTGTTCTAAAATCAACAGTTTCTAAAAGCCAACTTTAACATAGGTATCTAAGTTCTACAATCAAGCTTTAACATTTCTTATCGCTCTGAATAATTTATGACACTAAATTTAATCACAGTAATCTTAAATTCTAACAAATTATCTTTTATTATTAATTACTTTCAGTCTCATTACTATCTTCATTTACCACTTTCCAAGAATCATTTACTTTCTTCAAATGAACTACATTTCTGCGATAATCTTTTCCAGTGACATCATTTCTTATTGTTACATCTCCATTAGATACTTCTGTTACAGTATGAGGAACGGGATTGAAGTTTGTAGTAAGTTTGTTATCCTTGACTATGTTCTTTACTAACACCTTTTCCCCTATATCTAAATCATCATACATGGCTCTTCTCTTCCTATCTCCATATTCCTTCCCTTTTCCTTTCATTAATAGATCTCTATCTATTACTTCTGAGGTTGTGACTTTATACTCCAGATCTGCTGCAAATTGAACTTTATCTCTGAATTGTCTATTGAAAAATAATTCTGATGGTGATTTTCCTGTAACAGAATGTGGTGTGCTATTGTACATCATGAGATAATTGAAAATGTCATCTTTCCAATCCCGTTTTTCAGACTGACTGATCTTTAATCTCTTGAGAACATCTCTGTTTTGCCTCTCAACTTCCCCGTTCATTTGCGGCCAATATGGTATAGTATTATAAACAATGATGCCACATTCTCTGCAATAATTTCGAAAAACTTCACTTGTAAACTGGTTACCATTGTCGCAAGTTAGTGTTGCAGGAAATCCTAACCTGGAAAAAATTTTTTTTAATACTTTTATAGTTTCAGATGATGTTATGCTTCGCATGATCTTAATCTCCTTATACCGGCTGTAGTAATCAACAAGTATTAACAAGTAGTCATGACTAGGAAGAGGTCCTAAGAAATCAAGTGCTACGTCGACCCACGGCTCCACAGGAAGCGATCGTCTCTTCATCGGACGTGGTGGATTAGGTGCAGACACTACTGTACAACCTTTGCATGATTTTACCATATGCTCCACGTCTTTATCAATCCTAGGCCACCACACCTGAGACGACCCTTCATTGCAACTATACCGGGGTGACCTTCATGAGCTGATTCCAGTACACGCTGGCGAAGGTCATTCGGTATAACCAATCTGGATCCACGGAGCATAACATCACCATGAAAACAAAGTTCACTCTGAAATATTTTAAAACAGTTAACAGTGTCATCCCAAATATTATCATAAATCCCCTTCCTAACTTTAGAGAATTCATCGTCAACCGCGGAAGATGCTTCAATTTCATCTAGAGGTACTGCTATTGGTCTACTATAACTAACAATCTGATTTATATAATTCTCACTATCAAACGGTTTTGATACAGTTTCCTGACAAAGTCTTGAAATAGGATCAGCAATATTTGATTTCCCTGAGCGATATAATACTTTGTATTTGTAGGCCTGTAACCGAAGTACCCATCGCTCTATACGTGCACAAGGTTTTGAATTTCGTCCAAAAATAGTTTGTAACGGTTTATGATCGCTTATGAGATCGAAGTCTTTGCCAAATAAATATATTTTAAAGTGTTCAACTGCCCATACCAACGCTAATGCCTCCTTTTCTGTTTGGCAATACCTCTTCTCACAGTCAGTAAGGGCCTTATGCCCATAAGCTATTACACGAGGACCATTATTATCAATTTGAACTAATACAGCTCCTAATCCTACCGGTGAAGCGTCAGCAATAACTTGAGTTTTGTCGGAAATATTGTAGTAACCTAAACTTTGTATATTTGATAAGCTGTGCTTAAGAGCTTGAAATGCAGAATCTTGATTTTTATTCCAAAATTTATCAATATTACTAGTTTTACTTAAACCAAGACGTAATATTTCTCTAAGGGGATAAGTAAGTGTTGCAAGATTTGGAACCCATTTTCCTACAAAGTTAACTAAGCCAAGAAAACTTTGAATCTCCTCAATCGATTTTGGTCTTCTACTTGTTTGAATAGCAGTCAAGTATTTTTTAAGCGGTCTCATCGATGAAATTGAATGTACCTTCGCAGCCTAACAAAATCTTTTCTAGAATTTTCTGAAACATTTCCGGTGCGCAAGATATACCAAACATTAATCTCTTATAGCGAAATAGACCCTTACTTGTACTAAAAGTCGTTATGTACCTACAGTCCTCAGCAATCTCAAGTTGGTGAAATGCATTTCTTATATCTAGTTTAGAGAAATACTTTGCCTGACTAAAATTAGGAAGAAGTTCGTTCATAGTTGGAAGTGGATGATTCTCTCTGATAATGGCCTCATTTGCTCTCCGCATATCAATACATATACGAACCTCGCCATCTTCTTTAAGAACAGGAACCATAGGCGAAACCCATGCTGAAGGTTCAAGGACTTCCTCGATAATATCAGCTTCCTTTAGCTCAATCAGTTTTTTAACTATTTTTTCTTCAAGGGGAATGGGAACTCGTCTATATGGCTGGATCACAGGTTTCACAGTTTTATCTATTGGAATATGAACAATTACTCCTTTAAACTTGGGAAACATTACTTTAGATTCTTCCAATTCTTGAGAAGTAACATTGTTGACTTGTATACCAATTTTCAAAACACCCAGTTGAATTGCACTGTTTTTTCCTAGTAAATTCCTTGTTCCATTTTTGATAACATAGACAGTTGCATTTTCCACTGAATTATTGTTTACTGATACGGTTGTATCAAAGCATCCAATAATATCAAGAGGTTCCTTACTTCCATAAGGCATCAGAATTTTGTCAGGATTTTTACACTGATTTGTTACTTTTACCTTATTGGCTTTTAGAAACATCCATGTTTCATCATTTATAACATTGCATTTACTGCCTGAATCAATCAGCATGTCTATTTTAACTCCACCCACATTGCATGATATGGTAGAATCTTCATCAAGATGGAAAAGATAATCAATTTCGGATTCTTCCTTATTTTCTTTTGAGTCGGGTTTAGTTTTCTTGTGAGATGAAGTCTCAATATGGTGTTTGGAAGAAAATCTTCTTTTCTGTCTGGTTCTACATTGTTCTTGATAATGTCCCATAAAGCCACATTTTAAACATCTCTTATTTCGAGCTGGACATTTTGGATCACTAGACATATGTCTGTTTGTTCCACATCTACTACAATTTCCTGCGGTTTGTGGTTTAAAAGGTTTTTTAGGATTATTCTTCTTGAAATCAATTTTATTAATATCAAATTTCTTCTCAATTGGATTCTCAATTTTGAAATGTTCTAATTGTCTAGCTACCACCTCTATAGCATTGGCTTTAGTAATAATATCCTCCAATTTTACAGAATCACCAGCCTCAAGTATTTTCTTCCTCAAGTCCATAGAACTACATTTTTCTGTAACCTGGTCTATCAAGTGTTCATCAATATCTTTGAACTCACATTTCTCAGCTTGCTTACGTAGACGTAGTATAAACCTTTCGAACTTTTCCCCTTCTTCTTGTTTCATTAATCTGAATAAATATCTTTCATAAATTCGGCATTGTTTTGGAGCAAAGAATTCATCTAGCTTTTTGAGTGCAGTTTCGTAAACATCTGGTCCTCCTGCTGTTTCCTCAATATACGCTCCAGGTATATTGTAGTAAATTTCTTGGAGTGGCAAACCACCCACACGAAGTAATGTAGCGCGTTTCTTTGACGATGCCTCAATATTAGCTGTCTCTAAATAAATCTTGAAAGCTCTCTTCCATTTTTCCCAGCGAACACAAATTGAAGCTGGGTCACCATCACAATCAAAATGGTCCAGATTTGGTAGGGTTTGTGTAGCCATTATATTATACAACCTGTAATATAAGTATAATTTAATCTTTTCAGTTTGCACTATATATATATATATATAGAATATATATATATTTTTTCTTTTTTTTTTTTAATGTATAAATGTATACAAATGCATGGCCCTTGGTCACTGTTTTACTTCACAGTATTTTAATGCATGGCCTTTATGAACAATAAATCATGTACTCTTACATAGAAGGTTACATATTATTATAACCATTAATGTCTATTATTATTTATTGCGTGACTAGAATATCGAATTAAGCATGGCCTTTATAATTTTCTTAACATGATTTTCTTTCCACTATTACAATGTCTGAGAGTGCAGTGTTTCAGTACTCTGTTATTTTTAGTGTACACATAATGTGTATTTTACCCTAATGTTGAAATAGTTTATAGTTACTATACAATTACTTATCAGTGAGTAGGTATACTAACTAAATTATATTACAGTAATTATGATCCAGTTGATAATTATTTAAATTCATATTTGTTAAGTACAAACAAACAATTACACATTCAAACAACGAACAATGAATTTGGTAATTAGGTACATGTTATTTGCGTGGCCCTTTCGTGTAGTATTACCTACATAGATATTATAGTCATTTAGGAACATAATAGATAGCAAAATTAATTGCAATTTGTATTTCGTTTTGAAATCACTTCTTCGTAAAGTTATAGATTGGTACTTATATTAGCACGACTTGTTTTATTCAGTCTAAAATAGTTAATGATTCACAATTCATTTAATAATTCATGATCTTTCTACATCGGAGTAACTATCTATTAAACAATTAAAACCAACGTATTACCCCTTGTTGTTTGCAAATTGTTTTACTACACACCTAACCTATAACCTTTCGAAAAAATGCGAACGAAATATTTGAGCAATTTCATAGTTCCTTCCTTTTGTTTTTAGGTATAAGTTATGGTAATTATTTATTTTTACCTCGTCGCCACTTGTAATGTTCACTATAATGTTTATATGTAAATAAAACAATGAATATTTAATCACGTATGCTGTGTATCCACCATGGAACCTGCGCGCTCGCCACAGAGCCTACAATGTTAATCTGTCAAACACCAAGTACCACAGCGCATACACTACAATGCTTTTTATATAAAGCTAGAAGTGTCATCTTAAATCTGTTTTATTGGTAGGTAGGTTTTGCTGTTAGGAATTAGATGGTGTGAATAACTCGAAAATTTAGGTTTTTGAGTCTCTCTTTAGAAATAGGTATGCGAAGTTAGGATTAATAATATTATATTACAAGCGGTCCCGGCAGATGTCTTCCTGCCCGTTACAGTATCGACAGGATGAGCATTAAATGTTTGACAGGTACCGTAAACATTTTGTAAAGGAAAATATGTTTTCCTTTAGGTATTTATTATTTTTATAATTTTCCAATACTTTCAATAGTTACTGCTATTCGGGACGAAGATAAATCCTCGAACAACCCCTGCTTTGTTTTATATATTACTAGCTTCTGCCCGCGACTTCGTCCGCGTGGAACTCCTCCTTTTTTGAAGTCGGTTAAAAAGTAGCCTATGTCCTTTCTCAGGCTTTCTTCCAGACTTTCTTTTTACCAGATTTCATTTAAATCGGTCCTGTAGTTTTAGCGTGAAAGCGTAACAGACAGACAGACAGAGTTACTTTCGCATTTATAATATTAGTAGGGATAGACTAGGCTTTGCCCGCGATTTCGACTGAATTAACTCCGTTAGGTTTTTATTGAAACTCACCATTTTCAATAAAAACCCCCGACATAAAAACTAAAAGGCCCTCTAAAAATTATAACAATAATAAAATCTTAATATTAGTTACCTTAGTATTAATATTTCTACAAAGAAAACGTTATGTCGGAGGGACCGCTTTTCATTTAGGTGTACTTACTTACCTAATATTTACAATCTACCTAAACCTACGGTCCCCCCGACATGTCGTTTTCTTTGTAGAAATATTAATACTAAGGTAACTAATATTAAGATTTTATTATTGTTATAATTTTTAGAGGGCCTTTTAGTTTTTATGTCGGGGGTTTGTTAAATTTTTAATTTATTTTTTTATTTCATACTTTTTGTAAGTAGGTACGTAGGTACCTACTACATATTATTATTTTTAACTAATTTCCATTTCACATGGAATTTCGTAATGTACATGTTATCCTCTTCCATTTGATACCACACTCGGGTATATTTGTCGACATTGGGCTTACCTTTTACACTATTACTCCCCATAATTTTTGAACTTCTTAACCGATTTTGATTATGATTTCAATTTTGTAATGTAGACGCAATCCTCTTTCATTTGATACCCCACTCGGGTATATTTCTAGACATTTGATTTTCCATCCCCACTTTCACTCCCAATATTTTTTGAACGACTCAACCGATTTTCATTATGATTTCAATTTTGTAATGTACTCATCACCCTCTTTCATTGGATACCCCACTCGAGTATATTTGTAGACATTTATTTTTACATCCCCTCTTTAACCCCCCCTAATTATTAAACTACTGAGACGATTTTTATAAAACATAGCTAAGAACACTCCCGACATATACACCTTTCAAACAAAAAAAACAGAATCAAAATCGGTTCATGCGTTAGGGAGCTATGATGCCACAGACAGACATACACACACACACACAGACAGACAGACACGTCAAACTTATAACACCCCGTCGTTTTTGCGTCGGGGGTTAAAAAAGGAAATACGTCTTCTACCAATTCTGTAAAGGATTTAAAATAGATTGGACCATGGAATCACGTTGTCCCATACAAAATTCGATACGTTTTTTCAATCTCTTAGAGGTAGAATTTTGGAAAATCCTTTTTTATTGGACGCTTCATACAAAGAGTACCTACACCCTCCATGTTTCAGGTCTGCAGTCAGTCAATCATTAAGGACAAAAGATTTTATATCTATACTAATATTATAAAAAGGAAAGATTTGTACCTATTTTTTTATGTTTGTAATGAATAGGTTCAAAAAGTACTGGACCGATTTTAATAATTCTTTCACTGTTAGGAAGCAACGTTCACCCTGAGTAACATAGGTTATAGAATATTTTGAAAAAAAATAGGGATCGAATCGGGGCGAACCGCTAGTAATATATAAGATAAGGGCATAAGATACAAATAATAATTTCTCCTGAAACTTTCTCATATATATAATATAATGGGAAGCAATAACGACAAGTTGTTTTCGAAAATGAAATGAAAAATTATTCCTAGAATTATCATTGATAATTTTAACAAAGACAGTTACAACTTTACACGAAACTTTATACATAATAATTTATGTCTTAAATAAATATGTAGATTCGAAGATGGAGATGGTATATTACGCTATAAATTTAATTCCATGTAAGTGGAGAAAGTTTGGGACTTTGATTAAGTTTCATGAATACGTACCCTTAAGTGAATTGAATGTTTAAATTACCTTTACGCAGCTATTCCGTTCATAGATATATATATATTAGTCATCATATATATGTCAGCGTCTTCGTCTGCATAGAAATAGTGCTTCGTAGCTTAGGTAATTAATAGCAAGAACGGCTAAACCGATTTAGCTGAAAATTAACAGCTTAGAATCAGAAGATATAGGATATTCTGTCGTTCAGAAAAAAATGCCTATTTTTTTCCACCTTTGATGCCAGCTACCTGTAAAATGGCCCCGCTTTCAGCTTAGCGAGTATCGTTTATTTTCTAAGTTTACACAAAGTACCAATTCTAAAAGTTTCATGTGTAATACATTGGAATGTAGCAACGATAAATGGACTAACTCGCGTATTTTATTTTATGTTATTTGATTCGTTTCGGATTCTTTACAGTTTCCTAAAATCGTAGCACGACTGAGCTGACAATAAGTCACTTTAGCGTTAGACTCGTCACGACGACAACAAATAAAATAAAAATACGCGTGTTAAATCCGTTAATAGTTGTTTAATTTCAATAGATATTTGTATTATTATTGCGAAATTGAAAAATATAATGCGATACACTGAACCCAAGCCACTTGTACGTTCTTAACAGCTGTTTTTATAAGAACAATCCGAGTAACATAATTGTATTGCCTCCGTTCTTTGATGGCTAATAAAATAACATTGAAAAGATAATATGCTCGTTTTTATACTGAAAAACGGATCCTGGACTTTTTTCTACTCTCGCTTCTTTCATTTGACTTCATTTGAAACTGTATTTTCTTTCGTGGTATCGTGGTTACCTTTTTCACTCCATTTTCACTGTTTTCAATACCTAGTAAGTAGGTATATATATAACTTTAAGCAATAGCTGGATTATTTTCCATGACCTAAACTCGAATCTATAAATGTTCCTAACTTTATACATTTGTTTCTATTTGAATACTAACGTGAAATAACTTAGGTATTTTTCCTTTAGTATTCTTTTTAGCAAATACGTATGGCAGTAACGTCTTTTTTTATATATTTTTGCGAGAAATTTTAGTGTGTATTTATTTCAGTGTGTTATTGATATATAAGTACTTATTGGAATGATATAAAAACAAGTTCTATAACGGATTAAACTTCTGTAGGTATTTTCTCTTTTATGACGTTTCGAAAACTACCTAGTCAATGCCATTTTTATCACTTTACACAACAGCCTAAGCATAACTTATATCACAATATTACTACCTAACGAGTTTTCATTCTATTTCAAATTGTCGATGACGTCAAAGAGAAGGTAATCTATTGCAGTATCGTCTGTAACGAAACGCACCAATTGCTATTTAAAAAAAAAATATAAACGTCACTGTCACTTTAACCCCTCTTACTCACTGGATCTCATAGCTGATACTTGTCATATGTTAACTAACTGTTAAAAAACTAATTAATAACTAATAATTGATACATAAATAAATCATCATAGACTTCTAAAACGTCTTTTTATTAAATACTAGCTGACCCAGCGAAAATTGTACCGCGTACATAGTTTTTTTTTCTTTTTTTTTTCCAAGTTTTTTCAGCTTTTAAACCTTCCTTGGAGTTCTACAAACATTTTAAAACTAAAATCAGCCAAATCGGTTCGGCCGTTTTCGAGTTTTAGCGAGACTAACGAACAGCAATTGATTTTTATTAGATAGACTAGCGGCTTCGCACGGATTCCTTTTTTTATAGCCTTTGTCACTCGGGAATAGTGTAGCTTTCCAACAGTGAAAGAATTTTTCAAATCGTCCACTCGTTTAGGAGCCTATTCAATCCAAAAAAACAAACAAACCTTTCCTCTTTATTAAATTAGTATAGATAATACATTTTAAACGATTGCAATGAAACAAAACAAATGCACAACGCATCTAAACGTGCAGTCACTGTACAGTGTAAAAGCAACAACATTGCGCCACAACTTCCCAGATCTCTCCCTGGAGAAATCCAACTATGGCATAAAGAGCTTAGTATAAACCTTTCTATTTACCCTCTGAATAAAATCACAGATAACGACACGAGTTTCACTCTGAACATCTCTGTATTATAAAGGGAAGTTTGAATTTTAAGTTGTAAAACTAACGTAACTGCTTCTAAAGAACTTCAACCGTTTTGCCAATGTAAGGCGATTGTTTGGTGCTTTCAGTTGTCATTACATAATCCTATTGCAGTTGCTACAGAATCTACTACTACTACTGTAAGAGTAGATGGTAGATGTAAGAGTGGAAAATAAAAGGGGTTCTTTTGAAGTGACTGTATAAGATTTAAACATTTTCATTCGACAGAAAAGGTATGAAGCGGAAATGCGCTTTAACTGATTACTTGGATTTCCATTAAGGAATTAGATAGTTCAAATTGTAGATGGTAGTTTAAAATAAGCTATACTTATGCTGATTTAAAAGTAAATTATTAGAGAAAAAGTATTTTTAATTACTAAAATTTTTAAGTTTATAATTCGAAAAAGCATTTAGATTGTACAAAAGTAGTACCTATAAGACTTCGCGGTTATTACACATTGGAGTGAAACTATAAATGGATTTAACTCGTGTATTTTTATTTTATTTGCTGTCATAAGTAATTTAACTGTTAATTATATAAGTACTTGACATTATTGTTCTTTGTATGGACGATCTCGGTTGAGCATGTAATTTGACATAAAAATGTAATGTGTGATTATTAAGAAGTAAATGAATCTAATCTAATCTATGAACTATTTTTCATTACTTACAAGCTTTTGAGGTTTATAATCCTAAATAACATTTAGGCTGTATATAAGTGTATGTATAGTAGGTAATATAAAACTAGCGGCCCCGGCAGACGTCGTCCTGCCCGTCCAATTGTTGTCAAAGTCTTCTGTCACTTACCGACAATCACTTTGTATATGGGAGTATAGAAAGATGTTGATTTTACACTTTTTCAAGATATTTTTTTTTAATTTTCCCTACTTACGAACCTTCCCTGGACTTCCACGAATAATTCAAGAAAAATTAGCCGAATCGGTTCGTGGTTCTGGAGTTATAGCGGCAGGAAGGAAAACCCGACTTATTTTTATATAGTAGATTAAGAATTGCACAAATTAATTACGAGTATCTATTAAAAAAAGAAGCTTTAGGTACCCTTTATACTGTATAAAAGTGATTTAAAAGTAATTGAGCAGCCTTATTACAGCTGTGCGGTTGGTTCCCCTCTTTGCGAAGTTGTGGGTAAATTTAGTTGTAATATAAAGGTATGAGGTAACAATTGGATTTAATTATCTGGACCCTTGTTCGGGTTCTTACCTTTGGTATTGTTGCCACATTGTAGCTTAATTTCCAATTGTATTTTGGGTGTAGGTATAAATTGGTTATATTTGAATTGTTAGAATCTGAAACCAAAGCGGTGGAGTTTTACTGTTTTAAATCAAATAAGATTAAATTAACTATAATCTTAAATATATTAAATACAAAACAAATTTAATTTTCCAAAAATAAATGTCGTTTCAATTTATAACGTTAGTTTGTTTTCATTTTATTTATAAAAACGCCACTACCATCTGTGTTCGCTTTATTTCAAAACCGTTATAAGAAAATAGCACCCGAAGGTTTGTCTCTTTCTAAAAGAACCTAAAGTAGTTTTCAGATTTAATCAATTTCTCAATTTGTTCCTCTCACACTCTGTCTACGTCTACTAATGTTGAAAGAAAAATTATTTTGATAATTTGTGACACATATTATAATACATTGACTTTGTAAGGATTTGATTTTGGATTTTTGAAATTTTACCCTCAAGGAGGTAAATGGGGTGCTTATTATAAGTTACACACGCACACACACAAACACACACTGCAGACACAAAGTTATAATACCCGAAGTTTTTGCTTTGGGGTTAAAAAAGTCGACCAAAGTGACCTTCGTTTATATTCTAGCAACACTCAAAGTCTACTTGTCGATGGATATCCAATTTAGTTGGTATAGGTCAGCTCCTGTCATCAGCATTTCGTCCGGATATTTCATTAACTGAAGTTGGTAATGTTGGTACACAACCGGGCTATTCCTTTGAGGTTGGTAATAGGACAATTTATTTTCCTAAATGTAAAATAGGGTAAAATTTAACGTTTGAATATTTATTAGACAAATTTTAATAGTTTTCTTTGTAGTGTTAAATTATTTAAATTCTACTTAAATGACTGTAATAAAAGGTTGCTAAAATACATCAGTTTTTAAAAAAAGTATTTAAAAAAAAAATTATATTGGAAACTTTAACGGACTTTTAAGAAAACTCAAAAAAGCATGCCATTATTAGCAATGTGTTGACACACATGCTGCTAAGTAGCAATTCCTTAATAGTAGCATGCTTTCGTGCTAGCAATAAGCATGTGTAACAGTAGCTTAGACTATCGTAATAAAATGCGCGAGTTAAATCCATTATAATTCTTTATTACAATAAATAAATGATATTTTAGCGTCTAGTTTTCAATTGCCGTACAAAGCAGTAACTGGAGTTCTATGGTCAAAGTGAAACTATATGACTTACAGCAAAATTTGATTAAAAAAATCTAGTTATTGTTCACTGAGCAAAACAAACAGGAAATAATAATAAATAATGTCTAATGACTGACTTCGCGTTTATTATTGGATTGAAAAAAACTTTTCTGTCCTCCGGCCGGAAAGCGCCAACTTTCTGGCCGCTGCGCTAAATGAAATTGCCGCTTTCTGGCTTCGTCGAACAGAAAAATAGTATACTGACCTCGGCCAGTAAATAACAAAGCCTCAGATCACATTTTTGTCAACCTCGGTTTCGCCTCGGACGACAATTGCATGTGATCTGAGGCATTTTTTATTTTACTGGCCTTGGTACGTAATGTACTAATAAACGGAATTAACTCGCGTATTTTATTGTATTGGCAGACGTTTCCTTTACAGTTTCCGTAATCGTAGCACGACTGAGCTGATAGTCTTTAGAAATAGGAAATAGGTAATTCACGTTAGTTTTATTAACAAAGTGTTGCCCTGACCTGAATAACGTGGACTGGGAGCTCGCGTCCTCTTACATACGGATTTCAATTAGAGTGGCGAGAAATAGGGCCTGACACTGCACAAGGATGGCAACGTAATAAAATTAGTTGTTTACTAATTGAAAATATTGGAATGAAACAACTTTTAACGGGCTTAACTCCCGTATTTTTATTTAATTTTATTGGCTGGCTGAGTTTCCATAATCGTAGCAGGACTGAGCTGACAATAGTCTAACGCTAAAGTCAGCAAATAAATAAAAATAAAAATACGCGAGTTAAATCTTTTAATAGTTGTTTCATTCTAATAAATGTAATGACCGCGAAGGCATCAGAAATTATTAATTGAAAATAGTTAATGTATAATAGATACATTGGAATGAAACAGTTGTAACGGATTCGATTGAAACAACGTATTTAACTCGCGTATTATATATTATTAGCTAGCTGGCAATAGTCTAACGCTAAAGACTATCGTCAGCTCAGGCGTGCTACGAATAAGTGTGTAAGAATTGCGAAGGCATCAGAAATTATTGTAATTCGTTGCTGTAAAAAACCTATATAGTAATTAACGTACTTTATTTATCCCTGTATTGTACAGATTTAGCTATAATCATGTAGAATATATATAATTATATAAAAGTGAAGCTGACTTAATGACAGACGTATATCAACGCAGGACCTTAACTATAAGGTTTGGAAGCTTGAAACTTTGCACAGGGGTTTCCTTTTATAACGTAGGGAAGCACTTAGTTTTTTTTTTAATTCACCCCCAAGGGGGTAAAAAGTGAGTGCTTATAATACCCATACGAAGAAGGCAGAAACTATTTAGGTTAAAATTTATGTAAGTTAGAGCGTAAAAATAAGTAAATTCTAAAAGCATTTTGACGTATGTTTACGAAGATTTAAACTAAATATATTACGTTTTAAAAGCAAGCAACGTAAATCTACGCTGTTTCATAGGTTCTATGCAAAATGGAGGTAACACCCTGGAGAGTAATCCAAACTGTACCAGTTTCCTTACAGCACTCTCTTTTGACACCTTCATTTTTATCACAACCCTATTTTCCATCAAAAATACAATTCCAAATTCCTATATCAAAATTCAATCTACCACGAGATTCCATCTGACATTTTAATAAAATCTAGTGACGTACGAAGACAAAAATTCAATCAAAAACTGGAGCGAAAAACTGACGCGGGTTCGACGGAATATTTAAACTAGAATCGAAATCGATATTTTTATCCACATCCCTATAATTAAACTTTTCACTTAAAGTCTATGTTATCAATGGTCGAAGTTTAAAAACTTAATCCATTTAAGGTCTTTTTCGGGGAGTCAGTGCGCATGTGTCTGCCCTAGCAGTCACCAAGGACATACGGCGAGCGGCCCCCGCGCTGGCAGCACGCGCCGCTACAAAAATATGGGATGCGGTCGAGCACGGTGATTTGTAAACAACGTTCGAAGTTAAAGTTGTAAAGTTTAGTAGCAAATTGTGTATAGTTTGATTACCAGTGAATTGTGAACTGAAATGACGTGATATTGACATGTGACTACGTGTGTCTACGTTGTTGATTACAGTGTTAAGTGGTGACTATGTTGTGTAAGAAGTTGGATAAAAACGTGAAAATGATGTTTTTTTCTGTTTTAGTGTTATTTGGTGAGTTTGCTTATATACTTATTTTGTACTAGCGGCCCCGGCAGACGTCGTCCTGCCCGTCAGATTGTTTCGTCAAAGATCTGTCAAAGTCTTCTGTCACTTCTTCATAAGGCTTCATATTTTCCCCGTTTTTTACACATTTTCCACTCTTTCTTCGCTCCTATTGGTCGCAGCGTGATGTTATATAGTCTAAAGCCTTCCTCGATAAATGGTCTATCCAACAAAAAAAAGAATTTTTGAATTCGAACCAGTAGTTCCTGAGATTAGCGCGTTCAAACAAACAAACTCTTCAGCTTCATAATATTATTTATTTTGTATTAGTAAGATTTTGCGTTAACAGAAGTTTGAATTACGGTTTAAACGAAATATGTATCGTTTGTTTTTATGTATATATGCCCTTGGGCACTCTTAAGATCTCGGGACTTGTTTAAATGAAAAAAGTTTTAGCAATTTGCGTAAATATACTGCGTTCGTAATCTTAGTCTTTAGAATTAAATCCAAGATATATTTATAAATTTGATAGGATATTAAAACGTTTTTAATTTTTGTTTTTCTTTGTGGCATATGTTTTCGTATTTGCTAATTTGATTAAAAAAATGTTAATGACTGTGGAAGATATCAGGTATGTAAATTTAATAGGTATCGATAAGTTTTAGTTATCTAGTGAGTAGGAAATTATAATTAGGTAAGTATCATAAAATTTGACTTCTAACCTTAATATAAGATAGGTCTTTGAATATTATTATCGTTTAATTATTAATATATTCTGATTAATTTACATAACGGCAGCTGTCAGTATCAATTAAATAATATAAAAATTATAAAATCTGACAGTGACAATCGTGACAATGACATAATCATCCTTCACGTACAGTATTATTCTAAGACTTGTCTCTTGGTTCCGGATACCTGGAGCCTGGAGACTTAGATGCATTTCGACAGGGAGACATAATACGGTACATGGAATAAGTTATGGAGAATCTGAAGTAAGCTAAAGGAGGGTCACAAAAGATCCCAATAATTCGAAGTGCATCTGAAAGGACTCCGCGGATAAGATAAAGTTCTTAGACATATTCTTTTTCATTAGGACCTTATGTAACTTATAGATTTATTAATTACCACCCTAAACTTATTCTGCCAGTATCTTCCATTTGTATTGTATCATAATGATTGTCAAGTTTGACAATCTTAATAATTATTACGACTGTCAACTGTTAGCATCTTTTGTCAGTTAAAAAATATGACGTGATACGGCCTTACAATTATGATATAACCTACTAAAAAACTATAACGGATTTAATCGCGTATTTTATTTTATTTGCTTATATTTTAAAAACTTTACAGTATCCATAATTGTAGCACGACTGAGCTGACTATAGTCTAATGCTATAGTTTTCGAAACGTCAGCAATAATGTAAAATACGCGAATTAAATCCTTTATAGTCGTGTATTTTTATTTTATTTTATTAGCTGACGTTTCGGATTCTTTACAGTTTCCATAATCGTAGCTCGACTATGGAAACTGTAAAGAAAGTTGAAGTTAGCGTTAGACTATTATATAATTGTCATCTCAGTCGTGCTACGATTACGGAAACTGTAAAGAATCCTTTATAGTCGTGTTCCAATTACAGCACATTTTTTAAGCTCACATTGCGGTTAATTTAAAACGCATTCACCAAAAAAACAGCCAATTTCACAGCAACCTATTTCATCGCGTCGTTATTACGAAATAAAGCGCCCAGTGCATAAATCGTGCAATAAATTTTCCACCGTCATCAGAGGATAGTTCGTGGGAATCGATTTTCGCTTTAAATTGCTTGAATAAGTGGAAGAACATTAATCTAAATAATTATACCTATAAGTGCCAATCGCTATAGCAACCGAACGAAACGAATGCAAAAAGAATTTTTCAAATCGGTCCAGTCGTTTTGGAGCCTATCCAATCCAAACAAACAATCAAGCCTTTCCTCTTTATAATATTACTAGACGTTCGCCTCGGCTTCGCACGGATCCCTATTTTTTTTTAATATAATATATATATTCTATAGCCTAGGTACGAGGATAATGTAACGAATATGTTTCGAATGGTGAAATAATTTTTAAAAACGGTCCAGTAGTTTTTGAGCCTATTCATTACAACCAAACAAATAAAGTTTTCCTCTTTATAATATAAATATAGATATTATAGTATAGATTAATTACTAGCGGTCCGCCTCGTCTTCGCACGGATCCCTATTTTTTTTCAAATCGTCCAGTCGTTTTGGATCCTTTTCAATCTAAACCTACAAATCTTTCCTCTTTATTATATTAGTAATAGCGGCCACGGCAGATGTCGTCCTGCCTGTCCGATTGTTTCGTCAATGATCTGACAAAATCTTCTGTCACTTACCGTCAATTATTTTGTATATGGGAGTATAGAAAATTTTTTACACTTTTTCAAGATGTTTTTTAAATTTTCTCTACTTATCTTCCCTGGACTTCCACGATTGATTCAAGACCAAAATTAGCGAAATCGGTTCGTGCGTTCTGGAGTTATAGCGTCAGGAAGGAAAACCCGACTGATTTTTATATAGTAGAATAGACTAGGTACTACGTCAATTCGATTACGACCGCATTTGCATTGTTTTTTCAAAACGGTATAAGTCCTTCGTATGCAATATTGCACTTATAACCTTTTTCATTGGGACACTACGTTTGTCCTCATCATCAGTTTTATGATAATAACACTAAGTACTTTATCTAAAATTATTCCAATATCTACTAAATTATAAAGGTAATGTAAAACCTTACATTATCGAAATTCTCAATTTTCATACAGAAACTTCGAGAAAATCCTTTGACAAATTGGCTATTTGGTAACCTGGACTGCAAAATGTTACATTTTACTATAACCTGGAAAAATATGCTTGGTTCTTATGTAACGATATCTACTAGTTGAAGTCCTATTGGACTAGTGATCAGAGCTCCTGACTACGAAACCGGAGGTTGCGGGTTCGAATTCTGTTAGGGGCAGATGTTATTGTGATAAGCACGAGTTAAAGTAGGTAGGTACCTAAATGTTGCATACCTTATACTGGACGAGAGACAAACATACATAAATACGTAAAAATATGTATGTTATGTATGTTTATATATTATTTGGTATCTATAGTAGGTACAGAGTACAAACTATGCTTAGTTTAAGACTAGATTAATTGGTGTGAAATGTTGAACAATAGGTCAAAACAGTAAATCTTATATAGGTATATTAAAAAGCTATCGCTACTAATATATATTAAACATACTTACCCATATACTGGAATACAACAATTGTAACAGATTTAACTTCGCATAATTCATGCAGACTTTTCGAAAATTTTACAATCCCATATTCGTAGCCGACTGAGCTAACTTGGGGCGTAGACAAGGTGCTAACGTTGGGATTTGACATCCGCGAACGACTGTCACGTACGTCACAAACGTTCGCGGATGTCAAATCCCATACATTTTTAACCCCCGACGCAAAAACGACGGGGTGTTATAAGTTTGACGTGTCTGTGTGTGTATGTGTGTGTGTGTGTGTGTGTGTCTGTCTGTGGCATCATAGCTCCCTAACGCATGAACCGATTTTGATTCTGTTTTTTTTGTTTGAAAGGTGTATATGTCGGGAGTGTTCTTAGCATGTTTTATAAAAATCGGCTCATTAGTTTAATAATGAGGGGGGGTTAAAGAGGGGATGTAAAAATAAATGTCTACAAATATACTCGAGTGGGGTATCCAATGAAAGAGGGTGACGAGTACATTTCAAAATTGAAATTATAATGAAAATCGGTTGAGTCGTTCAAAAAATATTAGGAGTGAAAGTGGGGATGGAAAACCAAATGTCTACAAATATACCCGAGTGGGGTATCAAATGAAAGGCGATCGCGTGTACATTACAAAATTGGAATCACAATGAAAATCGGTTACGTAGTTCAAAAATTATGGGGAGTAATAGCGTAAATGGTAAGCCCAATGTCGACAAATATACCCGAGTGGGGTATCAAATGTAAGAGGATAACATGTACATTACGAAATTCCATGTGAAATGGAAATTAGTTAAAAATAATAATATGTAGTAGGTACCTACGTACCTACTTACAAAAAGTATGAAATAAAAAAATAAATTACAAATTTAACAAACCCCCGACATAAAAACTAAAAGGCCCTCTAAAAAGTATAACAATAATAAAATCTTACTCTTTTCTACAAAGAAAACGTCATGTCGGGGGGACGGAAGGATTAGGTAGATTGTAAATATGCGGTCCCTCCGACATGACGTTTTCTTTGTAGAAATATTAATACTTAGGTAACTAATATTAAGATTTTATTATTGTTATACTTTTTAGAGGGCCTTTTAGTTTTTATGTCGGGGGTTTGTTAAATTTTTAATTTATTTTTTTATGGTCGTTTCGTTTAACGTTAACGTTGAACGTTGGCACCTTGTCTAGGCGCCCTAGTCCCTAAAATGATTTTCTCACTTTTTCTTCTAACACGATCCATCATTATATAATTAACGTTGACAGACTGACAGCTAACCTCTATGCGTCATCAAGTCATTAGCTGTTAACAAGTTAACCACGAGTCAACGTACTGGTTGCAAATATACTTACCAAGTCTGAATTGATTTTATCCGGTGGGTTTCTCGTTCAGTCCCAACGGATGAATTCACTTATATTAAATTACTTTATGTACCTTTCCTGTGAAATTTAAGTGGCAAACGACTATGCAATTGGGATATTTGCAATAGGTACCTTCATGTCCTTTGAAAAGGATTCAAATTGGAATGTTATTGAAATAGCTTCTGAAGATTTCGCGGTTGTTATAAACTAGATTCTGTCTGCGACTTTGTCTATGAACAATAAGCACCCCGTTACCTCCTTAGGGATGAATTTTTAAAAATATTTTCTTGCTCCCTTGGTTCCACAAAATCTTAAGTTTCTAACATAAAATATGCATATAGTGACAATAATATTCATCATTGTAATAATTAATGTATATAATAATATGTAGTCGTATGTATGTTATGTTTATGTATATCTCTAGTATTTCATATTTATCTACTACTACCGGCCCCGGCAGACGGCGTCCTGCCCGTCCGATTGTTTCGTCAAAGATCTGTCAGTCTTCTAACAGTCATTTAATGAATAGTAATTCTTCATAAGGTTTCATTTTTCCCCGTTTTTTACACATTTTCCACAGTTTCTTCGCTCCTATTTGTTGCAGCGTAATGTTATATAGCCTAAAGCCTTCCTCGATAAATGGTCTATCCAACAAAAAAATATTTTTTGAATTCGAACCAGTAGTTCCTGAGATTAGCGCGTTCAAACAAACAAACAAACAAGCTCTTCAGCTTTATAATATTAGTATAGATAAGTACCTAATTAAGTCCTATGCAATAAAGTATAAATAAACATTCATAAGTGCAGTGCTTATATTATTTTAGCAGAGGCGAGACCCTGATTGGCTCGCTTGTGAGACCTTTAAAGTCAGTATTTTGAGTTCGCAAGTCGAGACGGGATGTGCTCGGTAGTAAAGTATAAATTGGTGCTATTTTCAGGATTGGGTAGTATTCTTAGATTTATGTTGGTAGCTCTGGATTGTGAGATTGGATTTTGTTAATAAAAATCTCGCTTTTTTTATCGTGTTAGCTTGAGTGATGATTTCAGTGCATTGTACAATTTTTACATTACAAGAAATTTAGCAATCCCTATTAATCCCTACTAATATTATAAATGCGAAAGTAACTCTGTCTGTCTGTCTGTCTGTCTGTTACGCTTTCACGCTAAAACTACTGGACCGATTTAAATGAAATTTGGTACAAAGAAAGTCTGGAGCCTGAGGAAGGACATACCTAATCTACTTTTTAACCAACTGCAAAAAAGGAGTTCCACGCAGACGAAGTCGCGGGCTGAAGCTAGTAAAATATAAATAAACATTCTTAAGTGCAGTGCTTATATTATTTTAGCAGATGCGAGACCCTGATTGGCTCGCTTGTGAGACCTTTAAAGTCAGTATTTTGAGTTCGCAAGTCGAGACGGGATGTGCTCGGTAGTAAAGTATAAATTGGTGCTATTTTCAGGATTGGGTAGTATTCTTAGATTTATGTTGGTAGCTCTGGATTGTGAGATTGGATTTTGTTAATAAAAAATCTTGCTTTTTTTATCGTGTTAGCTTGAGTGATGATTTCAGTGCATTGTACAATTTCTACATTACGAGAAATTTAGCAATCCCTACTAATATTATATATGCGAAAGTAACTCTATCTGTCTGTCTGTCTGTCTGTCTTTTCGCTTTCACGCTAAAACTACTAGGACGATTTAAATGAAATTTGGTACAAATAAAGTCTGGAGCCTGAGAAAGGACATAGGCTACTTTTTAACCGATTGCAAAAAAGGAGGAGTTCCACGCGGACGAAGTCGCGGGAAGAAGCTAGTGTGCTATAAAATGTGTTTAGTGATCTAGGTATAAAAGCGGGAAGTTTTTATTTAGCTTGTATGTTAGTATATAGGTAGGTACGGGTGAAATCTTGCAACTCAATTTTGAATCACATGTACATTGTAAAATTGAATGTATGCCTAATGAAAATCGGTAAAGTCATTCTAGAATTATCTTCGTGAAAGCTTGTTTTGAAAACGGTTGTTTTATCCTTTACTAACTAATATTATAAATGCGAAAGTAACTCTGTTTGTCTGTCTGTCTGTTACGCTTTCACGCTAAAACTACTAGGACGACTTAAATGAAATTTGGTACAAAGAAAGTCTGGAGCCCGATAAAGAACATAGGCTACTTTTTAACCGACTTCAAAAAAGGAGAAGTTCCACGCGGACGAAGTCGCGGGCAGAAGCTAGTGTAGTATAATTATGAGTAAGAATTAATTACCTACACAATATATTTTAACTGATACGATAAAAGCAAAGCAGAATTTAATTCGAACAGAAAATCACAGAATACCAACATACCAAACAAAACCTGTACATAACATTCCAGTCAACCCAAATCCGAGACCCGGCTTAATCCTAAAATTAAATATAAATACGCTCGTAATGTTTTAACGGTTATACTTTAAATTAAAATAACATTGACCAATGAGCTAATGACAGATGATAAAGGGTTGCCAGGAATTGTTCATAAATAATTTTACGACATGACATAGATTTAGAATAAAATAGACATGATACTTTGGATTTTGGAATGAAACAACTTTAAACGGATTTAACTCGCGTATTTTATTTTAATGGCTGACGTTTCGGAGCCTTTACAGATTCCATAATTGTAGTACGACTGAGCTGAAAATAGTCTTATGCTAAAGTGAATATGGTACTACAAAACGAATTACATTAAATTAGCGATTATTACGGCAACCTGATCAGAATTAAAAGTATTATTTAGTCTTATTTTCATCGAACTTTTTTTAATTAGCTTAATTTTTACCTACATTATAAAGTATGTGATATTTTGGCTTGTTTTGTCGTACTGTAAGAATGTAGGTAAGTGATCTGTCAAATTAAAAAGTTGAATTTTAATTTAGTTAACTGATATTGGCAGTAAAAATATAACCAAAAATCTCTCACTCTATGTCTGAACGAGGCCTTCTCTATGTTAGCTTAATTCTATGCGCGTTAGCTAGGTTATAAAATAGACAAAATAGTTGCTACTTAAATGGAATCTTGTGTGCGGAGTTCATTTCGGTTTCTTATGATGTTTTCACATCATAAAGTAGTTTATGAGGGTCAGTATTTTTCATCCTAGATTTTATTCAGAAATTCGTGGAATTTTCTGGAATGTTTATCATATATTTTCTTTAGTCACTGTTCCGATTTTGAACACTTATTTATTGTCAATACAGGTTACATTTAAATGATTGAAATAAAACTTGTTCTGTCTAAATTTGAAAACAAATTATTTAATAACTAAGCTTACAAATATTAAGGTATAATTAATAGCTACCATATATGTACCTACTTTTATCTTTAGCTATTAAACATAATTGGTCAATTGGCATTCGGTATTTAGCACTTTAGGGATTGATCAGGGTTGTTTTTAAAATGTCACATTAACACCTATATTTCAAGATGATAATATGGTTTGTACCACTGTGCCAAATTGTAATCTTATAGTAGGTAAGTCTTGCCTTGGGAAATTTGTCTGTCTGTCTAGTCTATACTTTATTTTACTACAAAACCCTAAAAACCATATAACATTAAAACCATGCTTTGATTAATATTATCTCACAGTAAATCCATCTGCATTAATTATGTACAATGGGATTAAGTATTTCCAGTAAATAGATAAAGCAATCACAATCGAAATAGAACCTTATTATTATGTCTCTAAAGTTCACTTGACACTGATAATGTCATTATCAGTGCTACGAACGTACAAATGTAGCAAAGTGCTACGCCGTAGAGGCATTTCGTAGACGATAACCAGTAATGATAATACTTAGTACAAACGTGTTTGGGAGCCTTTGCTACGTCAGGACCTTTTTCACAATGTCAAAGTAAGTAACGAGTAAGCAGTTTGCAACTTTTCTGGCATTCTGCAAATGATGATTTAGCTCCAGATATATATATATATATATATATAAAATAAATAACTGGGTAAGTCGCAGTTAAACAATTAAAAATAAAATTAATTGAACTTATATACCTACACGTAGGATTTCAAAGAACAATTGCACTTATTTTATTTGTAACTTCCTTTGACCACGTGAAATAGGCGTAACAAGTAAGTTTTTAAAATGAAACAACTACAATGAATAATCATGTTTCGACTTTACAGTTCCCATATTAGCCGAATGACCTGAAAATAATAATAAATTAACATAGGTACGCTTTAATAGTAGTTACAGAGTTAAATCCGTTTAATTATAACCTCGAAAGCGCGCATTATTAATAAGTTGTTTATCATCAAGTAATGTATGTATGTATGTAAACTCTTTATTGTACAACAACAAAACAAAATAATACATAGGTAAACGAACACAATAAATGTACAAAGGCGAACTTATCCCTTTAAGGGATCTCTTCCAGTTAACCTTTGGGCGATTGAGAGATTAGGAAAAGTATATCGTAGGTAAGACTAAAATATGTGTACAACTTAAAAGGTAGAGAATGTAATAAGATCATTTGTAATAAATAAATAAATTTCAATATTAAAAATCCTAACTTCCTAACTAATATATTATAAATGCGAAAGTAACTCTGTCTGTCTGTCTGGCTAAAACTACTGGACTGATTTAAATGAAACATGGTACAAAGAAAGTCTGGAGCCTGAGAAAGAACATAGCCTACTTTTTCGAAAAAACTTCGAAAAAGGAGGAGTCCCACGCGGACGAAGTCGCGGGCAGAAGCTAGTATAAATCATAAATATATACAAATATATATATATATATATCCCATATTTATCTATTATAGACCGGATAGTAATATGATACCATTCTATTAATCTATTTTAGACCGGACGCACATTACCCTCAGTGCCTTAAATACTCTAACGTAACCCGTAAATTCACTTATAACATCACCAATATCAAAGGGACTAAAAATATCGCAACATAACATCTTAATCCCATTAGTTCACGTAAACCAATTACCATATCATAAAGCGAACTTTTAACGAATTAACCGTATTCAAGATAATTCGACGGAGACGACAAATTGCGTGGTTGTGGCATTATTGTAAAAGGATTATCTTAGGCGTAATTTACAAAGGCGACGTTCTAAACCCTTCGAAATCCCCGAAACATCCATTGTCGGTCTTTAAATTCATTTTAATTTGAATCCTTTCAATCGAAATTACACCAAGTTTTCTGTCTCGAGATGAGACGTTGGCTCGTGGCCAGTTACTAACTTCACAATAACAGGCGCGTGCATTGGTGGCTCCATAAGTATGACGCCAGGGTAGGCACTGCCTGTATTGAATGTACGCCTTGCCAGTTATTGTGTTTACAGGACAGCGGATGATGTGACTGTGACAAAGGTAAATGAAAAAATGTAATAAATCGTAGGATCCGTCTCAATTTATCATGGAATTAAATTCTCAGGAGCTAGGGCTCGAAAGGTTCTATAGAAAATCAATCACGGCCTATTACTTTGTGCTTAGTCCTCCAGCCGGATTAAACCGGTTTTAGGATTCTTCAGTCCTCGAACAAATAGGTTTACTGTCTATGCGAAAAGATTCGCTTATGTAACCAGTCTGGATCTTATATTACTGTTTGCTCCTTTAGAGTCTAGAAATATGACTTTAAGTCATAGAAGGGGGCCTAGACAAGGTTCCAACTTCAACGTTAATGCTGAACGTTGGCACCAAAATGTATGGGATTTGACATCCGCGAACGACTATCACGTACGTCACAAACGTTCGATGATATGAAAATCCCATACATTTTGGTGCCAACGTTCAGCGTTAACGTTGTACATTGGCACTTTGTCTAGGTCCCAAGATCAATAATTATATGATCAAGGATTGCTCTGCAGTTTCTAGATCACTAAATTGGTTACGTGAACAGCTTTAATCTAGGAACCAATCGGTGTTGCAATTGGAAACAAAAACTAATCCGAGTTGTTTTTTCCGCGCCGCAGCGCTCGCTGTAATATAGTATATCTGGAACAGTTATCGACAAGCGTCGCTCGAGCCGCGACCCCTGTCGATTGCAAGGGAAATTGTTAATTCTATCGAAACGAAACATAGGAAACCACCTCCCTCGTACGTTGGCACCCTTCCAGCCACCGATTCTGCTTTACTATGGCGATTATTTTCACTGGTGCACTATTCAAACTGCTTCGGATTCCCACGACTGAATGGACATGAAAGAATTTTCGTGTGCAACGACCGACTGTAATGATGCCGTTTATTCTTTGAAAGGAGGAGGTTTTAAAACGGTGTTTCCTCGGTGAATTATTTACGCCCTTTATATGTAATGTGGGGCGTCGATATGCAAACTGCGCGGTCCGTGCGTCGCATTACATGACTGATATATGCTAACGGCCCAGCGGATATACGTTTATGACACCCCATCATTTTATATCACCCAATAATGTCAATAAGTGTTATACTGTAATAGATATTTTGTTTTAAATTCCCACTAAACGTAGCACAATATTCATGAATCATAAAGATAGCTAGCTATTGACTTATTGTTGCCAAGATGTCCTCGGATTAGGGTGGAGCGTGGAATTCACTAATATAAGTGGGATTCGGGCTCAGTAGCCACATACCCTACTCTTATAGGGATTGCTGGCATTTTCTGGATTGTTGTGTTTTCGTCTTTATTGCATACAACGAAGCTGCCTAATATTCAGGATTCCGAGGTAGGTTATGATATTGCGTAGCAATGAGCGGGATTGGATCGTCCACATAGACAGGTTTGCTTTATCAATGTCATCGTTAACACAGATTTATGGGAGCTTTTCAATCTTGACGTGGAAGTGGATGGAGACGTCAATCCTCCCGTGATCATCCCAAACATTAAGCGGACGCAATTACATCTTCTAAAATAACGACCGCGTCATTATGTATCCCGATAGAGATTATGCCGCATACGAATTGACAATTCCATATAATGGAACGATAAGTACAAGGAGATCGTCAATAGATTCTGTTGTAATAATATTTTATGAACGTTATTCGACAGATGCTATTGGTCAAGGACATTTGATTTCTTTTGGTCTTTGACTACAAATGGGGTAGTAGTTTGATTTGTCTCGAGAGACAGACTAGACGATTGTTATCAATACTGTCCTAGCCCACATAAAGCTAGCTTGCTTTCCATTTGCGGTCATGTTATGTCCTATAATGGTTTGTTTCTATACTGATACGTAATTCTACTTGTGGTAGAAATATAATAGAACGGAGATCCAAATTTATTATCTTTTTTCATAAAACACAATGGAGCTGTAACAATAGTTGAACCGATGTAAGGCAAATAAAATTGTAGCTATCAACGCGAAGCAATTTGTTTTCTCCAATTCTTGAGACAACTGTCTGCTCCTGGTGTAATATTTTAGGTGATAGAAAAAATGGAACACTGGCGACAAGCCAGAAAAGGCGACAATTCCTTTTCTCCATTGATACCATTTGATACCACGTACACCCGACAATTTTCCAGCTTCAACCGAAAAGACGTGTGCCGGGAATTCTCATTGAATTTAAAAGGGAACTAATATAATATTGTACCTTTCTTCCTTAGATACTTATGCAGTAAAGTTGGGAAATAAAATACGGAGAAGGAAAGTTTCTTTTGTAATCAAACTCCGCCTACGATTTTAATGATAGGTACAATCATAACTTTGGCTTTTGTTTTTATTGTCATAAAATATAAGGATAAGCTCTGGGCTTTGTTTGAATAAACTTACTTTTATTTATAGGTGGAGTTAGACGATAAATAAGGTTAGGGCGTTGCATGGGAATACTTAATTAGGGTAACACCAGAGGTCTGGCCCTTTGAGTCTCTTTTATGGCAAAAACGATGATAATGCTACTTTTATATATGTTGGTGAATCTCTCGAGGAATTCGTAGAGGCTTTGATCACGCCATGTGGTTACAATTTTAAGGCGTGTACTTTTTAACAAATAGGTAGCTTGGCAAAAAGTTATTGACGTGACAGGTTACAGGTCCTTAAAATGTTTTTGGGTGATTCCACAGACGTTTCAACCACCAGAATATTGAAGGAAATAGCTACCTATTAATTCAGACAACATCTACGAGCGCAGTATGCCTAAAGGTAATTCTTGATGTGGCTCATTTCCTCAATATTCAAGGCAGGCACTGACGGCGGTTGAAACTTCCGTGGAATCACACTTTTGCAAAAGATTAGATTAAATTCATTTACTTCTCGACAGTTATAAAATATACATAATAACTTTATAATGCAGTAAAGAGTAAATAATGCACATAAGACCCCGATGGGTCGAAGTGCATCCAAAAGGACCCCACTAATAAGATAAAGAGTAAAGAAATAAAATTAAATAAATCATAGATAATAGAATTTTGATGCAAAAACTTTACAGTTCCCATATTCGTCATTCCAGTGTGTAATAACCTCATCAGAAATTATTAATGTTATCGAATTTATTACTAAAGCTTTTTGCCATGTCAGCATTTTCACAGCTTTGGGATCAGCCGGAAAAGTTTTGGTATCAGCAATTCTGTAATCTGTTATCACACTAGACAGGTTGCTAGGATGTGGGTCAAATCTCACTGACCGATCGAGGTTTTCTTATGTGGTTTAATTTATCTTCCAAAGTTTTGTAGTCTCCGGTTAACCATGAGTTTTGTAAATGAAAGAATTTTGGCTTAGTAATTTTGTAATATCTTATTGATGCCAATTTTGATAATTTTTGATGCGATCGCGGTTATGATATTATCTAAGCAAAGCAGTGTTATATTATAGACCGCGTTGCATAAGTAGCTTTTTTTTTCAAATAAAAATTAGTGCAAAATTTCCAGTGTCTTATAGTTTAGGCTCTGCGTTGATATGTCAGTCAACAAGTCATCTTCTCATTTTATGTATATAAGATTTTGTTTCCAAAGTTTTCAACTTTGCTTGTTCAGGTGGCAGGTCTTTTTTGTGTTTGTCCATTTTCTCTTTGTATCTACAATTTAAGACATAACTAATTATGTTTCGGACAAGTCCTGACTATGATAAATGACTTGTATTTAATATTATTCTGCTCTCCGATTCGTCATTACTTTGTAAACATTTGTTTACATTTAATTAAATGGAGCCTTTCGTTCTGTATTTATTGTTCAGACTCGTATCGAGGCGACAGGCGAATTCTTGAAAAAATAAAATTAAAATTTGTTTAATTTTCATTAACATTTTACTTTGTGTTCCGGTGAGTCTATAGAACAATAGGTACTTTAGAGGTTACATTCTGATAAAGATACTGGCCGCTAAATAATTTAAAAGTGATGGTTTTAAAATAGAATGGTATTGTCAGAAAAAGAGTAGGTACACGTAGTACAAGTACCTACACTTGTAATCATACAGCCGAAGAAAAAAGTTATAATTGAAAAAAGTGTGTTTATTAAAAAATTCGAAATAAATCTTATAAAAATGTTTTCAAATTTAAAGTCAATTCGTAGACAATAATAAATGTTAACACTTCAGCCGTTTAAAACGCCGTAAATAATGAAACATTGTTAAATCGATGAATATTCAAAGGGCTTCAGAGCAAAACAATATTTTGAATAACAATTTGGATTGTGCCGATTCGAAATGTTCATAGCAAAGCAACTTAAGCAAATTACACTGGAGTTTTCGTCCCGCCATAATTATTATTCAACCTTTATCCGAGGCAAATCGAGTAAATTTGTTCCAAAATTACTTTTATTAAAAGCATTTCTTTCCCGAAGTGCTAAAGTAGGGTAAATGGACTGGAATTTCCGATTCGCGAATAAATTATCTAGGAATATTACAGTGAATTACTCTTCAAAAAGACGCTCGCGATCGGTCAAATGTTTCCAATGCAATTTTTATTTTATAAGCGATCGTTTCCTGTTTACGGTTCGGCGAGCACGCGTTTACACTCATCGAGTTTTGTACATGTGTAAGTTTTGCGTTTTATTTTCATACTTTGCACACTTTTGTGATTAAGTAATCGTAAAAAGAAAGATCATTAAAATATTTTTTTAGGAATCAATGAGCATTTTCTTGCAGCTATTTTCATAACACAATAGAAATGACGATAGGTTAAAAAAACGAAATCGGAGGGCACGGCAGGTAACATTAACTATAATAAAGAAATCGCAATAAGGAACCCTAGACTTGGCACGACTTTGTCTACATTTCATCACTTTTCTATACTAATACATAAAAGAGGTTTGTTTGTTTAAATTGAATAGGCTTCAAGACAGCTGGACCGATTTGAAAAATTCTTTCGCTGTTGAAAAGCTACACTATTTCAGAGTTACATAGGCTATAAAAAAACGGGATCCGTGCGGGCTACTAGTTAGATATGAACATGCAGCTTCATCGAGACTTGGCTAGTTTTTTACAGAATGTTTTTGGTGATTCTATTTAGTCCGTCAGCTAGATTATTAGAAAAATATTAAACGCGTATTTTTCATTTCTGAAACAAACAATAATACAAACAATAAATGACAAAGATAAGTGCTTCTAAAGTTCAGGAGTGGGGGTCGTGACGTCACGTTATGGTAAAGTAACGTGACGTCACTAGCCCCCCTATCTTCATCCCTATAGTGTCCATTATTAGACAAATCTGTAAAAAGTAAATTAATGACGACAAATGGCACTACTATGCAGTTTTTGGGGCTAATTATAGTACGCTACAATTAGTATTAATGCGATAATGAAATTTTAATTATTACTTATTATTAATATACCGAAAAACCTGGTTATATTTAAAGGGATAAAAATATATATCAAACCAATCGAATGACCTTGTTACACGCCAATTAAGCAATTTTCCATTTAACCGGGATTCTGTATATTGGAGTTGATTTCATGTGAATCGTAATCAATTACGTTAGTCTGCAAAACGGAATCACAATAACTGCAAAATGTATTTATTTGTAAACAATTTCAACAAACAATATTTAGAATTGATAAACATTTAATGTGGTTTGCATTGAGGTTTTGTTTAGTAGGTAAAACTTTACTTTGGAACTAGTACCTTTAAAGGCTTAAGAGTCTCCTTTCAGGAGTCTCGCCACCCGTCCGGTTTTGCAGTGAAGGCCCATTAGCTGGCCAACTGCGCTTCAGTATTCAGTTCGGAAAAAAAAAAAAAAAAAACTGGTACCTACTTTAGTTTATAAACTGTACGGTCACTGTACCATAAGGTGACGTCACGACCCCCACTTCTGAACTTAAGAAGCACTTATCTTTGTAATTTTTGGTTTGTTTTAGAAAAGGAAAAAATACGTGTCCAATACTTTTTACATTCCTTCATACTAAATAATATACCTACTTCATTATTATACAAGCTGCTTATAAGCTGTATAGATGTAATATAAGAGTAAATACTCTTTTACAACCTTAATACAGCTTAATAACAACTTGTTTATTGATTGGAAGACAGTCGCTTCGTAAAACGTAATAATTAGAGTGAAAAAAAGTATAAGGTTGTTAACTCGTGTATTTTATTTTATTTACTAAACCGCTAACAAATTAAATAATACTTAGGCACGTACTAGAACACCTTTATACAACCTTAGTACATGTTGTTTGTTGATTGGGTTACTCCAAAACATAATATTGTAGGTAACTTGCCAACGAACTAAATAGAAATTAGGTTCTGAATTTGTAGTACACCCCTTCCTAACTACGTAGGTCCTAATTTATGCAAACAGCTGAAGGCTGTAATACAATACCTTATTAGAGGTATTATATTGCCTACGTGTTGAGCTAATCTCTTGCATAATTAATTTAATATTGTTCGGATTAAATACGAGATTGTTGATGGTAATGAGAAATATTTTGTAATGTGTGGGAGATAGCGAAGGTCATTGAACTCCACTGATTATGATCCCATATATCTTGCTGTAAAAAAAATAGAAAAAATTGCGCGATATCTTGGCAACTTTAAATGGCTAACTGCCCACTGTTTATAAATCATCTGGGATCCATTAGATGTCGCTAGTCTGTGATGTTTGGCTGTTATGTTCCACCAGTTATTAATTACAAGCTACTTGCCTGTAATAGGCTTTTTGACAATGCGAAAAATAAAGTGTAAATTACTGTTAACAGTATAAATTAAGAGTTAAAAAATGATTATTCATTAACGTAAGTTGAAAATAATGATTAATTTATTTAAAAATCCTTAAATAAAAATTACATTTTTTAAACGTTTGTCACGTGACACAAAACGCTCCTGATTAGCCGAGTTTTTCGTGACGTCACATGCCCGTAAACTTTGTTTACCTAGTTGTGTTGCGCCTAGTTGTGGTAGTATCTCAAACAGGCATGTGACGTCACCGACCTCATTGCGGCGCCATATTGTCAAAGTAGCGTTTTGGCACACTATTTAAATATTGAATTTTTAATTCGATGTTTTTCAGCTAATACATACCAGATTTAAAAAAAACAACTTTTGCTGGGTTCCTTAGACTCTACTACATAATATAAAATGGATTTTGAAAACATGTCAAATACCCTATTGGTGAAATCACTTAAGGATCTCACTTAAGTAGCGATATCTAGCGGATTTTTGATTCTCGATAACTCCCATTGGTAAGTTTGAAAACGCTAAAGTAAACCACTGAAAAACGGACGGTGCCCTTTTTCAATTTGTCTCTGTCGCACGCGCGTAGTAATATTGCCCTCACGCTCGCACAGTAACCTTGAAGGTTACTGTGCGAGCGTGAGGGCAATATTACTACTGAGACAAATAGAAAAAGGGCAACGTCCGTTTTTCGCTGTGCTCCGCGACCGTCCTTTACTACCTAACCAAACTATCCATAGCGACATCCGTCAACCTCAATAAGGTTATAGGCACTTGTATATCTACTTTGTCAAATGATGAAAGGTCACTGAATTCTGTAGAAAGGGGTTGAAAATTACCGTCGCGAGATCGGCGAATTAGCAGTGTTTGCTAGGACCGGGCCCCTGAGGCGAGCAAACATTTACTCCATTCGTTTACCGCGTTTACTCTGTACACAATTTGTCATAATTTTAAACCAATTCAGCCACTCCTTTGAGCTCCGTACATATTCAACACAGAGTTGGAATAATATAGAGACGGCTTTAACAGGTCAACGAGTAATTTTTTTAAGCACTTTTGTAATAAACTAGCTGTCCGGCCTGGCTCCGTCCGGTACCCTTTTTTTATAGCCTACGTCACTCGGAAATAGTGTAGCTTCTTTCAGATCGGTCCAGTCATTTTGGAGCCTATTCAATCCGAACAAACAAACCTTTCCTCTTTATTATATCAGTATACTTAGATAGTATTTTTAAACCGACCAACTGTGAAATTCTGATTCATATTTCGAAGTGCATTACGTAGGTACGTGTAAAATTGTTTGCTGTGGAAGTGAAATATCTTAATGATTATAATAATATGTATTTTAGGAACAAATAAAAAAAATACCTATTGTTTTTCAATACTGGCGGTTTCGACAGACGTCGTTCCACCTGGAGAAATAGCCCAGGTACATTTATCAATTGAGATAGTGTTACGTTAATAATTTCATACAGTTTTCTTAATTTTTTGTTTTTTTTCTTACATAAAAAATTTCTTCTGATTATAACAATCAGATATAATTATGCGTTGACAACTTCTATATTATAAGATTGAGTGAGTCGAATTAACTTACATAATATGCTGTCTCCTTTTCCCGGTGTTGTCGTGTATAGCGCTATCCTGCTCACACCTGACCGTATCTATGTGATTCTAAATCTATGACCAGCTATTTAAGTTTAATGTTGCCATGCTAAGATTCTCGGAAGCTGAGTTAAATTTGCCTTTTGTTCTTTGGAGCGTTAAAGCGTAGGTAATGAGGACGATTAAAATTACAAGAATAACTTCGCGCATTATGTAATATGTAAGTGAAGATCTGTTACAATTCTACATGGCAACATTTCATAATAAGAAGGGCATTAGACCTCTGATTGTTTTTTATCTGTGGGGTTAATTGAAATAATTGCTTTGCTGAAGAATGATAGATGGAATCTACTAAATAATAATTATTAAGAAATAGTATTTATTCGTAATAAAACTATTATGTGACATTTACCTAAAACACTGACGATAGTCTAACGCTAAAGTTTTAAAAACCACAGCGAATAAAATAGAATACTCGAGTTAAATCCGTTATGGTTGTTTCATTCCAATACTCAACATTACTTCAATATTACACTTATTGTTTAAAAGAATAAACGTATTCCCATTCTTATATTGGATACGGAAAAATACTAGAAATTAGTATCATTCAGATAGAACGGCAGTAATAAGAAGTCTTTCGAGTGAGCTACTTTTCTTTTATGGCCTTTCTTCGCAACCGTTCGAGTATTAAGGAATCGTTTGACGTTCCAAGATATTCTTTTCCGATATGCTTGTACTTAATTATTATTTTTCTGTTGAAGTTGCCACTCGAAATAAAAAGGAATATAGAGAATGGAAGTTTATTTAGACTTTATAAAGTTAAAAAAAAACATACACAAGTTGAAAGAAAAAGGTGTTAAAGTGAGATCCCAGTCAGACTTAAGTGAATTGAGGAAAGATATTTTTTTTTGGATTGGTAGTTTAAAAAAAGTAGTAGGAATGGGTTACTGAGTTTTACAGGTAGCAAGTATCAAAAGGTGAAAAAAAAATATGTTTTTTTTTTCCACGGGAACGGGATAAAAAGTCCTATGTCTATCTTTTACTTTTAAGCTAACTTCCCACTAATTTTCAACCAAATTAGTTTTTTATACGTAGGAGACAATATGTAGGCAAAGAATCAACATTAAAAAATATTACGGCACCTAATTATAAAAGTTTATTTAAACACAAGTAATTTCTATATTCGTATCATTAGAAGCTGTTCATCACATTTTTTTCATTTTCCAATATTGTGTAACAATTCCAAAACCATCGCTTAATATACATTCCTTCATAATATATTTAGCGATCTCAAACGATCATCAAAGTTTAAAAAGGCGAGTGAAGTTCGTTACGTCGTTTATCTATTTAAAGGGGAATGAAAGCAAAGTGGCGCGGTCTTCTCAACGCCTCTTGACCGATTTAAAACTGACACGCGGCGTCAGGGCGTTTATGACACTATTTAATTTAGCGTTGTTTTTTAACAACATCATTTAGCGTTTAGTATGCTTTCGCGACGCACTTAGCGACGATTCCGCGACTGTCGCGATATGGTTGCGATTGATACAGTTCTGTCACAGTTGTGTGTAAGTAGCGATACTGTACCGATATAATATGACTTTAGTAGCGATATTTTATCGATATATTCCCGTGTTAGAAGCGGTGCTGCATCGATATAGTCAGAGTTACTAGCGATACTGGATCGATGCATAGCGACCGTCGCGATATGGTTGCGATTGATATATTCTGTCTTAGTTGTGTGTTAGTAGCTATACAGCTTCGATATAGTATTACGTTAGAAGCGATGCTTTATCGATACCTTTAAGTGTTAGTAGCGATGCTGCATCGATATTCGATAATGCGCGGGAATAATTCCACAAGGATCAAACCATGGGGCGTTTAAACATATTATTTAATATTGTTTATTTTGTATTTCGTTAAGTTACAAGAAAAAAGTAAAATGAGATCTTAACCCTTTATATATCGGGCGTCAATGTATTTTTGACAATATAATTATAGCATATATTTTAGAGATAGAAATCCCTGGGAGATTAAATTTAGGTATAATTTATGGATCCTAAATCATTAGACCTGAACTTTGCGATACCCATATCAAGGTATTCTAATAAATATCCACAAAAAGGTTTGAAGCTTAAAACACGGGCCACATTATATTCTATTAGACATAATTTTTTAAAAAATTGGTCATGTGGCCACCGCAATAAAACAAACGATTTTTTACTCTGTGTTTATTAAAAATGTGCAATGAAATTATTAAGTTTCTTTATTATGTTTTTCAAATTATAATTGTGTAACACATAATACTTACTGTTAGCTTTCTATCATTAATCATTCACATAATTATAATTACGTTTTTGAAAATAATAAAATATTTTACACGATTCTGTTATTGCCAGTCGTTGGTAGATATTCAATACATGTAGTTAATATATAAAATTTTCGTGTCGCGGTGTTTGTTGCCATAACGGCTGGACCGATTTTTATGTTTTCTGTCCATATCGGGTCGGTCTGAGATTCGGTCATCTAGTTTTCAGATCCCCAAATGTTAAGGATGGTCCATCCCAAGGATTTTCAGTTTTTGTAAAAAAAAAAAATTTCATGATTCCGCATTGAAAAAAACATACAATTTTTAATTTATTACTCTTAAATGTTACACATGCTTATTCCTTAATTAAGTTTTAACGTTTAATACCTGCAAAAAAACTAGGTCAATTATACAGTGTGCGAATAGAATAATTATCGTACTTCATTAACATCCATTTCTCTATGGAATTGAGACTTTTCAGGTTAATTAATTGGGTGACTTTATTTTATGTAGGTATCGCATTTACTTCTTTATCGTGTGCGTGCAATACCGCGGATGAGCACATTGTAAAAACCACGAATGTGAATGATTTGCGATTTTACAGAGGGAAGTAAAAACTTAAGATCTCAGCTATTTCGTTATATTTTTCTGACTATACCAAATATATACCACTTGAGGATACTTTTTGGGTTCATGAGTCCCGCCCCCTCTGGGCTACGGATTAGTATGGAATATCATTTGGAATGAAACAACTTTAGACGGTTTTGACTCCCGTATTTAATTCATTGGCTGACATTTCGGAGCCTGCACAGATTCCATAATCGTAGCACGACTGACCTGACAATAGATATGCTAAAGTCAACCAATAAAATAAAAATACGCGAGGTAAATCCGTCTATAGTTGTTTCATTCCAATCTATACCTACTAATATTATAAAGAGGAAAGGTTTGTTTGGATTGAATAGGCTCCAAAACGAACCGATTGGAAAAATCTTTCACTGTTAGAAAGCTACACTATTCCCGAGTGACATAGGCTAAAAAAAGGGATCCGTGCGAAGCCGGGGCGGACATCTAGTGTATGATAACCGAAGGCATCAGAAATTACGGAATATCAATTTGTTCACAGCGCTGTCATCAGCCCATGAGATCACTCAGCTGAAGGTTCCCCTGTACGCAGACCCGCGGCGCGCCGCCGAGCTCAGCTGTCACTTCCAGATGGATGACCAGAAGCTACATTCAGTCAAATGGTACAGGGATCTACACGAGATCTTCAGATATAACCCTTCGCAAAAGGTAATGAAATTGTTAAAGTATAACGCTGGCCATCTTGGTAATTTAAAATGTACCTTAGGGGCCATCCATTAATCACGTGAGGCTTGAAATGGGGGGAGGGGTTTGACAAAAATCACGAATTGCCACTAGGGGGGAGGGGGTGTAGTAAGATATCACGTGTATTTAGTTTTTTGTTTATTATTATTTTTATGCCAATCAAAAACAACCTGCAACCTTTCTGTCTAGACATTTTTATCATGGTCCTTAATTTCAGAATAAAATAAGATTATACTTTATACATGTATGTGGGAAGGACTCTGAATTAAAAGATCGTGGAAAATTTAACTGATTTTTATTTTAATCCAACAACGTATGAAAAAATCGACATCTCGTTCGCACAGATAATCGCAATAATGTAAAAAAATGACATTCGTCTCACTCACCCACTCTTATAGCATGCATCTCTCTCACACAATCACGTTCCGATTCAGGCATCACACTGCGTTCCGTTCCCACATGTATTTAAGATAATATTCTAAAAAAAATTAAGATTTTTTGTAGATACTAACAATACACGTGATGTTGAGTGGGGGATGGGGGGGTAGTCTTAAACCTCACCATGTATCACGAAGGGGGGGGGGGGTTAAAATGTTTAAAAATAGATCACATGATTAATGGACGGCCCCTTATGTCACTTGTGTTTGTCACTTGTCTAGATGTAGTATTCTTTCTTGTATTCGTATGTTGTATTAATTATAATTATTATGTGCCTTAACTCTGTTGTAATTCAATCTCCAACCGATCGAAATGTGATCGATGTTCTTAATTATTTATAGAATAGCTGACCCAGCTAACTTCATACCGCGTTTATCTTTTTTTTCTAAATTTTGTCACCTTTTAAACCTTCCCTGGAGTTCCACAAAAATTTATAAATTCAAATCAGCCAAATCGTTCAGTCGTTTTCGAGTTTTAGCTAGTCTAACGAACAGCAATTCATTTTTCTATACTAATATTATAAAGAAGGTTTGTTGTTTATTTGTTTGGATTGAATAGGCTCAAAAACGGCTGGATTTGAAAAATTCTTTCGCTGTTGGGACGCTAAGTTCACCCTGGCAATGACATAGGCTATAGAATTTAAAAAAAAAAATAGGGATCCGTGCGAAGTCGGGGCGAACCGCTTGTTATTTATACAGACAAAGGATAAAGGTTTTCGTAAATAAAATACGCGAGTTAAATCCGTTATAGCTGTTTCAAGGATAGGTACTTACTGTTCTTAGTAAAATGTAAATTAAAGTGATTTCCATTTTAAACGGTGTACATTGCTGGCCTAACCAATTCATGTATTTGGAAATGCAAAAGCGGAGTTGTGAATTATTCGACTGTTAAATTATTCCATGGTTTTGGTTTATCACTGTCTGACGGATAAGGATGAGCAATTTTATTAAATTTTAAACAGAACCTTTTTGTAGGTACCTAGGTACTGTACAATAAAAAAATTGGTAACATTTTTTTTGTACATTGTAATGAAACAACTATTAACAAGCAACTATTATATTTGCTGACGTTTCGGATTCTTTACAGTTTCCATAATCGTAGCACGACTGAGTTGACAATATAGTCTAACGCTAAAGTGATTTATACACGAAATCCGTTAATAGTTGTTTTATTGCATTGTGTACTAACCGCGAAGGCATCAGAAATTATTATATTTTTTCTGTAGTTTAAAACTTGACTATTGTTAATTATCAAATTCCATTTTTCATTTTGACAGAAAATCCAAAAAGGATTCGTCACTACCCAAATTCCCATATTCACCGACAAAGAGTTTTCAAATTTGCATCTAGTTCGGAAGCCATAAAGTTATATTTCGACTGTTTATTTTCTGTCAATAACGCCAATATTCCTGAAACCCGATGCATTGCAATTGCTTTGGAACATCCGTTTTGTTGAGTAATGGATTTACCTTACAACCCGAGTCGGGTTTTCGATTCCGACCTGTATATTGGCGGATCTTTAAGCCATTTGCGTTTTCCCCACAAAGATCCTGGTATTCAGTGATCCATACACTAAACTAGTTTGTGCAAAGGAAAGCAGTATTTACCTGACTATATTTATACTGTATTCACTCCAAATAAGATTTACTACTGGGTAAAGAACGAAATTCCATTTAGTCCGTCCGCGTCAGTTAGATTATTAAAATATCGCACACCTAGATCTAAAGAGATCTAACTAAAAAACCGGAAGATATGAGTTATGCACACCATCGGATTCCAGCAAAACCCACCTACACTAAAACAGATTTCAGCTAATATAACTCTGCTAGCTTTATTATAAAAAGTATAAATTTATACAGAAAACTCATGCGTGCATATGGACATATTAATCAGTTTCTCGCCTCTCCTGAAAAAGTACCTTTTTAGAGTTAGCTCTCTTTAGATCTAGGTGTGCGATATATTGGATACAATAATAAATTGCAAAGATAATCGCTTCAAAATTCGGGAGTGGCGACTCGTGATGTCATGTTATACTAATTATAATTTTTGAATATTTTTTTTTGATTGAAAATGTTGATTCCGGATTGAAAACTATGTAGTTTTTAGAGAATCTCAAAAAGCTCGGTACGAAGTTAGTTGGGTCCGCTAGTATTTATGTAAAAATAATTGACATTTCCAAAAAAGTGATAACGTGTGTGATTTAGTTTTCGATAAAACCGTTAAAGAATGCCTTCGCGGTTATTACACAATGAAATAAAAAAAACTGCTTATAACGGTTTAAGCTCGCGTAATTTATTTTATTTGTTGACGTTTCGAAACTTTGACAACTAGAAATTAACTATAAAATCACTAGCATTATAATATACATTACAATAGCATTATACTGTCATTAGCTCAGTCGTGCTATAAATATGGGAACTGTAGTTTCCGAAACGTCACCAAATAAAATAAAATACGTGAGTTAAATCCGTTATACTCGTAGTTGTGTCATTCCAAACATCGACTTACGGCTAGAAAACCTACTTACAAAACTTACCCATATCAGGACTGTCCCAAGAATCCCCAAAGGATTTACGTCCTTTATCCATCCATAACCTTGTTATATCTTTCGCAGACTCAAATCCGGTTATTCAACGTCACTGGCATCATGGTCCAGGGTGGAGAATGTCAGCCGGAGTCATGTGTGGTCAGGGTATGGCCTCTGCCCGTTGCCACAAGAGCGGCCTATACCTGTGAGGTTTCTACCGAAGGGCCAAAGTTTCAAATCGCGAGACAGACTAAACATATGACTGTTGTTGGTAAGTTTTTATTGGTATTAGGTTGTTTGGGATGCCTTCGCGGTTATTACATTCTGGAATGAAATGATTGTAACGGATTTAAGTCGTATTTTATTGTACTTGCTGACGCTTCGAAAACTTTTGAACCGTTTCCATAGCACGAGTCAGCTGTGAGTACTAAATGTACTTTTTTAATACTTAAGCGTTAGACTATCCATTGCGTGCAATAACAGCGAAGGCATCAGAAATCAACGCTTCGTATTAGTACGATATAGCCAAGGGCGGGCATTCCATATAGGCACAATGGTATATAAATATATGGAGTGAATTGGAGTGCCTACCCTGAGGTAGTACACGCGCGACCCTCACTGCACGCGCCTGGAAATAGGTAATAGCTATATTTATCAATACTTGCGTTGGTAAATAAAGATATTTCATTGGGTTATTAAGCATAAATTTCTCTTTTTCCTCCCACCTGAAATGGCTACGAGGCAATTACAATTTTCATTATCATTCTCTTTCCCCAAAGCGAGGTATTTTATAATATTTATAAAAAAGCCTCCGTAACATTTCTTTCAATTTTAATGTTAATTAATTTTTGCTCCCGAACCAACAGAACGTAAATACAGATTTCAATTTCCGCATCCTTGAAACACAATGAAATAATATGAAGTCGCGGAATGAGATAGAAATTTCCGTTTTTTTAACGAAGACGGCATGTTAAGTCTAATGTACGTATGGAACGTTGATCAAACCATTTTTCCAATTCATTGAATTTTATTTGTCGGCAAAGAAAATACGCCGCGGCGACATATTCCCTTTGATACCTAACGAGACCGTCTCAAGTACCTAAAGATCTAATTACGCGCCTATCCATTGTCTACAGGCGTAGCGTTACAAAAGAAATCCCTTTTAAATCCCCAAATGACTTCATTCTTTCCACGGAGTTGTCTTCATCATCTCGCTTTCAATTTGCATAACTCTAATTTAACAATTGCGTATAACTTCTTGATTTATTCAAATGTATTTTACCTGCAGCGATGCCGAGAGAGGACCCAATCATAACAGGGGCTCAGAAGTTGGTGAAGCCAGGGGAACAAGTGTTGCTGAATTGTTCGACAGACTTCTCTCTGCCCCCTTCGGATATTAATTGGTACATTGACAACGAATTACAAAAGGTTTGTGTAACCTCCGAAATCACCACGATGTTAGTATGTACTTTCTAAAGAGTCTATTTTAACATCAGTCATTTATCAAGCATCAATTATTGACTGCCAACAACGGCCATATCGCATACCCAGATCTAAATGAAGCCATTAAAAGAAATTTCTATTTTCTGGATAGGCGAAAAACTAATTAATATGGGCACTGTAGGAGTTTTCTGTACTTACAGATATATGTTTTTTAAATGAAGCTAGAAGACATTGAAATTAAGCAACTATAGTTGCTGATATGAATAATTTATTGCTGACGTGTCGGAATCTTTACACTTTCCATAATCGTAGGTAGAAGAGTTAGCTTAAATCTGTATTAGTAGTAGGTAGGTTATGCTGTCAGGCATTCGATGGTGTGCATAACTCAAAACTTTAGGTTCGTGATTTAGCTATTTTTAGATACCTAGGTATTCGATTTATGTTCAGTAACACTGTCCTAAGAATGCAAATATTCCTCTATTGACATTTCTGACAGTAAAGTTGATCATAACGTCACCAGAAGAATCACTTTACTACTTTTAATTTCTTTTTGTTTCAAATTAAATAAAACCTCATATTTGTAAGCAAAATTCGAAATTAACACACAATAAGACCATACCCCCGGGGGACGTCTAGCCTTGTAGAAACTAGCAATTGAAATTGTATAGTAATTCTTGTAATTAATTAGATTTATAATATATATATACAAGTGCGTATTTGAGATATTATTAGGATTCTGCGTAAGTTATCTAATACATATATATGAATTCCTTTGTCCTGTATGACTGACGGATACACGCACAGCCTAAATCTGATCGTAGAGATCTGAAACTTGGAGGGTGTGTTCTTTGTATGACGTAGGCGTCCGATAAGAAAGGATTTTCCTTAATTCTAATGGATGATACATAAAACAATTTTATGTTATATTGGTAGTTGAAAAATGATCATGTATTTATCTGGACCGGGATTGAATCTATCTGGACTTTTGAATTTGCTCGGGTTTTGTTAAATTGATTACGCGTAAAGGCAGGAGAATTAAAGAATTAATAGACTAAATTACTGTTATTGTAAATGCTGTAAATTTAGGTTAATTGTAGTTCTTAATACCTAATAATGTCAATAAAAATATATTGAAAGAACCGTTTCAATAGTATAAGGTTATTAGTCATTTCTTCGTTATTGCTGTATTCAAAATAACCAAACTTATTTATTACTCTAGCTTATTAATAAATAGCAGAAGGTTGTAAATAAACACGTTGTTTCAACTTGAACTATTGATTGCGCCGTAATCTATTAAGTACTTAAGTACTGACCCAAATTAACTTTTTACGGGGTAGATAAGCCGTATGTCGTTTAATTTATCTAAAAGCCGGTCCTAAGGTCACCTGCCCCACTTAGTAAATAGCATTTCGCGAGCGGCTGGCGTGTACGCAAATTAATAGAGGAAAGTGCATCCTTCAGTTACTAGAAGTGAAGGTGCACTATGCAACTGTGCAGTTATATTAATGCACTAGCGGCCTTGGCAGACGTCGTCCTGCCCGTCCAATTTTTTCGTCAAAGATCTGTCAAAGTCTTCTGACTGTCACTTAATGAATAGTAATTCTTCATAAGGCTTCATATTTTCCCCGTTTTTTACACATTTTCCACTGTTTCTTCGCTCCTATTGGTCGCAGCGTGATGTTATAAAGCCTAAAGCCTTCCTCGATAAATGGTCTATAAAACAGAAAAATAATTTTTGAATTCGAACCAGTAGTTCCTGAGATTAGCGCGTTCAAACAAACAAACAAACTCTTCAGCTTTATAATATTAGTATAGATTTATATTAATCGGTATTAGGAGTGAGGTTCCAGTCACTCCAGACTGGAACCTGACATGTGATTTTAGGAAAGAGGATTTTTTGTGTAACATTTAAACTTAGAAAATAATGGATACCTACATACACTAAGTTGAAATGGGTTGTTTTATAAGTATCATGTATCACAGGAGAACAGATGAACATATAACCAAGAAATTTACATAAATACTTACTATCCCGTTTCCGTAGGGAAAAAATATCTAGTTTTTAAACCTTTAAAACTTGCTACCTGTAAAACGGCCCCTCTTTCACTTTAGCCAGTACCTACCCCTACCCTACCCAACCCTTTCTAAGTTTACGTCAAAATATCAATCCTAATTACTTATACCTATATCTCTTTCTTCTTTCATTTTCAATATAATAATATCTGTTTTATCGGCAAAGTCCATTTTAAAATCTCCCAAACTGTACAAAAGATACCAATTCCTCTATGAGCTTGTTCCCACTATGTCGTCTGTCGTGACGATTTTTAACCGGGTGTCGGTGCCTCTGTTCAGGCACGACCGCAGATGGTGCTATTCGACAGTTCAAACCCCGTTTCTTCGGCGGGGTCGGCCCGACATCCGATACAGCGCGGCCGACACTTACAAAACGCACGATATTTTATGTAGGATCCGACACAAAATCGTTGTCGTTCGCGTGAACAGCTTCAATCAATTTCATATTAAATGTTCTGCCACTACGACACACGATTAAAAATCGTCCCGACAATCGTCCTAACAATATATTTCATTTCAGTCTGAACCTTGGCAGCATACAGAAGTGAGCCCGCCCATGCCAGGCGGCCTGCGGGCGTCCTGGAGAATCCTCAGAGTGAAAATACCAACTTCAGCCAGTGGAATCATGAAGCTGCGCTGTGAAGCCAAGTTGACGGTGGAACCGCCTGTGGTGCGAGAAGTCCTCGCGACCATCACTGTACATTCTAGAACTGAGCTATCTAAATATGTTGCTAATAGGGGTGAGTATTTTAATCATCAACGGAATAAAACTATAACGAACTATAACGGACTAGGCACGCGTATTTTATTTCATTTGACATGTTTCGAAAGCCTCATCATTTGACTGTTTCGATATTCTTTGCCGACTGAGTTGATGATATTTTCTAAAAGCTAGCACCAAATATTTTGGGTAGGTATTTGAGGCAAACTGAAAACTTGTTATATATAGCTCTGAGGTATAGTAGGAGCAAGTTATGGCAAGTTTTCAGCTTGCCTTAAATACCTAGCCAAAAATTGGTGCCAGCTTTCGGGCTAATAGTCAGCATATAAAATAAAATACGTCTGTTAAATTCGTTATAGTTGTTTTTTATCATATGTAATAACCGAGAAACCATCAGAAATCACATATTATGTCCCTGTCAAGATTAAATTAAAATAGATATAATAAAAATAAATAGTAATAAGTAACTCATTAATATTTGGAAATATTTTTCAGTATAATAGGCATGACGACATTTTTTTTTGGTCCGTCAAGTAGATTATCAAAAGATACCGAACATGTATATTTTACATTTCCCAATTGAACAATAAATGACAAATATTAGCACTTAATTGTACAATAACGTTATGAGCCCCACACTCACGAACTTTAATAGTACATTAATTTTGGTTGACAAAAATGTGATCTGAGGCTTTTTTATTTTACTGGTCGAGGTCAGTATACTATTTTTCTGTTCGGCGAAGCCAGAAAGCGGAAATTCTCAAAGTTGGCGCTTTCTGGCCGGAGGACGGAAAAACCAATTATCTTTATAATTTTTTTGTTTGTTCAATAAAATAAAAAATACCTACGTGTCCATGTGTTTAATTATCTAACTGACGTAGGTAGTAGTTTTTATATTTTTTTGTTTGTTTATGAAAAGAAAAAAAAGTGTCTCATCATTTTCAATAATCTAACTGACGTACTAAATGGAATTTTGTTTTACCCAGTTGTGATCTCTTTTCAATATGGTAGTACGCCGCACTTATAAGATTTCCGCTGTAAGTATGAGGGCCCCTGTGGTATAGTCCTCGGCTTACGAAGCCTGGTTCAGGCAAAAAAATGTGTCATGTTTAATAGGATTCTTGCACCCAGAGAAACCTTAGTAACAAATAAAACTACTTTAAGGGAACAATTTCTGATGCTTTCCCGGTTATTACGCATTATTAGTAGTTACATAATATCGTCGACCGTAGGTTCAATTACGGTAAGGGACAAAATGCCGAAAATGAGTTAAGTATACAGTTTTGTTCAGAATTTTGCGCTCTTTCGAATGGTGTATTCGAAAAAATTCTAGCTCAAAAAAAATGTTCCTTACCATAGTGATTTTTAGGGGTCACAAGTCAAATTATCCCTCGGCCAATAATGTATCTGATAATTTTTGAACAATAGCATCTTGGAATAGTGTAATTACCGCCGTGAACTCAAATTAAATAAGGTAAGGGTCTTCGCATTCTATTAATTACATGTACATTGTTTTTCATATAGAGAAAATAAAAAATATCACCCATACCTTAAAAAAATTGCACAAGTTTTAAAATAGTTGTCCCTTACCTTAATTTACATTAGCGTACCGAAGGAGATGTTACCGTTACACTAATTTTGTCATAACAACTCGGGATGTGTCACCACATGAATTCAAATTTAAAAACCTATGACATAGAGTCTTAAATGGAGTAACAAAATATTTCAAGATGACACACTTTTCTAATAAAGGTGCGATATAATTATCTTCATTTTACATGTATTTTTAACTTTATAATACAAGATACAGGCATGTGCTTATATAAGATACGCTGCAAAATGCAAGATTAGAGTAAAAAAAATAGCATTGAAAGAAGAAGGAGTAATCTTTAGGATAATTCTTTCCAGTTTGAAGGTACTCTATGGATTATATTCATTCGAATTCATGCAAGTAATATTTATTAATACCATAAGTATTGTAATACATAAAAAATACGACCAGAATTATCAAAAACAACAGTAATACCTACTGATTTCTTTACAGCATTAAGGTTTGAATCTAATTTGAATCGTCTTAACTTCTTTTCTATTATCTCAAAGATTTCAAGACACCTTCACAAGACAATTCATCATTATTGGAAACTGTAACTTTTCCGGTATTATCTTTTCTTAAGTCTTTCATCGAATCAATTCGCGATTATTAATTATAATATGCTCAAAAACATTAAAATCGATTATTGTTGTTTCTTTACAATCGTAATAAACAGCACTGAATATTCTTTGATTTTGAATAAAACGGTCAATTTGTGTGATGACATCTAGTTTGTAAAGCAGTATTTGGATTAGACTGGTTCGATTAATTCAATAGCTTTATTTTAAGAGTTCTCCAGAGCCATAACTAGTAGATCTAACTGAGGAGTAAGCCTCCAAGATTGTGATTGAAGCATCTTCTACAAATAACCAATAACGGTCAAGTCTTGGACTGTTGTTATTAGGTACAGAATCTAGGTGCTTCTCAATGTTGCAGCTAAAATCTACAAGGCAGTACCTATATAAAATCCTATCTTGTGTTTATTTTACGCACTTTCATAATAGCTTTATACGTAAAATTGTTATGATTAAGTCAGTTTTCCTTTCAGCAAAGAAATATTGGTATATTTTAATATTGCATAATAATATAAAAACACTCAGCATGCACTTTCTATACATTTTCATGTCCTTTAAATATTTTTTAAACCTGTTTGCGATATAAAATTAGCCTTACGATAAAATTTTCCATTAATTTCTTTTGCAACAACTGTCTTACAGTATTGTATCTTTAATTTTTATTTTTAAAACGTCTTTTACACTATTTGTAATAAAAATTTTGATTTTAACTTAGTAGTCAATTTAATATAAGGGGCGTGACTACGAAATACTTGCAATGTAAGGGACGTAATTTTCGAAAATCACTAGTGTAAGGGACATTTATTTTCTAAAATAGCTAGAATATTGAAATAAACGTTACAAGGACTGATAGAGCACTACAATATAAGGTTTTTTGTGAAATCAGATCCAAAAAAGGTTCAATACAAAAAAAGTTACAAGCGATTGAGTCCGAAAAAAAACTTTGTCGGCCTCTCCTGAAAAACCGTATTTTGTCCCTTACCGTAATTGAACCTACGGTCGACGATATGTTCAAAATAGAAAATTTGCTCATGAGTTCATATCACACATTTATTAAAGGTGTTACTCTATTTAAGACTTTAAGTCTGCACATTTAAATTTGAATTCATGTGGTAACACATTTCTAGTTAATTTCTGATGCCTTCGCGGTTATTATACATTGGAATGAAACAACTTTAACGGATTTAACTCGCGTATTTTATTTTTATTTTTATTGGCTAACGTTTCGGAGCCTTTACAGATTCCATAATCGTAGCACGACTGAGCTGACAGATTCCATAATCGTAGCACGACTGAGCTGACAATAGTCTTATACTTTAGCATAAGACTATTGTCAGCTGTAAAGGCTCCGAAACGTCAGCCAATAAAAGTAAAATACGCGAGTTAAATCCGTTAAAGTTGTTTCATTCCAACATTTCTAGTTGTCACACTGTTCTAGTAAAGATGCGATATATCTACCTACGTTTATATATAAATAGGGATATCAAAGGATGAAAAAACATTCTTTATTCTGAGACCCGGCATATTTTATGCAAAGAATACCTAACTAATACCTAATAAGCGAGTAAGAACTAGGTAACTATACCAACTTTAAAACTATCAAAGCGTTGCAAATAACGTCTTTTATAAACTTTTTGAGTACTGAAACTTTGCACAGTGAAATAATGAACCGTGTTTTAGAACATTCTTTGTAAGCCGAGAATTTCATTAAAGAAGACTCGGTTAAAGTAAAAGATCTTTTTTGAAATTGTAAACTATAGGTACTTAATGATTTTTGATGCCTTAGCGGTTATTACACATTGGAATGACAGAATTATACATAACGGATGTAACTGGCGTATTTTATTTCATTTTTTGACGTTTCGAAAACTTTAGAGTTTGCATATTCGCACGACTGAGCTGATCATAGTCTAACGCTAAAGTTTTCGGAACGTTGTTGTTTTTTCATTTTCAATTGTGAACTATAAATTGGAATAAAATTCTAAAACGGATTTAACTCGCATACGTTTTTTTTGATGCTAACATTTCCAAATATCGCATATTCGTGGCCGACAGAACTGACTATAGTCTAACACTAAAGTTTTTTCAGTCCAATGTGTACTGTCATAATTACAAGGGTGCGGTCTGTCAACTCAGCCGTTAACTTCCTTGGGAATACAAAATTAATATTTATTCAGGTTTGTAGGTTGGTATTTGTATATTAATATGGGTTGGTCTGTTGCAGGTACTGTGTCGATATTAGACGCTTGGTGGGTGGCACTTGTTGGCGTAATATCAGGGTTTGGGCGGTTATGAGTATTGGCATGAATTACCTCCAGGTGATATTAGCTGTAAGTAGATACGAGATTTCCTGATCATATATCCTTATAAATGTAAGGAGCCTGATTTCGTAACGTAATACGTTGGGAACATATCAAAAAGCGACCTCATTGTGTAAAAATTGGTTTGATAGCGATCCCAGTTGCTATGCGATATGCTATGCTTACTTTGGCATTACAGATCTACTAAAAGTCTTCAAATGAATTTAATTGAATTTAATTGAATTGGTTACAAGACAATCGCAGCAATTGGTATCGTTCTCAAACCAAGTGTTTTATCTAATCAGACGGCTGGTTTCCTAATTTCGTTTATGTTTTAGAGTATTGTTTTGACATCTTTACAAATTTAAAATTACCTCGCCCAAGGTCCCCTGGGTTCGTACCTTGTAACGCCCTGATAGTGTTGAAACCAATTTAATTGATTAAAGGCTGTCTTGGCGACGATAGCTGATGTAAAAGTGTTTGTTGTTTCAAAGAAAACCAATTGGAGCCGGTTTCAAACCAATTGCGTTACGAAATTAGGCTGCGAGTTCAGTCTTTGGTTCTATATTGGGTATAGGAAGGAACTCGAAATTTCGTATTGGTGAAAATATATTTTGTACATTATAAAAATGTTGTCGATTATCGATGGCGGAAAATTAAAAATGTATAAAGCACTAATTTATTTATACTAGTTAAATGAGGGGTGTAGGGTTGTATAGTTCGATTTTATTAGGACATTGAAACCAAACTCGTGTCACAAAGAACTGGTCACACCAACGAAATGACGCATTCTATGCTTCATTTGATTGTGTCATTTGATTTTTTATATATTTTGAAGTATTAGAGTGTGATCTCAATCACCCCAAACTTATGTGATTTTAGAAAAGATGTTTTTTTTTTAGGATTTGTAGTATAACGCAAACTTAGAAAGGAAATTTATACTACCAATCTTAAAAAACATCATTTTTCCTAAATTACTTAAATCTGGGGTGATTACAATCTCACTCTATTATAAGACGACTATTTAACGCGTTGGTGTAGACGGTCCTTTAAAAATAGGTACAAAGTCTTTTATTATTGTGTGACAGGGTTTTCATCATCCTAATGTTAATCAAAATTATGTAAGTAAAGCATTTATTTCTCAAAGATGTCATGTTTGGTAGCTTCTCTGAGCGTTGAATAGTTATTACGACTAGGCATTAATATAATGGCTGTGTTTTACTTAAGGTAATGTCAATTCTTTGCACGACATCTTTTAATATAATGTACAGTTACACGATTGTTTTTGTTTCACTAAAATATAAATGGGAATACGTAAATAAAAATATAATGACAACTATTTGGAGTTTGTTTTTAACCCCGCTCCTAATTTAGGTGTAACTAGCTTCTGCCCGCGACTTCGTCTGCGTGGAACTCCTCCTTTTATGCAGACGGTTAAAAAGTAGCCTATGTTCTTTCTCAGGCTCCAGACTTTCTTTGTACCAAATTTCATTTAAATCGGTCCAGTAATTTTAGCGTGAAACAGACAGACAGACAGAGTTACTTTCGCATTTATAATATTAGTAGGGACTTGTTGAGATTAGTGTTGTGAATTGATTGTGAATCGCACTTTTCATTTCGTCATTTTAGTTTTCGGACAAGCTTGTCACGTCCTGTCGTACGATAAAAATACAAAGATCCGCCATTAGTGCATCTATTATGATACTAAATCTATGACAGTAGCTTTAAAAACTATGTGTAGGTGCTCTATCTGTGCCTTGAATTTCATGGAGGCATTTCCGAAAAAAAAACTTTACCTTCGCAATGTTTTAACAAGGTAGTTTTTTTTTAAGCCGGTGATTAATTGCTATAAATCAACAAACAGAATGTCTCTAGAGAGGATATGATGCGAGAGTCGGCTGGTATATTATGATTTACAAGAAAGTTTTTTGTAAAATGCAATGGTGAGTTTATATGGGAGTTTAATATGACGTGACCTAGAACAGAGTTTTTGTTGGGTAAGTTACGATAAAATGACAGGTGAAATGTGAATATAGTTGTTATGATCTAAGATCAGAAGTTACGTTGTCCCTGATGTGTCAACCAGATGAAAGTAATATTTTATCGGATATTAGTTTCTCAATATAATTTAATGTGGCAACCCTCTAACAAATGTATTTTTCCGTCCTCCGGCCAGAAAGCGCCAACTTTGTGGCCGCTGCGCTAAATGAAATTTCCGCTTTCTGGCTTCGTCGAACAGAAAAATAGTATACTGACCTCGGCCAGTAAATAAAAAAGCCTCAGATCACATTTTTGTCAACCTCCGCTTCGCCTCGGACGACAATTACATGTGATCTGAGACATTTTTTATTTTACTGGCCTCGGTGCGTAATGTACTATCAACTGTGCTGGCGATGTTACACCTTTAAGGCAATAATCGCTTGAACGACCCTGGTACCTGGCGGCTGTGTGTGAAGCAACAAGTACGAGCAATTTTTTTCTAAAATGGCGTACCCCGAAAGCATCCGATAGTACTATTGCCTTCGTAACTACAAAACCAAACTACAATAAAAAGTTAAAACATAGACAAGAACTAGAAATATAGGACAGTAAAAGTGATTTTTTTATATAGACAATTTACTAAATACATAAAATGTATATGATAATATCTATACTTAGTTAATTAGTATTTCATGATGTTTCTACCTACTTAAAATTACTCATGACTTAACACCTATAAAATAATATATAAGTAAATACATATTAGGTCTGACTACCTAGGAACGTCTAGTTAAGAGTGTAGGTCGTAAAGTCCATATTTAGCCTAATTAAAAGTTGGACGTGACATAATAGTGTCCTAAAAAGTAGCCTAATTGTCCATTTTGTGCATTATCCAAACATAATACACCCCCGAGCTACCTGCGCTAATATGACTCTAATTACAATTTAAAACAAAGCATCCAGTAATATAATAAGAATGGTAAGTTAACTCCTGTCAACAAGAATTGACTTATTGTGTAGCTATGTGACATTCACTGTAGTCTCCTAAAGTGGGCTTGACAGGATTGCCTAACGCTCATATCGAGAAATACTTAGACAATCATTTATTGATGAAAGTGTTAAAAAGAGATTGGATTAGATTTATTTTTTTCTCAATAATCACACAATATAATTTTACATAATTATGTGAAAATAAAATGCATCCTTACCGAGATCATCAAACAATGAACAGTAAAATTATATAAGTAATTCAAAAACTCATAAAATTATGTCATTGCAAATTGTTTAAAAAACAAATTAGGTAAAAACGGAAAAGTTCAAGAAGGTAGCGGTCAACCTTCAGGAACGAAAAAAAGGCAAGGCAAGAAGAAGATCATTATCACTGCTGGACATAGGCCTCTCCAATTGCACGCCACTGTGCTCGATCTTCGGCTGCTCGCATCCAGCTCCTGCCAGCCATCTTACGCAAATAAATCCACCTTGCCTGAGGACGTCCTACACTACGCTTGCCGAGACGCTGTATCCACGATACAACTACAGAAGAAGATACATCTACAGAAACAAGGTACTATACTAATTCTAATAATACTGTGACTTATGCGACTTGTCGACGCCAGTAACAAAGTTTCCCAGCCCTTTGGGAGACAGCTATTTGAGAGGGTAGGAATTAAGGGAACATACCTACTCATTAGGAGCTAGCTTTATTTCATTTTGTAATTCCTGTATACACAACTAGCTTCTGCCCGCGACTTCGTCCGCGTGGAACTCCTCCTTTTTGCAGTCGGTTAAAAAGTAGCCTATGTCCTTTCTCAGGCTCCAGACTTTCTTCTTACCAAATTTCATTTAAATCGGTCCAGTAGTTTTAGCGTGAAAGCGTAACAGACAGACAGACAGAGTTACTTTCGCATTTATAATATTAGTATGGATATGGACTAGCTGTGCCCGCGACTTCATCCACGTGGAATTTACCCCGTTTTTTTTTTCACATTTTCCACTGTTTCTTCGCTCCTATTGGTCGCTGCGTGATGTTTTATAGCCTAAAGCCTTCCTCGATAAACGGTCTATCCAACAATTTTTTTCAATTCGAACCAGAAGTTCCTGAGATTAGCGCGTTCAAACAAACAAACAAACTTTTCAGCTTTATAATATTAGTATAGATGACCTGGCCGAGGACTAGTGTTTTATGAGAATTTTATAAAAGATGATTTGTTTATGATTGATAGTATAACATAAAGTGGAATAAAACAGCTTCAACGGATTTAACTTGCGTATTTTATTGTGATTGGCTGACGTTTTGGAACCTTTACAGATTCCATAATCATAGCACGACTGAGCTGACAATAGTGTTATGCTAAAGTATAACATAAACTTTGAAAAGAATAGATACTTGCTAAGAAGCAGGTATCTATCATCAAAGTGGAAAAAAATGCTAACTTTTTATTCTACGTGATATAAAAAGCCTTTTAGGTTCTATATCAATTTCTGGAACAATATCTATCAGATCTGTTTCAGACCTTCATCATAACGACGTAAAATTTTATTACTTTGCATTATAGGATATCTCAAAACAAATGGAACAAACCCATCCATATGCAAAACGGATTGGGGTACGGAAAAATATGCAAGAAAATTTGTGGCGGTCAGATAATGCTGGGATTTTGGGAGACAGGATTTGACTGTGAATGATTTGAATGAAACAAGCTCAACGGCGAAGTGTTAGATTATCGTCAGCTTAATTGTGCTACGAGTATGGGAGCTGTAACGTTTTCGAAATGTCAGAAAATAGTTAAATCCGTTATAGTTGTTTCATTTCGAAGTTTAACGGTAATTTGAGTGCTTTATTGGAATGAAACAAAATTGATTTTACTGGCGTTTCGAAAATTACAGTTCCTATATTCGTAGCTGACTAAACTAACGGTAGCGTACTTATGTTTTAAGCCATTATAGTTGTTTCATTTCAATGTATGATAACATATTTTTTTGGTTTTCGATATCAATAACTATTAACTATGTAATAAACACTCAGTGAAGTTTAGATTGCAAAACAATGTATGTTAATAAAAATAAATGATTGATTGAATCAAGCTTAGCGATTTCCAATATCGATTACCTTTAAGATTGTTTTTCGAACTCAACATTATTCTTATCACATTAAAAGCCTTATGTGGCGGCCCTGTCAGCGCATTCCACAGAGTCACGTAAATCACGTAGTAGATAGATCGAGCAGCGATATGCGCTGTCTCGATATAGTATATAAGTCATATGTTTTGTTAAATAAAATATTATAACAGTAGCAGTCAATACTCTTAGTGTCATTACGTCGCACCATCCATCTCATTATGTCCCCGGAATCCGGGGACATGACTTCTTCATCCTGCCCGGCAAACCTTATAATTATGACCTACTTTGCCATCCGTATTAAGTAGATTTCATTAATATTGACCAATAGTCTAATCTTGTTGAAACCTAGTTTAAAGGAAATTAATTCGGATTAAATTCAAACCAATTGCGTTGACAGGATTATTCCTCAGTTCCTTGGACTTATCTATACAGAGACTACCTCAATTAATTTGCCGATGCACAGTCATTATAATTCCAATTTGACTACTACAGATTATCCCAAGATAATTTATAGTGTCAATGCAATCAACGATTGCTCTCACTCCACCAGGAACAGAGCCACATGGCGACGGATAGCAGGAGCTGCTGCGGCGCAAAAATTGACCGACACATGACCACGACCACTCTGTCAAGAGTGAACGGTTAAGAAGAAGAAATTGTAGTAGTCAAATCTCCAAATATTTGGCATATTATAAAATCAAATCTACTGAGTCCGTCAGCTTTTTTAAAATAAAATCTATGCCCTAATTAGAACATCCTAGTGAGAAATTCTCACGCAAAACTTAATGATTTGAAATAATATAGAGACCTTCCGAAAAAACAAAAGACAGTAATTTTAATTTCTGATGCCTTCGCGGTTATTATACATTGGAACGAAACAACTTTAAATGGATTTAACTCGCATATTTTATTTTATTGGCTGACGTTTCGGAGCCTTTATAGATTTAATAATCGTAGGAAGACTGAGCTGACAATAGTCTTATGCTAAAGATCCGTTTGAAGTTGTTTCATTCCAATGTATAATAACTGTGAAGGCATCAGAAATTAGAACATCCTAGTTAGTAACTCTCAAGCAAAACTCTATACCCTGAAAAATTGCAGAGACCTTCCGAAAAAAACAAAAGACAGTAATTTATTAAAAAGGGAACGTTGTCCCTACAGAGGAGTCAGGGCGACAACGCTTGAATATGTATGTCCTATGAATGGAAAATCGATTCCCACAGATTATTCACCAGCAGGCTCATTAAATACGAGATTAGCTAATGTACAATTGATTCCCTCTTACTCGTGTAATCCCATTCTTAACGTGTTACACGGACAACGAACATTGTTTTTGCGAACAGGTTTTCTGACCCACAGGAAATCACTGATTAATGCTTGATTGATTATTTACGATTCGTTTCTTTTGATTAATTATGGAGCTATCCAATTGTGTTGGGACGTTTTGGACGTATTATTAGCTATCACTGTCTCTAATATTATAAGTGTTTATATTTACTACAATCAATTGAATTTTGATCGATATCTATGTTGGAATGAAACAACTGTTAAAGTCACTCTAGCGTTAGACTATTGTCAGCTCAGTCGTGCTACGATTATGGAAACTGTAAATAATCCGAAACGTCAGCTAATAAAATAAAATAAAAATACGCGAGTTAAATTCGTTAACAGTTGTTTCATTCCAATGCGTAAAAACCGCGAAGGCATCAGAAATTATTACGATATCTATGTATTAATATTAAGACTGTAAGTTATTACCTAATAACTAATATGAACAAAGCGAGTGGTTTGTTACACTGTTTATAACCAACTGACGCTTACAATTTAGAATAGGTATATAAAACAAAACACAAATACAAAACAGTTCTAAGATCATAAAATATGTAATAAAAAAGTATAAAACTACAAAAAAGAGGTTGAGTCGTCAACAAGTAGGTACCATTGATTTAATAATATATATATAAGTGATAATGATATTTGCGTTGATAATTCTAGTGTAATTGGACAAAGCATAATACCTCGAAAAAGTATAGGTGTGGGTTCAAGTCCCACTGGGGGTTCTCGATGTTTTCTACTCTTGTCTTGATTCAATTATTATTGTTTATATTATTTTTTATACTCAGCTTCTTATTGCGCTCTTTCTTTCTGAATGCTGATTTTAATCTATACTATAATCATCTATGTATAATAAAGAGGATAGGTTTGTTTGTTTGGATCAAATAGGCCCCAAAACAACTGGACCGATTTGAAATATTCTTTCACTGTTGGGCTACAGTCTACACTATTCGTGAGTTACAGGCTACCTATATTAAATTTTGAAAAATATTAGAAAGGGATCCGTGCGAAGCCGGGAAGGACCGCTAGTTTTGTAATGAATATACCTATCTTACCTGGACGCCAAGATGGAACATAGTCGATAATATAGAACAATACAGTGCAGTTGCAGTGGCAAAAACAATGATAATACGGAACAGTCATATCCCTTTATGGTAATATACTGCCATAATTAAGCGTCGCATTTTGGCACTGCACTCCTTCAAACTTTTACTGGGACTACAGTCATATAATGGTGTCATAATCCTCTTGTTTTTTATCTTATTTACATGTGGTTGGCGCAGCATGTTTTACATAATGATACACACAAATTTTTGGCAGTGCATTTTATTCAGTCCTAATGATAGCATTAAAGCACGCAATTTTAATTTCAGGCGAGGCATACGGTGGTTTTTTATGTGAAGTGGTTGTAATAGGTAAGCGATACTGTGATGATATTTTTGTCATTGTGTATCGATGCACGCCACGTCCTAAAATCGAGCATTATGAAATTATAGTACCTACTAGCTGTCCGCCCCGGTTTCGCACGGATCACCTTTTTTTTATAGCTTATGTCACTCGGGAATGTTGTAGCTTCCCAACGGTGAAAGAATTTTAGAAATCGGTCCAGCCATTCTGGAGCCTATTCAATCCAAACAAACAAACCTTTCCTCTTTATAATATTAGTATAGACTATTCTCATCTCGCAAAATTACGTTACTCAAAATAAGATTATTTCAGCGCTTCCAATGCTCGAAGATCCACGCATTAGTAGGCCTACTTTGCGATGAGATGCTTCGAGATCAATTGGAACTGAATTATTATTTTGTTTATAATGTTTATTTGGGACTATGACAACGTCTTCAGTCTTAACGCTATTTACACAATGCTTAAAACAATTGAAATAAAGAGCACGTGCCAGGAATTTCGTTTCGTAATTAAAATTGGCAGGCTTTGTGGAATTCCTGTAATAGGCACGTGTACGTTCTACAGGTAGGTTTGTTACTCAGTTGTCATTAGAGGTCGTAACAGGGTCTTCATCAGGATTTAAAATATTATCCTTGCCTTTGAAGTTTATTGATGACGGTATTTGTATCTTATTTATTAATATTATACTTTAGATATAATATTGTGTCACGTATGGTATCCTGCACAAACATCCAAACTCACAGCCTTGTTTTTTACAATACAAATGTACTTAGGATGTTACTTCATAGATAATTATACCAAATAACACTCAAAATATAAAACATATCACCCATATTTCTTGGCGCGTCGTAACACAAATAAAAGGCCATCCGTATAAATTTCAACTACAGAACAAACAATAAAACGTCGCGCATAAAGCGATTCGGTACTAAAAGTACGGAGTAATTATTTTTCCAAATACTCCCTTGTAACTAAGGCTTTCTACTCATAATAACGTAAACGACTTACTCCCGCGGGGGCGAAGTAATTTAGTCGCCGCCTCTTGGATCATATTATCCGTATTTCTAATACAAATGATCCGCAGTTCCGTTGGGACGTGCCAAAATAGCTAAATTAAAACGGAGTATACTTCAGCTAGCAATTTCGCTGTGTAAAAACCTACACCGCTTGCCTGGCTGATCTCCAACCAGGGGCTTGTCAACGTCCTCATATTCGCTAGATGTTATCAACTTATTACGAAAGCGGTGACATAAAAGGGTTGTGTTTGTTGACTAATAAATTACTATTTATCTAGATTGTCTCAGATTTTGCGTTGTTTCTTCTACAGCAATTACACCACTGGATTATTCTTTTGAGTCTGTTTATTACAAGCGTCACAGAAATAGAAAAAGATGGCGGCGATAAATAGCCATAGACAATAAATAGAGCATAGACAATGTAAACTTTTTTGTATGTTAATTCTTAACATCCTTGGTTTAATAATCTTGAATACGAGAGGCGTTAGTATAATAATATAGAAACGTAACTGTAATGTAAATGTTTCGAATTAATTTTGAAGCGCTTTGAGACAATTTCAATTTCACGTCTCATAATGACTAAATAAGACAAATTTAGGATATGGTTATTTTAGGATTTGGGTAAATATCTGAAGTCGGGATAAAGGAAAGCTTCCTTTATATTATCATTTTATAAATAGGTAAATTTGTGATTTTAGCAACAATAATAATTTGGACATTTCATAATCAATCTAATTGATATAGATATACCTAGCCCCAAATTAATTAAAGCTTGCTAGGGCATATAAAATATCGAAGCACGAGTACGCTCCTCCGACATCCAATTTCTGACCACAAGAGAGGTATTTTGTTACCTAGATGTTTTGTAGGTAATATATTAAATGTAATAAAGCCGGATTCTTCTTCATTGTTCTGTAGATCGTGTGAATACTCATTGTTGCTACAAACCTAACTCTGTAAAAGCCTTGTATCAACTAAATATTGTACAACATTAGCTTAAATAACCTATCCTAACTAATATTATAAATGCGAAAGTAACTCTGTCTGTCTGTCTGTCTGTTACGCTTTCACGCTAAAACTACTGGAGCGATTTAAATGAAATTTGGTACAAAGAAAGTCTGGAGCCTGGGAAAGAACATAGGCTACATTTTAATCGACTGCAAAAAAGGAGGAGCTCCACGCGGACGAAGTCGCGGGCAGAAGCTAGTTCTCCATAAAATTATTAGGCCATTTTAAGCTTAATTACATACATGTTCCGTAACAAAAGCTGAGCGTACCTAATTCTAAAGTTAACCACGAAATAGGAAACTAGGGTATTTACTATTTAGATTGTTCAAAATTTAGCGCAATATAAGCCTAGCAATTTCCCCGATTGAATCTCCTTTGACTACCGTAGGTTCAAAATTTCAACACTTTAGAAAATTGGCGGATCGTGGAAAAAAATGTCGAGATAAAATTCTATTTGTCAATAAAAGCAGAATATTGGGCTAAAGTGATATCGAAATATGAGATGGATTTCCGCCTTTGTTTTTTGATCTGTGCTTTCGATAAAGCAGATCAGAGGAACACCTCTAAATGTATTCTGGAATTTCGATTCACGCGTTAAGGATATGTTTTACGTTTGAAAATATGTTTTAGGTACCGAATACTATTTTTATGATAAATACTCTTGACTGAAGAATCTGAGGCGTTGGATTAGTCAAAGTGCCAAAGGTCGGGTTACTTTGAACCAAGTGAGGGTTAGATCCCATTGTTATGAGTGTGTTGCATAATAATTTTAGTTTTAAAAGCTCTTGAACGAAACTAAAATAGTCATTCAGGTATTAATAAGCATCATTGAAAATTTGGTTGGGGTATTTAGTGAGCCTATCAATGATGTACAATCTATACTAATATTATAAAGAGGAAAGGTTTGTTTGTTTGTTTGGATTGAATAGGCTCCAGAACGGCTGGACCGATTTCAAAAAATCTTTCGTTGTTGGGTAGCTACACTATTCCCGAGTGACATAGACTATAAAAAAAAGATGATCCGTGCGAAGCCGGGGCGGACAGCTAGGCTCTTATAAACGTGGAAAAAGAAAAAGAAATAACAAAATTAAAAATAATTACTTTTTTCGGGACTGACTCTAAACAAAGATTTGTTAGCAGTTCGGGACAGCCCTTAATATTTATCGTCGAGTCACATGTAGTTGACATTTCTGAAAACAACACAATGACGTCATACCACTGTATGCAACTAAAGTGTGATCATACCGTGTATTAGTACCTAATTCAAGTTATTTCGTGAAAGGCTAGTATTAAGTATTTTTCAGTCACTTGCCTTTATATGACCATAAAATAAAACTTCCGTAAGTTTAGGCAATCTTAGGGTGAAACTTTTATAAGATCATATAGAAACTTCTAGTTTATAAGTTGTCATAACTTTAGCTCGGTTAATAAAGTTATGATAAGACTTGGTTTTTTGTTACATGAAAAGTTTTTGACGGAATCAATTCAGCGCAAAATGAAAGGTAAAATTATTAAATAAAAACCGGCCAAGTGCGAGTCGGACTTGCGCACGAAGGGTTCCGTACCTTTTTTGATTTATGACGTTTAAAAACAAAACTACTGTATAGATCTCATTCAAACCAATTTTCGTTAATAGTTTGCATAGTAATACACATCATATATTTTTTTTAGTTTTATCATGCCCATATTTTAGAAGTTACGGGGGGGGGGGGGGGGACACATTTTGCCAATTTGGAAAAGTCTCTCGCGCAAACAATTCAGTTTAGAAAAAAATGATGTTAAAAACCTCAACATCATTTTAAAATACCTATCCATAGATACCCCACAAGTATAGGTCGGATGAAAAAAAAATTTTGAGTTTCAGTTCTATGTACGGGAAACCCTAAAAATATTGGATTTTATTTTAAAATCTTCATGTAGTTTACAGAATACATCTACGCACCAAATTTTAATAATGTAGCTCTTATAGTTTCGGAATAAACTGGCTGTGACATACGGACGGACGGACAGACGAACAGACAGACATGACGAATCTATAAGGGTCCCGTTTTTGCCATTTGGCTACGGAACCCTAAAAAGATGGACATTCATTGTCTGAGACATCTGCTCGTTGCATTACCGTTTTTTTTGGTAAAATGGGTTGTGTCTCAACACCTATGGTGCGTTGTTTTTTTTGTATTGTTTTTGTATAGAATCCATTGATATAAATGGAAGAGATAAGACTCGCTTCTTGACTGTCACTATTAAATCCGTCCCATAAATATTGGTATTAATGAGACGGTTGCAGTGTAGGTAAATATGGCATTATTGTATATATTATATGTATAAGCACTATTGTCATCTATATAGCATATATTTATTTTTATACCACCTTTTGAGTAATAGCACTTGTTCTATTATAGTGTTAATATCTAATATGACACTTGGTGTCATAAGGGAAATAAAAAGATTTCGCTCTACGTGTTCCGAAACTTGAGAAATGAAATCATTCTCCGAAGTAAAGTTTCCCCGAAAAACACATGTAAAATTCATAGAGCCTGGCACCTTATGACAGGAAGAAAGGACTCCACTTGATATGGGAGGGCCTATTCGTATGTATAGCTTGATACTGAGGGTAAAGTGGTTTAAGGTAAAATTTACTCTATTTATCTTAGTAATAACTGCGATTTTCCGCTCTGTTGAATCGTTTCTCTTATTTGCGCTCTTCAATCTTAATTTAAGTTATCAGGAAAATAGCTGTTTAAATACTTTATTGAGTTTTTTGAGGGTTTTTTGACACGGTGACCTTGACCGGACCCTGAAAAATACCTGTATAAGTTTAAACAGAAAACAATATTTTAAATAAATAAAAACACCAATTACAAATAGTACCAATTATTCATTACACTAAGCAAAGATAAAAAAGAAGTTTGCTTCTTTGACTGCTTTGGAGATTTAATTGGAACGACATAAACTTTTTTATAAAAACAAAATACGAAGTACAAGAGTAGACATATATATAAAGATAACGTTGCTTTTTGTCAGATTAAGTGGTGTAATTAAAACAATTCCCAGAAATGTTCCCACATTGCGCTAAGCGGTCTCCGGGCTGTCTAATTCAGTTACGTCACGTTTGTGCAAAAGTAACGAACGGGAACTTTGATGTTGGTTCCGTTTTGTCCTTTAGTTTCAACTTTAAGGATGTTTATAACGATATTTGTACTAGCAGAAAAAATCTAAACCCCAGCGGGACTTGAACACATACCTAAACTTACTGACGCCCATGACCTCACGTTAAGGAAGAGATCAGGGGTTTAAGTCCCGCTGGGTGCAATATCATGATATTATTCCATTAATATCGATATAATTTTTTATGATACACTGTAGTAATAAAAAATGTCTTAATTTTTTTTATCGTCTAGAAATAGAACCGCGTAGATACTGTTTCTCCTTGAGATAGCATTGTTTTTTGATATTGTTATAAATTGTATTGTTATTTTTCTATCTTTACAAGTAGTAGGTAAATTATGCTATTCAGATACGTGCCTATATCACAATAGTAACTGATTGAAAAAAAGTATTGATCGAATCTCCACTAATTCTGTAGTGCTAAAAATGATCACAAAGTGTTCAGTACTGATTATATTTTAATTCCTATTTTTAATTAAAAAATATTATCAATTTTTTTTATAAAAAAAAAGAATCATAATCAATAGTTTCAACTACGTAACCATCATATTTCTAGTATTTCTCATTCTGTAGCTGAATATGTTAAGTTTCACGCTTCAATGGGTCACAACGCTTTTCGCCTAAAACAAGTCAACCTACCTGTCTACCAAGAAAGTTATGTACCCAGATATGAACATTTCACCCAAACAATGTTTCCTTTGCATTTACAGCGAGTGTAAGAGAATATATTCCTGACTATTCAAGCATGCATAGAGCTGGCACAAGCAATGATTTACACACAGTGCTCTAACGTTATTATTATATTATACAAATAGTTTAAGAATACTCTTACAAATGTAAAAATGTCTCTTTAAAATCCAAGCAATGACTATGCGTTGGCACAAACAGGGGTGCTATGGCTCGGAACGGAACGTCAGCGATTTTTATGCATGTTTCATTTTAAATGGAATAAACGAAGTGAAAAGGGGAAAAAACATCTCGAAAGCAAATTACAGGAAGCGAACGAAACTAAAATGCGGGACGGGTCGCTCTGGCTTGAACTATAAAATATTTGCATCCAAACGAGGCCAGGGCAACAATAAGATGGAAATGCAAAATCCTCTGTAGGGAATGCACATTGTCCGCCCGCTCTAATACAGAGGGTATTTTATTAAAAGCTGCCACTTGCGCCGCTTCTTAATTCTACTGTTTATTTTAATTGACTGGCTTATGTTTTTAATTATATAATTAACTCCACTTGACTGGATCATGATTATTATTGGCCTATAAGGCTTCTGAAATTAATTTCCTTGTTAATTTCGGTAGTTGAAGCATTATATAATATTTTGATCTGTTCTTGTTTTGGTAAGAATTTATTAAAGCTACCAATTAATACTTAATATAAGGTAATTTCAGCGTTAGATTATACACAAGTTAAGTCCGTTACAATTGTTTCATTCTAATGTGTAATAACCGCGAAGGCATCAGAAATTATTATAAGGTAATTTTTACTAAAAAATTACCTCCCCATCAATATTTAGTTAATATCAAAAATACATAGATGTAGTCGAAAATAGTCGAAAAGTAGGTGAAAGAGTAAAAATCTTATTTAGTTATAAAACCATTTCATTTCTATGAACATAAAATTCTTTTTTCATTCAAGACGTACGAGCGAGTTTTAAGAGCAGCAGCATAAAATACAAGTAAACATAACTTCGTATAGCCGGAGGCAGACTTCAAAGCGCTATGTTCACTTAAGATTTACCGAATTCGCTACGAATGTAAACCTTGATCGCTCACGCATACCATCGGCCTTTTTACTGATTCATGCGTCACTTTTTGGATATTTACGCGTAATGGCTCGTCGTAAAAGTCTTGCAGCTCTTAAACAGCTTGTAAAGTTGGATAGTGGTATGCAAAAGAAAATAGCCGAATTTAATACAGCGGAGGTCCCACCGAGCCCGCCGGGACAAGCTCGTCGCAGACTGATATTGTGAAACTTTTCTTCGACGCAATCTACATAAAAAATGAGCCGAGGGTTCGTGGTGACCCGCTGGTAAATGAGAGCCTTTTGAACTGTTAATTTTGTTTGCATACAAAATGAAATCTGACATGAAAGTTATTTGCGACTTGATCTTCAAACTCTATTTCTGTTTTCTGTTTACTCGTAATATTTATATCTGTGTACTTCGCCTTATCTCGGTTTCTATAATCCGGTTCGGACCAATGCGAGTGCGCTTGTTGGCATATTATTTTACTAGCTACCAGACAAAAAAAAATACCTTCAGTTAAATTTGTAATAATAATTTTTAGTTTTTAGTTGATAACGTATATTAAGCATTAAGTTTATAAGTGAGCGCTCACCGATCAATATTGCAAGTTAAAATTTTCATGTAAGTGAATATTAATGTATTCTTATGAGACATAAAGATCTTTGAACCTAATTAAATGTTTCGGAAACAACATTAGTCCTAGGTAGTGAAAAATTTCGTCGGTTACAGTGGCGCCCATAGTGTAGTTGGAAGCACGGCGCGTAAAGGCATAGGTGTGGGTTTAAGTCCCACTGAGGGTTTCGAATCTACTCTTGTCTTGATACAAACATCATTACAGTATTAGTTGATTTTATACAGAACTAGTGACCTGTCCCAGCTTCACACGGGTGCTATAAACATGCCTCTTGAACTTTATCTATTAAAAAAACTGTTTCAAAATCCGTTGCCTAATTTTAAAGTTTTCGGGATATACCTGCAGCGACTTTTTTTTTATTATGTAGTGATTTACGGTAAACTTTTATAACTGAGCAGGCAGCGTTCTTGGCGAGTGTGTCTTGACCGACTTAGCGAGTTTGTATCTGTGTTGGAGCATAACTTTTTAACAAATATCCCAGTCTCAATCATTAAGGAGCATTGTGCGTCGGCCGTTATGAGAATCGGAGTTTTCACAAAAATATTCTCGACTTGCACATGATTGTACTTAACTGAATGTTTTGAATAAAGTTCTCTTAATTCATTCATTGCTGCTGGGCTTTTTTATGACCGTTTTGTTGCTGAATTTTAAAACTCTTGAAACGTATCAGTTAAGTCGCTAGGAATGTTTCAGCTTGAATATTTCATTGAATTTCGTGAAATAAACTTCCTTGATTGTCTTGAGTTAAGAGACTTTTTTCAATTATGCTTAAATTTGAATAGAATGCGAATAAAATGTTATTTTTATAAAAGTATTGTTTTATTATTCAGATGTTTGTTAAACCACTGCCGCAGTGCGCTCGGTACACTTTGTGTGCTAAAATTCATTGTTCGAAATCTATTTTTGACACCCATAAATGTTAAGGGTGTCCCAAAGCGTTTTTTTTTTAAATTTTTAGACATATTGTTTTCTTTAACCATCATCAAACCCTGTTTCTTAATAGAAATCTCAAAAAACACGGTAGGTACGAAGTTTGCTGGGTCAGCTAGTAGGTATAGCTTCTCGTATAGAAGTCACACTATCGTAAAATAAAACACGCGAGTTAAATCCGTTAGGTAAAACCTAAAACCTACCTATAGTTATTTCTTTCCAAGGTACAATAACCGCGAAGACATCAGAAATTATACCACATTAAGTATTTACAAGTATTTAAGCATCTTACAAAACAGACTTAGCAGTCCTTCATCTCCAAACGAAACTTCCAACTGTCAAAGTATTAAGAATAATCTAAATAATAATTTTACAAGCTCGTTGACAATGGCTCCCGTCCCTTGTCAGCCTTAAGTGAGTTTAATTCTGTTGAAACAATCCGAGAAACTTCTAGCAGTGGTTAATTAGGAAGTAACTCGTAATTCTACCTTCTTCATGGCTATACTTCGGTTAATGTGAAAGTGTAATGTAGTTGTGAACTTCGATAATTATAGTGTACTAGCGGCTCGCCCCGGCTTCGCTCAGACCTCTTTTTTATAGGATATTTCACTCGGGAATAGTGTAGCTTTCCAAAACTGCAAGAATTTTTCAAATCGCCAGCCGTTTTTGAGCCTATTCATTACAACCAAACAAACAAAGTTTTCCTCTTTATAATATTAGTATAGATGTAAAGGCTGTACAAGGGTGATTACTCTTATTCAGCCTTTGTACTGTTTATATAAACCTGCTGCTTAGGAAGTGTGTGATAAAGTTCACTTAATTATAAAATACCATTTATTTTTATTAACATAAAATAACTGTGAATCAATTAATACATCAAGAGAATCATTCAGTATAAAGCTTTTTTCGCATTCAAAATGGAAATATATATTTCTCAATTACCTCAACAAATATTTTTGTTTCGTTCGCTTTAAATCTAAAATGAACGGGCCCAATGTTTGTTTGTATATCATTTGCTGTGTAAATTCAATTATATTCGGATTGATTAATAAGTTGCTATGTTTGTGGCAATAAATATTATAATAAATCTGTTTGACTTAACAAATAAATAAACACGAATGCATTGTAAACTAGCCGACTAATTTTTATTTAATTAGACAGTAGCTACGCTAGTCAAATAGTTTAAATTTTTTTCCGGTTCCCTTAAAGCAAAATTTATGAAACTTTTTGATAGTTTAGGGTGAAGGTTATTTTATTTTATTTGTTATCGTTTCGAAAACTACAGTTCCCATATTCGTAGTACCACTGAGCTGGCGATAGTCTAAAGACGAGGTAAGCGACTGCGGAATGTGTGGAGAGGAATGTGAAACTGTGAAACACAAGACTGTCACGTACGTCACAAACGTTCGCGGATGTCAAATCCCATACATTTTGGTCCTAACGTTTAACATTAACGTTGAACGTTGGGCACTTGTCTAGCCCCCCTGCTGTGCCATTGCGACGCCCTCACCTGATGTAGAATGAATATACTTGGCTCCGGGTACCTGGAGCCTGGAGACTTCGAGGCATTGCGACAGGGAGACATAATATGGTACATGGAATCGGTTATGGAGAACCTGGAGTAAGCTAAAGGAGGGGTAGGCACAAAAGATCCCAATGGGTCGAAGTGCATCTGAAAGGGCATTAAGTTAAATCCGTTGTACTTGTTTCATTTCAATTAATATCCTAAAATAGTGACTGTTAAATCAATGCTGAAACAATTGCGGTCATAACAAAACACATCCAGAATGAATATGCAGTAGGCTGGAATAGGTTTGAATGAATGCCTTACATTTCACATTGTGAAATTAAATTAATCACAGATTGTGCTCTGAAACTGGTATGAATTGCCACATTATTTCATGCCCATATCGTTACGATGGCAGAAATATGTACCTACATATAAGAATTATTTATTCGGATTAGGTTAATATTCCTTTGTTATACATTTTTCTGTTTATGAGCTACTTTTGTGAAGATAGGTAAGTTCATATATTATGGATGTTTTGTGGTTAATTATTTTTTTTAAATAGGTGGAACGATTTTAAAGTTTATACATATAATTACTTAATCATTCGAATGAAACAATTATAATGGCTTTAACTCGCGTATTTTATAATCTGTATACTATTTTACAAGCTTATGTTTCGAAAACTAAGGTGATGCTATATCATAGATAATTATAATAATACTTTATTGTAGGTACTTAAAACACACATTTACATAAGCATACCTACAGATAAGTCATTTGTACAAGTATTACACTTCGGATATGTCGGATATCCAGCTCTTAAACTACGTTATAATAACCTGTATCTATACGGTATAATAACCTCTATGCTAGATGAAAAATCACTTTAAGGATTATCGTCAGCTCAGTCGGCTAGGAATATGAAAACTGTAAAGTTTGTGAAACGTCAGCAAATAAAATAAAAAACGCGAGTTCAGTCCGTTATAATTGTTTAATTCTAATGTGTAATAACAGCGAAAGCATCAGAAATTATTATTAATACTTACCTTATCATATTTTAGACAACAACCCTATTCCATACATCACTATTCTTATTTTCATTTGTGTTACTCGTTAGCGAATATAAAAAGTAGTGTGCCTTTGGCTATCCTTGTTATCTATACTAATATTATAAAGCTGAAGAGTTTGTTTGTTTGTTTGTTTGTTTGAACGCGCTTATCTCAGGAACTACTGGTTCGAATTGAAAAAATATTTTTTTGTTGGATAGACCATTTATCGAGATATAACATCACGCTGTGATCAATAGGAGCGAAGAAACAGTGGAAAATGTGAAAAAAACTGGGAAAATAACTATTCCACGAGGACGAAGTCGCGGGCATAGCTAGTAATAAATATAACGTGAATTATCGATTTACGATTCCAAATCAAAATTCAATCCAACAGAACCCCACGAGAATAAGGTTGATGAGTTTCTAGTGTCCTCTTAACGACTAACGGGCTTGAAATGTATGCCAACGAAATTCAAAATTTGATTCGCTGTCCTTCTCACTCTCCAATCACGAGTGAAATGACTAAAAGAGACAGCGAACACAATTCCATGGAATTTATGGATGACGAATCGCCTTACTGATGGGAATAGCACTGTTTATTTGATAAATGCATTGTTAAAGTTGGAAATGTTCGGCTTATGGTTACAATTGTTTATTAACCTTAAAATGACCTACATACCTACTCATTGTGTCTTGATATAAGTCGTACGTCACTCTACCTCTCTTTCTTATACACACACGCACACATGCACGAAAATATGTATGTGTGTGTTTACCACGCCGGCGTGGTACAGATATATATATTAAATTAAAATATCTCGTGTTTGTTTGTACTAAAGAATTTAATATACGCTTATCTACCGTGCTAATGATAAACGCAGTAAGGCAAAGTTTCCCTTAGGATCAAAGTAATCTGAGGTTACTATATTATAATGATTCTTGATAATTGGCGAAGGTCCGGTATAAAATAATATTTATCAAGATTACAATGTAGGTACTATACAATATTAATGGTAAGGTACAGACAGGATTTGCTTTAGATGTACAAATAACAACCTAGCGAGAACGTAATAAAGTGCAAATTAGTTTGTAGCGTCGTATGAATAACTAAGTATAAACCTGAATTCGTGTTTCTCTGTCTATCATGTAAGGTTAGTATATTGCTATCTCATCTGAGGATTACATGGAAGTAATTTTGAATGGGTTGCGCTTCGTCTTTTCATGTCCAAAAAATGACATGATTTGAACAAGAGTTTATCTATTAATAATAAATTATACATGCATGCAAAATTTCAGCTTGATCGGAAACCGGGAAAGTCAAATTTAACATGCAAGATTTGTTAACCGACAGTTTTTTAACTGAATACTGAAGCGCAGTTGGCCAGCTAATGGGCCTTTACTGCAAAACCGGACGGGTGGCGAGACTCCTGAAAGGAGACTCTTAAGCCTTTCTTAACCGACAGACAGACACAACGGGATAGGCGAAACTAAATAAAAGCTTGTAATTACTCCAAATTAATAGAACTGGGGCCCTAGACAAGTGCCCAACGTTCAACGTTAACGTCAAACGAAACGACCAAAATGTATAGGATTTGACATCCGCGAACGTTTGTGACGTAGCGTACGTGACAGTCGTTAGCGGATGTCAAATCCCATACATTTAGGTGCCAACGTTTAACGTGTTTGTTTTCAAATTAATTATCCCGTATTTGTTTGAAAATAATTTAACATGCGCCTGCTGTACTAATAATTAAAAATGTTTAGATAAGTAGATAGCTTACTAGCTTTCTCGATTAAGTAAAATTATTTCTGTCGAGGTCCCCTAAAGTTAAATTCAGACTTTACCGTCGCTTTTGAGTCAAAACGAAGTGGATTGCGAAAGCACTATAAAAACGAAGTTCCATACACGGTGCGCTCTAAAATCCTTGCCAACGAAATACAAACATTTCCTTTGACCAATGTCTGTCTTAAAAATAAATGATTCTCCGAATAGCGACACTTTCCGTAAATATATGAAGTCGGGTTTATAAAAGCAATTTTTTAAAATTGGTCAAAAGACGAGGTAGTAATTACTTTAAAGTTTATATTCTCTAAACGGCGTTTAAATCGAGTCCTTTATAAAGAACTAAACTCCATTAATGTGAAGTATTTTATTTATAAGTACCTACTTAGGTACTTAAAATGTTTTGGAATGAAACAACAATAACAACTGATCAGATGATAGTCCAGCGCGTCAGTTCAGTCGTGTTACGAATATGGAAATGGAATTTTTTGAAGTGTTACAAAATAAAATACAGAAGTTAAGTCCGTTATAGTTACTTCATTCCAATGGGTAATAACCGCGAAGGCATCGGAAATTATAGTACAATTTTGTTTTCCTTCAGTAACTATTATCGATTGCAACTCGTCAAAAACGGTGATCTTGGGGCGTAGACAAGATGCCAACGTTAAATGAAACTACAAAAATGTATCCGTGAAATGTATGGGATTTTCACGAACGTTCGCGGATGTCAAATCCCGTACATTTTGGTCTACGTCCCCTTAAGTCTATCATTTCTACTTGACAAGATTTAGTAAAGGTATATTGAAGATGTGAACTCAAGCACATTACCACTGATTGACTCGGATAGACCGCTTTAGCAAATGTCAGCGTTTTCCAGTCACAGCAAATAGTACCTGAATAACGTATGAGCAAAGCCGATACTTGCTGTTCAAACTATTCCCAATCCACAAGCCAGGGCTGTCAACGCATCCATTAATTATTAAACTTGTTTGTCATGTGTTTTTGTAGCAATTTATCCGCAAAAACAATTTCGATTAGTTTGCCCCCAATTTCGTAAATAAATAATGTGATTCGATTCGGCTCACGGATTATTTTTAACGAATGAATCAGAGGGTTTTGCGTTATTTTTGTTAAAAAAGTAAACGGTTTTATTTTTACCCTTGGAAAAGTCGAGTGGAAATTAAACGTAGTTAACGTAGCTAACATAGAACAAGTAAGCGAGCCTATGATGAATTGTCGAGTCGACATCGTGTCATGTCGATGGCGTCTTATTGCACGGTGATCTGTCAAAAATAGATGTAAAATTCGACAACGAGAAATCTTGTCATGTCGATGTCGTCTCTTATATCTTCATGTCGACAACGAGACACCAAACCCTCTCCTTGTTGACAACGTTTTCAACAAATCGATAAAATATCGACTCGTCAGTTCATAGGCTCACTGAGCAGTCTCGCAGTCGTATTTTTCGATAAAAAGTAAATAGCAGTTTAAATTTAAAAACCATTAGATTCTTGAAAAAGTCGGGTGGAAATTAAACGTACCAACAGAAGCGATAGCAAAGAAACTCAAGATAAGTACAGGAAGTTTGTTGAACAATCAACTTCGACTTCTAATTTATGCATGGCTGCAACTGTAAGACGCAGAGTTACCCTTAAATAAACTTTCTGAAGCTAATCTACATAAAAAATGAGGTGACAACCCTCAAGTCGACGGCCGTTTATGAGTTAATCCGCTTTACATGATAAATGTAGGGAAATAGGTGGTTTTAACGCTAGAAACAAAGCCAGAGAAGAATCTCTTCGCTTATTGTAAAGGTTACTCTGCAATATCGTCCATCCATTGTGTTTACTGAAAATCGTAAGATTTATTTAAGAAAAAGCATTTATTTATTGGTCTAAAAGCAATTCGCATATGGGATTTAATGGGGTTTATTGGAAAACTACCAATACGCGACGTCTATAAGATGCAGTTCGCTTGAATTTTATGCAAAATTGCCTTTTTACGGGCGCGTCGTGTCTCCGACCTACAGATAGTGGCACTATAAGGCGTCCATTTTACAAAGAGCCATGAATATGCATTTAGAGTCTCTTGCGATTTCCTTAATGTGTGAGCCTGGAGGGGTTTGCGTAGATCAGCGTAAACTGGCGACGAAACTAGCAGATGCTTCCCAATTTCTTGATGCAAGAGTATGGCAAGTTGCTCGGGGAAGTTGGAGGTATTACTTAATTAACTGTTCCCCTAAAAGGCAAGAAATAACTTCGGCTATAAGTAGTGTCAACTCAAGTTGAAAGCTCAAGCTTTGATACAATTCGACTGACAAAATACACAATTTGAAATTGTGTGTTTTGTCAGTTTGTAGTTCCTAGTAGGTGCTATATGAAAAGTTTTCAGCTTGCCTCGAATACCTACCCAAAAATTGTTGGTCTCCAAATTTGTGCTTAACAAAAACACCGCTGCTATTAGATAAGAAAATCTGCCGTCCACTTACTAAAGAGCCGTTAAGCCCAAAATGTAAATTTCGAGAAAAAGCCAAAAAACGTGGAATTCGTTGTCTCTACAAAACTATTACACATAGAAAAACGATTTTTGTCTACATAATTTTCATTTAATTCCGAGAACTATTTAAAGTGGTACGCAATACTAAAAGTGCATTATTTCATTTTTTTTTTATCATTTTTTCTTTTTAGCCAAGGACATGGACTGGCTTTTGTCTTCAGTTACAGCACTAAACGGCAGTTAACCATCCCTGAGCGAGGCTTAGCGGCCCTTTAGTGATGTAATTTCTTTTAAATGTTGAATGTAGTAAATGTATGTGGAAGTTATTCAGAAATGCTTAGCTATACGGCGGCTAGGTGACTTAACTGCTGTATAGTCAAGTAACAGAAACAAATTTCACTTACTGCTACAGCTCAAGGAGCGGCTAAGGTACCTTAACGTAAATTAAGTGAAGGAAGTGTCAACAAAATTGAATTATTCCTAACAGATTATAGTGTGATACTTAACTAAAGGGCAGTTAAGCATACGTCGCTCGGGGATAACTTCTTTTTAGTAAAGCAATCATAAGGTCAAATGTGATATATTAAAGTCGAAATTCGTAATAACAAATTTATTTCTAATAACATTTTATTCAAAATCCAAATAAAAAATAAAGAAATAAATAAAATTTGGTCAACTTGCCTGTTAACTGAGCTAATAAACTTTATCCCACCAAAAACATTCTGTAAATACTAGCTAAGTCTCGAAGAAGCTGCTTGTTTATTTCTAAAAAGTAAAGAAATCTAGACAAATTCGTGCGAAGTCTAAGATTCCTTACTGCGATTTGTTTATTATCATAGTCAATGTTGTGTGACTTGGCCGTTGATCGAAAACGAGACACTGGCCTCCAATTACCAATACCAATATGGGCTTTTATCGCTTAACAAACATAGGTAGTTACAACAACAATTACGTGTAAACAAAATTGACTTGTACCCACTAACGTATAAAGAATGTTCTTCTTCGAGACTTGGCTAGTTTTTTACACAATATTTTTGGTGGGATTTCATATCTTTTTGTAGAAACGTGGGAATATTGATTTATTTATTTTATTAGATTTTCTTATTCGACAAAGTTTTTTTCTTTTTAGGAGTAATTTTTTATTATTACAAATCTTTCTTTTCTTTTTTTCTGGTTCTGATTCTTGTCCAGCAACAATTTTTCTTATTGCACATTCGCGTTCATTATTTATTTAAATAGACGATTTAATTTCTGAAATATAAGCGCGGTATATACGCTTAGGCCGGTTGTATTCGGTGATCACTGAAGCTAGAGCTTTTATACTTTTGAAGTGAACATTTATGAGGTGCACCGCATGAAGATCGGTTACTCGTGAAAGCGCCACGTAGGCTTGGCCACAAGAGAGTATGGAGGTGCCCATATGCCATATTTAAGACCTTGGCTCTTGTAATTGTTAGGGCATACGCCACACAGATTGGGAATTGTTCTATGTACACGTATTGCAGGGGTATGATTTCAAATTTTGACTCTATTGAGTCAGGCTATAATTTGTGAATACAATTATTAGCGAATTTTCCCATCAATTGTTTAGGCTTTGTTTGGGTCCCACGTCACTTTTTGTACAACGCCTATCGACGCACAAAACCTAAAATAACATCAATGTTTCTGCTAAGCATTACTTTAACTCCCTCTTTAATGATTATAGTTTCTTCCAGTCCAGCAGTCATCGACGCGTCATCTTTATATTTTTGTAAGCACACCGGGGCTTTCGATTTCATACATTTTGAACAATCCAAGGAATCTTTAGCAACTAACTTTATCTCGGGGTTCGGAATCGCTTTTAACATAGCATTATTTAACTGCATATACATATTTCTAGTCGGTAGTAAGCAAACAGCATGTTTTGGCGAGTCCCTCAAACATTGTGCTATTTCCATTAATCTTCCTTCATTGGAATGCGAAAGCAGAGGTATCAATCGATTAGACAGTATATCTTTGTCTGATTGAGTTGTCACTCCTACTCCGATTCTTTTTAACATTTTTACAAACGTAGAATCATCCAGCTGTCTCATGTTCAACGTAAATTCGTTGTAACTATAAAGTTTAGTCTATAAGTTTGGAATACTTAAGGTGCCTATATGTTTATTAATTTCTGAAGGGGTTGGTTTTTCAAATGGCGACTTCTCTAACGGGTGGAAGTTGCAAAAGATCCCCAAACACTAAAATACTTATTTCTTTTCCCAAACCAACCATCTTCTATATCAGAAGTATCAAACACTTCGCATAAACGAAGATTTATGTAAGCTAGTGTTACATTAGATATCATAGACTCTTCATCTATCTACACTAATAATATTATAAAGAGGAAAGATTTGTACCTATTTTTGTATGTTTGTAATGAATAGGCTCAAAAAGTGCTGGGCCGATTTAAAAAATTCTTTCACCAATAGAATGCTACATTCTTCCAATTTGACATAGGCTACATTTCATTTTGAAAAAAAATAGGGATCCTTGGTAAAATTTGAACAATGTAACTGAAGGTGTAGAAAAATGATAGGCTATAAAAAAAAAGGGATCCGGGCGACGCCGGGGCGGGCCGCTAGTCTGTCCTTAAAATTTGAAGTACCTCGTCTGAAAGCGGGTTGTATTTAGAAGTTTGTTTATGTTCTACGGGCAGTTGTAATAATCTGTGAATAGTTTATCCGTTTACGTTAAATGCTGCAATTCCAGTCGGGGCAGTTATATTTCAGTTATTAAACCTAAATTAAAACTTCTTTTAAATCTAATAATTAAGCAATAATCAAAATGTACGCGTTCGCCGTCAACAAGCTCTCCCGGAGGAGTAAATAAACTATAATAATTGGTGGGTAGCCCTCCCGATCTATCCCCTCCCTCAAAATGTACGCGGTGCGAGCGTCGAAAAACTGCCGTTTAGTTAAGGAATGAGGCTTCACTGCTCTTTAGCTCTGTATAATATACAAAATAATTTCATCTATACTTAACTAAAATAGCGTTAAAGGACTATTACTGCTCTTTAGCGGAGTTTTTCTATAAGACCGCTTTTTAGTATAGCAATTTTAATAAAAACCGTAGTGGCTTGCTTAGCTATAACGAAGTTAAAGGAGTTTTGCGTCTCTCTAGCTTAGGATATTGGGATAACGACTTTTTAGCTAAGCACAAGTTCACAAAAAAAAGAATTAATTCCTTAAATTTTAGCAGTTATGGTGGTTTAACGTATATTTAAGCTAAGCAATGTGGGTTTGACGCTCTTTAGTGTAGGAACCACCAGAAAATCTGCCACTTAACGGCCACAGTACTGCTCATTATCTTTAAAACTATTTGCCGTAGGAATACGATTCTTAAACCAAAAGATAGAGAATTGAAAACTATATAACGTACCATCAAAAAGTCAAAATTGACGTTTTGAGGGTTAACGGCTCTTTAGTAAGTGGACGGCAGAAATACTCCTCTTACATAAAAATATAGACTATCAACTATACATATTATATTAAATATTATAAAGCTGAAGTGTTTGTTTGTTTGTTTGAACGCGCTAATCTCAGGAACTACTGGTTCGAATTGAAAAAATATTTTTTGTTGGATAGACCATTTATCGAGGAAGGTTTTAGGCTATATAACATCTCACTGCGACCAATAGGAGCGAAGAAACAGTGGAAAATGTGTAAAAAACGGGTAAAATATGAAGCCTTATGAAGAAGTGACAGAAGACTTTGACAGATCTTTGACGAAACAATCGGACGGGCAGGACGACGTCTGCCGGGGCCGCTAGTCAACTATACACAACACATTCAATTTAAATACCTACTTAATAATTAACATCAGTACCTAACAGACAATTTGTGGTACTCATTTTCTGACATATAACCTGACTCATGAGAGTGTAAATAAATAATGGAATATCGATTGCTAAGAGCTAAAAGGGTAAACTCATTACATTTTCAGCTGCAATGCTATGTCTGTGAATTTAACTTGTCGGGAAGCGGCAGTTGAAAAGAAATGAGGAAACCAAAATACAGCCAAAAGGGATTTATTACAATAGAAATAGAAATATATACAAGATTAATAGAAGTATTTACAAATAAAAAGGAATAATTTACGTAGGTGTATACGTGTGAAGTAAGTTGATGAATGTATGTATGAATGAGAGGGATGAGCGAGGTTATGTATTGAAGAGGTGGCTCGGCGTAGTCAGCAGGAGGCAGGCTCGGGTCGTCGGCGTTCCAGGCCCGCCGCCTCGGCAATTAGGGTAGCCGGGCGGACTGGAAGGGCCCGGGTCGAGCTCCGCTGCAGCCGCAGGTAGATGAAGCGCCGTGCAGCAGATAGGTGCAGCAGGTGGGTGCAGTAGGACTACCCCTCAGGTAGTGACGGTTGAAGGTTGACGATAGTGAAGATGAAGATGTGCGCGGTGACTTTGAAGACGTTAGTTTTTAGATTAAGGTTTTAGATTTAGTTTCTTCTTGTAGGTCTTCAGAGATAGGACACACGCGAGGTCTAAAGGTTGTCAACTTTGACTTTGGACCTGTAGAGTCCGGGGCGAGCTGGCCCCGGACAAGGCCTTTAATTTCGGGTGCTGAACTAGGCTCAGCTGCCGTCGAAATGAATGAAGTGAATGAATGAGGTGAACGGTGATGGTGAATGGAGATGTAGTCGGGCTCTCGAAGTTAGCCCGCTACATTTCCCCCACAACCCCAGAAAATTTTCGACTCAGAGAAAATTTTGAACTTGCTGGTCTAAAGAAGTTTAGGGAACACTACTTTACAAATATATCCATCCACAGACATGTCCTTGCATTCTTCTTCTCATATCCTATTCCTGTCATACTGGTAGGGGTGAAGTTCACATTCAATGACTTTCACTCCAAAAGGGTGTTCCATGTGACGATTAGGGCTTATTTAAGGAGTTGTCAGCCGCTCCATGTATGGAATTAGTTTGTGACCTAAGGCTTATTTAGCGAGTAGTCAGCCGCTCGAAGAGGTAGCAAGTAGTTACCTTATAGCACGAAGTTTAAGATTAAGACTTAGAGATAGTCTCAGGTTTAGTAATAAGCTTTAGGGCTTGAGTGAAGAATAACCAGGACGAGATCGTCACTGGTAAGTATTTTAGAATTAGAAGAGAGAAAGAAAAAGAGGTTTAAGCTTAAAAGCTTGGTTTGTATATACATAAATAAAAATAATAAATGATGTATATGAATGATAATGAATGAAGTGATAATGTTAAGCAGACATGAATTATGAATGAATAAAGTTACGATTAAATGTCCTTGACATTTCACGTCCAAGTACCAGGAATGATTCAGATGGGGTAAATCCCGTCACAGCGTTGACGCGATTATTCATAGCGTATTTGATTTTCGGTAGGTGTAGATCCCAAGTTCTATAATCTTCGCCAACCAAGGAAGCCAGAGCAGTACTAATCGTTCTGTTGTATCTCTCCGTGGGGTTTGCTTGAGGACAGTAGAATGACGAGTAAGATGCAATAGGAACTTTATATTTTTTTTTAAGAAAGAATTGAAGAGTCGATATTAAAATTTTGGTTTACAGATTATTAAAAAAAATGATGTGTGAATTTAGTAGTGACGTGATGAAAGTCACGTGACAATGTCAGTAATGTTTTTAAAATATTATTGTAAGAAGGTGAAGTGCCTAGAGGTTTAGCCAAAAAGGTGTAACACTAGATGAAGTGTTGTTTTAGAATTTAGAGAAGGTGAGGTGAAAAGGACAAGACTATTTCAGTGCAGGTTTAGAAAGAGAGAGAAGTTGGGCGCCAAACTGTCGGGAAGCGGCAGTTGAAAAGAAATGAGGAAACCAAAATACAGCCAAAAGGGATTTATTACAATAGAAATAGAAATATATACAAGATTAATAGAAGTATTTACAAATAAAAAGGAATAATTTACGTAGGTGTATACGTGTGAAGTAAGTTGATGAATGTATGTATGAATGAGAGGGATGAGCGAGGTTATGTATTGAAGAGGTGGCTCGGCGTAGTCAGCAGGAGGCAGGCTCGGGTCGTCGGCGTTCCAGGCCCGCCGCCTCGGCAATTAGGGTAGCCGGGCGGACTGGAAGGGCCCGGGTCGAGCTCCGCTGCAGCCGCAGGTAGATGAAGCGCCGTGCAGCAGATAGGTGCAGCAGGTGGGTGCAGTAGGACTACCCCTCAGGTAGTGACGGTTGAAGGTTGACGATAGTGAAGATGAAGATGTGCGCGGTGACTTTGAAGACGTTAGTTTTTAGATTAAGGTTTTAGATTTAGTTTCTTCTTGTAGGTCTTCAGAGATAGGACACACGCGAGGTCTAAAGGTTGTCAACTTTGACTTTGGACCTGTAGAGTCCGGGGCGAGCTGGCCCCGGACAAGGCCTTTAATTTCGGGTGCTGAACTAGGCTCAGCTGCCGTCGAAATGAATGAAGTGAATGAATGAGGTGAACGGTGATGGTGAATGGAGATGTAGTCGGGCTCTCGAAGTTAGCCCGCTACAAACTGGTGGTGTGTTTACCTAGCCAGCCACGTTTTTGTAACAGATTGCTTTAATTTAACACCCCCGGCTGCCCCCGCCCTGGCCTTCTTACAGCAAAGAACAGAATAAACAGTAGGTTCAGTTTATATCTATATACTTATCTATACTAATATTATAAAGAGGAAAAGTTTGTTTGTTTGGTTTGAATAGGCTCCAGAACGGCTGGATTGATTTGAAAAAATCTTTCACTGTTGGGAAGCTACACTATTCCCCAGTGACATAGGCTATAAAAAAAATGGCGGTCGGGGCGGACAGCTAAGTACCTATAAGTATATAAATGGAAAATTACACCTGTCTTATTTTTCACGCACGATGAGCCCCCGCTTTAAAAATCTTTTCTTAGTGCTCCCCTACGTTATAAAAGGAACATCTGTGAAAAATTTCAAAATTGTAACCCATAGATTTTGGACCCTGCGTTGATATGTCAGTCAAAAAGTCAGCTTCTGCTATTATCATTATAATACGGTCTACCTATATAGAGTTATTATTATTATTATTATGTAAGTAGCAGTAAGTTCTCTTTCTAATGTAATTTTATAACATAAGTGAAGACGAATTATTAAGCATGAGTGTTTGAAGACACGAATAAACTTTATCTGTATAACTGTGCCTATAAGGAATGCACGACGCTGACCACGTAATAACCTGCTGTGTTCAATTCCCTTATAATCCACTCACTCTTAATTGTGCGGTGGCTCTTGTTTCCAACAATAACACAACTATTGTCTTAATTGTTCTCGTTGATGAAGTAAAGAAAGTGTTGAATGGTGCTGTAAAAATATAATGCGCTTTCAGAAATTAAAATAGTTTTTGAGTTAACTTTATTTGATATTATAACAAAAACAGGACTTCATATTATTTTCTTTTGACAATAAACTGTCCTTTCTGAAAACATTTTATTAGAATAGTCGGTTTTATAATGTTTGATATTATGTAATATTTTAATTTCTCGAATCAGCATTTTTTCATAGAATGCCGTGACAAAGTAGTTAAAGTAGTTAATAGAAACCGAAAATATGGCAACTGTAAAAAAGCTTTCGAAACGTAAGCAAGTTGAAATAAAATGGGCGAGTTAAAACCGTTATAGTTAAAAATTTCCGATGCCTTCGCGGTTATTATAGGTACATTGGAATGAAACAACTTAAAACGAAAGGCTCCGAAACGTCAGCTAATAAAATAAAATATGCGAGTTAAATCCGGTTAAAGTTGTTTCATTCCAATGTGTAATAACCGTGAAGGCATCAGAAATTATTCGTATTTCCAGTTAAAATTGCACTTGACATGTGAATCCGTGATTTTACATAAACATACCAAACATCGTTATGAGGGTCGGAAGGGCCAAAAAGGATAAATGTTAATAATTAAACGAGATCTCATGGCTTGTTGCGGGGCAGGGATAGTTAGAATTACCTTACCACCGTCGTTACAATTTACGACCTGTTATAATAGCTCGTATTATATATTTTTAAATTAAAAGCGATAGGGATTACGACTGGGTAAATAAAATGAAATCTTATTTAGTCCGTCAGTAAGATTATTAAAAACTAGCTGTCTGCCCCGGCTCCGCACGGATTCCTTTTTTTTATAGCCTATGTCACTCGGGAATAGTGTAGCTTTCCAACAGTGAAAGATTTTTTTCAAATCGGCCCAGTCATTATGGATCCTATTCAATCCAAACAAACAAACCTTTCCTCTTTATTATATTAGTATAGATTATTGGAAACGTATTTTTTATTTTCGCAATTAAAAAAAATTAAGTTAAGTGCTTCTAAAGAAGTGAGAGCATGACGTGACGTCACAATATTATGGTACAATTTACACGGGTAGTATGAGCCATAAAAGTGCTTATCTTTGTCATTAAAATTTGTTGATTGCTAGAGAACCGAAAAAATACGTGTCTCATAATTTTCTATAATCTTCTTGACGGACAAAAAATAAATAAATCAATTGTCTATCCAAATCCGTTGCGTATTTTTAAAGATCTAATCATACACAGGAACAGACAGCTGAAAGCTTTGTACTATGTACTATATAGTGATTATGAAATTGGTGAAGGTAAAATAATTGTGTTCACATTTGTTTTATTGTCATCCTTTTCAATGCGGTAGTATGAGTACAGAAACATCTCGCGATTAGTTCTGAACTCTGAACGTAATTCTTCCTTTTATTTATCCCTTTACGTCAAAAAAGTGCGAGCTGTAATTAAGTCACATGTCTTTTATAATAAGCCGGGAAAGGCGAGGGCTTACAAGGGTTTCCGCAAAGGTTGGTCGAATAATGTATGAGACAACAACCTACTTAATCTACTTTGCAAATGCGAAAAGAAATTTGTTTGTTCGCAATACGAACTCAAGATGATAAATGAGATGCGTTAAGGATATTTTTTTTTAAAAAAAGAGGTTGATTGAAAACGGTGAACGCTACTTTGGATTTTGAAGAGTTTTTTGAATCATTTCATTATTTTTATTGCTTTTCCGGGCGAACAAATTAATGTCCCCGGATACCGGGGACATGATGAGAAGATGGTATCGTTATACCAGATAATAAGTTGTCACTATGAGTACTTAACTGTCTGCTAATTAATAATGATTTATTTAATCAAACACAACACTTATCACTACATAGTATAAAATAAAACAAAGTCGCTTTTTATGTAGGTACGCTTAAATCTTTAAAACTACGCACGGATTTTGATGCGGTTTTTTTTAATACATCACAGAGTGATTCAAGAGGAAGGTTTTAAGCACCCATGTGAAGTCAGGGCGGGTCGCTAGTATACTATATAGAAACAGCGCAATCGCTGCTCGATCTATCTGGTACGTGACTGTGGTGGAATGTGCTGACATAGTCGCCACAATTGCAAATAGAATATTATTTTTGGTTTTTATTTTAATAGCACACAATTTAGGCGTAATCGCTACAAAATTTGTGCTAAAGCATGACGAAATAAGAGACAACATCGACATGATAAGATTTCTCATTATCGATAACGTTACCGATTTTTGACAGATCATCTCGAGAATAAGATGACATCAAAATGACAAGGGGGCGTAGACAATGTGCCAACGTCCAACGTTAACGCTGAACGTTGGCACCAAAATGTATGAGATTTGACAGCGAACGACTATCACGTACGTCACTAACGTTCACGGATGTCAAATACCATACATTTGGTCGTTTCGTTTAACGTTAACGTTGAACGTTGGCACCTTGTCTACGCCCCAAGAAGTAGACTTATCAATTCATCATAGCCTCGCTGTAGGAATAAATATTACGAATGGATTTTATATGACCGGGTGTACGGAATCCTACAAAAAAATCTAGGCGCATATGCGTCCCACATAGAATTCTGGTTTGAAACCTACGTAAAAGTTTCATCGTTTTTTTGTCCAGTCTGTAGATAAGGTTTTCCGGAATATTGCATGAATATTCATAAATGTATTTCGATCGTTTCGAAGTTTTCACGACCCGTTGCGAATAGTTTATATAGAAATAGCCGTAACTACAAACAATCGATTAGATTAGATTAGATTAGTTTATTTTTAAATTAAACAGTAGGCATGCCAAATGTTTTTTTTTTGTCCATTAAATAGATTACCAAAATGAGTAAAAACGTATTTATTCTTTTCTCAATCGAACAATAAATGATTAAAATAAGCGCTCTAAAGTTCAAAAGGGATTGGCTCGTGACATCACATTTTGGAAAAATTTATACCATACCGTGACGTCACAAACCCCCAATCCCGAAGCTTAGAAGTAGGTACTCATCTTGTTCATTGTTTCCATATTTGTGCCCGATTGAGCACTAACACTTTTGTGTAATACGCGAGTTAAATCCGTTTTTTATCATTGAAATGATTATAGCTATAATTTTCTATAGACGGGGTCTTTAAAAAGGTTTTTGATTTTGATGACTGATTCATGATTCAATCAGGGAATCAAAATTGTGTAGTATAATATGGACTCCCAGATTTCAACGAATTACGGAATTAGCAAATCGTGAAAACCTTTCATGTTTACTAACACAAACTTGACGGACACAAATAAATACGTGTGTATTTTCTATTCTTCGCTTATTTTAACTTATCAATATTTTTCTATAAGTTCTTCAGGATGTTGCTCGGCGAAGTTTAATTAAGTTTCTGGTTATGTCTAAGGATTGTTTGAAAGGCGGGATTACAGATCAAACAAAGGTTGAACTCGCTTTAGTTCTCTTAATTAAGTTCTGGATTCTGGTTTTCTTAAGTAAACTGGGTTGTACAAAGTATTTTGTTTCGTACAGGTTAAAATATGATTATTAATAATCCCTACTAATATTATAAATGCGAAAGTAACTCTGTCTGTCTCTCTGTTACGCTTTCACGCTAAAACTACTGGACCGATTTAAATGAAATTTGGTGCAAATAAAGTCTGGAGCCTGAGAAAGAACATAGACTACTTTTTGACCGACTTTAAAAAAGGAGGAATTCGACGCGGACGAAGTCGCGGGCAGAAGCTAGTAGATATATAAAATTCTCGTTGTGGTGTTGTAACGTTGCACGTACATAAATAAATATAATATAGCATAACTTAGAACTAACTTTTGATATTTACTTATTAATACTAATATTTGTTGTCAAATTTCCCCGAAACGGCCGGCTTGAGGTTGTTTCATTCCAATAATAAAATGTACGCATATGTATCAAAAAATATTATACCTAATAATTTCTGATGCCTTCGCGGTTATTACACATTGGAATGAAACAACTATTAACGGATTTAACTCGCGTAGTTTTATCTTATTTTATTAGCTGCTATGATTTTGGAAACTGTAAAGAATCCGAAACGTCAGCTAATAAAATAAAATAAAAATACGCGAGTTAAATCCGTTAATAGTTGTTTCATTCCAATATTGTACCTATTTATAAATAAATGTATCGCTAATACTAATACTTACATGAATTACGAAAGTAGACTGACTATTTAAATAGACATTCCACTCTTATTGCGGTAGATCTCTACAGATAGGTATATACGAAAAGTAGAAAAGTAAACGATGAAGCTTCGTCAGGAAATGGGCCATTCGGAGCCCTTTCTAGAGCTATCGGGTATTAGCAATTTGCTTTGTAGAAGGCAATGTCTCCTAAAGTGGGCTTGTATCGGTCTGGGTTAAGGAAAAAAGGCTTGATAATTAACCCCTAAAGAATAGCGGAATGTGGGTACAATTTGGTTTTCTTGGGACTTTGGTAAGAATCTGGGGAAATTATCTAGATGTAAGTTTTTTTTTATTATTAGTAAATGTATATAAAAAGGGCATTTGCACATAACATGAATTTATTAGCGCTTCGGAATCCATTACACATACATATTATATTAAATTAAATGATACATATAAATAAATAAATAAATAAATATCTTTGGACAATTCACACCAATTATCTAGTCCCATTTTAAGCAAAACTTGTGTTATGGGTTCTAGACAACGGATAAATATACATAAATACATATAAGACATCCAAGACTCAGGTACAGATGCCAGTGCTCATCACATTGACATCTGCCCCTAGCGGGATTCGAACCCGCAACCTCCGGTTTCGTAGTCAGGGCCTCTAACCACTAGACCAACAAGCCGTACATAGTAATTCATAAAAAAATAACGAAGAGTTGGATCTATTTTAGAATGTGTGTACAAGATGGCTGAAACTGACGTTAGATTTTATTTTTATTGGAGAAGAGGCACAGACTATATAACTAGAATAATAATGAGCACAGATTATAATATTTACAATAGCCATTGGAAGTTATATACGGTGTGTTCTAGAATAACAACATGGAATGATCATGAGTGTTCTTTTTTAGAATAAATCCAAGATGGCTGAAACCGACGCTCAAACTTATTCAAAATTGGAAAAGAAGCACAGATTCCATAGTCTGATTATAATAACAGCCAATTGAAGTTATCAATGTTGCACGCGTTAAAGTTTCTTTATATTATTTTCATTCCAACGTGTAATAACCGCGAAGGCATCAGAAATTATTCTTTATATTAATTTACTTTGAGTTCTATATTCCAGGTAAATTTTAAGAGTTTTCGTTATCGTCTGAAATAAACCTGGTGAAGTGAGCATTAGGTGTACGAAGAAATAAAACTTTGTCGTCTGTCCGACCCCTATCAAACCCAATTCTCTTTTGGCCCTGTCTTATCTTGTCGGGTCCACGAAATGAAGCTGCGACTGATTTCAACAGATTCAAAAACACCTACCTATAGATATAGTAAGTACACGAGAGAGTATGTTTATGATGGAATTTATAGTAGAAGTAAGTAAATACCTATGTATGTAAGTACCTATATATGTATGGTACAAGATAGTTATTTCCCTACGTCGCTTAACTTAAAATCCTAAACTAAGTATCTATATTAATATTAGAATAAAGTTTTGTTTGTTTTTTTGTTTGGATTGAATAGGCTCCAAAATAACTGGGCCGATTTGAAAAAATCTTTCACTGTTGGAAAGCTACACTATTCCCGAGTGACATAGGCTATAACAATGAAAAAAATATAGGTATGTTAGGTTTATGTTTAATGGCATTTTTTGTCGTAGCTCATTATCCTTTTACTAGTCAATATAATATTTACCAGTAACCAGAGGAAGACCTGGGGGCCTAGACATCTGCGAACGTTTGTGACGTACGTGACAGACGTTTTTGGATGTCAAATTCCATGCATTTGGGTGCCAACGTTCAACGTTAGTGCTGAACGTTAACCTTGTCAACTAGGAAATAATTGTCACAGCAAACTATGAGTAACGCAATGCTTCAACCGCGAAGGTGTCAAGAAATGTCAACGGAGCAAATATAATGCAACACAGCGTTAGAATAATGTAGATATGAATATTATATCAATGGACATGCCTTTACATAACCTACGCACACTGAAAAATATAGCTGTCGTCAATTTTAACGAAAACTGCATGACATAACCTTTGTTGAAGCGAAACAACCGAATGACTTGACAATTTATTCTTAACTAGCTTCTGCCCGCGACTTCGTCTGCCTGGAACTTCTCCTTTTTGCAGTCGGTTAAAAAGTAGCCTATGTCCTTTCTCAGGCTCCAGACTTTCTTTGTACTAAATTTCATTTAAATCGGTCCAGTAGTTTTAGCGTGAAAGCGTAACAGACAGACAGACAGACAGACAGAGTTACTTTCGCATTTATAATATTAGTATAAGTAGATAATTTCTGATGCTTTCGCGGTTATTACACATTGGATTAAAACAACTATGAACGCTAAATAAAATAAAAGTACCTACGCAAGTTAAATCCGTTAATAGTTCTTTCATTCTAATGTGTAATAACCGCGAAGGCATCAGAAATTATTATGACTCAACCTCTTTTTTGTAGTTGTATTCTTTTTTATTCGCTAATGATTTTAGAATTGTTTTATATTTGTGTTTTATTTTATATTCTTAATTGTAGCGTCAGTTGATAAAACATCGTAAGAAACCGCTCGCATTATTTATATTAGTTAGTTAATTAGATTACAGTCCACAGCCGCCGTATCTATATTATATTCTAACTCTATGTATTATTATTAGCCTCGTAAGACAGTGTTGCCATTATATTAATGGTTCAGTGCTCTCCTTAGACAAATAACGAGGAGTTTAATTAGAGCAGACGAAGTGAATAAGTAAACCGACTCAAAAAGACCTTGTTTTCATTCTGACTATAAAATATAGTAAAGTAATAAAAGATGATAAAGATAGCGTGTAGTAATGAATGAGCTGACGATAGTCTAACACTACATTTTTTTACGTAGAGTAAACGATAGGTACCTATAATCCTTATCCTTACTAATATTATAAATGCGAAAGTAACTCTGTCTGTCTGTTACGCTTTCACGCTAAAACTACTGGACCGATTTAAATGAAATTTGGTACAAAGAAAGTCTGGAGACTGGGAAAGGACATAGGCTACTTTTTAAACGACTGCAAAAAAGTAGGAGTTCCACGCGGACGAAGTCGCGGGCAGAAGCTAGTCTGTTATACTTCAATTATTGCGTTTTTGCAAAAACTTTTTTTATTAAAATATAATTATAACACCAATTGGCATCTTATTTATTGGATTAATTAATTTGTGTCCACTGCTATAAAATTTTAATATTATTTATATATCGCACACCTAGATCTAAAGGGAGCTAACTCAAAAAAAGTAACTTTTTCGGGAGAGGCGAAATTGTTGTAAGGAATCGGATCCTTTTTTTTTAGCGTGTGTTTAATTTAAATCTTCAGATTTTTGAGTTAGCTCCCTTTAGATCTAGGTGTGCGATATCAAAATTATTATTTAAATTTGCAAAATCTTTTACATTCGCCATTTAAAAAAAAAAGCAGAAGAATAAAATAAAAACAATAACAATTAAATCATCACGAGTCACCTTCGAAATGCGCTATTTTTCCTAAAAATAAATTAACTCAGCAGTTTCAAAAGTCGCAAAAATCATAAACAAACAAATCCCTTAAATTGTACGGATAAAGAAAAAGATAAGGAACACAGATAAAAGGAAAAGAACTTCGCCCAATATCTTTTTATTATTGCAGAAAATAATTGGTTATAGAAAAAGACGGTATCATTAAGTTGGTAGCATTGATCCGCGGATTCCAGAAGCAATAGACAATTTGATTTATATCATTTGTGTAATCTGCCAGCAAAGTTTCTTGGTACGGGTCATAGATGTAGTATTTAACAGAGGCCTTGCATCGCGCTTTTATTTTCTCATAGATGTAGTACCTACTTATATTATAATACAGATGCATTAAACGGACCTAAGAATATTTTTTAAGTTGATCTGTAAGTCTGTAACTAAATTACAATGATTGATTCTTAATACTTTAATTTAACCCTATTTTGACTTCTGTAGTTCAGGTTTTTATGTGGCTACAATAATGTAGTAAGTAGTATATGCCTTAGCCACACCATTCTCTTCGTGCTGCCTCGATTTTACCGTCTCTGGCCACACTCTACTCGCGTAATTCATCGTGACGCTGATGGTATTTTGCCTCCAAAATACAGACAAAAAATGGAGTGGTGGGCATGACGAGTAATGTGGCCACACGAATGCTCTGTTTCCTTTCCTCGCTACTTCCTTGCCTCTGCGCGAGTGTGTGGTAAGGGCGTGCATACCATAAAAACTTAATGTCATCTGCTGCACGCACCTGGTGGCAGAGGTATAAGATAGCTAGTATCATGCCTCTCTTTTTTCTACTGTTAACTTATATAGTACTGTCCTGCTCACACGTTAATAAAGTACGGCCGGATCTATATAATTCTAAATCTATGTGTACAATCAATCTGCCACAGACTAAGGAGCACGATCGACCCATTTTCGTTTGCATCTTTCAATTGTCTTTTCGGTCATTAATCCAATTCTCTTTGTAGCCAACAATTTTGATTGAAGCCTAAGAATATAATAAAAATGAAGCTTTTGGTGAGTTTTTTTTAATGCTCTTTAACCCTTTTAACGACTTAATCAACTCTTTCAAGTGGCAAGATTTGCATATTTAGTGTTGAGTAGTACTATGAATAAATTATTACCTAGATATTTTTTTTATTGGAACTGTATTTATATATTATTTCCGCTAATGTGGAATTCTTATTGCTCGGCTCCTCTTGATTTTAGCGTGATATATATAACTAACCTAACCTAATCTATAACCTTCGATACGGACTATCTAACATTAAAATATTTTTTCAAATCGTTATAGTGGTTCCTGGGATTGGCGCGTTAAAGCTTTTATCTTATTATGAGGTCACGAACTAACATTACAACATACGAAATCCACTATAATCTAACGTCAGAACAAACAAACAAAAGCATGACATAAGGTCAAGGCTTCTAATTCCGTCTACGGGGCTATTCCGTCACGTACACGTTTTTGGCGAATCTAAGCACAGTTCGCCGCTGCCGGCTCAGTTGGTAAAGCAGTAGGGTTTTCTAATTCAAACTAAAAAACACCCATGACGCTGTGCAATAAAGGAAGAAAAATATCTGCTTTCAAAGTTCAGTTGCGTTTCGAAGTCGAAGTGCGAGTATAGTACTATGCAGTTTGATCGAAGATAAATATGAAATAGTTAGACTTCTAGGCTTGTTTGTATGATTATTACAACGTCTATGATATGTATAAACGTGTCTGCCTGTTCGTGATGCGTAAAACTCCGATAGTTTTTAGTAATTCACCATGAAAAATTAACGACTTCAAAATAGTCAAGTGGGAAATTCCGTCTATTTTTTAAGGGGCAAAGCCGTCATATGCCGGTATTTCCCGATTCCAGACATCGTCAACATTTTTTTAGTGTATTACATTTTAAAATAGGTACACTTGTCAATCTGGCAATAATAAGCTTAGCTGTGACGAAATATATGAGTAGGTAATTCGATAGAACGTAGTACGAAAATACTCCGGACTGCAAAATGCATAAATCATTACTTTATGAAATAATATATATAAAATATATATATGTCGTGGATAGCGATCATTTGATTATTTACTCCTAGTTTGTGTATTGATTATTATAGTAATAAGTTTATTTAAGTGGCGGCAAACCGCGTGTGACGTCACTACCGGTGGCGGCGCACGTGGAGGGGCTCGACAAGCAAGGTGTTCATTCTGTGCGCGACTGTCGAAGCGACAACACTTGTCTAACGATTCCGTCAGTTTGTTTGCCAGTAGTATTGCTAGTTAATGTGATTTAGAATTTAATTTGAACTTGTCATTAAAGTAAATTGTGGAAACGTAACTGTTCTGTTATTTCTTACTCGAGTACCTACGCATGGATCGTCTACATTCCAACGTCAGTGCCGAGGATTCGATAGTTAATCCATCCCCCGCCGGCCGTTTACACCGTCATATATATTAATAAATTTTTAAAAGGTTGAGCTCATCTGATTGGCAAAACATGCCGGAATAGCCCCAAAAAATTGTGTTTGCGGATAACTCCTATTGTAAATCTTATATCTAAGGTCTAATAACACATATTTGATTGAAATCGACGTGTCTTCATTTTCCGCTAGCTAAGACTTGAAAAACTGCGTAGTTCTAGGGAAACTGCTTGCATGACGGAATAGCCCCACTCAGGCGGGAAACTCCGTCTACCTGACTATTATTTAAAAAAAAAATATAATAAATTAAGCAACCTAGATACAGGGAATATCATACTATTATTTGATTGCCAAGTAAATTATTAGTCTAGTACATGCGCGCAATGGGTAAATAGTTAAAAATAAACGTCTCAAAATTTTAACCAAAGTTGATCTAGCTCAAAAATATGCCGGAATTAGAAGCCTTGACCTTACCTAAATAAGGTCACAACAATAAATCGCCACAGCAAACTGTGACGTTAACAGTAATCTAAAATCACAACAATCTATCATCACAACAAACTTAAATCACAACAATCTTAAGTCACAACAATCTAACATCACCTAATTATCGTAAAAAATCGAACCTTACCGTGATACAATTTGTAACATCGCATCCGTCAAGTCACAAACAAGATTACATTGCAATCAATCAGAAGCAGTAGACGAGGCTGTAATTAATCACGCCTTGTCGTGACAGACAGTTACTTTGGGACCGAAGAGGCTGAAAAATATAAGCTCTTAGTAGCAGGTGAACCGGTAGTTTATAATTTAGTAAAATTATGTAATACTCGAGGGCGTAGCGAGGTATGGGTTGGGAGCAGCCAGGCGCGTGCTGTGGAGGGAGCATATGTATGGCGCGAGGGTAGGCACTACTACATTACATTAGTATTAGGTACTATGCCCTATATGGAATGCACGCCCTTGATAAGCATCTGACCAGCTGCCCTCCCTAGTAGAAATCTGTAGGTTTTGACTCCCTTGCGAGTGTCGAAAATTGCCTTAGATATATTATAAGTTTGGCTACGCCTGCTCCCCTCAACAAAATCCTGGCTACGTTCTTGGCCTAATACTAGCGGCTCTGTTTTACACTGGTGAAATACGGATCCTGTCTTTTTTTCAAAATTTTGTATTTTATTGAAATTCATCATTTGACGAGGTATAAATGTAAGCGGATGAAGTCGCGGGCTAAAGTTAGTATACATACAAGGTTGATATTATTTGATTGCTTGAATAAATAGGATAGTTTACTGAAAATGTGATTCAATATTTTTGAAAAGCTCGTTAATTATATTTTGATCAAAATCCATAACTCACGTCGCCGTGTGTCCAGGCCATAAAATATTCCATGGGAAATATTTACCAATAATATTCGTGAATTGCAATTTATCAAAATATGCCTTTTGGGAAATTGATTTATTGATTTCGATACAATTTCTTCTCATACACCATTACATTGTTATTCAAAACAATGTCAACATAATAATATACATGACAATAATTTTATTTTGGTGCCAATAAATTAAAAAAAAACCGGCAAATAATCACGTTTATTATAGGACGGGCTCCCTTAAATATTTTTTTATTGTCTTCTGTATTTCTTTTTATAGCGGCAATTATAACATAAACATCATATGTGAAAATTTCAACTGGCTGTCACGGTTCCTGAGATACAGTTTGGTGACAGATGGACAGCAGTGTCTCAGTAATAGGGTCCCTCTAACCATTTGAGTACGAAACTCTAAATATCACGAAAAATTCCATGCACAGTTCAAAACATTAAAAGTGTAACTCATTCACAGTTTTATCGCTGAAAATATAACCTGCGGTGGAACTCGTTGTAAAAACAAACAAACTAGACTATTAAATTTCATATTGAACGACCCTCCATAGCAGAGTTTGTTGCTTTTAAATTATCTGCACGTATGTTTGAAAGCAACCAAAAGGCTGTCGAAACCGTCATGTTGGGTACATATGTTTCTTCAAAGGCTTGTGTACGACAGGTATATAATTCTAAAAATACTACGAAACTATCAATAAATTATTGATTAGTATCGTAGTAGTAATAGCCTTGAAGTACTTTTACACGCCTAAGTCTACTAGCGTTTGAAAGTGGATAACTGGGTAAAGAAAACATAATTATTTTTCTGTTCTCCGAACACAAAGCGCCAACTTTCGGGCCGCTGCGCTAAATGAAGTTGCCGCTTTCTGGCTTCGTCGAACAGAAAAATAGTATACTGACCTCGGCCAGTAAAATAAAAAAGCCTCAGATCACATTTTTGTCAACCTCGGCTTCGCCTCGGACGACAATTACATAATGTACTATAGTGCGTCAGTGAGATAAATAAAAAATATGGTACACCTACCTATTACATTTTTAGTTTTCTTAAACAAACAAAAAATTATGAAGATTAGCGCTGAAAAGTTGAGGCTCTTGACGTTTATGTTATAATATATACCATGACATGACGTCACTAGCCTTTTTCATGTATTGTTTGACTAAAAAGGGAAAAAAATAATCCAATTGAATTGGTTTGAAACCAATCCAGCGTTACTAGACCATTTTAGTGTTTCCAAGTAAACCAATTGGGTTTCAAACCAAGTGCGTTACACAAGACGACGATCCCATCTTATACCTTACACAGATATACATAAGGTTTTATCTTCCGTTAACGTGTAGCATCTGGTGTAGCTACACAGGCGTACGCCGTGGGTAATGAACTTACGGGAACTTAATGACTCCCAACTTTTGCCTTCACGTCTCTAAGACAAGGCGGGATTGGTGTGTAACTACCTCTAACTCGACTAGAAATCGGGGCGTAGAAAAGTGTGAAGTAACGTAAGTATTCTTCTACTTTCTATTATATATATCCTCTTTTATTTAAGTTCTTAAACTGAACTGCCAAGAGTTAAAACGATCTCAATTGGTAAGTTTCAAAACCATAAACGACCTATATATAAAGTCAATTGAATTGGTTCGAAGACATTCTAGGCGTTATGAATTGCAAAAGCGATGGATGCTTTTTGAAGCTCACCAATTTAGAACTTTTTTAAATCCAAGTGTACTTTGCAATTGGCTCCCTGATTGTGTAAACCGCTTGGTTTGAAATGTAAGTGTTTTAGTGCCTTGAAGCATACCAATTGGGATCGTTTTCAAACCAAGTGTGTTATTGGGCTGCTTTTTAAAAAGATAGTGGAGAAGTTGCCTTGTAATATCGGTATTGAGAATTTCTTAATCTATATAAATAAAAATCAATTGATGTTCGTTAGTCTGACTAATACTCGAGAACGGCTGAACCGATTTGGCTGATTTTAGTTTTAAAATGTTTGTGGAACTCCAGGGAAGGTTTAAAAGGTGAAAAAACTTGAAAAAAAAAAAGAAAAAAACTGTGTACGCGGTACGAAGTTCGCTGGGTCAGCTAGTAATAGATAATTTTACTTTTAATTCCATGAAGCAAGCTTTAAGGAACCTTTGCAATTTTTCAACTTCAATGATTTCATGCGTACTGTTATCAACTTATTGGAACGACAGCTTATGCAACAAACGCTAACATTATAAGTCTGTTAAATGTAGTGCATACAATGCAGTTTCACTGCACTTGTTGGTACGCTGCAGCCGGCTAATTAGGAGGGAAATACCGTACTTGCACCAACTTTGCCTGATTGGAAACTTTGTAAGCACGTGAAAAGTGACGGGTTGAGGTATTCCTTCCTTGTTGTTTATGGACGGGTTTCTTGTTCGCTTACGTCAAGGAATATTTAGTAAAAGGTTTGACACTTTGAGATGTATTGTTTTACATTTTGAAGAGTATCAGTTACCTGTCTATATTAGCTACTAGCTTTTAACCGCGACTCCGTCCGTGTACAATTTCATACACCTTTTAAACCTTTTTTGCAATTGAAAGTAATGTCCTTTCTCACGGTCTAGAGTATCTGTGTGCCAAATTTCATTTAAATTGGTTCAGTAGTTTTAGCGTGAAAGCGAGACAGACAGATAGACAGTTACTTTTGCATTTATAATATTAGTTAGGATTAGAGACGGATTCGTAATTTTTTAGGTATTTGTTTTTTTTTGGGTAATTTTTAAATGTGACAGTTTTGAGACACTTTTTGTTTCGTATAATTATTATTGAACGCACTGTATAACGGTCTTAAAACTAGCTAGCTATAACATCATTATAGAAATTTGACAACATAGTTTAGACAGGTTAAGGCGAAAAAAAGGGGCGAAACCAGGCGGGAGAAGCTGCAGCCCGAGTTATGTCAGATCTGTAATCAGTTCGGGACAAACTAGTTTTCAAAAGAAATTAAAATAAAATACGCGAGTAGATTCGTTACAGTTGATTCTTTACAATTTTCAGTAAAATATCAAATTAGAAGCTATTGCAAATTTAATATTAACATATAAAATATTTTTCTACAAATTCAGTATTTCTCATCGTAAAAAGATTCAGTATTTCTTACAATTTCATGTAATCAGATAAATAGAAGTCGCGATCTACGACATTGCAAGTTTATTACGAGTAAAAGAAAAATAAATATTTCTAGATATTTCTGCTTTTCTGATACCCTCGTTAACAGAAATAGGTATAACTTGTAGTTTGTATTTTCAAAACAGTTTTCGCTGTCTGGGAATCCAATACCAATATTTTAACTATTTTATTATTATAATTAATTTTATTAGCTGTATTATTGTTACGAATCTGTGCAAATATAAAATAAAAGCAACAAACCTTAAAAACAGAATTTTATTATAATGCGCAACAAAGATTGTCATTTTTTGTGTGTTTCAGAAAAAAAACCTAACCAAATCATTTTTAATAATCCAAGTAATTATATATAAATTAATAATTTCTGATGCCTTCGCGGTTATTACACATTGGAATGAAACAGTAATGATGGTCTTCTCAGTAATGATGGTCTTTCCGAAGCGCTAGTAACGCCCCCTATTAGGTTTTAATTGTAAGTACTGTATAATGGTAATTTTTTTTGCGTGAAATGTAACTTTAGTATTTCATAATTCAGAATAGGGTAGTTTTTCAAAATTTGTAATTTAAATATAAGGTAGTTTGCATAACTGTATAAATCACTTTAGCGTTAGACTATTGTCAGCTCAGTCTTGCTACGATTATGGAAACTGTAAAGAATCCGAAACGTCAGCAAATAAAATAAAATAAAAATACGCGAGTTAAATCCGTTACCTAATAGTTGTTTCATTCCAATGTAAGTATGTATAAATTTTTATCCACTCCTCTTCCCTATTAAAAAAGTAGCTTTACCTATAGCATAAATGGCTGACATAAAACGCGTTCAGATTAATTCTAAATTAAATGACGTGCTTACTACCAACATTAGACACAAAACGGCTCGTAAATCGTAGTTTGCCGGTAATTGACAACACTAATTATTTAGGTATGACATCACTGTCAGGGAGACATTACCTCAAACGCAAATTAACCACACCCGTGACACGTTATGTTGGTATTACTGACAATGAATACTATTTTTGATGCTTTGATGGTTTTGAATTGGAATTAAACAACTAAAACGTGTTTTTTATAATGCATTGTTTGTTCTTTATACTTGCATGGTGAAAAAAAACTTTGTATGATAATTTCTGATGCCTTCGCGGTTATTATACATTGGAATGAATGAAATTTAAACGGATTTAAGTCGCGTATTTTATTTTATTGGCTGACGTTTCGGAGCTTTTACAGATTCCATTATCGTAGCACGACTGAGCTGACAATAATCTTACGCTAAAGTGTAAAGGCTCCGAAACGTCAGCCAATAAAATAAAATACGTGAGTTAAATCCGTTAAAGTTGTTTCATTCCAATACTTTAAAATGAATTACATTTATATTAAGTAATACTAAGTATATAGTTTTGGGCAAAAACATAACATTGAATACGTATTGGAATGAAACAACTATTAACGGATTTAACTCGCGTATTTTTATAATTTTTTCATTTTTAATTTAATTGAATTTTTTTGAATTTTTTGGTTTTGTATAATTTTAATTTTAATGTCATAATATTTTTTTAATTGTAAATATATAAGTGTCCTAAAAAATGACTTTCTACTGAGTTTCTTGCGGCGTTTCTTCTCAGTAATGATGGTCTTTCCGAAGCGCTAGTAACGCCCCCTATTAGGTTTTAATTGTAATGTATAAAAGTAAAAAAATTTTTTGCGTAAAATGTAACAATAGTATTTCATAATTTAGAATAGGGTAGTTTTTTCAAAATTTGTAATTTAAATATAAGGTAGTTTGCATAACTGTATAAATCACTTTAGCGTTAGACTTTTGTCAGCTCAGTCATGCTACGATTATGGAAACTGTAAAGAATCCGAAACGTCAGCAAATAAAATAAAATAAAAATACGCGAGTTAAATCCGTTAATAGTTGTTTCATTCCAATGTGTAATAACCGCGAAGGCATCAGAAATTATTATTGAATACGTATACTCGTAAATACAACGAAATACGTGAGTTCGAATTCAGCCGAATCAAGAAGCGATCTGTCATGATTTGATTATGCCCGGAAACTTGTGAGGCGAGAAACTTCCCCAAACTAACACTTCCCAAGAAACTATGGCGTTATTTTACAACATATAAATCTCTGATGTCAAATAGAACCAATGTATTCAAAGATGTCGCTTTATCGACAAATATATCATGTTCCCGGCGTAAGAATGATTTATGTGCGCTTTGAAAACAATTCAATTTGTAAGCTGTTGGCTTTGAGATTTGTTCCGTTTCGAAATTGACGCTTAAGTAATTTATAATACTAGCTGACCCATTGAACTTTGTACCGCCATACTTCGTTTGATCGTATGAAGGTGAAGATTTCTAACTATTTTTCAATGTAGATTTATGAAAAAAACTAACTTTTAGTTTATGGCAACATGACGATATTTTCATACAACATTTCCCCTACCTAATACCTAATCCTTTACAACTCTTTTTCGCAATCACTTTCTCAGGCTCTAGACTATCTGTGTACCTAATTTCATTTAAATCGGTTCAGTAGTTTTAATGTGAAAGCGAGACAGACAGACAAATAGACAGATCTACCTCCGTAATCTATAATATAAGGAAGGATAAAAAAAATGACCAAAAAATAAATGTGGGGTGGACCTTAACATACGGTGGAAAAATACATGTTGACCGCCTCCAAGACCTAGCCGAAATGCGCACAAAACATCATAAAAATCGGTGCAACCATTATGAAATTTTGCAACAAACACCGCAACACAAGAATTTTATATCTGTGGGCTCGGCAGTGCCACCGCCAAGTCAAGTATAAGAACAAGCACACACGGTCGTACTACTTTAGATTTACTGTAGCCAGTAATGGTCCTGTCATCCTGTATTGCTTGAGACCGCAAATGTACTCGCTCCCCACAATATCTTGGTCTCACTCACACATGTCATAGACTATCTCTGTGTAGCCGTGTACATTACAGATAAGAAAACAGTATGTGTTCTAGTCTCAATAATACATAAATGAGGAAGAGGCAAGTTAGAACAAGCAAAAATATATTTTTCAGTCCTCCGGCCGGAAAGCGCCAACTTTGTGGCCGCTGCGCTCAATGAAATTGCCGCTTTCTGGCTTCGTCGAACAGAAAAATAGTACCTATACTGACCTCGGCCAGTAAAATAAAAAAGCCTCAGATCACATTTTTGTCAACCTCGGCTTCGCCTCGGACGACAATTACATGTGACTGAGACATTTTTTATTTTACTGGCCTTGGTGCGTAATGTACTAATACATAATTTGGCATTACTAATAACATTCCTCGAGTATGTTATAAGGCTTATTAACATGTACAAGTTAGTTACAATAACGGCGCCAAGTCTTTGTTTATAGCACGTTACAAGTTTCTTACAAGGAAAAATGAAATAGTCTCAAAAAGTAAGTACGTAGGTACTGATTTTGTTTGTTGGTACATATTAATATAAAAAATTAGCAATACCAAAATTCGCTTTTATTTGAGTACTTACCTGAATTAAATAGAATTATCGTTTGTTTAGACTTTTAACTAGGTAATTAATTCGAGCAACACTTGAAATTATAGTCATCAACTTAATTGTCTTGGGTTTCAGGTCTACAAAGTAAGCAAAATAATAATGCAATTTGATAGCATTTTATTTAATGAAAAACTAGGATTACCTATGTATAATACAAGCGCAATGTCCTTTATTGGTAACGTTCAAGTGACAAGTGTGATTAAACGTAAAACATCTGTCGCGTACGTACGTCACAAACGTTCGCGGATGTCAAATCCCATACATTTTGGTCGTTTCGTTTAACGTTAACGTTGAACGTTGGCACCTTGTCTACGCCCCCTTCTATATGTAAAAAGATTACCTACTTAGTCAGCCAGTGTCATATTGTAATATTATTTACTGCGTTATTATCTGTGTGCAATGTTACAGTCCACTAATGAAGCTGCCATAGCAGATTGGCGTTGGGCTGAAACCACTCAGGAACTAGTAGATTGGCCCACAGTTCAAAGAAATTCGGTAGCTGTCTGTTTATAAACCAAATTTAGCACTATAAAAAATGTACAATGAAAAAATAACAATAATTTGTGATGCCTTCGCATTTATTATACACTAGCTTCTGCCCGCGACTTCGTCCGCGTCGAACTCCTCCTTTTTTGCAGTCGGTTAAAAAGTAGCCTATGTCCTTTCTAAGGCTCCAGACATTCTTTGTACTAAATTTCATTCAAATCGGTCCAGTAGTTTTAGCGTGAAAGCGTAACAGACAGACAGACAGACAGAGTTACTTTCGCATTTATAATATTAGTAGGGATTGGAATGGAACAATTATAACGGATTTAACTCTAGCCGACTGAGCTAACGATATTCCAACACTGAAGTGATTTGACATTATTCAAACGCAAATTTATTTCATTCTAGGCATAAATTAACAATTTTTTTATAACAAATATAATTATAACAAAAAAAGAGTAGGGGGAATCTCACTAGCTTTTCAGAAAAACCATCATTGCTGAAAAGAAACTCAGAAGAAAGTATTTTTTTAGACAATTTATGCACAATATTAAATATAGACTTTAAGAATTAAAGTCTAATAGGTAAACAAAAGAAAAGGTACTAAATAAAATTAAATGGCTTTAAAGTCCCTGGTAAACTAGAGGTTCTTTCATAATTATCATTTTGTTTAGTAAAATCCTAAGTGTTGTACACGTTCTAGTCACTCGGGAACTCAGCCTATTGTGTTCACATATTTTCTACCCACATTCTACGACCCCTTGAGAAGACTCGTTCTCTACTCAAAACAAGGACGTAAGTACACTGTGTTTTGTTACGACGTTCTCAAAACATTAGGAGAAAATTCGTTTACAAACTTACAGGGTTTTGTGTTGAACGAAAAGAGATTTTCTTGTTATTCAAGTGTTGTGTTAAAACTGGATAATTTATACGCTATCCTAATCCTTGTTAATATTATATACGCAAAAGTAACTCTGTTTCAATTTCACGCTGAAAGTAATGACCTATTTAAATGAAATTTGGTACAATTGGTACGTACGTTGGTAGGTATTCTAGACCTTGAGAAAGGACATAGGCTACTTTTAATTCCAAAAAAGGGTTGTAAGGGTTGAAATGTAATTACTTACTAATTATACGCGGACGGAGTCGCGGGCAAAAGCTAGTAACTAATAAAGTAAAAAAATAGTTTGGTATTTTTAATATTATACGTACTCGTACTGCAATATCACACTAATATTATAAATGCGAAAGTTTGTGTGTTCTCTTGTTTTGTAGTCTGACCACTAGACCAAAAAGACGTTAACCATAATTATTTTACTGTTTTATGACATTGAAAAAAACTCCGAGGAAAATGGGTTACACTGCGATGAGTTTATAAAAGTTATGGGTCGATAGAAGACGTATAAAGATAGCTAATCAAGTACCTCCTTGTTTTAGTCCTCGTAAATTTTTACTTTGTAAATTCGTTATACAATGTTGTGTATTGAATAACATAAGAATATCTATTACTTAATCTTTTTTTTTATTATCATCGTCATCGTAATTATCTTTTAACTCAAAGGGCGTAAACGCCAAAGACCCATTTTTATAAGAATCAAAAACCAAATACATATAATAATATTTATAGAAACAATCATAACTTTTTTGTTTTAAGTTCTTTTATTAAGTTCGCTTAAGTTATGTTATCTAATAAAATAAACAAAATACAGATAAATGGACGACGTCTTAAAAATGTCACAAAAAACACGTGGGTCGTATTAACTTTAATTTGGCGAATTGGCGAGTTTTAATTGCATTCATAGAAAAAAAACTGATCAGAAACTACATCAAAAAGTAATTTGGCCAAAATGTTCTTTACGCCCTTTGACTCTATAATTATAGATGTCAATAAAATTATGCATCCGTTCATCCGTCGTATCCACCGTGGTGCGGACTTGCAGTTTATTTGGATAGACCTTGCAAGCTAACTCTTCACCAACTGCACACGATGAATCGTCATTTATTCACAATCAATAATTGACAAGATATACCTAAAAACTTGAAACGCCAATCTAATCTATTAAAAGCCAAAATTTACTCGAAAACCTTTTAATACGAGCCCTTTAGAACTTTCTCTGTGTAAGGGGGAAATTTCAAATTAAATGCTCCATTTAGAAAATTTGGGGGCCCTTGTATCCCACTCGTATAAAGTTGAGTATTAGTAGAAAGGAAAGTACAATATTCGTTAAAGGCTACTGCTGATAAAGAAGATGACCTTTGAGTCATATCTAATCAATTTATGATGCCTTCGCGGTTATTATACATTGGAATGAAACAACTATAAACTTATTTAACTCGCGTATTTTTTGTTGGCTGACGTTTCGGAGCCTACAGATTCCATAATCGTAGCACGACTGAGCTGAAAATAGTCTTATGCTAAAGTCAGTTGTTTCATTTCAATGTAAGATATAGTTCTCTTGTTCCACCAATCACAGGCAAGTAACTTGTCTCTCATTGGTGGAACGTAACAGTCTTCAAAACTAGCGACATCTAGTGGATTTTTTTCTTACTTCTTATTAACAACCCCCATTAGTTACAGGTAATTAGCTGACGCTTAGTATCAATTATTATCCATTAATAAGGTTTTAATTTTGTCGGAAGATTTTTATAACCTGGTTTGGGTGAAATGGTCCTGATGATGAGAAAGGAAACTTTAGCCATATTTTGTGAGTTATTGCAGCTAAGGGTCCAAGGTTTAGGCTCCAACGTACTTTTGAACTTGTTATATTAAATGAAAAGAGAAAAAGAGGTTTATGAAAACTTACATTAAAGCAATGCAAATGTTATAACTCACACATTTTATTTTATTGGCTTACGTTTTGGAACCGTCACAGTTTCCATAATCGTAGCACGTCTGAGCTGACAATAGTCTTATGCTAAAGTGATTTATATTGATGCAAACTACCTTATTTACAAATTGCATTTTTTTTCTTACATAAGAACCTTCTCCTGATTATTACAAATATAACAAAAAAAAATAAGTTATTTTTTTTTGTCTTTTAGGTTATTACCTATGCCATACACAAGGCATAAAATTATGTGAAAAGTTTCTATTCTAGTTATAAATTTATTCGCATCTCATCCCTCCATTTCCCACAGCCACTGTACCAAAATTAATCGTTTTGATACACCGGAGATTAATTCGTGAAGAGTTCATCATCTTAATTTGTACAAGAGTTTGTGTAAGATTTGGCAAGTTTCCGAAACTGAGGACTTCAGTTTGAAGCACTTTAGTTAGAGCAAGAAAACAGAATACAAATTTTATCATCGTCTATTTAAATAAATAAACATCTTTGTTTTTAAGGTAGTTTACATAACTGTGTAAATCACTTGAGCATAAGACTGTTGTCAGCTTAGTCGTGCTATGATTATGGAATCTGTAAAGGTTCCGAAACGTTATACAATAAAATAAAATACTCGAGTTAAATCCGTTTAACGTTGTTTCATTCCAATAATATAGCTTACTAGCTTCTGCCCGCGACTTCGTCCGCGTGGAACTCCTCCTTTTTTTCATTCGGTTAAAAAGTAGCCTATGTCCTTTCTCAGGCTCCAAACTTTCTTTGTACCAAATTTCATATAAATCGGTCCAGTAGTTTTAGCGTGAAAGCGTAACAGACAGACAGACAGACAGACAGAGTTACTTACGCATTTATAATATTAGTAGGGATAGGGATAGATCAGAATAACATAAAGGCTATATTTTGTAACGATTTTGTGTAAAGTAAGACGTCACGGGCAGAAGCTAGGAGGTATTATGTATTTTCTTGTAATCACACATACCTATATAACTACCTATATATTTGTAAAAGCTAACAGTATGTTCTTACAGTCTCCTTAGTAAATGGTAACATGAAAACAATTCATCAGGTATACATGCGGCAATGCAGATAAACCGGCGAGAATGCAGACGGGATGCTGCTGAGATAGCACGGAACACTTTGGATCGCTCGTGTGAATGTTAAAATAAACACTAAGGGGACGTTCTCAAAAAATTGGAGCCAGACGATTTAATTTGTCGATTTTGAAAAATGTTCGAAAAAAAATGTTTTTTTTGCGGAACTTTATTCTTATCTCATCCAAGATAAGGAAATTCAAAGAGGGAACAGGATATTTACATAAATAAGAAAAATACAGCTATGTAAAAATACTGCATTGACAGGTTAATGTTACCTCCGACAGATAAATGTGAAAGTATGGTATTTCTGAGATAATAAATCAAAATAAAAAGATAATTACTATAAAATAATTAGTTTTAAGCACTACGCAGGTACTGTGTTAATATTAAAACATGACAATATGGGTATGACACTAACTCAGGTCTAAATTTCTTTCTCATATAAAAAATATTTCATTACAGTATCGAAGCATTAAGACGAACCCATCCATTGTTCATTTTTATTTTATATATCCGTCAATGTTGAAAGTTAGCTTTGGGCGTAAATAAATATTTTTCTTTTTATTTTGAAAATAATAATAAGATGAGAAATATTAAAAATACTTTAAAAAATATGACAAACTTTAAACTGTGAGAGAAGCAAAGGAAATTTTATTAAAAATAACATAAACAATATAAAGCGATATGTACAAACGACAAATACGAGATCGACATCTAAAATAATTATTTTTTTCTCTAAAAAAATAAATTATACAAGAAATAAGACTCATGCTTATCGTCATTATATAGCAGCTCAAACTTCTCATATTTAGTGGTTAAACCTCAATTAATTTTTATTATTTTAACTTTTATATAATATGATATTACAATTGGATAATTTAATTTATAAATTTTGTTTATATGCGAAATTTACTGAATACTATAATTGACAAAAGTTATGTTTTGACTTTTTAGAAGATTTTTAATTAGAATCGGAATCGTGTTCAAAAATGTTCATGTCGACTGTATTCAAAATATTTTGTGTTAGTTGTCGTGATGATGAGACACTTTTAAAACAGAACCAGCCAACAAAGAACAGTACTTCCGAAGCTAGAAGACGTTTGAGAGACGAGATTTGTTTTATGCCGATTTCTTTTTATTTTCGACTTTTAATTTTTTAAATACTAATCCATTAGCCATAAATAGCGAATAGATTACTTTTTAAATGGCTAATGGATTACAATTCGATTATTGCTTCGAGCGAACTTCATTTTTATCGACTGATTCTGTTTTAAGTTGTTGCATCAATCAGGAAAAATAGAACATTTTTTTTACCGGAGACATAAGGACTTTTTGATTCTCGACTACTTATATGCGAATAAAAATATATTCATATAAAATCCAATTGTAATAACTATACTTGTTATTATGAAAAGTGTAGATACTGTTAGTGTTATATCGAAAATCATGCTAAATCACATTTAGTGATAATATGCATGAAGTGCGTGGCCGACACGCACTTAGCTTGATTTTATTAGAATAAAATGTTTATTTATAATTAACCAATATGACCTACATTGTAACGCTGCTTATTTATCAATTAAGCTTTGAAGTAATGATGATCTAATCGTAATAAGTAGGGTACATTTTACATAATAGTTTATCAATGCCCAGAAAAATTCCTATGCAGATTGTACTGCAATTTTACTATCAATATTATATTATTACTATTACCTACGCATGTTTATACTTTAATGTTACCAAATGACTATTGATTTTACGATATATACTTACATTATATTGTCAATTTTAAGTCTAACTAAGAATAAATATATATTTTCATAGTAACCTGTCAAGGATCACAATAACCTGTACCTTAAAAACGAGTTAAAGTGAGACAAGTTATTGTAAAAATGGCCTTTTTTATTAATTTTCTTACAAACTATGTATTCTACACAATACTCGGTCCGTATATTTAAACCATGCATAAAGATACGTCATTCAGTGTATTCGGTAATCAGTCCAACTTCAAGTTTTTTTTTAAATCGAGACAGAATAAAGTATACATGCCTGTTACAAAATCCAGATTTACGCCTTTGCCCGATATTTAAAAAAAAACTGGCAATACTAGCCCACTACTCTCTTCGTCGATGGATGTAAGGGAACTGACCGGCAAATTAGCCGTGGAATAAAGAGTTTAGTCTCGTTTAGTTTTTGCACTAGGCGCCGTGCCGTGCAAACACAGAAAAGTGAGAAATTTCGGCTGGACAATCTTTGAACGTAAATTTTATTATGAAGATATGTGATTTAAAGTATATGTGTTTGTGTACATATAGTACATAATGTATTCAAGAGATATACATATTAAAAAGTGTATGTGGTGAGCAAAAAAATCCTACTGTGAATTTTTATATCAGAGTGAATTGCGTTTGGACACGACAAGTTAATGTGAAAAAGGTACTTTACTTTTTTTTTATTATTTATATATAATATATATCACTTTAATATTATTAGGCCTCGATGTAAAAAGTAACACAAATTTGATTGGTATATTTAGTCAACCACCTATTCCTTATAATTTTTTGACTTTCTATTCAAAAACTGTGTGACAGGTTGCGGCTCCAATTTTTTGAGAACGACCCTAAGTACAAGTAAACAAGTAGAATTTGCTATTTTAAATAGAGCATAATCTATAATGCGTTTTTGTCGCGCGACAAGTATTGTTGATCGACTTTACGTAGTACGTTATACGTGTAGAGGTATGTTGACGATTACTTTATCCTCTTTTATACTTTGTCCTCTTTTACCAACAAATTACTTTCGCAAACTATATATACTCGTAGACGACGAAATTTGTCCTTGTCGTCATGACAATTGATAGAAACAAATGCAAAATTCAGGCACAAAAAAAGTGCACACTTTTATTAATTTAAAATTGGAAGGACTACGTTATTAGGTAGCCCTTCGAATTTTAAATTAAAAAGAGAAGACATATTTCTAGACGGAAGCACTATCGAGATGTAACCAGACGCATATTGATGTACTCATGTAGGTCAGAATGCTTTTTAGTTCAGAAATCTGAAAGCTTTGCGGTATATTTAAAAGTAATATTAAAGATGCTATATAACAAAATATAGAGCAAAGTGGCGTGCAATTGGAGAGGCCTATGTCCAGCAGTGGACTGCGACGGGCTGATGATGATGATGATGATGATGATAACAAAATATAAATACCAAGTCATCTTAAATCAAAATGGTTAAGTACCTACATATAAATACCTACTTAGATTTAATACTACTAAAAGTAATACGTACCTAACACGGTCTGTTAAAAAACTTGTACCATGTACTCATATTATGTTTCAGAACGCATTTCAGTTCAGAAATTGCATTTAAAATGTCTTTTAAAATATTTATAGACATTGCTGAACTATATTTTCAAATATGAATAGCGAAATGTGACTCTTAAATAAGAAATATTTATTAAGATTTCATAGTTTTAATTTAATACCTCCAAAATATTGCCGTTCAAAAACTAAATACATTGAGACTGCTAAAGGAACATAACGGCCATCAATTTCGAACACGTTTAAATATTAGAGCTGGTAAGTCAATTTCAAATTCAAATTTGGAATATCAGGCAAGGATTTTCCAGTTTCGGCCAGTTTAAGCCAGTATCTAACTGGCGTTCTGAATGTGTGTTCAGAAACCTGCTGACCTCTGAAGTGTTGAGACCGTCCGCAACGTTATCTTATCCGTTTATCAAATAAATTCACAGCCCCGGTTAAATTTATTAGTTTTCGAATGGCCGCCCCCGCGACTGTGACTCTCTTTATTGCAATGCTCAATCGGTATACGAATTATTATTACATTCTTATCCTTTGGCGAGAAACCGAAGGTAGAATGGTTTTTGAGTTACGCTTCCTTCGAAGAAAATTGAGTTATAGGGAACTGGTTTATTAAGGCTTAAAAGGATTTCGTACTTTTGGAGTTTTGTCCGTTTTAGGGTTTGTAATTGTTATTTCGCAGTGTTTTGTCTTTGTGGCGAGTTGGTTTGCGATTAATTATGGCTTGGTTTATAAGAAAGTAGTATGCAGATAAAAGACAAGGAAATTCAGTTTAGTTTAGATATGCCTATAAAACATAATAATATATATTATTATGGCTAGCGAATGTAAGGTTTATGGTCGGATCTTGTTATATGAAAAACATTTTTTTTCAAAAATAATAAATATAGTCGTTAAATATTGTAGGTACCTATGGTATAATCTGCTAAGTTAAATCCGTTAATAGTTGTTTCATTCCAATGTGTAATAACCGCGAAGGCATCAGAAATCCCTACTAATATTATAAATGCGTTAGTAACTCTGTCTGTCTGTCTGTCTGTCTGTCTGTCTGTCTGTCTGTCTGTTGCTCTTTCACGCCTAAACGGCTGAACGGATTTTGATGAAATTTGGTACAAAGAAAGTCTGGAGCCTGGGAAAGGACATAGGCTATATTATATTCCGAAATTCTATCCCTAAGGGGTTAAAAATGGGGTGCAAAGTTTGTATGCAACAACGTGATTCCTTAGTCCGATCTATTTCAAATTTTACATAAACATTCTTTAACAGAATTGATGGAGTACGTGTTTCGTATTTTATTGAAATTCACCCCCTAATGGGGTTAAAAGGGAGATTTTCTTCCAAATTGATATGAATACTACTTAGTGCTTTTGATTTTGACACATATTTAAAAAGTATAATGTAGGTATGCATAGCAACGGTTGCTAATGTCATTCCTGACATTAAATAAATACCCAAACTGTTACGTGTATGATTTCTTCAGTGTTAACGAAAATGGCATTATTATGTAATATCCCGTGGATCGTGTAATGAGGACTATTTAATAATATTCCTGAGTAAGCAGACCCCGTTTAACTTGCGAGGGGAAACTGGTGTCATTACGCAGAGAAATAGAAGTGTTCTTCGCGACCAAAGCTGACATATATAAAAAAGCCGTGATAACAGAGGTGACGGAATGGGACGAGACGGAGGTAAAGCAAGCTCGCGCGAGCTCCTGTGAGGAACTGGATATTGTGCTATTACTGGATACCTACTGGTATCTCATTATAGGCAATGAGGCAAACTGGGAAATGTTTTATTTCGTAACACCACTTATATTGTATGTAATTGGTATAAGGTTTTATTTTGTAGGATTGAATTGAATTGTAAAATTGTTTTGTTGTTTTGTTAGATCTTTGTAATAAGTGTGGTAATCAATCCTTAAATAAATAGCCAGCTAAACCTCACGTGTATGATTTCTTTAAAAACTTTGTCCGATTAAAAAAAAATGTTGAACTCAGTGGTAGCTGTATAAATTATGCAATTTCGAAAGTAAGATAGGTAAGTACTTATGTACTTAGTTTGCACATTGTACATGTTAAACTATTGTTAGCTCCATTTATTACGAATATAAGGGAAGTGTTAGGCAGCAGCCGGCGAAGCGTCAGATACGGTACTTTTAATAAAAGTATATTTACGACATAACATTAACAAACCAGGTTTTGTCAGTATACTAATAATATACTAATTAATTGAACTGCGACCCAACAATGCACAAGACGAGCGAGCGAAGCGAGCGTGCCGCGGTAGCGGCAAATGAAGGTCTCCTTTAGGTACGACGACGAGCGAAGCGAGGAGGAGTGTTAGGTAGAATCCTGATCGTCCAGCACGCGATCCAAGCGAGCGAAGCGAGCATGCCGCGGCAGCGGCCGGCGAAGCGTCAGAATTGGTACTTTCAATCAAAGTATATTTACGACATAACGTGAACAAACCAGGTTTTGTCAGTACACTAATTACTTAAACTGCGACCCTACAATGCACAAGCCGAGCGAGCGAAGCGAGCGTGCCGCGGTAGCGGCAAATGAAGGGCTCCTTTAGGTACGACGACGAGCGAAGCGAGGAGGAGTGTTAGATAGAACCGTGATCATCCAGCACGCGATCCAAGCGAGCGAAGCGAGCATGCCGCGGCAGCGGCCGGCGAAGCGTCATAATTGGTACTTTCAATCAAAGTATATTTACGACATAACGTTAGCAAACCAGGTTTTGTCAGTACACTAATTACTTAAACTGCGACCCTACAGGGCGAAAACCGAGCGAGCGTGCCGCGGCAGCGGCAAATGAAAGACTCCCTTAGGAACGACGACGAGCGAAGCGAGGAGGAGTGTTAGGTAGAACTGAGACCGTCCAGCTTGCTATCCAAGCGAGCGAAGCGAGCATGCCGCGACAGCGGCCGGCGAAGCGTCAGAATCAGTACTTTTAATGAAAGTATATTTACGACATAACGTTAACAAACCAGGTTTTGTCAGTATACTAATTAATTGAACTGCGACCGCCGAGCTACAGCGCGAAAGCCGAGCGAGCGAAGCGAGCTTGCCGTGGCAGCGGCCGGCGAGGCGCCAAAACCGAATAGAATTAGGATGAATAATTAATATGGTAAGTGGGAAATACGTTAAGGAAATAAAACATTATGTGGAAAAAAAACATCCATATGATGTTAGGAAAACAAAAGATAGGTCATAAGAGTGTTAGTTAATAATCATTATGACATAAAACGTTAGGGAAATCAATAATAGGTTAAAAAACGTTAGAGATTCAGATATAAATCCGTATTCTAATGAAGTTCACCCCATAACTGGGTTAAAAATTACGCGGACGAAGTCGCGGGCAAAAGCTAGTTATTATATAAATTTTAAGCTTAAAAACTGTACAACAGTAAAGAACAAGAACTTCCATTAAAAAGATTCACGTATTTACATTACCTTTCATTAAATATGTCTACCTAAAAGTAATAAAATTTATTATCATTGGCATATTGCACAAAATATCAACGTCAACATAAAAACGGAACACCGAAAAAAAAGGCAATTTCGAATTTGAATCAGGAACGCAAGTTCATACGTCTCGTAAAGTAATTCCGGTTACATCTCAGTATGACAGTTATCAGGGTAATGCGTGGATGCAAATAACGCCTTGATACGTGACGCCTTCTACAAGGGTAGAATACGAAGAAAATATAACGCCAGAGATGTGCCAAATCTAACGATAAAATATCGCGAGTGCATAGACTCTGTAAGCTAAAAGTGAAATCTCAACAAGCAAATTAAAACGATACCGCCAGAGATGTGCCAAACGACATTTAACGATAAAGTATTGCGAGTGGATGGATTCTATCGTAAAGTCATATCCCAAGAAGCAAAGTAGTCCTATAAAAATAAGTATGGAATTATAGTAAGCTTCCTTGATTATGTATGTTATAAGGCTTGTTTACGTGTACAAGTTGATTATAAGTTTAATATAAGAATGATTGATCCTATAACTGCGCCCAAATCCTTTGTTTAGAACGTTAGCAGTTTCTTACAACTTAAAATGAAGTAGTAGAGAACGCTGTAACTAATGATATTGTTTGTTAGGATGCGACGCCACTATAAAGAATCGCGACTGTCTTGCATTTAATTCAGTGAGGCGATCGCATCGATAACATAATTTGTCTGAAATATTCATGTTTTAATAGCGATTCTGTATCGTAGTTGCTAATTTGTGCGACTACAATTCATTTACGCCCGAGTTATACGTGCGTTAGATATGCTGTATCGTTGCTAGTTGCTAGTAGCTGTGAGTTGTGATGTGACCATTTCGATACAGTCGCGATACTGCATCGATAATCGCGAGTTTATGAAGCTATTTTGATACAGTCGCGATGATTTATCATTGTGTTGCGCTAATTGTATCGTATCGCGATGCTTTTTGTCTCAAGGTTTAATTGCCGTATACATTTGCGATGCTGAATCGATAGTCGAAAGTATCGATAACCAGCGATAGCATTGATAAAGTCGCTACTAAAAGTCGTCTCTATGTAGTGACTTTTTGTATATCCCTCCCATCCCGGACATCCCTACTAATATTATAAATGCGAAAGTAACTCTGTCTGTCTGCCTGTCTGTCTGTCTGTTACGCTTTCACGCTAAAACTACTGTGCCGATTTAAACGAAATTTGGTACAAAGAACGTCTGGGGCCTGAGAAAGGACATAGGTTACTTTTTAACCGACTGCAAAAAAGGAGGAGTTCCACGCGGACGAAGTCGCGGGCAGAAGCTAGTAAGCTTATATGACTTATACAACACTTTAAAGTACTGTAAGCCGACGGTAGGCCTTATCTTTCACGTGATAAGAATGCTGCATACATTTTAACTCGGCCAGTACATGGCCAAAATGTTTGCGAGGTTCCTCTTTGAATACACAAGTAGGTCTTATGATTACGAGTTTTCTTACCTGGGGTTAAACAAGGTCACATCTTATGGGTATGTTGATTGTTGTAAAAAACGGTCAAGTGCGAGTCGGACTTGCAAAAAAGGTTTTTTTTTCAATAGAATTAATAAGAATATTATAATTTTAGATGCTTTCGCGGTTATTACACATTGGAATGAAATAGCTATAATGGATTTTATTTGCTGACGGTTTGAAAACTTTACAGTTCACATTTAATAACTAGTAAAGTATGCGAAACGTCACCAAATAAAATAAAATACGCGAATATTAATTACATCTTATTCAAAGCCAAATTATTTAATACAGTAAAGTGTATTTAAATTACAGAATATTAATTATTACCATTGTCTTATTAACTGGGTAGTATTTTTTTATTCATATACTCTACACTATAAACTATTCAAGATAGTTACAGTGAAATCGGTTTAATACTTACTTAATGAACTCGAGAACGTATCAAAAAGGCCATCTAGCGTAGAACGTAACGTTGCGATATCGTACGTGATGTTTTAATTAAACCGTCAATCAACCGCCTGTGCTTTAGATCGTTTCGTTATCAATTTTCGTTGACTGATATTGAAGGTAAGGTTTTGGATTTATACATTTTACACGAAAATATAACGTACATACCAGATTACACTGCATTTTTAAAGGTTGAAACTAAATATTGCAACGAATTTAACTTGAGTATTTTAACAATTTCTGAAGCCTTCGCGGTTATTACATATTGCAATGAAACAGCTATGAACGGATTTAACTTATTTTATTTTATTTGGTGACGTTTTGGAAACTTTGCAGTTTCCATATTTGTAGCTCGACTGAACTGGCGATAGTCTAACGTTAAAGTTGCGTTGTAAAGTTTTCGAAAGGTCAAAAAATAAATACACGCGAATTAAATCGGTTATACTTAGTTGTTTCATTCCAATGTGTAATAACCGCCAAGGCATCGAAAAATATTACATTTACTAAGTTTTGTGCAAAGTATAAATATTTAGATTCAAATGTAGCCAGAGCTTTATGTCATTTTTGTTCTCAAATGAAATAAAATCATTAGGCATAAACCGCTAAGCCATATAAAAGAGGTTTAATTACCAACCTAAAGTAGTTGTAAAGAATATTAATTAAAAAGTATGATTGAACGTCAACTCCTTTAATTACTGTTGCTTGCATTAAGGTTCTTAATTGTTTACACTTGATTTATACAAAATTATTTAATAAAAACTACGTGTTACTGGTTGCACTTTATTTGCGAGACTGACCGTCAAATTGAATTTTATAAACGTCTCAACTACTCTCAACATACCGCCCACCAAAAGGTCTATAAGCCCTTTTTTAAATGTTATATAAACAAAACAAATATTATTTGACAGTACAAATAGGTGGGTAGTATAACAAATGAGCTAAATGAATTATAAAAAACAAAATATTGCATGCATTTTTAACAAATTTACATCATTAGTTCAAGGTATATCAACATTATTATTAATCATTAGACATATCACACTCAGTATCAATAGGCAAAGCACACAGTTTTGTTATAGATCTTTTCACTACACTGTCACCACTTTTAATACTGTAGACTCTTGTGAAACCGTCTGCGCCTGGATGTTTTGCAGTTACTCGACCCATTGACCACTTTCCTGGAGGTAAGTTATCTGTTTTAATTAATACTATGTCACCGACTTTAAATTCTTCTTCTCTTTTTTGCCATTTAGGACGTTGCTGTAGTCTAGACAAATACTCATCTTGCCATCTTCGCCAGAAATCTGTTATCAACTTTTGAGTATGTTGCCAGCGGGATAAGGTATGTATTTTTTTGATTCTTAAAATCTGGTGTCGGTACTATAGTAGGTGCTTCTCCTATTAAGAAGTGTCCAGGTGTAAGAGGTGTTACATTCTCCGTATCTGTGTCATCTAGCGGACATAATGGCCGGGAGTTCAAGCAAGCCTCAATTTGACAAAGCACAGTGGTCATTTCTTCGAAAGTCAAGTTTGTGCTCATGATCCTCTTCAAATGAAACTTAATGGAACGGACTCCGGCCTCCCACAAGCCTCCAAAATTTGACTGTAGGCGGGCACAAAGTGCCACTGGGTCCCATCCTTCATCAGTGTATCCATTATTCCTCCTTCAAAGCTTAATTTTGATTCGTTCCAGGCATCTACGAGTTCTTTGTTAGCACCAACAAAATTTCTTCCTTGGTCACTCCACAGATGACTACATTTGCCTCTTCGGGCTACGAAGCGCCTGAATGCTCCAATGAAAGACTCTGAAGTTAAATCTCCTACAAGTTCGATGTGAATAGCCTTGGTAGACATGCAGACAAATATAGAGATATATGCCTTTACAGTCCGTGATCCTCTTCCTTTGTTGTTAAAATCTGATATGGTCCGGCAAAATCTACGCCACTGTGTAAAAGGCCCTTGATGGAGTTACCCTAACAGCAGGTAGGTCTCCCATTATTTGTGTTTTAGGTGTAGCATTGTGTTTTGCACAAACCAAGCATTTATGGGCATATTTCTTCGTCAAAGATTTTGCTTTAACTATCCAATATCTTGAGCGTAAATAACACATCATTAATTGACTTCCACCGTGAAGTGTTTTTTCGTGAGCATCCTTAATAAGCAGAGGCACTAATTCGTTTTTATTCCCCAAAATAATAGGGTGTTTTCGATTATTATCTAATTCTGAATGTCTAAGTCGACCGCCCACCCTGAGTATATTATTTTTATCTAAATATGGGTTGAGTGGTCTTACGTTGCTCCTCTTTTAAACTAGTTTATTTGCTCTTAGTCTTTCAATTTCCTGATAGTACTCTTTCTCTTGGGCTAGTTTTATAGCAATATTTAAAGCATTGTCCAAATCTTTAGTTGTAATTTCGTTATTCATAGTTTCTTTATTTTTCTTGTAATTTAAAAATCTCTGACAATATATAATTGCTTTCAGCAGTTCCATCAAATTATCGAATATTTCAAATTGGGTAATAAGTTTTGTTTCAATTCAATCAGTGTAATAACCGCTAAGGCATTTATAATTTTTGTTTTCATTTCTATATCTGTATTTATTATTTCAGGTTTACTAATGTTTATTTCTGTTTCAGATAACCACGACGGGCCATTCCACCACAGATTATTGTTCTTCAAATCTGACAATAACATTCCTCGTGATGCCAAATCAGCGGGATTTTCATGAGACTGTACGTGATACCAATGTCTATTGTTTAAGTTCTCCATAATTTCCACCACACGATTGGCAACAAAAGGTTTCCATCTATTAGGTTCGCCAGACAGCCAAGCAATAACTATCGATGAATCTGTCCATGCGTACAAATGAGAGGTTGGTATTCGCATCGCTTGACTAACTTGTTTCATTAATTTAGAAAGAAGAAGGGCTCCACATAATTCCAGACGTGGTAATGAGATTGTCTTCAAAGGTGCCACTCTTGTCCTTGCCGCAATAAGTTTTGTTATGAATTTACCTTGTGATGCGATTCTTATATAAACCACTGCTGCGTACGCTCGCATGGATGCATCACTGAATCCATGAACTTCGATGCTGTCCATGTCATCAGTTGTGCAAATCCATCTATCTATTTTAATCTCATGAACATTGTTAAAATCTGATCTTATCTGTTTCCACTTCTCCTCTATGTCAGATGTCACAGTTTCATCCCAATTCTGTTTTTTCATCCATAGTTTTTGCATTAGTAATTTTGCTGCGACTGTAGTAGGGGCAATCCAGCCAAGAGGGTCAAAAATCTTTTGTATATCTGATAATATTTTTCTTTTTGTAATGGTTTTTGCAATTGGTGGTAGGCAAATATTATACTTAAATTGATCAGTGCCTAAACTCCACACTATCCCAAGTGCTTTAATGGTTCCGTCAAGATTCAATTCCACATTAGCTTTAGCTGATCTTTGTTTTTCATCAATAGATTCCATGAATTCTAAACTGTTTGATGACCATTTTGTTAAATGAAATCCTCCCTTGTGTAAAATATCTTTAACGTCTGTAGCTAACTGAAATTGCCGCTTTCTGGCTTCGTCGAACAGAAAACCCTCAGATCACATTTTTGTCAACCTCGGCTTCGCCTCGGACGACAATTGCAAATGTGATCTGAGACATTTTTTATTTTACTGGCCTTGGTGCGTTTTAAATGGTAACTTAACTATGTATCGACCATCTTGATCTCTTGTAAATGTGTTTTCATATATTTCCTCGCACTGTTTCTCTTCAATTGTAAAATGTCTTTTTGTATCGGCATCTATTTCCCACATTGACTTGAACATATCATCTATGTCGACCTGATGATGCATGACTATGTAAGTACTAGGTTGCGGATCTGTATCTATATTGCCAAATATAATCCAGCCCAGGTTGGTATTATGTGCACAAGGTGTACCTGGTGGACCCTTTATTAATTCTTCTTGTACTATACTTGCGTATTCCTTGACTCCTAGTAGCAAATCAATTGGTCCAGGTTTACAAAATGTGGAATCAGCCAACTTCAAACCTTCCAGGTGCGGCCAATGTTTTACTGCTATTTCTTTAACGGGCATCTTCGTGGTTAATTGTTTTGACATAACATATGCTTGTATGGGTAGGATGTATTTCTTATCCCACTGTGATTTGACTTGTAACTTAACCACGTGCTTGATTTCAGTTCTCGTAGATCCCACGCCGATTACACTTCCCTTTGCAGGTTGCCGTTCTAACTTTAGTAACTGAGCGGCCTTCTCACTAATAAAAGATGCTTGGGAACCTTGGTCTATTAGTGCTCGTAGTGGAATGCTGTGTCCAAGTTCGTTCTGTGCTTCCACCACTGCAGTCGCTAGTAGTGCTACTTCTTGTCTAGTAGTGAAATGAGACGTGATCACTGTATTTGTTTTTACTTCCTCCTCCTCTTCTACAACATGTATGTTAGCCAGCGGTTGTGAAGTGCTTGTAGGAGCCGCTGGATAAGGACTGACTGTAGTTGGCTTTGCTTGATGTAGAAGAGAGTGATGACGCCGACGACATATTCTACAGGACACAGGGACTTTACACTTGAATGATGCATGACCTGGTACTAGACAATTGAAACATAGGTTTTTATCTTTTACATATTCGTTTCTTTCCGAAAGTTCCATCTTGATAAAATCTTTGCAATGACATAATGTATGGCTACCGTTGCACATAACACAAGTTTTATTTGAAGTAGATGACGGCGTAGCAACATGAAATGACTTTTCTTTAAATGGTTTACTAGGTTGAGTACTTGCTGTTGTTAGTTCCATTGTGCGGTACTTCGATTCCAAGAATTTCTTAAAGTCTGTCCATTTAGGCAGTTCTTTGTCTTCTTCAGCGTACGCGTGCTCTTCCCATTTCTTATGTGTCTCTGGGTCCAACTTCTGAACGAGCAGAAATATGATTATAGGATCCCAAGAGTCAATTGGTATCTTTAAATTCTTGAAACTATTTAAGCACTCATTGGTAACATCTAATAAACTTTTTAACTGAACAGCTGATTGCATTGTCATTTTTCTTTGATTAAATAACCTCTTCATATTATGATTTAAAATTAGGCGTTTGTTTCCATACCTGCTTTTTAGGATTTCCCATGCTGCACTGTAATTATCGGATGTTACTTGTATATGCTTTAACAATGTCTTAGCTTCTTCGGTAACACTTGTTTTCAAGTAATATAACCTTTGCACATCACTAAGTGTCAAGTTATTATGCACCAATGTCGTAAAAATATCTTGAAACGTGGGCCATTCTTCGTACGATCCAGCAAAAGTCGGAAGTTGAATTCGCGGTAAACTTACTAGGTTATTCTGCACGTTAGACATACTTAGTGGAGCATTGTCAGCGGGAATTGCCATTGAGGGTGCTTGCGGTGCTTGTAATGCCGTCACCATATCACTTAAATCGCCTTGTAAACAATTGTAAATTTCTTCATAAATATAAAATTCTTCATTAAGAAAATAAGGGAAAGAATTCCTTTTTTCTTTTGGTGTAATTCGCAATAAATGTTGATGTGCTTCTTTAAAGGTTATCCAATATTCATCAATTATTTTCATGCGTGCCTCTAAATAACCTTTTGTTAATCTCGCTTTAGGACATTTCTTTAAATTTGTTTGTGTTTTTTGCAATAATGAAGCCGTATCTTCTAAAGTAGTAAGTAACTGTTCTTGTGTAGTAGCCATCATTCACTTTCACTTTTATAAACGTAGTTTTATCGTACAAATGTTATAATGTTCACAAAATAAATAACTAATTATTTCTTCTTTAAAATTAGTTAAAGTTGCAATGAATAGGTAAGTTCCGCCGCTTATCGGTGATGGAATGCGGTCTTCCTTTGTTCTCGGGTCTCGCCGGCCGGTGAGTGCTGTCGCAGGTAATCCGGTTCGATTGGACCATATGTTGCTTGCATTAAGGTTCTTAATTGTTTACACTTAAAGTAGTTATGAAGAATATTAATTAAAAATTATGTTACTGGTTGCACTTTATTTGCGAGACTGACCGTCAAATTGAATTTTATAAACGTCTCAACTACTCTCAACAATTACTTTTCGGCAATTTTGTTAATTAGGTCTCAAAATTAAGTCCTAACGGTACCTAAATAGAAACCTTTGGTGTTATAATAGTAAGGATTTACTAATTACAAAAATATTATTTGAACGGTCCTTAGAAGTTCAAAGAATTATTTTTTAGAAAAATGATTTTAAATGTTTTCAGTAGGTAGGTAAGTAAAGAGTACCTAAATATTGTAATTAGTAGGCCTATCCATTTGTGTCTTCCGCTTCAGATTTCCAGGAATCCAGGTTTGTAGAGGTAAAGGTGGGGGGGGGGGGGGTCACAAAGTCAGATTTTATATAATAATGATTTTGAATAAAAGCAATAACATTATAAAACAATTTTTCAACTGATGTGCGACTTTTCTGTTTGTAATTAGCTGTATTTTATTGTTTGAACCTATCTTGTTTCTATCGGTGAGAACCTGTAATTGGCTTACTGTTTCCTATTAGTTGCCTGATTGTATTGTTTATAGCTGTTGGTTCTCCAATAACGAATAAATAAATAAAAATGTCTACTTACTGATATTCCACGGCCCGCACCCCCTACCCCTAGATCCACTCTTGTGGTAACTTTTATTAGCGTTCGCATTATGTTTAACATGAACTCATCTCAAGCGTCCTTACACTGCGTAAACTTTAATTTTGCCAAGAAAAATGCAACCAACACGAGTAAACGTCATTTTTGCTTTGAAACAATGACAAAACCTTATTTGTCCCCTGTTTCAAATCTCTCCTAAGCAATATAGTTAAAAAATCACTCAACACAGAATCTTATTAAATCTCAGCGAAAAATTCAAGTTAGTTTAGCTTCTAGCTATACGTACGTAGATAATTGTATTTTGTAAACCACAATATAATCTTAAATCAAATGAGATCTCGGGAAAAACTCGCAAAGAAAAGCAGTGGCGCACACAATTTAATTTTCCGTTCCCGGTAAAATCGTGTAAGTATAATTTTTCGATTTCCTGAAATCCTTTTTTTATATAAAAATACCGGTTAAATGCGAGACAGGCTCGCATTGAGAGTTCTGTACAAATCTGTAGATTATATAAATATAAAAAAAATAGTTTCAAAAAAGTATATTTTTTATTACGTGATGTAACTAAATTTGAATGATTTTCGCAATTTTTCGCTTATCTGTTCGTTCACGAGAAGAATCCTGTACCTGGTTTTGATTCCCTTGCCTATAGGTTTTAAAAATATTTTTTATCGTGATGTAACTAAAAAAAATATGTTAGTAATTTTTCGTTTATCTGTGCTCCGTATCAAATTTCAAGATTCGGAGATCATAGGAAGTACTGTACCCTGGTTTTGATTAGAAATATAAAATCCATAATCTGCGAGTTAATGCTATTTTATTCCAATAACTGCGAAAGTATAAAATATTGTTTATTACAAAGAAAACTTTTCAAGTTTCAAGAATTCTCAGTTATATCACTTCTTAACATACACAAAAGTTCATTCCTCGCTTGAAAACGCTACGTCAATGTAACAACAAATAAAACAACTTGGATTTCGCTGGACTTGACTCTTTTATTATTGCTAGTTAATTGTTAAAGAAATTGTTTTTTTTTTTTTAAATCTAATCGATCTTTGTACAAATGACGTTTGCTTGTATCATAAAGCAAACGTCATAACGAGTGTGTGAAATTGCGTCGTAGAATCTTGCAAAAATATTAGAGCGTGAGGGCCCTATTACTACGCGCTTGCGACAGAGACAAATAGAAAAAGGGCAACGTCCGATTTTCGCTGTGCTCCGCGTTCTTTATACAATTGATGTTTTTTTTTGTTTTTTAGGTTTCCTCAACCAACGTACTGAACTAAGTATTACAAATATCATGATATCCACCGAAGTCTCGTTAAAATAGGTAAAATAAAACCCTGGATGTTTATGTCATGTGCCAAAACTATTTATTTAAGGTAAATCGCATTGTTAAAAAAACACGTTTGTAGTCTATTTCGAAATTAAAAATAACAAATTAATGAGAATACTTTCATGTCACACTTCGTTAGCAACAAAGGTAACAAATTGTGACGAAAAGGCGTTGTGCCACAAATAATGGGTTCCTTAGAAAGCATTTTCATAAACATAAAACAAATATGAAACGAATCATTATTAATTTAATATCAAGGATATACTAAAAGGCCTCTCGATCATAATTACATACCTACTTGATTTGACAAACAGGAACGAGCTAATAAAATATAATAAACGCAAGAACATACAACAAGAGAATCTACATAAAACAGAACCTTTTGTATGTTTGGAAATAAGTACCTGTAATATTACTAAGGGACCTTATTATATTGTGTTGCTGTGTGAGTTTTCCGTATCACTATGTATCTATATTTATCAAATATTACTTATATAAAAGTCTTGTATCGCGGTGTTTGTTGCTAAATTCATATATAAAGGACTTACTTATCATCTTCCATACTCTCTAACTTCACACCATTGCTAACGTCACTCCGAACCTAGTGTTGCCAACAGTGACGCCACAATAGCGCCCTCTCTCCGAACTCATTCAAGCAATAACTGCCTTACAATAAACTGGCAACTTTCTGCCACGTAACGTAACGTTCCGTTTTACTAATCAACAAATCGATAGGTAACCATAATTATTTCTGACACCTTCTCGGTTATCACACATTGGAATGAAACAACTATAAACTGATGCGGAACCTATACAGTTTCTAGTTAGAATGATCTGCTCAGCCGTGCTACGACTATTGAAACTGTGAAGCTTTTGAAAAGTCAGCCAATAAAATAAAATACGCTAGCTAAATCCGTTTATAGTTCATTCCAAATCGATACCCATATTGATTTTAAAGTTCAACTGTCATTGGAGTTGTCTTCTTAAAAACGACCCGTGCAATTGATGCGACATAGATATAATAATATTATACTCTAGATTAGGTATATACATATTGTTATTATTGACTATGAACAATTGTGTCAATGATATGAGAAATTCATTCATACATAGATACAATATCATATTCGAATGAATGAACACGATTCCAATAAGTATCATCTCTGTCCCTGAGTTTTTTGTCGATATTTCATTTGTATAACATTCCATTGTTTTTTATTAAGAAGCAAATCTATAGATATTTTCTTATTGAAGAACAAAACATTTTCTTTATTAAGTACATAATAAAATACCTACCTAGAAAAAGTCAAGCCAGACCAAAAAAATAGCACAGTCAATTGTTAAAAAAGGTTGCATACTGTTTTGACGTCACTTAAGATAATGCTGATCGGTTAAAATTTGTGAAAAAAAGTTTCAGCACGCCTGGTGGCTTGTATTGTACTAAACAATATTTTCAAATGTCATTATTTCGTAATATTAACTATTATTATTGTACATAAAAACCTACCGATATTTTGATTATTTATAAAGGTAAAAGGCGACTTGAAAACGATGACACATTTCCCAAAATAGTACTTAAAAAAATAAGTGCAAATATGTTATAAAATCCTTACTGAAGTACGTTATAAGCCCTATTAACAATCATAACTTATTGGAATGAAACAACTTAACGGATTTAACTCGCGTATTTTTATTTTATTTTATTTGCTGACGTTTCGGATTCTTTACAGTTTCCATAATCGTAGCTAAATCCGTTAATAGTTGTTTCATTCCAATGTGTAATAACCGCGAAGGCATCAGAAATTATAATCATAACTTAATTATAAGCTAGATATAAGAATAAAAATGCTCATATAACTGCGCTCAAATCCTTGTTGAAATAAGGGAAATAAAGTAGCCTTGAGAATGTTCTAAGTACTGATTTTGCTTGTTGGGTTGTCATCGTTACATTTAACGTCCACTGCTGGTCTACCATCGGCGTGATCGGATGAAAGCTACAAGGTACTTACAATTATAGTATCCGAATTTAAAATTACCAGCTTTAAAATTTTAATCGTCCCCGGGCCTTATCCCAATTCCCGTCTACTAAGCGTCCAAATTACTCAACATTAATCTCATAAAGAAGCATTACATCCAGGCTAGAAAATAACAGGAGATAAAAGGGAAATAATTGAAACAGCGTCCTGTATAATTTAAGAGCGACTGAAGAACCTAATGCCGCGAATCCTTGGACGCTCAAAGGTGCCTAATAAGATCTTTCCAAATAATAAATATACCATTATCCCTCTAGAGATAGAGTAAATAGAGGAATGCCGATCGTTCGCTGGAGTGGCGGTCGCATCTGGCGTCTGCCGGATTACGTTGGTAAAATTCAATAATCTTTCCTGAGCCATCTGAGAAGGATGGTCATCGAAACTTTTTTCTTTCGACATTCGTAATCAACTTTGCGTATTGATGTTAAATCGTAGGTCGTTGCCCCGACATCCTTCCTAAGCAAATAGAAGTTAATTTGGGAACATACGTTTTACATGCGGTTTGAATACGTGATGTCGCCGCGATGGCTTCAGAACAAGGTAAAGATCGTGTTAATGCTACGATTTCGTGATGTAATGCTGGTAGAAAATTCGTTTAACAATACATTCAGTCAGGGCTTAGTGGTTTCCGTGAATCTTCTATCTTTATCAAAATACTTTTTGACAGTAACTGTTTTCATAAAAATTGTTTTCTACTTCGCTTTCGAATAAAGCAATGAAATCGCTTAAGCGTGAATACCTACTGAAATAAAGTCAGTGAACTGAACAATTAATGAAAATTTAATTTCAGAGACGTAGAAGTCCCCTAAATAGAATTTCAATCGAAGCTACCTCGGAACGGGGACTCGATTTATCTAAATTCAAGCTCGGATGAATGAGGGCGCGGTGACGTTACCGCGTTTTTCCTTTTGTATTGCTTGCTCTATTTACCGCTGGCAACTAAATAATCCGTACATCCTCCGCAGATGTAATCCTGACATGCAATCTCCGGCGTCATCAATCAGGAGTGCGAGGGAGAGGGGCGACGGCTCGCTTACGAGTGACAGAGATGGGATTAACCAGTATAATTATTCGCGAAATGTCAGGCGATCAAATCCAGGATTACACCTCGCGCAATTAAACCTTACTCGCACGCAGTTGATTCATTTACACGACTCCGGCACGAGCCCCCGCCGAAGCCTAAATACCCCGCGGTTCCAATTGACACGTACGGTAAATATTCATAAATCGACCACCAATCGAATGTTTTTACTTTCTATTGTTTACTCGCCGAGTTGATTTTGCACGAAATTTGTTAATTAAAAACCAACAGTTTGGTTTACATTTGAATGAATTATTTGGGAATGTATAAACTCTGCTGCCAAAACACTAGGCGTAAACATAACAGTCGCTTCGGGGTATTATAATATTCTTATAGCAAGAGCCTTATTTTGCGGCTGGCCGTGGCCATCTTGTTGGCGGAATGACTAGCATTAATAACGAGTATTATACAGAGGACGATATTTCTGTTCCCTCCGACCATTCCGACGCCTCGTTACGGGGATTTTCGAGGAAATTAATTCGGATCGTTAATCAAACACCCGCTAAGCGCCGAATGACGAGAAACCGAAGGTAATTACATTTTTTCCACATTAACATGACATTGACGTCTCTATAGCGACAACAACAATAATTTCAAAAGCGTTTTCTCACCGCATGTTCGAGTGCTACTCTGAAAAGAACCACTTTGTACTCACATCCATAGTGGCGTAAACGTTAAATGTTCAATCACTGTTCAACATCGCTTTTAAAATGCGACACTCTGATATTGGGGTGAAATATTGGTACGTCAAATAAATTCTTGTCACTCGTAAATACTTTACATAGATTGGATCCAGTTGAATTCCCGCAACAAAGACGCAGGGCTGTTCCAATAAAAGAGGACGGTTGGATCGCTTTTGAGGGAAAGGCACTAGCGTCAATCGCGAGGGCAATTTTCTCTGTTCCCTATTTAAAGGTCCTTTTGCCAGAAAGATATAGAAATTGTTAGTTACGAATGACCCTGGTCGGATAGGTATGTTGTGGAAGGGTAAATAGATCTGGGGTAAGTAGATATTGAAGGGCTGTCTGTTGGGAAAATGTTCGCCTAAAAACGTAAACAACTGAAGTAGGATTGGGGAAGTTGAATTCACAGAGAATCTACAGATCATATCTTTCATATTGTGATGTATATTTTGTGTAAATAAACTATTTTCTGTTTCTATTTCTATTTTTTCCTTTATTATATTAGCGGTCGCTAAGTAGCCTAAGCCGCGCTTTATTAAAAGCAGTTTCACAAAAGATGTATTAGGAAATTTATTTTATTCATTTGAGTAGTTCTCGGGAAGGACGTAGGTAAGTTTTTATCGACGAATAAAATGATAATGGATTGGAACAAAACGAACTATTAACAGATTTCACTCGTGTATTTTTATTTTATTGTATTTGCTGACAATTCGGATTCTTTACAGTTTCCATAATTGTAGCACGACTGAGCTGACAATAGTCTAACGATAAAGTGTTTTATTCCAATGTGTAATACCCACGAAGGCATCAGAAATTAAAGTGATAATGGGTTATATTTTCTCTAGAAATTCCACCCCCATTTTTACTCCTTAAGGCTATACCTCTTTACTTGCGATAATTATTGCATCACCTAAGTGCAGTACTGATCCTATGTAGTAGTAAGCAGCTTACTTCAATAACTGATTGGGTGTACCTAAATTAATTATGATATTCTGAGCACATCGTAGGTAAAATGTTTCTCATAGATTAGGTGTAAAGGAAACATTGAACGTTTTCTTGTTATTTTAGAGGTTTCCGCTTTCTCTTAGAAATAGATCTATGTTTGTCTTCGCGAGGCTTAAGTGCTTAAAGATTAAATATTATCCAAAGGAATTATCTACTTCTAAGTATTGGAATTTGTGTAAAACGCTTATTACTCAGAAATAAATTTAAAGGATATAAACAATATGTTCAAGGAAAACAGTTTCCATCTCCAGCAATGAAATACTTATTAGAATATAATTCTGTCTAAAGATGTTTGAACTACCTGCGATCTTTATATAAACTAGTTAATACCTACTTTGGTTAATTTTTTACAGATTTAAAGATTTATCTTCATTCGGCACAAAACTTCAAAATTGTAAGTCATTCTATGAAATATGGTAAATTGATATATAATAATATACCATACATACATTTTACTTCTTTCTTTATTTCAAACTAGCTTCTGTCCGCGACTTCGTCCGCACGGAACTCCTCCTTTTTTGCAGTTGGTTAAAAAGTAGCCTATGTCCTTTCTCAGGCACCAGACTTTCTTTGTGCCTACCAAATTTCATTTAAATCGGTCTAGTAGTTTTAGCGTGAAAGCGTAACAGACAGACAGACAGGGTTACTTTCGTATTTATAATATTAGTAGGGATACGAGAACAAAAAACCCAACCAGACAACACATTCATGATCACTAACAAATAGGTGCCATAAATGATCAATTTTAAACGCAACTTGAAATACTTCAACTGTACCTACGTACACAATCCAATAAACAGGCTTAATTTTTCCAGTAGACGTAGCTTGGCGTGATTCGGTCGAACCCGGTGACGCTACTCTGTAATCTGTCTCGCCAAACCGTGCACTGCATAAATTAGCTGTAGTTAAAAGCTTCCTTTAGCTACAAGCTAGGAGACAAAAGCGTTACTACCTTATGTATGTAGCTTGCTGATAAAGCTCTTTAATAAGTCCCTTGTGAATTTGGTGAATTAGGTTAATAGCATTTTAAGTTAATGTTAAAAGAGCGATTTGTATTTCGCTTTACGTATGAAAATAGTGTTTCAGTGTGGTAAGATGATGTACTTCACTATCCCTATTACCTAATATTACCTAATAATAATATCTAATTATTATGTAGTACCTACCTAGGTACTACATAATAATATAAACAGAACAAAACAGGGTCGCTGTTGCTATCTGTCTGTTCTTATGTATGCTGAAATCTTTAAAACTACACAATGGATTTTCAAGCTTTTTATTAATAGGAAGAGTGATCCAAGAGGAAGGTTTATAGCACCCGTGTGAAGCCGGGGCGAGTCGCTAGTAATCGATAAAACGAATTGGTGAAAAATTGAATTTGTCATGGATGACAGGCGAAGATTCATAAGCGACTCTAATAAAACTTTTCAACATTGCTAGATTTGTATTCCAAACATTCCGCAGCATTTTCCCACTTGTATAAATCGATAATATATAAATCGATTGCCAATTATTTGACAGTGACTGTCAATTATTTGGATCGTTCCGCCAATCACCCGCCGAGTCGATAGGAATGTAACGCGTCGTCGAAGCGCCTACCGTATTAAACGCTTCGATGATCAACGCTATGTAATCCTGTTCCACAGGACATTATTCTAGTTGGTCTTGGGCCCTAGACAAGTGCCCAACGTTCAACGTTAACATTAAACGTTAGGACCAAAATGTATGGGATTTGACAGCCGCGAACTACTGTCACGTAGGTACGTCACAAACGTTTGCGGCTGTCAAATCCCATACATTTTGGTGCTAACGTTTAACGTTAACGTTGAACGTTGGGCACTTGTCTAGCCCCCCTTGTCTGTATCCTTACTAATATTATAAATGCGAAAGTAACTCTGTCTGTCTGTTACGCTTTCACGCTAAAACTACTGGACTGAAATTAAATTTGGTACAAAGAAAGTCTGGAGCCTGAGAAAGGACATGGGCTACTTTTAACCGACTGCAAAAAAGAGGAGGTCCACGCCAACGAAGTCGCGAGTAGAAGCTAGTAATGTATAAATTGCTTGATATCTAATCGGCGTCTAGGGTGACTGTCAATTATTTGGATCGTTCCGCCAATCGCCCGCCGAGTTGATCGAAATGAACCGTATTAAACGCTTTGGTGATCAATGCTATGGAATTCTTGATAATTTTTTTTTATATATATTATTATGTATACAACTAGCTTTTGCCTGCGACTTCGTTTGCGCATTAGTATTTAACACAATATAGTAATAAAATATATCCTATAATTATTCTGATTTATAAGTTATATTATTATAGAGCGACATCAAAATCCATTGAGTAGTTTTTAGGTGAAGAAGTAACAAACATACACACTCATATTCAAAAATTCCCTTCCTCAAGTAGGTACCTATAAGGACTCTTAACACTATATAAGTTTATTATAAGTTCGATATACAAACGCACCTATAACAGCGCCCTTGTTTAATAATAACAATGAAAGTAGTCTTCAAAACGTTCCATTAATTTTGCTGGTTTAGTTAACACTCGCCATATGTTCTTAACTTTAACCAAAGCATTAATGGAAAGACCAAATGAATGGGCAATGTCATTCAGTGAGGTCGCTTTGCCGAACTCGCATGTGAGACTAATAGTCCCCCCCACTACGTTTAAAATTGCACTTTGCTTCACGCCTGTGTAATCGACGTTTGATTCCGAATTAATTGGTGTCCAATTGAACACAGTTTTCTGTTAATCAAATTGGTTCACTTCGACAGATCTAGGGGACAGTGGAATTGATGCGCGTTTGGAATTGTGTTTTGCGTTGGTTTTTTGTTTCCGTTATTGTTAAGTGTTAGTATTTGAGGTTAAAAATAGTTCATAAATTTATTAAAGTTTAACAGCCTATTTATTTATTTTAACAGCCTAATGTGGTTATTTTATATTCATTTATTGTGGAATATCATCATTAATTATATTACCTTATTTTACTTTATATTAGGTTCATTTCTATCATCACCCCATTGAGTTTCTTGCCGTTTCTTCTCAAGTGAGGTTTTTTTGAAAACGATATCTTCTAACCTTCATAAAGTAAGTGAAAGCAGCCTGGTATGCAGTTCCGTATTAGGGTAAAAGAGGTATGTGACAAGTTTTCCGCTTGCCTCAAATAACTACCCACATTATTACCACTTTAATTATACTTTGAACTGCTGCGATTTAGACAATGACATGACAATTTCGAATAGTCACTTTTTTTGTACTTCCAGCTCCTACTGTGTGCATGTGTCTTGACTAGCCTTACATTTAATCAAAATCATACCTAATTAATGCTTAACCAAAATCGGTTCCCACACTCGGAGCCATTCCATTAGTGGCCCACTCAGTAAAAGAAAAGTGCACAAAGTTTATTGAATTTGAAATCAACTTCAATTAACTTGAAGAAGCCGTAGCCATTAATAAGAGTGCTATGTGGGGTGTGTAATGATCGATATAAAAATATTTAATATATTTTCTATTGATATATCAACATTTGATATAATTTCGAATAATTTCATATGATATAATTTAATATAATCACTCATTTTGTATAATAAACGTTTGGTATAATTTTAAAATATATAAATATAATTCGTATATTTATCGTTTGGTATAACGCTTTTTTCTTATAAAGATTATATGGTATAACGCTCATTTTATATACAAATCATAATATATAACAATCAAGAGGTATAATAGGTAGGTATATAAATCGAAAAGAGGACTACAACGAAGGTGAATTATTGCAAGCAATGGCTTCAAATTTAAATCTAAAGTAGTAGTACTTAACTATATTTAATTTACTTTTGCGCATTGTGTTTTATTTACCTAACCTAACCTACTTTTTGATAGCCATTCGTTTTGGTAGGGGGACGCAGTTCAAACCTAACCTAACCTACTTTTTGATAGCAGTTCGTTTTGTGATTAAGTATGTCTCTAATACATTATATCAATAATATTTATGCCAATTGTATTTTATATGAAAATAACGTTATACCATAAGTTCATTATAGAAAATAAGCATTATACTTAAAGAATGTTATATTGAATTATATTATATCAAATAATCATTATAAGAAATGATAATTATGTCATATGTTAATATATCAAGTGTTGTTATATGATTTAATAATTATATCAAACGAGCGTTATTGCTACTAATATTATACCAAAAAAATTTATAGCCATCGTTACGCACCCTGCTATGTGACCGGAGCAGAATTCATTGAAGACTCGCTATTCAATTAAAACTTCTGATTCCTGTCTTTATTTACGGACTACAAGGATAACGGGATAATTTATTTAATTCATAGAACTATTCATTTACTAAGAAAGCGTTTTTAATAATTTCCGATGCCTTCGCGGTTATTGTACATTGGGATTAAACAACTATACCGGATTTAACTCGCGTGTTTTATTTTATTGGCTTACGTTTCGGAGCCTTTACGGAATCCATAATCGTAGCACGACTATGCTGACAATAGTCTTATGCTAAAGTGATTAATATTAATACTGCTATGTAAACTACTTTATTAAATTACAAATTTAAATTACTACTCTGTTCTAAAATATAAAATATATCTATTACATTTTACGCAAAAATTGACTACCTATTTTACAATAGGATAATTAGGAACTAATAGAGGGCGTTACTAGCTGCATTATTTGTATTATGGATTGTTTTTTTGTTCTTATTTGATTACTATATTCTTATTATATTATAAGCTTTTTCCAAGTAGGTTTGTAAGTTTAAATTGTATAATTAATTAAAAAACAAAAAAAAATCGCTGAGTTTCTTGCGATGGCGGTCTTCCAAAGCGCTAGTAGAGCTAGGTATCTGTAAAAGTAGTTGTTAAGATCTATTTACTAATAAATTTTATGATTAATGCAAAGCATTCTCAGACAGAAAACACTCGTACGTATTTTTATTAAATACGCTCTATAAGGAACGTGACAGGATAACATAAAATATAATAAAAACATTTAAACGAAACCAAAGTCCTTACACAAACAATCCTTAGTAATTATTTTAATTTAAACAACCATTTTCTACTCAACAAAATGAAAACGAAAGTTAAGCAGACTGATGAATATTTTGCGAAAGCCCTTAAAGCCGCTGAAAGCTGTGTTTAGCACGAACTTAGGTACAAGTGGAGTGGGGCGTGCGTTACCAACTTCATTCCGTTTCAGCTATATATATATAGATAGATCATTAAGTTTTAAATTAAGTAATAATTTCTGATGCCTGTTATTATACATTGGATAAAACAACTGTAAACGGATTTAACTGGCGTATTTTTTATTGGCTGACGTTTCGGAGCCTTAACAGATTCCATAATCGTAGCACGACTGAGCTGACAATAGTCTTATGCTAAAGAAACGTCAGCCACACACACACTACAGTTGTTTCATTCCAATTTAAATTAAGTAATTAAGGATGTATAAGATTAAGTCTCTTTTTGTATTTGCAGGTTCTTTTTTGTTTTCCTTCTTTTTGCTGTACCTATGTAGTACCTACTAAATGTATTTAAGTTATTTATAGCCAATTAATAGTACATTACGCACCGAGGCCAGTAAAATAAAAAATGTCTCAGATCACATGTAATTGTCGTGCGAGGCGAAGCCGAGGTTGACAAAAATGTGATCTGAGGCTTTTTTATTTTACTGGCCGAGGTCGGTATACTATTTTTCTGTTCGACGAAGCCAGGAAGCGGCAATTTCATTTAGGGCAGCGGCCAGAAAGTTGGCGCTTTCCGGCCGGAGGACAGAAAAATATTTTCTTTCTTTCATTCTCATTATCATGGGCAAGTACAAAAGAAATGAAAATTCACACACAAAAAGCTCACTAACTCCCTAATCTTGACTTAAGAGTGGCTTTTGACTGTATTGTCTGTGCGGAGAGAGGGAAAAGTATTTTTGATATAAGTACCTAGGTACTATAAAGAATTTATTTACATAAGTACTTAAATGTGAACAACCGTTTTTATATAGCCTAAGCAGATATAGCTTTCTTATGGTAATTTTCCGACTTAATTTGATATTTATCGTTATATTTCAGTCAATTTACGTATAGACTTTCCTTACTAAAGAGACTTGGTGGAAACGGTATAAATATTGTTAAGTAGCTATGAGTTTAACCCGTACCAACAAACTTTGTTTAATAATAGTAGTAGGTACAGGAAAAACTATATTATTATTTTGGAGACAAAATATGGTATCATGAAAATTGTTTATAACTTTATCTTGGCACTAGAAATGATGTGTGAGGTGTCATTTTCGATGTACTTTTTGTTTTTTGGCTTGGAGATTTATATAAAAAAAATGAAAATAAAAAGAAAACGTTTTTCTAACATGCTCAGAAACGTGCGTATTTTTTTTTTGTAATGTGGATGAGATCCTCTTTCATTTGTATAGCTATGTTATCAGTGAGCTTATGTTATATTCTAATTATTACATTTTTATTTATTAATTTATTTTCTCAATTAATGCAAACCAAAAACTTTCGGGAAAAATACAATAAAGTTCCCAATCCGTAAGTTCTACCTTTCGACTTACGGCAAATTAACCAAGTGTGTAATGCAGTTTATAAAAGTATCCCCCTACATTATTAGTTTATCTTTCATTCAATAGCTATTAATAGCTGTACGAAAATAGAATGGTATTAATTATTACACAGGCTTTTTGCACTTGGCTTTGTGTTTATATAATACTGACGAAATTATACTGGCATATTCCATTTCTTTCTACTCATCTATTTGTAAGCTTGTTCTAACAATAACAAGCACAAAAAAGAAGCAGCCGATTGAAAAATATACGCGTAGGTACCTACATTTTAGTGATTAATTTTATTTATGTAAATGTTTCAAATATAAAAAGATAGCCCCCCCCCTAGACAAGTACCTATCGATAATAGTAACCGAAACGGCTTATCCGAAATTCGTTTTAGTTCCATATTTTTTTTAAATTCTTCTCCTAAGGGATGAAATAGAGCATTCAAGTTTAAAAATTAATGAAAAAACATTTACCAAAATTCCAATTTGTAGTAACCGCGAAGGCATCAGAAATTACGAAATAACATTTTTATTTATAAATCTTTGTTCAATTAATTCTTCGTTTATATAAATAAGCTAAAATAAACAAGCGTCTGTAGCTTTTCTTTGAATTTCTCACAAACAACATGCTGTAAAGTGGACGACCTCAAGCTAAAGAAGGATAACTGCAAATTTTATTTTTTCAGGAAATATTATAATTATTAACGTTCTAGCGCGTGTGAACAATTACTTTCGTGTTAGTGACATTAATATTTTGTATATTAGTTTATTTGTGCAATAAAAAGTAAATAAATAAATAACCAAGATTGTAATATGTAACTATAACATTATCTTAAAAATAAAGTATGCTACTCGTGCTAAAATAGTAGGTATATACATTGTGATACACATTTTTTATTTAATGATAAATGTATTATTGTAAATTCAGAACTAAGAGGCCCATTATTGTGATATATTATTTAATGGTACCCAAATTTATTATAGTAAACTTATACGCGGCCAATTACCCGGTTAAATTGAGAAGCGAAGTACAGTAGGTACTAATATTATAGGTGTTCAAGATTCCTGCCCTTGTTATACAATGGTACATAAATCCCTGTACTGTAAAACCTGTTAACCTTAAAAACAAGTTAATAAGATCTACTACGAGCAAGCGTGTTGAAAAATCTATAATAAATACTTAAGTCAGTATACATGGATGCCTGAAAACTGTGATATTGCGAACATTATTTACGTTGATAATAATAGAATCCTTAACAAACATGTTTACAACTTGCGATTTAAGTTAACAAAGATATCTTTGAGATTTAGAAATACGTTTCGATTGAAAACTTCGTTCAATCTTAGTTTGTTTGTAACTTGTAAAGGCTTGTAAATTAGACAAAGTTTGTACTGGATGTTGTTTATCTTATTATTAAGAATATCTTATACTAGCGGCCCCGGCAGACGTCGTCCTGCCCTTCCGATTGTTTCGTCAAAGATCTGTCAAAGTCTTCTATCACTTCTTCATAAGACTTCATATTTTCCCCGTTTTTTACACATTTTCCACTGTTACTTCGCTCCTACTGGTCGCAGCGTGATGTTATATAACCTAAAGCCTTCCTCGATAAATGGTCTATCCAACAAAAAAAGTTTTTTTGAATTCGAACCAGTAGTCCCTGAGATTAGCGCGTTCAAACAAACAAACTCTTCAGCTTTATAATATTAGTATAGATTTATAATAATATATATCATTATTGTGGCGGACCTAAGCTGTCAGCAATTTCGATACAGCATGCCACAGTCACGTAACTCACGTAGCAGATAGATCGAGCAGCGATTTGCATTGTGTTGCGTTATTTTATTGTACACATACACTCGTGTGTCAATGACCTCCTGAATAATTGGACCGGTCTAAATGGCTTTTTGTATGCGTTTTGGTGGCATTAAGCACTCATAAAATTCTAATCTAGATAGAATGAAATAACACATCTAGTAAATTATTAATTCATGCATTAACTAAAGTATTTACAAACAATTTTTTTTCGTTAAAATATTAACAAATCCTTATCACTACATAGTATAAAGAAAGTCACTTGAATCTTTAAAACTACGCAAGGGATTTTGATGCGGTTTTTTTTCAATAGATAGAGTGATTCAATAGGAAGGTTTATAGCACCCGTGTGAAGCCGGGGCGGGTCGCTAGTAGATGATAAGACAGGGAAAGATTTTGCTTGGTTATGTAATTATTTTTTGAGATCCTAGGTAAGTAGCGGAGATGTTCAGATTTTTCGTATACAATGTTAAAAAACCGCTACATTTTCATTTGTATATTCTCGTACATACAATAACATATCCTTCGGTAGTCGGGTAATAACGTTTGTTTTCAAATCTCTTTGGATTTGGACGGCTTTGCTTTTAAAGTATACTCAATCAGGAGTCGAGATCAAAAGATTCACTCTTGATCACATAGCTTTAATGGTTTACTGGAATCGGCAGTTACCTGATCACAAATAATGGGGTGAGTATTAAGGATATTATGATATTTATGATACTAGCGACCCGCCCCGGCTTCACACGGGAGCTATAAACCTTCCTCTTTAATCACTCTATCTATTAAAAAAAAACCTCATCAAAATCCGTTGCGTAGTTTTAAAGATTTAAGCGTACATAGGGATATAGGGGGCCCTAGACAAGTGCCCAACGTTCAACGTTAACGTTAAACGTTAGGACCAAAATGTATGGGATTTGACATCCGCGAACGACAGTCACGTACGTCACAAACGTTCGCGGCTGTCAAATCCCATACATTTTGGTGCTAACGTTTAACGTTAACGTTGAACGTTGGGCACTTGTCTAGCCCCCCTTGACAGAAAAAGCGAATTGCTGTAACATTTTGACATAGATGACTGGTAGGTTATCTGTGCCTGAGGCAAATTAAAAATAAAATGGCGCCGCGCGGCCATCTTGAATTTTACTAAAGTTAATTGAAAATTAATGAATTGTTACGTAATAGGTAATTATATATTAAGTAACTGACATATTATTATATTTAATATTTTTTTTGAAAACTATCCAGTTCAATATTCAGAGCAGATTGAAGTGATAAGTTTTAATAATGGTATTGAGAAAGGAAGATGTTCACAAGCTTTTTGGACTTTGCACAGTTTTTTAAAAAGAACTTAATGTAAAACTTTAATAAGTAAACATAGGTATATATTTTTCGGAATAAACAAAAGCAACATCAAAACAACATTAAACCGTAAATAAAATACCCAACGTGATTATTAAATAAAAATATCTTTATCATTTATTGTTCGATTGATTAAAGAAAAAACGCGTCCAAATTTTATAATAATTTAACTGTCGGACTAAACCGAACTTCTTTCTTAATTAAACCCAATCCTCATTTCTATTACGTCAATCTGACATATCAAGAAATGATTTTGATTGTGTCAATTTATGGTATACTTTATGACATTGCAATGAGTCAGAGGTCATTAATTTTAAACAACTCGAAGCACCTGACTGAGCGCAATCACGTTAACTTTGCAACTTTATGGGTTTCACGTGAGATCTAGTCTTTAGGTTTCAGCTTAGACTAAGAATAATATGAAAAGTCTAGACAACTGCACTAAGCATTTGCATCTTTAATGTTGTATTAAAGCTGTGAAACTTGGTTTAAATATTAAAGAGTTGATTGCACCCGAGAGAATGTTTCGTCTTTACATTTTAACCGGTTTTAATTACGTAAACAAAATATTATCTTTACAACTAACTCTAGTTTTATAAGTAAAATTAAATGTAATTAGTTTTGTTCTAAAATGATTACCAACGTAGGTATCTATTTGTTTCGTATTTTATTAATTCATTTCTTAATTAGGTTAAAAAAAAGCGGACGAAGTCGCCGGTAAAAGTTAGTACCTACCTAAAGTTACTACCTATATAAAAAAAATATCATACCAAATACTGAGGCTATGTTAAACTTAGAGAAATTGCTTTTTATAGCTGATAAATATATTAGGTTACCTACTTAAATTCCAATAGATAAACACAAAGTAATCATATTATTATACGCGTACAAGCTAAAAAACACTTTTGGATAATTTGTTTACCCTCTCAATGGAAAAGTTATTTTGGTTATTTATCACAGTGATTTTTGATACGAAATATTACTTGAATTATTTTGTGATTGAAAAAGTCCGTTGGGAAATTTGTAGTAAAATATATTGACTATGCGAAACAGATCAGATTATGAATAATAATAATATACTTTGTAACCGATTTAAAAATTTTCATTGATATTAAGTCCCAGATTATAGCAAGCTAACGAAACACATGAAAAATTAGACACGTTTTTTCTTTTCTCAATCCTACTAGGTACTATTATAAAGAGGAAAGTTTATATGTATGGATGTATTGCGCTACAATAGGCATGATGAATGATTTTTTTCTTTCACGTAAAAACTACTGAATGGATTTGAATGAAACTTTACCACAATATAGCTTATACATCAGAATAACATATCCTTACTATCCTTATCCTTACTAATATTATAAATGCGATAGTAACTCTGTCTGTCTGTCTGTCTGTTACGCTTTCACGCTAAAACTACTGGACCGATTTAAATGAAATTTGGTACAAAGAAAGTCTGGAGACTAGGAAAGGACATAGGCTACATTTTAACCGACTGCAAAAAAGGAGGAGTTTCACGCGGACGAAGTCGCGGGCAGAAGCTAGTAGGCTATATTTTATAACGATACTAGCTTCTGCCCGCGACTTCGTCTGCGCACGATGAGTACTTTACGCGTCGTTACAAAACATAGCCTATGTGTTATTCTGACGTACTTATAAGCTATTCTGTTCAGCCGTTTAGACGTGAAGGAGCAAAATTCCCAACAAAAACGACTAAATCACTAATTCAATTTAGTTATCTGCCTACTGCCTACCCCCTAAGAACGATGGCGTGATTATTTATAGCCTATGTCCATTTCTAGGTTATCATCTATTACCATACCAAATTTCATCAAAATCCGTTAAGCCGTTTAGACGTGAAAGAGCAAAAGTCCCAACCAAAACGACTAAAAATCACTATCTCAATTTAGTTATCTGCCTACTGCCTACCCCCTAAGAACGATGGCGTGATTATTTATAGCCTATGTCCATTTCTAGGTTATCATCTATTACCATACCAAATTTCATCAAAATCCGTTCAGCCGTTTAGGCGTGAAAGAGCAACAGACAGACAGACAGACAGACAGACAGACAGACAGACAGAGTTACTAACGCATTTATAATATTAGTAGGGATAGTGTAAAATACTAATCATACGCAGACGAAGTCGCGGGCAGAAGCTAGTTGATCAATAAACGCCAAAATTAAGCGCTTCCAAAGTTCTGGAGTGGGGACCAGTGACGTTACGGCTAGGTATACATGTATGCATTGTACTATACTTATCATTCGTAACGAATTATTTGTGGCATTGTTTATTTGTCTGAGGAAAGAAAAAAAGACGTGACGAATATTTTTTAATAATCTGACTAAATAGAATTTCGTTTTCTTTACCCAGTTGTCATCCCTATTATAATTTTGTGTAGGTACTTAGGTATATATGTTTACAATGCCAATCTACACATTTCATTCTTAAATAGGATTGCAACAATTCTGTACAGTGCGCAATACCAACCGGCCTGAATATGTATGAAGTAGGGTGAGTTCTGGTAAGATCGGACACGGTTAACACCGTACGATGTGAATTTACGCCTAATCTGGGAGATTTTTTAGTGCTTGCCAGCACTGACGCACCATTTAGAAAGAAAGAAAGAAATTATTTTATTTGGCTATAATTAACAAATATGCTCACACAACAGACTTAACCTAAAACTATTAAGCAAACTTAACTACCTAATTTAAACTTAAATATCCATGCATATCCATGAGATATTTTCTGTGCTGTGCTGTGAGATATTCACTTTTTAGTGCTGGCAACATGACATTTTCATGGCATCAATCTCCCAGATTAGGCGTAAATTCACATCGTACACTACACGGTGTATGACTTGTAGGGTGAGTTATGATAAGATCGGACACTGTTAACAAACCGTCTTATCGATCTTACCAGTACTCACTCTACAAGTCATCAACTTTATTTACATTTCAAGCGTAACATTAACTCGGTACCTTAATCTCCGCTGTAAACGGGATACGTTCCTTCATTTACATGCCGCGTGGCTCCCCCGGGTATGCGCACGATTCTACAATAACTTTGGAATATCCTTTTTATTTTGTACATTCGTGCCTGACTTTACATTCGCTGGAGCCATATTGCGGGTAACAAGATTTTGTGGTTATAGTTGTTTTTGTATGTTATGTTAGTCGCTTTGGATAAAATAGTTGTTACTGAGACTCCGTTGTCGTCTGTCTGTCGCCAAGTTGAAAATCATGAACTGTGACAGTTACCGAGATTTCGGTTGAAAACTATACCAATAAAAAATGTTATTAAAATTTGTGTAGGTAACTTAATGGTAGGTATACTCAGTCTTGTCTTTTGACGGCCTGTTGGTCTAGTGGTCAGAGGCCCTTACTACGAAACCGGGTTCAAATCCTGCTAGGGGCAGATGTCACTGTGATGAGCACTGGCATCTGTACCTGAGTCTTGGATGTCTTATAATATGTATTTATGTATGTTTATACGTTGTGTAGTAATCATAGTACAAGCTTTGCTTAGTTTGGGACTAAATAAATTGGTGTAAATTTAAATAAGTACTACTACAGTACAGTAATATTAATTAGGCAGATATTTCATTAATTTTAACAGTCACCTCGTACGCGACTCACATTTGGCTAATTTTTATTTATTGCTAGGTATTTAATATAAGTTTGACTGGTAGAGAATGCCGTATGGGATTAGGCCCGCCTTTTTGTATATAAATTGTTTTTTTTGTGCAATAAAGAATAAATAAATGATTAAAATAATATACAACTTGGGAATTTTTATAATTTATTGCCATCGCGGCCCCTAGACAAGTTCCAATTGACAATAGCGAATGACGAATGAAATTCTATGGAAGCGATGTAATTAACGAAAAGTTACATAGTCAGTTTTCGTTCCATTATGTCTATCCTGTATAGTTTTTTCCTATTTACAATACTTAATACTCAATAATTTATTTGCATTTTATTGATACTACGGCTACTAGATACCTAAAAGTCAATTGATAAGAATTTAATTTCTGATGCGTTCGCGGTTATTACACATTTGAATGAAATAACTATTGCCAGCTCAGTCGTGCTACGATTATGGAAACTGTAAAGAATCCGAAACGTCAGCTAATTAAATAAAATAAAAATTCGCGAGTTAAATCCGTTAATAGGTAGTTGTTTCATTCCAATCAATTAATAAGATTAAATATAAGAAACAAAGGTTTTCTCCAAATACTCCGCGTCTCCTCGTGCTTGCGTTAAAACTCAGATTTATGATTCTTACAAAACGTTTAAAAGCAGGGTTAGCATTCTTAAATATGAAAGGAGACAACCGACTTTCACCTGACAACGTTCTCGATAAAATGCCAACTCTTTCTAAAAACCGCTCCGTGAAAGTCGGTCCGTTTATTCCGGATTCCGACCCGAATTTATAACATTTATGGGTCTCGGTTAAATCCGGATTTAAAAACCGTTAACCGCGCGTCCACTTACACGTAACTGAATGGGTATTCGCTGAAAATCTGAATAATACTGTTACTAACAATATATTTTTGCGGTTTTGTGAACAGCATGGCTTTACCGTGTAAACGTACCGGTTTAAAAGCGTATTTAATTTATATTCGCAATATCAAAGCTTATAAAACCTCATAAATTAATATTTGCATTTAATAAAGATAATTGAATATTTGAACGCGATATGCAATGTTATGATTATTATTTATTGAAAAAAGAAATCAGAAAAATGTGTTAAAATTGACAATCTAAAATGTATTAGGTACCTAGTTACTTATCTATATACCTACATACATAAAAGAAGTAGCTGACTTAATGACTGACACAATAATATGAAAACACTGTCTTAACTATAAGGGTTAGATACTTAAAATTTAGCACAAGGCTTCCTTTTATAACGCAGGTGAGCACTAAGAAATTTTGAAAATTCACTCCTTAAGAGTATAAAACGGGGGAGCTTATCGTGCTCAGACGAGGTCGCGGGTAGAAGCTAGTTTTGTATAAAAAGTAATACTTACCTATTGGAATGAAACAACTATTAACGGATTTAACTCGCGTATTTTTATTTTATTTTATTTTTAATTGTAATGTATAATTGTAAAAAAAAAATTGCGTAAAATGTAATATTAGTATTCTATAATTCAGAATAAGGTAGTTTTTCAAAATTTGTAATTTAAATATAAGGTAGTTTGCATAACTGTATCAATCACTTTAGCGTTAGACTATTGTCAGCTCAGTCGTGCTACGATTATGGAAACTGTAAAGATTCCGAAACGTCAGCTAATAAAATAAAATAAAAATACGCGAGTTAAATCCGTTAATAGTTATTTCATTCCAATGTGTAATAACCGCGAAGGCATCAGAAATTATTAAGTAATACCTAAATAGGTAAGTGTTTATTACTTGTATTTAGACTATTGTCAGCTCAGTCGTGCTACGATTATAGTATCTGTAAAGGCTGCTATACGTCAGTCAATAAAATAAAATACGCGAGTTAAATCCGTTTAAAGTTTCATTCCAATACTTTCTAAGAAGTATAAATTCCACTGCAATATTAATTGATGTTATTATCATCACAAAATTAATAATGAACTTATTAATTAGTGGAACGCGTTAAAATGCACTTATTTTATATTATTATAGTACTCCAAAAACGTACAGAGCTCGTTAGACACCCCATTTATTTTAACTACCTCTCACATCGCATTTTGTAAAAGCACACAATTCTAGATATTTATACTCAGGAAGTAGTGAGACACAGAGATGCGTGTGCGTGTGCGTGTCCGTGTCCGTGTCCGTGTCCGTGTCCGTGTCCGTGTCCGTGTCCGTGTCCGTGTCCGTGTCCGTGTCCGTGTCCGTGTGCGTGTGCGTGTGCGTGTGCGTGTGCGTGTGCGTGTGCGTGTGCGTGTGCGTGTGCGTGTGCGTGTGCGTGTGCGTGTGCGTGTGCGTGTGCGTGTGCGTGTGCGTGTGCGTGTGCGTGTGCGTGTGCGTGTGCGTGTGCGTGTGCGTGTCCGTGTCCGTGTCCGTGTCCGTGTCCGTGTCCGTGTCCGTGTCCGTGTCCGTGTCCGTGTCCGTGTCCGTGTCCGTGTCCGTGTCCGTGTCCGTGTCCGTGTCCGTGTCCGTGTCCGTGTCCGTGTCCGTGTCCGTGTCCGTGTCCGTGTCCGTGTCCGTGTCCGTGTCCGTGTCCGTGTCCGTGTCCGTGTCCGTGTCCGTGTCCGTGTCCGTGTCCGTGTCCGTGTCCGTGTCCGTGTCCGTGTCCGTGTCCGTGTCCGTGTCCGTGTCCGTGTCCGTGTGCGTGTGCGTGTGCGTGTGCGTGTGCGTGTGCGTGTGCGTGTGCGTGTGCGTGTGCGTGTGCGTGTGCGTGTGCGTGTGCGTGTGCGTGTGCGTGTGCGTGTGCGTGTGCGTGTGCGTGTGCGTGTGCGTGTGCGTGTGCGTGTGCGTGTGCGTGTGCGTGTGCGTGTGCGTGTGCGTGTGCGTGTGCGTGTGCGTGTGCGTGTGCGTGTGCGTGTGCGTGTGCGTGTGCGTGTGCGTGTGCGTGTGTGTGTGTGGGGGCGAGTGTTAACGAAGGAAAAAAACATGCTAGATTTAAAACGACGAGACGTCACCCTAACAAACGTAATTTTAAATCTTCATAGTTGTCCCAATGTCCAATACCTATGTCGTTAGTGATCATATTTAACTATTTAATTAAAGATTTGCAGTAATTAAAAATTTGCCTTTAATGTTATTTTAATTAAGCATGTGAAAATTTGCAGAATAAATTTATTTTCTTTCTTCTTTCTTTCTTTCTAAAAAATCATAGGAATTCAGTCACTTTTATTTAGACTACTGTATTTGTTTCTTTTTTCTTTTATTCACAATTCGTGCACAAAATTAGCGTCATGAATGCTTTAGAAAAGTACCCTTTAGGCATTTTTATGAGTCTAAAGTACCCAATTCGCAAGTCCGTAGAAATTAACCTATTTAAGAAAGATAAACATTTAATTTTATACCGTTTCATTGTTTTGACTGAAATTGCTTTAATATAAAAGTCTCATTTTACAAATTTGTACATAATGAGGGCCACTGCGTGTCAGAAATCCGCTAGATGCGCTAGTGTAGAATGAGGTCTAGCTGTCATGTTCCACCAAGCCAGTAGCTTGCCTCTCATTGGTGGAACATGACAGCTGGACCTCATTCTACACTAGTGCATCTAGCAGATTTCTGACACGCGGTGGCCCTCATCACTAAGATTTAGGTAAGTTGATTGTATACTATTTTATATATTCCTATATTTAAATAAATCTATTAATATTTATAAACTACTAGCTTCTGCCCGCGACTTCGTCTGCGTGGAACTCCTCCTTTTTTGCAGTCGGTTAAAAAGTAGCCTATGTCCTTTCTCAGGCTCCAGACTTTCTTTGTACCAAATTTCATTTAAATCGGTCCAGTAGTTTTAGCGTGAAAGCGTAACAGACAGACAGACAGACAGACAGACAGAGTTACTTTCGCATTTATAATATTAGTTAGGATTAGTTTACTTCGAAAAGTCACCTCGTATGGGTTTTAGTATTATAATATTTTTGACGACAAAAGAGAAACACATATCGCACACCTAGATCTAAAGGGATCTAACTCAAAAACCGGAAGATTTGAGTTATGCACACTATCGGATTCCAGCAAAACCCACCTAAACTAAAAACAGATTTCAGCTAATATAACTTTGCTTGCTTTCTTATAAAAAGTATAAATTTATACAGAAAACTCATGCGTGCATATGGACATATTAATCAATTTCTCGCCTCTCCTGAAAAAGTACCTTTTTTGAGTTAGTTCTCTTTAGATCTAGGTGTGCGATATTTTAATGATAATAATATTTCAATCGCTGTTTATTGTTAGGTGAATCTTATTGTTTTTCTTTTGATGATCTCAATATGATGCATGTAATTTGACATACTTAATGTATGACTTTTGATAAATAAATAAATCTAACCTAATCAAAAGTATGACCGAATGTGCACAAAAGCAAATCAACTATAGTTTCAAAGTTCTACAATATCTAAGTGCTAACTATTTATACAGGCTAAAGTTCCAACACTTGAACTTCGAACTCAGGAAAGGCTTACTACAGCTTTTGGCTTCTTAGTAGCTTTATACTTCCCTCGCAGTAATTCTTGAACACCATTTCTTAAAGTCACGATTTATTAACTTTATACAGGTAGGTTTTACTCGTTTAAAACACCTTAATAGCGCTATTACATCCCCTGCTGAGATAGTGGCTAATTTACTTTTAAGTAGGTACTCGAATCGTGTGGTTATTTTTGCTATCAATTGTTCTTGCTTACCTTGGGATTAAAAAAACATATTATCAACAAGTATAAATTGGACAACAAGAACAAATAATATACCTATACCATATTGAATGGTTAATTTATTTTGAGTGATAGGCACAATTAGTTACTTTACTGGTCGCATAATATTTCTTTTGACTATTTAGTGCTGCCTGACACGTTACCTAAGGATCAATTTAAAATTGTTTTTTCTTAGAATTAAAAAGTCATTCTAATTTTTCAAATCTATTGTGGCGACTGGTAAAAGAATTAAAGTTGAACTGAAGATAAAACCCCTTTAGATACTATTTTAAATTGAAGTGAATCCGGGAAACGGTGGTAACCCTCCTATTAGCTAACGTTTTTCTATTGAAATAGTAAAGCAATCCTCCCATTATAGGATAGAAAGGTGAATTTCACGAGTGTACTTACATCTAAACCGCTTAAGTTGAGGTTTTTACCCGAAACTCTTTCAAATAACAGAGTATCATTTCCTTAAAGAGTAAGATCCCAGTCTTTCGTCATTTTAGGAATGATATTTTTTTTTTAGGGGTTTTATAAAATACTAGTGGTTCGCCCCGGCTTCGCACGGATTCCTAATATTTTTCAAAATATTCCATAGCCCGTTACTCAGGGTGAACGTAGCTTCCCAACAGTGAAATGGTATTTTTTTGTTATTTTTTTCCACGGGATCGGGATAGAAAATATCCTATACCCGTCTCCTAGTTCTAAGCTACTGTGTGTGTGTGGGGCGTAATGGCGGTTGTGAAATCGTTAAGTACATAAAGTTTCAATCAAAACGTGTAACGAAGCAGCTCCCAATGGTGTCTTAATTTTCAGAATCATACTAAAAATCCTTTAGCTACATGAACGCAAGAAACATTTTTTCCGTCCATACCACATGGTTGCTCTTACAAAGCTAGCGGTGAATTTCTAGGTTATAAGGTCCCCAATGAGCTGTTTTATAGGTCGTTAGCCAAGCGGCGAGATTAATGAAATCTTTAGATACCCGGTTTTGCTGTGCGGGGAATGGTCCTAGCAAATGTGGGTGGAAGCGTTGTGGACTGTGATTAAGCGATTTGGAGTTAGGTTTTGTTTTTATTTGAGATAGTGGTTTTATATGTCTGTGTATTTTAATGGTTCGTTTAGTAACTTTTTGATACTTAGGTATCTTATAACATGCAAGACGACTTTTTTGTCAATCAAGTGAATTGGACGTTTCGGAGTCTTTACAGATTCTATAATCGTAGCACGACTGAGCTGACAATAGTCTTATGCTAAAAAAAAATGTCAGCCAATAAAATAAAATACTCGAGTTAAAAGCGTTAAAAGTTGTTTCATTCCAATGTATAATAACCGCCAAGGCATCAGAAGTTATTAAATCAAGTAAATTACCAAAAAATATAGGATAGGGGCTTTTGTCGTCAGGGTTTACCATGCCGTGACGTCACAAGCCTCCCACTACCAATATTTTTTGGTAATTTACATGATGGACAAAGAAAAAAAAATTGTAGTCATTCCTATTATACTACATACTAGAAGCTAGTGTTATGGTTTTATTATTGTCGAATTATCCTTTTCACTAGATATAAACTGTGTAATAACCTTTAAAAGTTAACTTAATTTGCCGGTAGACGGTGCTTATAATTTCTTTACTCCGTCTTTTCTTTAGCAATGAATTTTAAAAGTGTAGTTAAATCTTGTAATTCCTTAGAGAAAATGCAAATGAAAATTCTCATGGTCGTAAAATGTTGAGATTTATTAAGGTGTCGATGAACTGCTCTTAAATTTTATGTCTATAAGTTATTTGGGAACGGTAGATTAAAATGACAGCAAAGGAGGTAAAATTTATTCTAATAATGAAATTATACCTAGTATTCTTATCCTTACTAATACTATAAACGCGAAAGTTTGTAAGAATGTATATGTAAGGATGGATGTCTGGATCTATGTTTGTTCCACTTTCACGCAAAAACTACTGTATGGATTTTGATGAAACATTACAATAATAGAGCTTATAGGTACATTAGAAAACTTACAGGCTATATTTTGTAATGATATTGTGTAAAGTAGACCAGGAGGGTGGATCTTCGAGCGTTTGAGACGCCGTCATTGTCCTCTACATCTACAGATGTAGATATCTATAATGTTTGCAAATAATATTATTAAGTATTGATTTAAATAATATTTGTAACAGTACCGGGGGATAATATCACTCAAATTTTTGTTACTTATTGACCCTGTTCTATAATATAGATGTAGAGGACAATGACAGCGTCTCAAACGCTCGAAGATCCACCCAGGTACTCATCGTGCGCAAACGAAATTGCGGGCAGAAACTAGCAATTATAATTATATTTATAAAAAGATAAGCTTGAAAAAAAATCTAGACTTCAGAGGAATTTGAACTCATATTGCTATAGGTATTTCAGTTTATTAAGTCATTAACAAAAACACGCAACTTATTTGAAACTAATCCAATTGGTTGGCTTCAAAACATTTACACAGCATAACATAAAAACCAAAGCAATTAAATTAGGCAATTGTTTTCAAGACTATAATATTATATTATATTTTATAAATTAAAATATTTATAGAATAACTACTGCTACATGTGCATGTACTACTGCATGTTTATTAATTCTGTGAAACCTGTCCACAGTACCTATAAACGACTGTCTGCGCTTTTAAGAGCTGTAGGCGGTCGTAGAGGGTGTGACGTCATAACCTGCTACTTTTCACGACGTCACGAACTCATTGCCTGACGACTTTAATCATTACTACAGGCTTTCATGGTTACGGAAAGGGTTTATTCGTAGTGCCTTTCGAAGTGAATATGGTAGCTTTTAACGTATACCAGTACCAAAGTACCTATATTCATTCAAATAACCCAAAGAGACTTATTATTATGAACTACTTACTTAAGAATTCCGAAATTAAATTTAACTTAATAATTTCTGATGCAATAGTTTAACGCTAGTCTTTGTCAGCTCAGTCGTGCTACGATTATGGAAACTGCAAAGAAACGACAGTAAATAAAATTAAATAAAAATACGTAAGTTAAATCCGTTAATAGTTGTTTCATTCCAATGTTAAAACTTTCAAAATTGTCTAGGTATTGATTTTTATAATAGGTATTGACACTAATAATAAGATCAGTACGTGTGCTATTTTATTTGTTACTTACTTTATTGCACAAAACTTAAGTAAGTGTAAAAAAGGCGAACTTAATGCCTTGAGGCATTCTTCACCAGTCAATCTTAGAGTTATGCAGATAAAAATAGATGTTATTAGACGCACAAAATAATTATTGATGCTTAGTGTAGACTTTTAGGTATTTCAATTAATACATCCTAACCCAATTACCAACAAACTACAAAAGAAACAAAACATACAGCACGAAGCAGAAAAATAAATAACAACGTTCCTGGAAGGTTGCGTCAACTGATAATACTTCGAGATTCCGTGTAATCGAGAAAACTAGTCCAGGACTAGCATCCTGGGAATAATAATTATCACGTGAACGATCCCGGGGCAAGGCCCGCCGCGGGATTCGCCCCGGGATTTCAAATCCCTAATTAAGTAACGCACGTTTGAAAGTGATCCTAATTGAGAATATTTATAATTTCTGATGCCTTCGCGGTTATTAAACATTGGAATGAAACAACTTTAACAGATTTAACTCGCGTATTTTATTTTATTGGCATACGTTTCGGAGCCTTTACAGATTCCATAATCGTAGCATGACTGAGCTGACAATAGTCTTTTGCTAAAGAAACGTCTAAAGAAACGTCATTTAACAAAATAAAATACGCGATTTAATCCGTTTAAAGTTGTTTCGTTCTTTTAACTACGAGTACCTTCAATTAAAGTTTACTTACGCTTTAGAGTTTTGAAACATATCGATTGGAATTGCTATCAAACGATACATATTTAGGAAGCCAGATTGCTTCCGACAACCGATAGTTGTAATTCACGCCCACCCTCAGGTGTTCCGATTTTTTATTATCTCTATTATTTTCGTAGCATACTGTCACGGAATATAATCTAACTATTTATCACGTTTTGATAACGGAGGTACCTATAAGGTTGTGAAAAGTTTATAAAAATCAAGAGTTCAAATGTGTTAATGTCTTTATTTGTGTGTGTGTTTATTTTCTATATCTATACTAATATAATGAAGAGGAAAGGTTTGTTTGTTTGGATTGAATAGGCTCGAAAACGACTGGACCGATTTGGAAATTTCTACACTATTCCCGAGTGACATCCCTACTAATATTATAAATGCGATAGTAACTCTGTCTGTCTGTCTGTCTGTTACGCTTTCACGCTAAAACTACTGGGCCGATTTAAATGAAATTTGGTACAAAGAAAGTCTGGAGCCTGAGAAAGGACATAGGCTACTTTTTAACCGACTGCAAAAAAAGGAGGAGTTCCATGCGGACGAAGTCGCGGGCAGAAGCTAGTAGGCTATAAAAAAGGGATCCGTGCGAAGACGGAGCGGACAGCTAGTTGGAAATAAAGAGACACAACATTGTAAGTAAGTATACCTACAACTGTTTTAACATATAAGTATTTTTTTTCAAGCTTTTATTTTAGTCGTATTTAATCTACTTAACCTAAGCGATAAGTGTCCCTTATTACTACCTACTTTAAGAACTTAGAACATATTTTATCCCTTAACGATTAGAAGAGATAATCTGTTTAAAATACTCTTTAATCTCATTCTTAGTAAAATTAATGGTTTATTAGTTCTTTATTGCTCCAGAGCTTATTAGTGAAATAAATAACTTAGGATTTACTTAATGGGGGAAGTAGGAAACAATAATAATGGTACGAAATCTTATTTTCCTCTAAATCTTGTTTCAGGGTAATTCCAACCACAAATACTCGCTTGACAATAAAACGGGAATAACAAGAGACTTTCAACTTGAAAGGCAATTTATTCAATGTTTTTTCTATATAAGACAGTTTCGCCGGTTTAAAAGTACATTGCCAAGAATAAATATTAAATTAATAATCTCTGATTCCTTCGCGGTTATTACACACTAGCTGTGCCCGCGACTTCGTCCCCGTGGAATAGTAATTCTTCATAAGGCTTCATATTTTCCCCGTTTTTTACACATTTTCCACTGTTTCTTCGCTCCTATTGGTCGCAGCGTGATGTTATATAGCCTAAAGCCTTCCTCGATAAATGGTCTATTCAACAAAAAAAGAATTTTTGAATTCGAACCAGTAGTTCCTGAGATTAGCGCGTTCAAACAAACAAACAAACAAACTCTTCAGCTTTATAATATTAGTATAGATTGGAATGAAATAATAGGCACGATGACTGATTTACATAATCCATTTTATATATAAATAAGTAAATAATAAAATTCTTTGGACAATTCACACCAATTAATCTAATTGCAAAATAAGCGAAACTTCTACTATGGGTACTAGACAATGGATACACAAATACATAAATTATAAGACACCCAAGACTCAGGTACAGGAGCCAATGCTCATCACTCTGACATTTTCCCCTAGCAGGATTCGAACCCGCCACCTTCAGTTTCGTAGTCAGGGGCCCTGACGGCTAGACCAACAGGCACTCAAAATAAAATGAAGTTATAAATATTAGGTATAGTACATTACAAGGTACCTACATAAAGTTGCATCATATTTTCAACATAGTGAACAAAATAAAATCGGTTGGCAGTTGCAAGCCCGACGAAACAAGGCTGTCAGGCACAAAACTGCAAAAAATAAAAATAGGGAAACCGGTTTCTCTAAAATTTTTCATCTCTACGTTAAAGCTTTGTGAACGAATTTTTAGTTTAGTTATTATGTCTTTACTGTAATAGAATATCACCCCTTTATGATATCGAAGTCTTAAGAGAATTTTAATTTTTTCTAATATATAAATATATTTTTCTGTCCTCTGGCCGCAAAGCGCCAACTTGCTGGCCGCTGCGCTAAATGAAATTGCCGCTTTCTGGCTTCGTTGAACAGAAAAATAGTATACTGACCTCGGCCAGTAAAATAAAAAAGCCTCAGATAGATACAATATATAACAGGATGCTATTACACTACATAAATATACTAAGATATATAGATAGGTATACAAAAATACAGAATTAACTACAATGACAGAGATGATGAAAACTAAAGGTTTAAAAAGTGCTTACGTAACGAACGCTTGAACGCTAGCTTACTCGGTGCTTGCCTGATGGATAGAGGGAGAGAATTCCAGAGACGGATTGCCTGAAGGGCGAAAGAGTTGGAAATGAAATTAGTATGGTGAAGAGGGATTTTTATTATTGATTTAGAATTAATTAATTCAAAGAATACCCAGTCATCTTTGTACTTTTTTTCTGTGGACCTACCTAGCTATATATAGTTTTTTTTTATATGTAAACAAGCGTGCTGATGCCCTAAGTATCTACAGATTGTACTGGGGCCCATCCGGGTAACTGATCACCCTTGATCCCGCATATCATTGAATGATCCGCTAATGTTAGTGATTGGTAAAGCCTGATGGATCTACGCTTTCAATTCTGAATAGACATTTGTTTTATCTTAGTAAATTGATGTTCGTCATTATTGGTCTTCATGTTTACAAATAACTAGCTGCCCACCCCGGCTTCCCCCGGATCCCTTTTTTTATAGCATGACACTCGGGAATAGTGTAGCTTTCCAACAGTGAAACAATTTTACAAATCGTCCAGACGTTTAGAAGCCTATTCAATCCAAACAAACAAACTTTTCCCTCTTTATTATATTATTAAAATTTCCTCCTCTTTCAGAATCTTTTTTAAAATTTCAGCTTACATCAATATTTTCCGAGTAACAGCTACAAATAGGACACTACCTTTTCTTCACTATGTTTAATGTTTTTAGAAACTGCAATTTTCAATGGCGGAAAAAAAAAATACCCCCTTCTCGAAATTAAATTCTGAATCGAATACAACAATCCCCATATTTTTTAGACAACTGGATCGATTTTTCTCACAGAACTCACTTCTCGACCAGACTATTATATATCATAGCATAGATTATTACATAGTTGAACCAATACTGACGATTGTGTAAAAGATACTAAATACCTTGAAAAAGAACATATGCTAATTTTCATCACCATCTCACGTAATTCTACGAAGAAAAGTTATAATTAAAACCATAAAAACACAGTTCTCGCTAAGCAAACTGATAAGTTTAAATACGTTGTTATGCTCGGCTGGGTACTAGTGCGGTATTCATTAAGCGAGCTCGCTAACTAACCTAACATGAATAACTAGCTAGCAAGGAGAACGCTGGCGCGAACAAACATACCTACTTATTGTCTCGCCACACTCCTGGAATATAGATTCAAGCGTACTTTGCTTGGATGTAGTGGTGTAAAGACTCTCGATCGTATATTTCAACTCATATCTCGAACAACTTGTGTTCAAGATATGAGGTGTTTAAATATATGATTCGCTTTAACCAGTAACTAGTGACGTATAACGTTTGTATTTTTTTTTGTCATTTGGAGACCTTTTACATCTTCAGTAAAAATATTATAAGTATATATATATTTTTTTTTAATTATTTGTTGTATAAAAAAATACATAAATAGCACGTGCGTGTGCTATTATAACACCTCTTCGATTTTGCTTCGGGGGTTAAAAAGCGTCCATAGAAAATGTAATTTTCTTAATCTCCACTCATTTGTTTTGAAAACATTGTTGTTATATTATGGGGCTCCTACACGGGCCATGTTTTCCTGCAATATGTAGCTGCAACACAGTGGCCCAGCAACATTGCAAGCAATACCAACCACACTATGCAATAATGCAGTTATGTCCCGGACATATAGCCAAACATTTTTTGTGTTGCCGTGTATGGCCGATATTGTCCCGAAGGGTTGCCGGACGATCGCTAGGCTGTCGATTTTAAATGCAATATTGCCCAGCCAGTTGTATTGTTGTTTCACTCGTTCACTTTGTACGGCATAGTGTATCCTTTTCTACGCGACATGCGCCTTTCGCGATTTTCGCGCCGTTCTCATGTTTGTATCTTTTCTTTTTATTTTTGGTCCGATTTTGTTTAAAAGAAAGTCGAAATCACTCTTTGACATTCTAGTAAAATTATGAAATAATTTATTATCAAGGCTTATTTCTAGACTCAAATTATCTAGAGTTTCACGTTTATTTAAGTAAGGTCAAATCCAAAATTTCTTCTTCTTTTGTTTTTCTTTTAAAACGATGTAAGCTGCTGCGACAAGTGTGATTTCGTCAGCCATTATTGCCGGTTTGTGTTGCCCGTGTGAGTCTGCGTCTCATCAGCCATACTATTGCAGACATATATGCACACATTGCCCAGCCATGGATGGCTCGGCCATCAGTTGCAAAGAAATATTTTTGTGGTTGCTGGGAAATTAGTTGCCAATAGTGCAGCCACAAATTGCACAAAAACATGGCCCGTCTTCCTAGACGGGCTCCTGGGGCTCCTGCCCCATATTAATATCAGATAACGCAATTAGATACAATAACATGCTAAATTAATTAATTTTGGCGTAAGTACCTTTATACATTTTCGTATAATAAGGTTATTTGTATCATAATTATTCTAATAATACAAAAATATGAAATGTTTTCGTTATATCGTTATTTTTAATGTGACTTTTAGCTTTGATGATAATAAGGCACTTTTTATAATATTGTAATTTAGATTAGATTAGATTTCATCTAATTATGCGGTAGCAATTTAGCCCATTGGCGTAATCTGTACCTAGTAATTACAGCGGGTTAGGTACATTAACCCTTCGATTAGTGTATGAAGATAGCTTAATTGTATTCATTAGGCTTAGCTATATCGCTACGTTAGTATCCAATTAAATCAAAAATATATTTATTCAATTGGAATGAAACAACTTTAAACGGATTTCACTCGCGTATTTTATTTTATTGGCTGAGTTTTCGGAGCCTTTACAGATTCCATAATCGTAGCACGATTGAGCAGACAATAGTCTTATGCTAAAGTGATCAATACAGCTATGCAAACTACCTTATTTATTAAATTACAAAATTAGTACTACCCTGTTCTATTATAAAATATATCTGTTACATTTTACGCAAAAATACTATTAAAACCTAATAGGGGGCTTACTAGCACTACGGAAAAACCAACATTACTGAGAAGAAACGCCGCAAGAAACTCAGTAGAAAGTAATTTTTTGGAACAATTGTACATACTGAATGTAAAAAAAAATTATACACATCAAAATCAAAAATTTAAATTAAATATTAATCAGGGTATAACTAAGTCTTTGCAGTCTTCTGTCCGCTTCTACAAGCTCTTATGAAGGTCAAAAGATACCAAATATTTACACGATGAACTCAAAATTTTCCGAACGTAAGGTTTCCATCAATGGCCACAGTGTTTCATGGTGTCAAAATTTTGACAGTAAAGGCGGAAAAATTTGAATACTTTATATGACGGCACGGGTGCATATTTCACAATAAAACTTGTGTCGATCCGGCGGTCGCTTTATCTTGCTTCCTTTGTTCATTTTTCCCCGGTTGATTTGTGTTCTATGCAGCTCGTACCGAAGAAAAAGGACGTATGTTCATTTTGTTAGTTTAAAACGTTCTAAAACAAAAAATGATACTAAAGAGTTACGTTTTTTTTCTCTTGCTCACTCAGATTCATAATGATATAGGTTTTTTTATAGGGTCCATATTGGGTTCGCTAAAGTTTATCACCCGAAAATGATTTTCCTAACGATTTGTACTACTAATGATCACTCTTCCTAAAATTTTGTGTACTTAAGTTTTCGTGCCTACAATTTCTTTTACTATTAACGCAGTCCATAACACTCAGTTTTCCGAAAATTTTAATGAATAATTTCACTGTTCATACTTTATGTAAATCCTAATATTTTTCTTCATAACATTCTAAATCATATAGTTCTTTTTTCTAATATTATTACTCATATTATTAATATGCGGATAACATGTAATATAATTATGATTCTTATTGAGGGTATGCAATACGTACCGATCTCAGTCAATGGTTAACGCGCTTGGATGCCTTAAAAGAGTAGGTTTGTATTTACCTACTTTACAGAATTTTACATAGCTAGCTTTTTTTACTTTGCTTGTTTCTTAGTGTGACCCACTTTCCGGTATTTGATAGAAGGTACTGTTCTGGTAGCCCTTTTTAATTCTGTTATGATCGCAGTTCTAACCTAACCTAACCTACTGTTCTGGAAGCAGCTATTTTCACAAACCCAAGCACAAGAAACTTACACTTATAAAATTAATATTGTTCAGTTTTATGAATTAAAACTAATCTAAATAACAAAAATATGATGATGAATAATATTGTAAAAGATGGTTATGTTGAGAAAATATAGAAGAACAAATAGTAGTATAATAAACTTTATTGCGACAAACATTATGAAGTTGAATGATTAGGAATTCAGAATGTTAGGAACAGAGTAGTTATGAGTAGTGACTATTAGGATGTAAATTTTTAGTAATAACATTTTCGGACTTCCGATAATCGACATTAAAAATTTAGTTCAAATTTGGCGCACCCTTTTTTATATCTAATGCCTTCGCGGTCACAGGGAATGAAACAATTAGAACGGACTTAACTTGCGTATTTTATACGCAGTTTAGATCAGTGTAAAACTATAATTAGCTCAGTCGTGCTACGAACTGTATAATTGTAACAACAGCAAATAAAATAAAATACGCGAGTTAAAATAAAATAGGTTAGGTACTAATAGTTGTTTCATTCCAATGTGTAAGAACTGCGAAGTCATTAGAAATTGTTAACTATAAAGGAATTCACTTGTATTTTTATTTGCAGACCTTTCGAAAACTTATAGATAGTCTAACGCAAAAATTAAATATATCGGGTCAATTTTAAATAGTCTAGTAGTAGTTAAAATACGGCTATTATTAAGCCCTTTTGCCTTCTAACGCTAAAGATAAAGATTATCAGGTCACTTTTGCAATTTTAAATAGTCTAGTAGTAGTTGAAAAACGGCTATTATTACGCCCTTTTGCCTTCTAAAATGAAGAAGGTTACCTAAAGGGTCAAATCACTTTTGCAATTTTAAATAGTCTAGTAGTGGTTCAAATACGGGTATAATACCTACGCCCTTTTGGCTTCTAACGCTAAAAGTAAAGATTATCGGGTCACTTTTGCAATTTTAAATAGTCTAGTAGTGGTTGAAATACGGGTATAATACGCCCTTTTGGTTTTCGGTTAGAGCGCAGCGCTTCTCTCGCCTCCGGGGATATTGGATATCTGTCATAAGTCATAAAATTTCGCATACCGACTTCATAATGCGCCGCATATAGCATCCCGCTTCGTGAGGCGAAGATAATTTGCACACCTAGATCTAAAGGGTGCTAACTTAAAAAAGTTACTTATTCAGGGCGAAAAACTGATTCATAATATATTGGAATGATACAACTGTAGACGGGTTTAACTCGCGTATTTTATTTTACCTATTGGCTTATTTTTCAGAGCATAAGACATAGCTCAGTCGTGCTGCGATTATGGAATCTGCAAAGGCTCCAAAACGTCAGCCAATTAAGTGCGAGTTAAATCCCTCTACAGTTGTTTTATTCCAATGTATAATAACCACGAAGGCATCAGAAATTATTCTAAATCTTAATATAACATGTCCTTATGCATGCATGAGTCTTCTGTATAGATTTCTGCTTTTTATAACGAAGCATAGTTAGCTTAAACCTATTTTAGTGGTAGGTGGGGCTATAAGAAATCCGATGGTATGCATAACTCAAATCTTCAGGTTTTTAAGTTAGCTCCCTTTAGATCTAGGTGTGCGATTTGTCGATTCAACTACTTTGAGAGACTTTACTGAGATATTGACGTTGAGCGTGACGATGTAATAAATCTCTTTAGTTTCATGACATAGTTTATACGGATGTTATTATAAATGATAGCAATGTTTTCATTTTCATTCGAATTAAATTTGCTACCTAGTGTGTATATTGTAATGAGTGTTTTCATGTGGCAGTCCGCTAAATGGACGTCGTATAGAATGAGGTTTTGCTGTCACGTTTCACCAATAAATGACAGCGATGTTTGATGGAATTTGACAGATCGGCTTGGTGGAATATGACAGCTGGACTTGGTGGAATATGACAGCTGAGCTTTATGGAATATAATAGATCGGCTTGGTGTAATATGACAGCTGGGCTTGGTGGAATATGACACTTGGGCTTGGTGGAATATGACAGATCGGGTTGGTGGAATATAACTGATCGGCTTGGTGGAATATGACAGACCGGTTTGGTGGAATATGACAGCTGAGCTTCATGAAATATAACAGATCGGCTTGGTGGAATATAACAGATCGGCTCGGTGGAATATGACAGATCGACTTGTGTGGAATATGACAGATCGGTTTGGTGGAATATGACAGCTGGGCTTGGTGGAATATGACAGTTGGGCTTGGTGGAATATGACAGATCGGCTTGGTGGAATATAACAGATCGGCTCGGTGGAATATGACAGATCGGCTTGGTGGAATATGACAGATCGGCTTTGTGGAATAATAGCTGGGTTTGATGGAATATGACAAATCGGCTTGGTGGAATATAACAACAAGACTTACTGCACTTGAATCACAGTATACTACTTTGCATAACACACACAATACAAAAGAGACTTAATGTTTCCCTTTTGTCGTTTTTTTTCGGGATATTCGAATGCAGAGCGCAATAATGTCTTTAATAACGACGTGAAGATGGCTGTATAAACATTGTTCACGGTGTGGTTATTAAGGACAGCCTGTGTTGAAAGCCGTGTATAATGAAATAAATAATACTCTTTCGAATAATTACAAGTATGTACAATTAACTTTTTGAAGAGTGTTATTTGGGCGTTTAATTGTGCGTAAAATATATAACATAACTAATTAGCTGAACTACCTATTGAATTTTGAACCGCATTTTTGTGATTTTTAATTAAAAAATAGTGGTTGATGGTGGGAGACAATTTAGGGTTGTATAATTAGGTACCTATATTTATCAATGAACGGATTTTGTTTGCCTTTATTTTTATTTGCGCTAAAAAACTATTTTTTTTATTACTCTTAAGTTTACTAGTAGAAAATATTTCAAGGCATTATTAGGCCTTCGTACACTCATTTCTGTAAAAGTTTGTGCAGAATGTATTAATACGTAAATACCTAATTCTTTTAATTTTAGCTGCGTTTCTCGCTACTTCGTTGGGTCCTAGTTTCAACCCGAGGTGTCAACTAATAAGCTTAATACATTAGGCTCAATGCGTACTACTCCTAATTGTATGTACGTCAAGATAGCTACACTTGAAAGATTTTCAGGTTTTGCCACATAATAGTAGGTACCTTAATAGTATCCATGAGGGTAATTTAGTAGGTACCCTAGTACTTTCAGAAATGTAACCAATTACTATATCAAGATAGTGTTCTCATACATTACTATATTGTGTTAAAAGTACTGTTGTACTAACTTTTAATCATTATAAAATTAGTACCCAAAAAATAAAAGAGTGTCTCGTTTACGATAAACTTAAATATTTCATAAATCTCTTTAAAAAAATACAAAACTTCTATATATCATAAAGAAAGTGGTATTTTTAGCGAACTCGCTACTTATAAAAAACGTTATCACATAAGTTATCATGGTAACCTAAAAATACATTGGAATGAAACATGTACGGATTTAACTCGCGTATTTTACAGTTCCCATATTCGTAGTACGACTGAGATGACGATAGTCTAACGCTAAAGTTTCACACGTCTTTTGTTTTTCGAAATCTTTTACGGTATAACCATGCTCTCTTGACAAACATCAGCCTGTTAACCAGCCTGTTATTTCAGCCTAGTTTTCGGAATAGAGGTCGCAAAACCCCTGTCGCCGACTATAATGCTTTTATTAGGAATTGTGAATATTGCAGTTGAATAGGGACCGTGAAATTTTGGTATTTAAGTCTAATGCAATTGGGATACCGACTATTACCGACTAGAAATGTTAGGTAGCGGAACTTGTTTTCATGTCGTAACAGCTTAAGTTTTTTACTGTTTGTACTGTTGCTGGCTGGTTTTAGATAAATTATTAGGTAAGTAAATCTATATCTATACTAATATTATAAAGAGGAAAAGTTTGTTTGGATTGAATAGGCTCCTAAACGACTGGACCGATTTGAAAAATTCTTTCACTGTTGGAAAGCTACACTATTCCCGAGTGACATAGGCTATAAAAAAGGGACCCGAGAGAAGTCGGGGCGGGCCGCTAGTTACTAATAATTTGAATGTGTTTATAATAATTTTTTTTTATACTCATTTATAAAAAAAACAGACTAGCCAAATAAACACAATACAAAGAGAATCGCTCATACCTTCAGGAGTAGAAGCTTGTGACGTCACGTTATGGTATAAATTGTACCTAAATATAACGTAGCGAGCCTCCTGTATTTATCTTTTGATAAAATACTCTAGTCCGTTTAATATCCTATCCCAATCATATCATAATGTCATGTTTTAGGTACGACTTTAAAAAAAAAAATACATTGTAGGTAACATCTTTAACTTTAAATAAAACATAGGGTACAGAAGTAAAAAAAAACTACACGCCACCATGTTTCCTTTGACTTCCTCACTTAAATATGCATTTAGCCTTCAAGTATACCTAGAAAAACTATGCTGAATAATGAAAGAGCGAGCTCAGAGAGACATCTTGCTTATTACTCACTCTTATAGCATGAAAGACGTCGAAAATCCGTTTAAATTTACATCAGCGACTGAGAGTCCCATTTCGAAATACCGCTAGTTTGTTCGACATTAAAAGCGAATAAGGTTTGCAAGTATTTCTGGTTGGTCGATTATAGTACGTAAGGTTTTTGCGATAGATAAAAGACTACGTAACATTTGTATCTTATTTTTTTTTTTTTTTTCGAACTGAATACTGAAGCGCAGTTGGCCAGCTAATGGGCCTTCACTGCAAAACCGGACGGGTGGCGAGACTCCTGAAAGGAGACTCTTAAGCCTATTCTTTGTATCTTAAGGCCATTTTTGAATGAAATTGGAAAAATGAAATGAGAAGTAAATAGGAACTACACGTCAATATTTACTAGCGCTTTGGATTCAAAATAATAGAATTGCAAGAAGAGTCTTTATTTGAGAAGAAGATTTATTTGTTTTATTTAGCTATCCAGATAGCTAAATAAAACAAATAAATCTTCTTCTCCATTTTAGTAAAAGAAATTTTGTTTCTGAATAGTAAACAACAAGAATTAGTAAATATACAGCCCAGTTAATGTGGGTACTTTCTCAGATTGTCAACATCGTTATTAAGTACCTTGAACAAACTACAAAAAAATGTTCTACTAAATTTATACGTCTTTTTTGGCATTCTATCAGCACGCTTCGAAAAGTCTCAACCAGTCATCTTCATTATTTTCTTGCCACCAACTCCATTTAATTCCATATACTTCCATCACGTAATCATAATATCGCACCTTCGGTAGAACAAGGGCACAATTGTCAAAAAATCCAAAAATGAGTTAAGTATACAGAAATGTTTACAATTATGCCCTTGTTTTACCGAAGGTGCGAATTATGATGTGGTGGCAACAACGATAATACATAAATATAACATCACACAACCCAGTTACTGTAGACGCCACTTTCTCTAGGTTTTCAGAAGACACTAGCTATCGTATTGGCTTTGAATTTGTAAACCTTAGCATACCTACTCGTTACGAGTCGCGAGCACCGCCTTTGATCTCAACGTTCGTCTTTGCGTTCTTTCAAAACTGATTGAGCGCAGCACTCTGTGTGCATACGAAAAACGTCTGGTCCCAGATTTTCTACGTTTTTGATGAAAGAAACCGTTTTCTTTTCAGCTAGCGTTTAGGCCTGAGGGCGCGTTTAGTGGCTATTTGGAATGTATTATTGGAACTTTCCAGAGAGTTCTCAATCAAAATACGAGCCTTTGTCGATCGCAATTGAAATACTTATTCGGAAAGGTTAATGTAATGCAAAATTTGTTTACAGAGTTTGGCTTGAAAGGTTCGTTGTGTATCGAGTACCTCCCACGCTTACTTATGTAATCCCCACTTTATATTTGCTTGGACCTTTTCTAACAATTTTTTGCACTGTTTTCGAGCATGTCCTGGTAATAAAGTACTTAGGTATACTTGTTATTTTAATAGAATAGTGTATCATCTTGAAATGTGTCAGCGGGAATTCAAATTTAAATGTGCAGAGTTAGAGTTTTAAATAGAATAACAAAGTATTTTGAGATGGCACGCTATTCTAGTAACGGTACGTATTATCTTCTAAGCTAATTAGTCGTTACTATGGGAACATAAAATCTACAATTGGTAAAAGAAGGGTGCTAGTTTAAAAATTCCTAAGTGTTTGATTACCGTAAATTTACTACAAATATGGGATCATTTTTGCTTTTCTTATTTTGAGATAGGGCGGTGTTTACATCAGCAGGTTTTTTTTTCTTTTTTACACAATTGGCAATCAACACATCGCCTATGCTTGAAAGCAAAACACATTTTCAAATAAATGTATGAAATAATTTCTGATGCCTTCGCGGTTATTACACATTGGAATGACTTTAGCGTTAGACTATTGTCAGCTCAGTCGTTGCTACGATTATGGAAACTGTAAAGAATCCGAAACGTCAGCTAATAAAATAAAATAAAAATACGCGAGTTAAATCCGTTAATAGTTGTTTCATTCCAATAAATGTATGAATCTTACGTAATACTTGAACGACCCCTAGGCACACGATTTTGACAGTTTCATTCGTGTAATAATCGCGAAAGCATTATACATTATTAATCTTGATAATTTCAGTACCCATGACATAACTGAGTTCACATTTATACTTAAAGTGTTCACTGAATTTCCCAAACGAGGCTGTATTGTCTATTGAAAACTTAATATTTAAACACAAAGTGATCACCCAGACGGTTAACGACCTCAGTCGGCCACTCTCTTAGATGAAACTAAACATAGTTCTATATTGGAGTGAAACAACTATTAACGGATTTAACTCGCGTATTTTTATTTTATTTTATTAGCTGACGTTTCGGATTCTTTACAGTTTCCATAATCGTAGCACGACTGAGCTGACAATAGTCTAACGCTAAAGTGATTTATACCTGTTATGCAAACTACCTTATATTTAAATTACAAATTTTGAAAAACTACCCTTTTCTAAATTATGAAATATTAATGTTACATTTTACGCAAAATATTTTACTATTATACATTACAATTAAAACCTAATAGGGGGCGTTACTAGCGCTTCGGAAAGACCATCAACTGAGAAGAAACGCCGCAAGAAACTCAGTCGGAAGTCGCTTTTTTAGAACACTTCTATGTTTACAATGAAAAAATGAAAAAATATTGTGGCAATTAAAAATTAAAAATTATACAAAACCAAATCAGAAAATTAAATTTAAAAAATTAGTTCTATATATTAACTTAGTGATAGTCCCACTTGTGGGCATAAATGCTATAAAAATATTTAGAAGTTCATCATGAATTACTGACACAATTGTAACTAGCTGGAATAACATAATAATAATATCTTTGGACAATTCACACCAATTGACATTCCCAACGGATAAACATACATAAATACATATAGACATCCAAGAATCAGGTACAGATGTCAGTGCTCATCACATTGACATCTGCCCCTAGCAGGATTCGAACCCGCAACCTCCGGTTTCGTAGTCAGGGCCTCTGACCACTTGCACTAGACCAACAGGCCGTCCCAGTTAGAACATAATATGGAATTAAAACAACTAGTAGATTTAACGCGTATTAGGTATATCTTATTTGCAGACGTTTCAAAAACAGCTCCCATATTGGTAGCACGACTGAGCTGACGATAGCCTAACGTTAAATCAGTTATGGTTGTTTCATTTCAATGTGTAACAGCGAAGTTGATATAGGTACCTATATTATAAAAAGTAAGTGTTTATACTTACGTAAATATTAGATCTACTAGAGTACTTTCGTAACACATCTTAAATTATAATTTGTTATAACAAAGGGGGCTATTAGTGGGAGCAAACTTTAATCACAGTATACAGATTTTCAATGTAAGTAAACTTAGTACCTAAGGGAAATTAGCTTTCCAACAGTGAAAGAATTTTTCAAATAGATCCAGCCGCTTTGGAGCCTATTCAATCCAAACAAACAAACCTTTATTCTTTGTTATATTAGTACGGATACTTAGAAACTGATTAAACAATCAATACGTCACTTACACACGCACACACAGAATAGATTATTGTGTGTGTGCGTGTGTAAGTGACGTATAGTCACGTATAGGTACACAGAAATTTCGAAGTTGAAGTTTGTGTCTGTTGGTGTGAAACGACTTTAAACGGATTTAACTCGCGTATTTTATTTTATTGGCTGACGTTTCAGAGCTACAGATTCCATAATCGTAGCACGACTGAGCTGACAATAGTCTTATACTACTTTAGCATGTAGCATCATTCGAATGTATAATAACTGCGAAAGCATCAGAAATGATTGTGGGTCATTCTACTTCTTAGTGCAGGTTAGTGTCTAAGCCAAAAACAACTACGTTACCCTAAAACTCCACTTTGATACCGTTCATATTTTAAATTATATACTTACAATAATATTTAAATTGAAATGTTAACAGAAGATAAAAAAATAATGCGGCAGTTTCACGTACTGTGAATTTTTCTTATATTTTTCCACGTTATATTATTATATAGTTTACTAGCTTCTGCCCGCGACTTCGTCCGCGTGGAACTCCTCCTTTTTTGCAATCGGTTAAAAAGTAGCCTATGTCCTTTCTCAGGCTCCAGACTTTCTTTGTACCAAATTTCATTTAAATCGGTCCAGTAGTTTTAACGTGAAAGCGTAACAGACAGACAGACAGAGTTACTTTCGCATTTATAATAAAGGTAAGGAAGTAAGGATTTAAATTGAAATGTTAACAGAAGATAAAAAAATAATGCGGCAGTTTCACGTACTGTAAATTTTTCTTATATTTTTCCACGTTATATATATATATATGTATATATATATATATATATATAGTTTATATTCGTTTTACATGATTTTTTTTTATATTATATATATATATATATATATATATATATATATATATATAGTTTATATTCGTTTTACATGATTTTTTGTGGGGGACACAAAAACCTGCTCTTAAAAGTAAAATGGCGTGTGTGTGTGTTTATAAGCGTGTGTAGATTATATTTTATTTTTGTGTGTGTGTATTAGATTCATTGTACTTGTACGGAATTCACCCTGCGTCCTGCTTGTAATCAGTACAGTGTGCAAAAGGAGTTCGTAGCGTCAACATCGTTGACTAATTAGATTCACCTGGCGGGGTTCTCGCAAATATTCCTAGTACCATCGAACTTGGCTAAATTATGCTCGTGAACTTACCTGACTGTACTTGTAATGAATACCTAAGTATGTAGAATGCATCTGTGAAGTAGTTAAAACTAACGAACTAGCTAGTAGTTTATGCAATATCCTTATAAAATGTAGCCGTGAAAATTTGCTGACGTTTCGGATTCTTTACAGTTTCCATAATAGTAGCACGACTGAGCTGACAATAGTCTAACACTAAAGTGATTCATACAGTTATGCAAACTACCTAATATTTAAATTACAAATTTGGAAAAACTACCCTATTCTGAATTATGAAACGATTATGGAAACTGTAAAGAATCCGAAACGTCAGCAAATAAAGTAAAATAAAAATACGCGAGTTAAATCCGTTAATAGTTGTTTCATTCCAATGTGTAATAACCGCGAAGGCATCAGAAATTATTATGTAGGTAGCCTGTATGTTATTCTCATGTATAAGCCATTTATTAAATTTATGAAGCGATTATGAAGTAATAGAAGTATTTCTGCATGAGATATTTTTTATGTGTACTCTTCTCATTTTGTTTATGAAGGTCTTCTCTTAGTAGTTTTTTTCTAAAATACCCTCCGTACCAGAGTATCGATTTAATACACGAGAAGTGTATTTTTTTTTATTAATATTTTTTTTTTATTTATTCGAACTGAATACTGAAGCGCAGTTGGCCAGCTAATGGGCCTTCACTGCAAAACCGGACGGGTGGCGAGACTCCTGAAAGGAGACTCTTAAGCCTTTTAGGTTGGTTTAGGGTTTTTTATTAATAGCTCAAAAGATTATATTAATAATTTAAAAAATATCTTAATTCCTCCTTCATAAACTTCCAAGCCTAATTGAAATCCCACTTTGGGGGGCAATCGGGTTGGTCAGGGCTAAAACAATAATCCTAACCTAAAGGCTTGAAAGCCTCCTCTCAGGAGGCTCGCCTTCCGTCTGGTTTTGCAGTAAAGGCCCATTAGCTGGCCAACTGCGCTTCAGTACAAAAATAAACATTGAAATCACAGATTTTATCCAGTCGTAATTAAGTAGGTAAATATTTTATCACATAACGATGTCGCACACCTAGATCTAAAGAGAGCTAACTCAAAAAAGGTACTTTTTCAGGAGAGGCGAGAAACTGATAAATATGTCCAAATGCACGCATGAGTTTTCTGTATAAATTTATACTTTTTATAATAAAGCTAGCAGAATTATATTAGCTGAAATCTGTTTTAGTGTAGGTGGGTTTTGCTGGAATCCGATGGTGTGCATAACTCAAATCTTCCGGTTTTTGAGTTAGATCCCTTTAGACCTATAGGTGTGCGATGTAATGTTTCAGGAGCTATCATGACAGCTACAATACGCCGCACCGCCATCTGCTTAAGCAAATATGAGAGCTGCATTTGGCACTAAAACTGCAGTTACGACCAAAGATATAAAATAGGTATCCTAGATGAATACGCACAAAAATATAAAGATATCTGAATTTAGGTATCCTAACTAATATTATAAATGCGAAAGTAACTCTGTCTGTCTGTCACGCTTTCACGCTAAAACTACTGGACCGATTTAAATTAAATTTGGTACAAAGAAAGACTGGAGTCTGAGAAAGGACATAGGCTACTTTTTAACCGACTGCAAAAAAGGAGAGTTCTACTCGGACGAAGTCGCGGGCAGAAGCTAGTATTATATAAAGGAAGCTGACTTAATGACTGACATATAAATGTTTATTTTCACTAAAAAAGAATATTTGAAAATTCACCCCTCTAAAACGAGTAAAATGGGGGTGCTGAGCGCAGACGAAGTCACGGGCAGAAGCTAGTTTTACATAAACTCACGTTGAAGCAAGATGTGTTTTGGTTTTACATCGAGACAAACAAGGATATACCAGGAATTTAGAAGTATAATGTAGATATCTTTATCTATAGGTAACGACTGGTCCGATTTGAAAAAAACTTTTACTGTTGGAAAGCTACACTATTCCCGAATGACATAGACTATAAAAAAAGGGATCCGGGGGAAGCCGGGGCGGGCTGCTAGTTGCAAATATTTATGTAGGTTCTGTATCTTCCAGTTTGCTATCGTACATCTAGGTATCCTAACATCGCTGGCCAGGCATTGCAGTATGTTTTATAATGACCCGCAAATTACGGCCATGTTTGATTTTCTGCCAATTTTGGTAGACATTGTAGATGGGTATTTTCACCCGTACATCGAAACCTGACAGATGGCCAATTGGTTCCAATTTAGCTGAGTTTACTTGGCAAACAGTACCAGTACATTTCGTCCAAATGTCCAAAACAAGGCTTGTCTAATGTCTAAGCAGATGTTTCTATAAACTGATTATAAGAAATGGGTAATTCCATAGGTATAAGGCGGGCCCAGGCGCGTGCAGTGAGGGGAGCATAGGTATGGCGCCAGGGTAGGCAGTCCATACATTAGTGACACTGTGCCTATATGGAGTGCACGCCCAATTTTTTTTTTGTTGTCTTTGTTTATAATAATGTTTGTATATCACTAATCATTAATAGAATTTAATATCTGGGTGCGATAAAAAGCAGTAATTTCACACAGAAAGAAGCTAGAATGATAATTTCTAATGCCTTACGGATATTACACATTGGAATGAAACAGCTATTAACGGCTTTAACTTTAGCGTTAGACTGTTGCCAATTCAGTCGTGTCACGATTATGGAAACTGTAAAGAATCCGAAACGTCAGCAAATAAAATAAAATAAAAATACGCGAGTTAAATCCGTTAATAGTTGTTTCATTCCAAAGCTAGATTGATATAAAATCAATTTTCGATTTAACCCTAGATACTTATGCAAAACACAAGATAAAGTAAATCCAGGAAGGCGTAGGCAAATAATTTATCAAAACGATGTCAACTAGAGTACGCTTTTCCATGAAAAAGGGGAGAAATATTTTGGGAAAAAAACATATAGACCGGTCCTTACACACATTTGATTGATGTTCGCTTAACGTATACACTTGATTGATGAATCGGATTCACTTATTCAACACTTTGAACAGTTATGTGTAACTTACTTATTTGCCAAGCTGCTTGTTTTTGGTAGGAAAAGTGACCATGGGGCGTAGACAAGGTGCCACAACGTTAACGCCAAACGAAACAACCAAAATGTATGGGATTTGACAGCCGCGAACGTTTGTGACGTACGTGACAGTCGGTCGCATGTGTCAAATCCCATACATTTTGGTGTAAACGTAAAATTTTTCTTTGTCCATCCTGTAGATTACTAAACATTATTGGATATGTATTTTTTCTTATCTCAATAGAATAAATGACAAAGATAAGCGTTAAAACACCAGTCTTGGATGTCTTATATGTATTTATGTATATTTATCCGTTGTCTAGTACCCATAACACAAGCTTTGCTTAAAATGGGACTAGATAAGTGGTGTGAATTGTCCAAAGATATTTATTTATTTATTATTTATCAGGATTAGGGTTAGTGACGTCGTGATCAGGCACGTGCAGTGAGGGTTGCGCATGTAATACGTCAGGGTAGGCACTCTTTACATTTATTTATTCCATTGTGCCTATATGGAGTGCACGCCTTTGGTCATGATATGGTATTTGTACCATAACGTCATGTGCCAGCACTCCCGGACTTTAGAAGCTCATCTTTGTATTTTGTTTGTTTGTTTCAGAAAATAATAAATACGTGTCAAATATTTAAAAAAAAATAGTTAAAGGAAAACATCGTACAAGGTTAAACCCCGTTAAAATCATAAGCCAAATCCGGTCGAATTCAGCAAATAGATAGATGGTACCCATGAGTATCGCTCATTTTCTTTTATACTTGGGAAATAATGGCTCCCGTGAGATTCCTATAATATACAGGAAATGTTATTAACGGAAAATATATATTATATTACTATCTCGAAAAAGGAAAACCCTTTTTTACGGCATGGAGTAAATGTAGATAATTCTTATAGTCTAGCGGTACTTTAAATGTGAAACCGTGCGTCTTTTTTTTAAACTGCAAGGCTAGCAAGCATTATTATAAACGCATAGGTATTGTTAAAAAATAACGTAGGTCAGTACCTGTATAGCTTCGGGTTGAAATATTGCGATCTAGTCGTGTACCTAGCTTATTAAAAATTAAAGGCTCTTATACCTGTTTTAAAATAGTACCTACCTATGCTAGGGGCCCTAGACAAGTGCCCAACGTTCAACGTTAACCTTAAACGTTAGGACCAAAATGTATGGGATTTGACATCCGCGAACGACAGTCACGTACATCACAAATGTCAAATCCCATACATTTTGGTGCTAACGTTTAACGTTAACGTTGAACGTTGGGCACTTGTCTAGCCTCCTAGGTCCGCCACAGAAAATATACCTAAGGCTAAATTTATAATTTCTCATTCCTTCGCGGTTATCGCATATTCATAGCACGACTGAGCTGTCGATAATCTAATGCTTAAGTAAAAGTGAACTGTAAAGTTTTTGAAACGTCAGCAAATACAATAAAATACGCGAGTTAAATCTGTTATAAGCGGTTGATACATTTCAATATGTAGTAACCGCGGAAGCATCAGAAAATAAAATATAATTTTGTAACTTTTTGAATAAGACTTTTTTGATAATCCTTACTAATATTATAAATGCGAAAGTAACTCTGTCTGTCTGTCTGTCTGTCTGTTACGCTTTCACGCTAAAACTACTGGACCGATTTAAATGAAATTTGGTACAAAGAAAGTCTGGAGCCTGAGAAAGGACATAGGCTACTTTTTAACCGACTGCAAAAAAGGAGGAGTTCCACGCGGACGAAGTCGCGGGCAGAAGCTAGTTAGGTAATATATTTGGACAAATCATACTATTGATCCAGTACCACGAGAATGACAGAATAATTGAGCATATTACATAGGTACAAGTTTTTTTTTTATTTTCGATACCTAGCCTATGTCACTCGGGAATAGTATTTTTCAAATCGCCCAGACGTTTTGTAGCATAGGTATTCAATCCAAACAAACAAACCTTTCCTCTTTATTATATTAGTATAGATATAAATAAGACATACAAGATTCAGGTACAAATTCTACTTAAACCGTTAGCCTTTGTAACTCTACTAAGCTACATGCTTTGAAAGAAAATATTTCTACTCATACCTACTACCGTTTGAGAGGAACGTCGATGCGAATGGACAGACAAAACCTAGGCTTTAGTTTTTAGGTCCAGCTTTCGCGACCTAGATCTGTGTTGAAGCAACTTTAGGATTTATTTTGCAGTTAAATTGTGGTTAGGTTTCCGAGAATGCTGAAATGTTAGTTCCGCATTTAAAACGTGCTCTTGCATGTGAACTAGATAAGACGTTTTATAAAATAAGTCTTATAGTATAGTCATTATTTTATGACTAGACTAAAAGAGTTTAGTCATTGCAATGTTTAGGGAGTGTGATCGATTATGTGAAATTATGTTCGAAAGTCATATGTAATTATTAATAGAATAAGTAGGTAGGTATTTTGTACAAATGACTATCGTTATATAAAATTACAGTTGCTATATTCCTAACTAACTATCTGGAACTTTCTCGAAAATTAATGAAAATTTTGAAAATTTTGAAAAAGATATCGTCAAACTTGAAAACTATTAGATAATGTTGAAGGAAGCGAGTATTTTAGGAGATATAGAGTGTAATCTATTTTTCTAATTTTAAACTACTTATTCTATATGTCACTTATTTATTTTTACTTACTTCAATTAAAACTTCAACATCAGCATAGCTGCTCTATAATTTATCTCCTAAAATACTCGCTTCCTTCAACATCATATTATTATAACAAAAAATTATCTGAAATTTGTGACAAGACAACAGTTGAAAATTTTCTAGACACTACAAAGCACGCTAAAGGTTAGTAGGTTAGCTATCGAGGTCTGTTTAAATATTAATAATAAAAGCCAGGTCTCAGTAAAAATACACCACTACTGAACTAGTGGTCTCATTCGTCTTGTTGTCGTACATGACACTTATAATAATTCATTGGAATGAAACAACTTTAAATGGATTTAACTCGCGTATTTTATTTTATTAGCTCACGTTTCGGACCCTCTAAAAGTGAAGTGTTTAAGTGAGCACATAGATTATAACTAAGAACGATAATTATGTATTCTTACTTAATTCTTTAATTACTATTCTCATGTAAGTGACCTGTATGTCTTTTTTGGGAATAAATATCTTTAAACATTTCTCTACAGATTCCATAATCGTAGCACGACTGAGCTGACAATAGTCTAACGCTAAAGTCCAAAGAAATTATTAAAATAGTTACTTTTTGGTACAATCTGAAATGCTTGTATTTTCTATGCATGTGCTAAAAACGTCAGCAAATAAAAAAAATAATAAAAAATGCGCATGATAAATCCGTTAATAGTTGTTTCATGCCAATAAGTACCTAAATAATTTGTTAGTAATTAGCAATGGACGTGTTTGTGTGTCTATTCAAAAGTTTGCGTGCTGATTGTACAAATAATATAAAACAGTAACTTATTTATTAGTAGATAAGTACTTAGTACATGCCTATATTTCTAATTTATATTGAACTAGCAGTTCGCCCCGGCTTCGCATGGATTCCTATTTTTTTCAAAATATTCTATTATATAGCCTATGTTACTCAGGGTGAACATACCTTACCAATATTGAAAGAATTTCAAATCGGTCCATTTTGGAGCCTATTCAATCCAAACAAACCTTTCCTCTTTACTATATTGGTATAGAAAAGTTTTGTCCACAATTTACTAGTTAGTCAAGTAAGAACATCACAAGCCAAAACTTGATCAAATCCAAACACCCGCCGGTCTCAAGGTCGTACAAATATACCAAACAATACATAATTGAGTGATGCCTTTCAACTTAAACGTGCCTGGAGATTCGAAACAAGGTAACACAATCACCATGATTAATTTGGTTTAGATTGTATCAGCAACGTATAGATTGGTTTAATTACCTTCGAAGGAGTTGTTTGTTTCCACACGAGACTTGAATGACAAAGACTTAGACGATGCCAAGGATGGAATTACTCCTGTCAGATGGAGAAAGGATGAAAGTCGAGTAACAGAGTTTTGCTTTTACTGGCTTATAAAGGGCGGTAGATTTTGTAAGATAAGTATGGATGTTTTTGATGAAATAAGGTATAGCTTGGTTTATACATAGGACCTAAACCCAATTGTAAAATGAATTTAAGAGTTCTGGGTCCAATCTATATCTATATCTATACTAATACTAATACTAATTACTAATATAATATATGTAATAATAATAATAATAATAATAATAATAATAATAATAATAATAATAATAATAATAATAATAATAATAATAATAATAATAATAATAATAATAATAATAATAATAATAATAATAATAATAATAATAATAATAATAATAATAATAATAATAATAATAATAATAATAATAATAATAATAATAATAATAATCGATAAGGTTCCCTAGACAATGTGCCAATCGATAATAGAAAGCGAACAAAACTAATGCTAAATTGTATGGAATTGACATCAATGAGAAACGACCAGTGGTCAGTTCGCGTATGTATATTATACTAGCGGCCCCGGCAGACGTCGTCCTGCCCGTCCGATTGTTTCGTCAAAGATCTGTCAAAGTCTTCTAACTGTCACTTTTTCATAAGGCTTCATATTTTCCCCGTTTTTTACACATTTTCCACTGTTTCTTCGGTCCAGTAGTTTTAGCGTGAAAGCGTAACAGACAGACAGACAGAGTTACTTTCGCATTTATAATATATAGAGCAATAGAGCAATAGAGCAAAAGTACCAACCAAAACGACTAAAAATCACTAAGTATCTCAATTTAGTTATCTGCCTACTGCCTACCCCCTAAGAACGATGGCGTGATTATTTATAGCCTATGTCCATTTCTAGGTTATCATCTATTACCATACTAAATTTCGTCAAAATCCGTTCAGCCGTTTAGGCGTGAAAGAGCAACAGACAGACAGACAGACAGAGTTACTAACGCATTTATAATATTATAGTAGGGAAGTAGGGAAGTAGGGATTAAGAGAATTACAAGGTATTATGATGTATGTACATTTTATAATACACTCTTCTCATAAATATGATATTTAAACAAGCTTCATGTAATATGACCAAACAATTTCGCAACATTAAAAGTATTTAATAACGCCTTCCTTGTTAGCTTACTCAATGAGAAAATTGCAATACTTACACCCTTTTCTAGCTTCAACACAAAATTTTACAAAGAATGTCGAATCTAACACAGAAACATTATTTAAAAATTATATTCTACTAATGTTTTACGCCCGATAACCGCTAATAGCCTAAGATCCCACCGCAAAATTGTGCAGGTATCTGTTTTTTTAATGAAACTTCGTTAAAGGAATGATGCGAAAATAATAAGTTTAAATCACGGCAACCACTGCTTGCGGCTATTTTTTTACTGGCAACCATGAATTATCATGAACAATAAATACTATAATTATTTTTATTATAATATTTATCTAAAAAACAGATGACCGTACATAATTAACATTAATGTACCTGTTTACACCTGGCAACCCTGAAGTTGCGGCTGACTGGGAGTTGGCAACCATTGTTTTTTACATTCTTCACATCTTTTCCTTCAAAATGACGTATATTTTATTTAAAAAACATATAGCTGCAATTCATACAAAAATATTAATTACAAAAAAATTCATAAAAGGTGATTGCGGCTAATTTTTTACAGGCAACCCGAAACTAATGCATTACATATCTACTCATTATTCCTTTAACGAAGTTTCATTAAAAAAACAGATACCTGCACAATTTTGCGGTGGGATCTCGGGCTATAAACAATATGAAGTTCGTATCACCTGACAGGACCAACACAAAATTAGCAACAGAACAACCGTAATTCCTAAATGACAAGCGTCACTTTTACAAAAACGTAAGATTTGCCTATAGCTGTCAGTAACAGTTAATTAACTCTAAATTCACGCCGTGACCTGAAGTTTCGGGGTGCGAGAAACTTCGGAGCCTTTTCAAAGGATTTTCAAACTTCATCGAGACGTCTCCTTTGGATAACTCATTAAAAACAAATTTTGGAAATCCCTGCGTCGTGTGGCAACTTTGTTTTTACCGTATTTGGAACAAAATATATCATTTTGCAATAAGCCTATGAAAATGTGCTCGAGTTTTTTAGCGTGCTTTTGTTTTAATCTTTGGAGTGAGGATAGAAGTAGATTATTGGGAGAAGCAGATTGTTTACTAGTTTAATCTAAGTGAAATTAAATATTTGGAAGTACCTTCTTTAAATTTACCCAACATAAAAAATAGCCTTTAAGTAAGTTAATTAAATTTATTGAAAAGGACCATTCCCATCTATCTTTATAACTAAAATCATTAAAAAATTAAAACTCCATTCCAAAATAAAATAACCGCGAAGGCATCAGAAATTATAGCGTATTTTATTTTATTGGCTGACGTTTATAACCTTTATAGTTTCTATAAACGCAGCACAACTAAAGCTAACAATAGTCTTACGCTAAAGACTCCATAACTTATTTTCGTCATCATTTCTGATGCCTTCGCGGTTATTAAAATTTGGAATGCAATAACTATTTTCGTTAGTTTGGTAAAGGGCTATATTACAGCAGCCCGTTAAGAGTCGCTAAATGAAGAGCTCTGTAAAACGCCCCTCAAAAGAACCGCTCGTATTTCAGATTTTTTTTTTCTCTAAAAGCTTTTGCAGTTACTAGGTATGCTCAATTAAAACCACTCTTTTGCTTTTTGACTTTTGTAAATTGTTTATTGTAGCTGTAAGCTTAGTTGGTATGATTTATCGAGGACTAGGGAGCCTAGACAAGGTGCCAACGTTCAACGTTAACGTTAAACGAAACGACCAAAATGTATAGGATTTGACATCCGCGAACGTTTGTGACGTACGTGACAGTCGTTCGCGGATGTCAAATCCCATACATATTGGTGCCAACGTTCAACGTTAACGTTGAATGAAAATGTCTAGGCCACCTTGTCTAGGATGTCGTAATATATCACTGATAGTCTTCATTGTTATATTAAATACCTGTACTACTTTCCCTGTAAAGTAAGACAAAATATGGCAGCGTAGCGGCAAAAATATAAAAAATATCATTGCCATGAAAGTTTGTTTATAACTTTATCTACGCACTAGAAATAAAGAGGCACTAGCAGGATTTGATCCCGTAACCTATGTTTCGTAAAATAATTAGATTATAGAATTTATAAATAGGTACCATAATAATATTGCGAAATTAATCCGTTAAACTTGTATTATTCCAATGTGTTATAACCGCGAAGGCAACAGAAATTATTATTACCGTCATTTGGGGTCTATAGGGACAATTTTGAACTTTGACTAAGAATTTCTCGGAATATTTCTATGTAAGTTAACAATGTTAATATTTTAAAACTTTAATCTTGAGCCCGAGAATCGTTTGGTAATAAAATATTCCATAAAAATATAATTTTAACCCCCTTTTTTAAATAAAAACCGGCCATCCCTATTTATACTGTAAACGGGGTCTATAGCAACTAATAGAGGTATCAATAGGGAAAAATGGTCAGGGTTGTCACAAATATGATACGCTGATAGGTAAGTACTTAGGTGGTCCTTTAAGTACTCTAAATGTACTAAATATTGTAGAATTAATGCATATTAAAATAATTATAATGAAAAAAAATATTGTATTTATTTCTGTACAAGAGATCAACGGAGAACTTCAATATAAATGAGACCAATAACTATCAACATGTTTTTTATTACTCAAGATAAACTTGTAAACGACTTTCTCCAAATAATGTAGTATTTTTATTTTCTTTTGTTTACTTTTTACATACGTACGCTCATAGATAAATACATAAATATCCGTATATACTTACATTCATGCACATATTATGCATACGTACATACAGACATACCTAAATACGTCAATAAACTTGAAAAATAGAATCCTCCTGCCATAGTCGAGTAAAATACACTTACTCACTTATTTCAAAACGAAACTAAGTTTTGGTAGCCCTGTCCTGATTTCAACTTATTACGTTCCTATAAACCGCAAATGGCATGCCTTTTGACCCCGCGTGTAGACTCTATTGAACCCTAGTGCGTCCCTATAAACCTCGTTTTTTTTAAAAAAATCCCATGCCTTAGTTTTTTACATTTTTTACTAACAAAACAAAGAAAATCTTCATATACCATGTTTAAAATAGGTTCCGGATGAACTAATGAACACCTTTTTCATGATACAAAGTGTTTACTTCAAGTGAAACTATGATTTTTTGATGAAGATTTGGGGAGCAAAAAAAGTACCCCCAAAGAGGCCTAACTTCAAACGGTTAGTTTAACAATTTAGCACCATCTACATGTTTTCCAAGTGTTGCCATTGCCGAAAGCAACTATTTTAGTATTATTTTAAACCACCCTGTGTTCTGTGTCATTGGTAGTTTTTTTTAAAATACTACTGTTATAACTTTCCGGGTTTTTATCTCTATTCACCCCGCCATTCCTAAACACCCCGGTTGACGGTACTAGTTTTTTATACATTCATAAAAAGTTTACTTAAAAACATTTTTAAATGTATTCGAGTCCATTAAATTAAATTAAATGCAAACTGAAAGCTCGTTACGGATCTTTTTATTCAAAGAACTTTATGTTTTATGGAAATTTTCTACAAAATGTAACTCGGTAATGGAAAATGGAATATTACATAATAATATTCACTAAAGGAATCAAGATATTACGGGTAAAGCGATGTCAATATTTTATTAACAAATAGGTATTTCTGGGAAAAATTGTCTTTATTTATAAAATAATTAAGATGTGGACTTAAAGACAGGTATAATTGAAATGTTTGCAGCCTCAGTCGGAATGTCATACCTATTATGAAAAAATTATACCTCATAGAGTTTCTTGCCGTTTCTTCTCAAGTGAGGTTTTTCGAAAGCGGTATATTTGACCTTCATAAGAGCTTGTAAAAGTCTAAGTTGAATAATATGTTTTGATTTTGACAGCTTCAGTGAAGTTTAATGTAAAATAAAATACTATCATTCCATTAATTTTATGTTAATAATATTTGTACAAAGGCAAAAGAAGGCAAAATCGAGATCCCCAGTTGTATTTTTTTTTTTAACTTACCGAAATATAGTTGAATACAATATTTTCTGATGCCTTCACTTTAGCATTACACTTATGTCAGCTCAGTCGTGCTACGATTATGAAAACTGTAAAGAATCCGAAAGCTAATAAAATAAAATAAATACGCGAATTAAATCCGTTTATAGTTGTTTCATTCCAATAGTTGGATACCTTATTAACAATCTAGGTCAATAAAATTAGAATTACTAATTTTAATATTAAAATGAACGATAACTTTAAAAATTCTAAATGACGGAGAGTAGCGAAAAATAATAATCTGATCAGGTTTTTTTGCGAACTTCGCCGGTTTCTCTTAAGACCAGTTTTATTTTCGGAATAAATTACAAGTTTCAGTCTTAATTACGTTTTGGTAACTTCTAAATTGGTTATTTTGGCCGTAATTCATCTTTAATAACTCAGAGGAAATTCTGTTTCGGCACTTTGCTCAAAACTATAAAGGATTGCAGTACCTAGGTAATACTTAGAGACATAATTCCTCTAAAATGGGTCAACTTGTTATAAGGTCCAATTGAAAAAGGGTACAAGTAATTACAGATTGGAATTAAACAACTACAATGGATTTAACACACATACCTATATTATTTTAAAAGTAGAAGTGTACTGCAAATCAAGGACTTCTTTTCCATTTGAATTTGACACATAATTATTATGTACCTAATATCAATATTAGCTCAGAAAATTTACACACAAAAAAGAAAAATAAACGAAGTTCTTACAATATTTTCTCTGCTAAAGGAAGTTAGGTTTGTTAATCTTTCACTTAGAGTAGGTATTTAAAAAAAATCAGACGTAAATATAAAATCAGTTTTATAAGTATAAAAAAGTAATACGACACTAAAAACGTAACGTAACGTAAGTTACCATACCTTTTTAAAGATATTTTATTAAAAACTAATGGTATTGAACAAAGAATTAACCGAATTTCCATTGATAGATCGTAGTTAATTACCATGCGCTTATTAATATGTCATACGTCTTTATATTAGTGAAATCCTCAAGGACCGTGTAACATGTACATTTCGTGGCCATTTCACTTATTACAATTCATTTTCTTAAGGACCCCATAATGTTTTCCATGAAGCGTGCCTCTACCCATTACACCCTCAAATTAAGTGGCCTTTCATACAACAAACATTCGTGTAAAACGCTTGGTCTGCAAAGACGGCCGCATTCCCTTTTTTCCCCTTAATGTACGTACTCATCTCAAAGACTTGCTTGAAAAGCAAATTTAAATAGAACAACTCTCCAGTATTTTCCTTATTTACTTAACGAATGCATTTAAATTTTTCACCGTTATGCGACATAGCTCGCGGCAAAAGTTAACATACTTTGGCTTACAAATGAGTATAAGTACTTAAAAAATTCTGATGCCTTCGCGGTTATTACACATTAGAATGAAACTGTAAACTTATTTAACTCGCGTATTTTATTTTATGGGTTGACGTTTATAAAACTTTACAGTTCCCATATTCGTAGCACAACGCTTATTGGTGGGGTTCTTTCGGATACACTTCGACCCATTGGGATTGTAGCACAACGCTAAAATTACGCGTAGCGTTAGACTATCATCAGCTCAATCGTGCTACAAATATGGAAACTAAAGTTTTTCAAATCCGCTTTTAGTTGCAAGTTAAAATACGCAAGTTAAATCCGTAATACCTAGTTGTTACATTTCAATACATAATACTCTTGCCATTAACATAAGTAAAGGAAATATTAACAGCAAAAGAGCGCTTTAAATTCAAATTTTGACTACACGCAGTAACGGGAACATTCAAAGTTGTGTTTTGTTTTCTCGACATGAATTTAAAACTGTTCTGAATCGAGATTCCTACTTGGCAATGGCTACGTGAATTGTTCTGTTTTGTTTTTAAAATTTGGTTGGCGCGGTTTTAACGCGTTGGGTACATACCTGACGTGACCAGACGTCTCGTTTTGAACGGGACAGTCCCGTTTTGTAACTACGTGTCCCGGTGTCCCAGAAATAATCTCTGGGATGCAAAATTGTCCCGTTTTTCGAAAACAGACGAATTATACGCAGCAATTTCTTCCGAAAACGGTGATCAAAAACCGCGTGCAAATTTCAACTAAGTACATTCAATTTTGCAATGCGTATGTAAACCTCTTTCATTTGATACCCCAATCGGATATATTTGTGGACATTTGGGTTTCTATCCCCACTTTCACTCCCAATAAATATTAAACGTCTGAACTGATTTTCATGAAACATAGCTAAATAACGAAAATTAACTCATCCTTTCGACCTACTTACTTACCTGTTAATCACTACATAGTATAAAACAAAATTGTTTTTTTTGTCCATGTACGCTTAAATCTTTCAAACCACGCAACGGATTTTGATGCGATTTTTTTTAATAGATAGAGTAATTCAAGAGGAAGGTTTATAGCACCCGTGTGAAGCCGGGGCGGGTCGTTAGTTGAACTATAATATATCAATGTCCCGTTTTAAGTCACAAAGTAAATGGTCACGTTAGGTAGATATACCTGGGGGCGTAGACAAGTTGCCAGCGTTCAACGTTAACGTTAAACGAAACGACCAAAATGTATGGAATTTGACACCCGCGAACGTTCTTGACGTACGTGACAGTCGTTCGCGGATGTCAAATCCCATACATTTTGGTGCCAGCGTTAACGTTGAACGTTGGCACCTTGTCTAAGCCACCTGGTTTTCAGAATGAGCCGTTAGTTGCAGCAGGCCGTTCAGGTTATCCAGCAGACTGTACTACTAGAGTAACGAAGCGGAAAACTGTGAACAAAAATCGTTTAGCGAAACGGTAATAAATGCAACGATGCATTTGGACAAATTAGCTTTGAATTGTATATGCGATAATTTAACACCGAGTTGACTTCGGTGAATCAGGCAATTGGTGGATGGACGAATATTTATTTATTGGTTGGTTGGTAAAAAGGTTTAAATTTGTTTTGAGTTGCGAGAACGCAGGATTCTAGAATTCATAAGTAAATTTAAAAGTAAAAACTTTTTTAAAAAACAAGCTATTATCATTTTACAATGTAGTGGTCCAAGATCCCAGAGCGATCTGACGTAACTTATTTTCTCACGAATGAAACCTTAAGATTTCAGTAGCGTCTCATGTGCCTTGAATATCTATGCACTTGTGAAAACTGTCCGAGTGATACCTGGGCTGGTACCAGGTAAGAAAGGTAACTAAAAATCTTAAGGTTTCATTCGTGAGAAAATAAGTTACGTCAGATCGCTCTGGGATCTTACTCTATAGGTAAGTACATGTGGTAAGAAACGTAGCACGATTATGAAAATAAAAATACGCGAGTTAAATCCGTTAATAGTTGTTTCATTCCAAAGCTATTATCATTTTACAATGTAGGTATATCTACAATCCTCTTACATTTGAAATCCCAATCGGGTACATTTGTAGATCACCCACCTTTTACCCCCCTTTAACTTGATTTTAGAATGACGTCACATACACACATACATTGGTATCCAAACAGAACGTTACAAAATTTCACCTCAATCGGTTAAAGTTATCTGCTTCAAAATTCAGTTGCAAGATTTCACCCGTACTACATAGGTACTTACATTGCAAGTTAAATATAAGCTTTTAATAATAGAAGTTTGTTTTTTATGTCGAAGCAAATTAGTTTATAGTCTCAAATAAAACAAACGAAGTAGGTATAATAAGAAAATTACCTGATGTTTCCTTTGATTTCTTTGCTTAATTAACTTTAAATACCTAAGTACTTAGTTGCTATGCTCTAATTTAAGTTGTAATTATAATTATATAGCAGAAAAAAATGTAGACGAACCAAAACTGTTGGCGAATCAAAATTATACAACACTAGCTTTTGTCCGCGACTTAGTCAGCGCACGACTTTGTCAGATACTAAACTTTACACAATATCGTTATAAAATGTGGTTGCTTTACACAATAGGTATATTATTATTATTATAATCATTAAAAAAAGCTCGTCCGTTATAATTGTTTTATTCAAATTGATAATTTTTGATGCCATTGCGGTTATTACACATTGGAATGTAACAACTAGGTATAAACGGATTTAACTCGCAGATTATTTTATTGGCTAACATTTCGGAGCCTTTACAGATTCCATAATCGTAGCACAACTGAGCTGTCAATAGTCTTACGCTAAAGTCAGTTATTCAAATTATTTTGAGTAATTAGTCAGTCAGAACAGTACGTAGCTATTGTTTCTAGTTCCCATTTAAACTGAAGTAAAAGGAACTAATTTCCGCAAAGTTGTCTGAATCTTATTGGAGGCAACGAGACGGTTTCGACAAAGTTAGCGTTTTGGAATCGAGTTAAGACCTATTAACTGCTGGAGGTTTAATTTTCTCCGAGATGAGGTTTTAATTACACTTGCCATAAACTTGTTTCGTGCTGGCCACGTTCATTGAAGATGAAAGGTTATAATGGAAATATGTACTGTGGCGTGTTCAACAGTGAGAGTAAAATTTTGTAGTGATTAGATTGGATTTAGTTATTCCTCGTTTTTAGACATTATAATGACAGTGTTATGTCATAATATATAATGACATAGTTAAATCGTCAGAAAATATAAATCAGATAATCAGAGATGTAAAATTAAAAGTATTATTGTGGAATAATAACCTATTTTGGTTTTTATCGCTATTCTATTAAAGTAGTGAAATATACCTACTCAAGTAGCACACCACCTCTTAAAAACAAGTAGGTAGTTTGTTAGATAAGCACTCCCGTTTTACCCATTTAGGGATTTTCAATAATTCTTCCATAGTGCTCCCCTACGTTATAATAGGATAATAACAATGCAAAATTTCTAATCCTTACAGTTTAGGACATGCATTGATATGTCAGTCATCAAAAATTATCATTGAACCGGGGTGGTAATTATTAAAAACAACATAAATCGATCAAAAGCAATAAGTTTAGATAAATATCTACTACTACCTGGACCTAGGGTCACGGCTCCTATGAATCCCTCCCCCCCTTTTTTTTTTGTCATGCTCTAAGCCACCGCGATGACCCCCGGCAAGTCCGCATGCTTGGAGGGAATCCGCAGCGCCAAGGCACACGGCTACCCGATATAGACTCAAGGAGCCAGGGAGGTGAGGTCATAGGGGAGTTATGACCCCCCCCCCCTTCGGTTCCTTGAGTTCATGTTGATATGCGCGATGTTTTGCACCAGTTTCCTAATCTCTCAGTCTACGTGAATGACATCGAAAGTACGGACAATTTGCTTGCAACGTTGGCGACTCGCCAGTTTACCATTCTTTGAATGTAACACCAGTTTTCCATTACTGTGATACGGGTAAGTATAGAACGGATACGTAGCTGGTTAATGATTGTATTTGTCCTTGATTTAGGAGTTATGTTTAGTGGTTGGTTTTTAATTAGACTTTGGATTTATGTGGTTAAGTGGTAGGTAGGTCTGAAAACGATTCGAATAGCTTAATAGGACGTTGATTTTTCTGTTTATAATAGTAAGTAATAAGTTTTAAATGCGTGTTAATACTAGACGGCCTGCTGGTCTTGTGGTCAGAGCCCCTGACTACGAAACCGGAGGTTGCGGGTTCGAATAGGGCTAGTTAGGGCTAGGGGCTGCTAGTGTGATGAACACTGGCATCTGTACCTGAGTCTTGGATGTCTTATATGTATTTATGTATGTTTATCCGTTGTCTAGTACCCATAGTACAAGCTTTGCTTAGTTTGGGACTAGATCAATTGGTGTAAATTGTCCAAAGATATTATTATTATTATTATTAATACTATGTAGGTAGTATAAGCTCGCCCTGACAACGATTTCATTAAGAAAGTATGAAACTCATATATGTAGGTATGTACTTACTACGTTTATCGTTAGCAGACAAAGTAAACTTATTTTTTTTAAATAAAAAACAATCGTAAAATTTCCTCGGTTTTTAAACATAATATTAATAGAGGTAGATCCATAAGATTCGTTAAAGTTTACAGTTCAATTATGTTATTAGAATAAAACTAACACAAGTTATTCAAAGTGAAAAACACAATTTTCTCTTACCAAAATCAGTACCTATTATCTTATGCATTCAGGTCCTAAACTCTTCTCAGAAAAACTGTGTACCTATAACAGCTCCTATTTAAAAGAAAATAAGCCAGCATCAGGATTGGTAAAAAAAATCCCGCATATAACCATTTCTGTTTAAGATTTGAAGTTGCAAAAGTTATTACTGTATGCATTCAGACCCTAAACTCTTCTCAGAAAAACTGTGTACATTTATTACCTAAAACAGCTCCTATTTAAAAGCAACTAAGCCTGTGTTAGGATTGGTAAAAAGAATCCCGCATATAACCATTTCTGTTTAAGATTTGAAGTTGCAAAAGTTATTATTGTTAACTGAGCGAGCTAGCTACATAATGGCGAGATGATTAAAACATCAGGAATCCCTCCAGGCGCCACAGGATTGTCTTTTGTGTCGAAATAAATGGTTTTCCATCAAGACAATTTTCCACCGAAAAACGACACGGGATAACGTCGACGCGAAATTTTATTATGAACCGCACAAATTCTTTTTTCAACTTACAATTTGTGTCATTCATAACGTAAATTATTCCTTTTGAAAGCGAACCTTTATGTGTTTGTGTTTACAGAATATTTCCACGAAATAATACTTTTGAGGTTATGTGACTGGAGGAATGTTGAAAGGGTAAACTTTGATGGTCGTTTATTTCTATAATGACTTGCCGACGATGCACTTGGTTATGTTATGACTTCTATTTATTATAGTTCTCTTAAGAATATTATGTTATTGATATTTGTACAAAGACTAGATTAGAAAAATCGAGACCCCCAGGGAGACTTGAACACACACCTATTTTACTAGCTTCCCGCCCGGTGACAATACATAAACATTGTTACTACATAAATGAACACAACAGAAAAATAATTAATCAATTTAGTGCAGGACATTCGGAAGCTAAGTGCGTATATTTCGGTGATTCATTTTTATTTATATACTTAGCTAGAAAATTTACCCAAAACTGTCGAATAAGTACATACAAATTTCTTTACACAACATACCTAAAATAAATATTAAACATCAACTATAATAACCGCACAATTAGAAATTATTATGCGGAATAGTGGTTTTAATTGTGGGATACCTAGTTGATTTGTATGTTACATTGGAATGAAAAAACTTTAATACGCGATTTAAAAAGCATATTTATATTATATTACGCACGGAGGCCTGTCTCAGATCACATAATTGTCGTCCGAGGCGAAGCCGAGGTTGACAAAAGTCTCATGCATGAGACTATGTCAGCTCGTCAGTCGTGTTACGATTATAGAATCTGTAAAGACTCCGAAACGTCAGTCAATAAATATAAAATACGCGAGTTAAATCTATTTAAATTTGTTTCATTCCACTATTCCGCAATACTTTCATTCAGTCCCTAATAGCCACAAAACGGGTCAAAAAGACAAACTAACGAGAACAAATTTGTAGAACTGCACGTCACATACTGTAATAATAAAGTCTTGTCATAAATCCTTTGTTATCTCATACAAGCAATGTAGCATTGCCAGTGGTGCTATGAAACGAACTCAATCTGCATAAATTTGCAGTTGACCCTGTTTACATATACAAATATAGGGGATAAATTTGCTACCACTGGATTCAAGTGATTTTCTCGTATTGGGGATAATTTGAGCTGTTATATCTGATGCTTTCGCGGTCATTATAAATTGGAGTACAATTATAACGGGTTTGAGGTTTTGATTTATAGTGTTGAACACAAATCGCACACTTAAAGAGAGCTAACTGGAAAATCTGAACCTTTGAGTTATGCTCACATGCACTTTGTAACACAAAATTTGGTAGAAAAAATATTGAGATCAAATTGGACTTACTTTTTTCTATTTACCTTTCTACCATAATATTATTATCACAATTATCATAGGTAATCTATATATATAAAAATGAAACCCGTTTTCCGTTGTCACGGCGTCACACGTGAATGGCTGGACCGATTTCACTAATTCTTTTTTTATTGTATTTGTTATTATTAGGAGAGGGTTCTTATGTAAGAAAAAAACTTGATTATAGGGCGGTACGAAGTTCGCCGGGTCAGCTAGTTAAGGGATAAATTATAAATTCTAAATCACACACCTAAATCTAAACAACCATCGAATTCCTTACAAAAAAATCTACCTACGACTAAAGCAAAATAACTCTTCAAAATAAAAAGCATAAATTTGTACAGAAAACTCCTCCAGTGAACATGGACATATTAATCAGTTTCTCCTGACAAAATAACTTTATTTAGTTAGCTCTCTTAATAATACCCTTAATATTAAGTATGCGATATTAGAAGTACCAAAATATAACATAAATTCACCCAAACACACAAGCATAACCAATTGATTATTAATCACACAACCTGTTTGACATTATAACATGCCATTTATAATTTGTGCCGTTAACCGTTCAAATAACGCTGTGATATTCAGGATCGGTTAGATTTTGCCAATTTCACAGTATATCCAATTATTAGGCTTTCGAGTTATTGAGAATTACCTATGGAATTAACCCGCTTGCCGCAACTTCATAAACCGACTGACGGTTAGAAAATACAAAACAATATGTGTTTTAAGATTGAATAACTTACTTTCATATAAATAAGGTAATAATTATTATATTTTAATTAATTAAGTAATAATTATATCCTTAAAAATTTGTTTATCTGGTTTTTGATGTCTAAAAGATAAGATAAGACCGACTTTTTCAAATAGGTACATCTTCCATGAATTTAGTTAAAGAATGTTCGATGGAAAATTTTTAATATATTGGACCAAAGAATCACGCAGTCTTATACAGACTTTGTCACCCTTTTTCACCCCCTTAGGGGTTGAATTTCGGAAAATCCTTTTTATTACAATAGAATAGAAAATACAATATTAGATGCGTAGGTACGTTATGCAAAAAACACAAGTTCAGGTCTCTACGATTGACTGTTTATGGTATGCGCATATCCGTCTGTCATTCATAATCGACTTTGAATATACGAACTGTATAGTATTCAAAACGTCAGCAAAAAAACATACGTGAGTAAAAACTATACTAATATAATAAAGAGGAAAGGTTTATTTGTTTGTTTGTCTGAATTAAATGCCCCTAAATGACTACCGATTTGAAAAATTCTTTCACTGTTGGAAAGCTACACTATTCCCGAAGGACATAGGCTATGAAAAGATCCGGACGAAACCAGGAAGGACAGCTAGTTAAAAAATAATTTCCGAGTAGTCAAATTTGAGTACCTACCCGAAAACACCTCCCGTAACGTGGGGTACGTTACGGGAAGGGGTGCGTTACATTGAATTTGTTATCGTAATGTATTTGAATTTGTTATCGTAACTTCAAGACAGCGGGTTGTTATCGTCCGCAAACAGCCGTATCCGTACATGTCGGACATCCGTATCGGAAGCGATAGCCACTATTGCGTAGGAAGTATCGTAATGTATCGTTAGTGTTAAGGTTTTGGGTAACTTTGTACGTAATTACCTAAGAACTAAGAAGCAAAATTAGTACTTAGTGCGTTCTGAAGACTTGTTTTATTATACTTATTAAAAAAGGATTTGGCCACAGTTATAGGAGGATTTGTTCCTACCTATATCTAACTTATAATCAACTTACAACAAGATAATAAACACAAATAATGCAAAAAATCACAGATAATAAGCATAAATAATGTACTTACATGAATGAGATACATTTAAAAGAACGTTAGTAATTCCTGACTTATATTTCTTTTTGTAAGTAGGACTACCTAATTGTACTTAAAAAACCCCGCTAAATTACAAAATAATTATGTCTGTTGTATGGAAGCCCTTTTTAATAACTATTTACTCATTATGTTATGGCGGCAACACAAATAGGTACCTAGTTCTTTCATTCCAAAATATCTAGTACTTTTATCAATTACATACAAAACGAACTTAACCCTTCACTTCATCCCTTTCGAGTAAAAGCGGGTAAAAGTACGCGATAACCCTATATATACCGATAAATGGTAATCATGGCAAATGCCTTAAACAAACCCTTTCAAGGCAGTATTTAACATTCTATTATTAAAGATCATTTATTCCATTACACTGGGGGCTTCCCGATCAATATTCAAATTTATGCCAAGCATTTCACTTTCGCGAACAGCCTGTATAAGAACAGAATCTGTTTACTAAGAATCAGCATAAATGTAGTGCGCTTTTAAAACTAAGTTTTTTAATAATTTCTGATGCCTTCGCGGTTATCACATTGTGTTTTTTTCTAAGCTAGCTTATAATATACCTAATATATAACATTCTCGTGTCGTTTGTAGCCAAATTCCTCTTAAACGGCTGGATTGATTTTTATGAAATTTCGTATGCTTAATACCTAATTTATAATCAACTTTTAAGATGTTAATAAGCCTTATAACGTAGGTACTAGAGGAAACGCAATTGCAAACAAGTGTTTTTTTTACTATTTTGCTTGTTGAGAGGTAATTTCGATGATTTAAAATAGGCTAAACTTATCATGGTCAGAAAAATTAAACATAAATCACGATATAAATAAAAATAAGGAATGGATTGAACAAAATACACTATTATATTAAGACAAATGCGGAAATTGGCCAGTTATATTGAAAAGACAGGGTTCGTTTTAAAATAAATAACATTTTAGACACAATGTCTTCTACAATTTTCTAATATCGAAACCAGGAAGAAATATCTTATCCCTGAAAAATATTGAGAACATAGATATTAGAAATCTAAGCGCAGACGGTTATCGCATTTCCTTTTAAAATTGTGTGAGTATTTTTCTTTGATATATGTCATTTATTGTTTTATTTCGAAGCGTAATCACCGCATAATAAAAATATTTATATTCGTTTTATTAATTTTGTTCTTCTTAATGTAATAAAATTGTTAAAAATATTAAATTAAATTCAAACTAGTGTTTCGCAAAAGGCATCAGAAATTATTGAAGAAAATTATATTTAGTTCGTTAGTTAGATAATTGAAAATTATTCGACAGTTATTTTTTCTTTTCTCCAACAAATAAAAAATTACAGAGATATGTGCTTCTGCAGTTCGGGAGTGGAGGCTCGTGACGTCACTCGGTGGACAGAGGAAAAAATGTCTTCATGTCCATTAAAATGTCCATTCAAAAAGGGAGATCAGTATTTGAAACAATGTTACATTAGTCCACCTCATCAAATCCAAACATTAGTATTTCATAATTCAGAATAGGGTAGTTTTTCAAAATTTGTAATTTAAATATAAGGTAGTTTTGCATAACTGTATAAATAACTTTAGCGTTAGACTATTGTCAGCTCAGTCGAGCTACGATTATGGAAACTGTAAAGAATCCGAAACGTCAGCTAATAAAAATAAAATAAAAGCTAGTATAGTAGTATAGAGCTAGTGTCGACTGAGTTTTAACTGCCATTTTCCACCAATGAGAAACAAGCTAATGAAATATTTTTTGATGCCTTCGCGATTATTAGACATTGGAATGACACAACTATAACGGATTCAACTCGCGTACTTGACCTATGAGTCACGTTAGACCATCATCAGCTCAGTGGTGCTACGAATATGGGAACTGTAAAGTTTTTAAAACGTCAGCTAGTTATATATCTAATCACTTAGAGATAGACTACACTAGAGACTAGCATATCTAGCGCATTTTGACTCGATAGCTCCCTAGAAAAGCAGATAAAATGACCAGGTTGTTTTGTTTTTGACCAAAAGCGTCCATTTTCCGATTAGTTTTCTTTTCAACGAGCCTAGTTGGAACTTGGTGAAAAAATGGCAGGTCACAAGCCTACGAAGTGCAGATCGGTGTATGTCGTTAGCTTGAATGATTTCTCTGCGGCCTGGCGGGATTTTTCACCTTTGCTCCGACCCTTAACACTTTATTTACTCGCTTTTTCACTCTGGCTCCTAAGGGCTTATTAAGGCAATGTATTAATTAATTATTTCGGCCATTTGCCATCCACGCTTTTGCTTTTTGTTTTTGTTGCTTTCGTTGAACATTGTTGTCGCAAAATGTGCTTAGTTCCAGAAATGATATGCTGTGTCTTTTGATTTTAGCCATGTGAAATTCCACAATTGTAGTGTGTTTAGTATTCCCAATATAGGTACGTCATAAATTTAATTCAAAACGATTGAGTTACAAAGACAGGCACAGAAAATATCGATAATCAAATGAGATTTTTTTTCTATATATTTTTGTACAAAGATAAACAGAAACTTAAACAGAAAATTAGCATATTATATTATTATTTAAAGGTTAAATTATGGATATCAAATCGCACACCTAGGTCTAAAAGACTATATAATTTCTTACAGCATAACCTACATCCCAATAAAACAGATTTAAGCTTACTCTTCTGGCTTCATACAAAAATCATAAATCTATACAGAAAACTCTTTCAGTGCACAGAGACATATTAATAAGTTTTTCACCTTTCCGGGAAAAAGCACTTTTTCGAGTTAATCCTATTTAGATATAGGTGTGCGAAATATTTCGGTTGCAAGTTAATCTAAAAATGGCACAAATTTTCAAACGCAAAACAAACATTTAGGAACTAAAGAATAACAAATCTGCCAAGTAAACCTAATTTCCATTTCCATAAATCCAGCTTTGTGGCTCGTAGTCGTCAAAAAAACCATTCATTTGTTTATTAAAGTACAAAATGTCTGACATTTTTGCGAAATGAAGCCTCATTAAACAGACAGAGCGAGAAGTGGAAAATTGCCTATCTAGTCGACTGAACACACATATCGTATAGAACAGTACCTAATGGAGAAGTCAGGCACACAGTTAATTAACTTTAAGCTAGGCGCAAACTTGTTCTTTGGGTGGAGAATAAAGACTGAGAGCTGATGGCGTAGATCTTGAATCATTTTATGTATTGGTATAAGCATGACGGGACTGGGTATAGAAAACGAAATTATATTTTCAATAATCAGATCAGATTATTGAAAATATGCTGTATCTTTTGATTTTAGCCACGTGAAATTTCATAACTGTTGTAGTTTATGTGGTATTTTCAATACATGTCATAAATTTAATTCAAAACGATTGAGTTACAAAGACAGGTACATAACATATTGATAAACAACAGGGACTTTTTTTCTAAAATCAGTCAGTTTATTGAAAATTATTTAACATGTATTTTTTCATTTTCTTAAGCAAATAAAAAATTACAATGATAAATGCTTCTATCGTTCGGGAGTAGGTTCGTCACGTTATAATACGAATTAGACCATAACATGACGTCACGAGCCCTCACTCTTAGGCTTTTGAAGCGCTTATCTTTGTCATTTATTGAACGATTGTCTGTGTCCAACAATTTTTGGTAATCTACTTGATGGACAAAGAAAAAAATAGTTGTCATGCCTAAATCCTAACTAATATTATAAATGCGAAAGTAACTCTGTCTGTCTGTCTGTCTGTCTGTCTGTTTGTTACGCTTTCACGCTAAAACTACTGGACCGATTTAAATGAAATTTGGTACAAAGAAAGTCTGGAGTCTGAGAAAGGACATAGGCTACTTTTTAACCGACTGCAAAAAAGGAGGAGTTCCACGCGGACGAAGTCGCGGGCAGAAGCTATATAATATATGTATTTAATTTTCGTAGGTATGTCAATGCCACCTACTCCACTACTTCCATATTCGTAACAGACTGAGTTAACAATACATTCAGAAATTTTACATAATGCTACTACAACCTACTTTGCTTTAAATTATACAATTTTTTCTGCCAACTTCATATTGAAATATCTTACCATACCATACAATGGGGCCTAGACAAGGTGCACCAAAATGTATGGGATTTGACATCCGCGAACGACTGTCACGTACGTCACAAACGATGTCAAATCCCGTACATTTTGGTCGTTTCGTTTAACGTTAACGTTGAACGTTGGCACCTTGTCTACGCCCTAATATGTGCCACTAGCTCTCATTCTACGTCTTACTCGCAGTTCCTCACATGGCGTTATTTGGCGGGCGACTGCCGGGTCAAAGCGAACTCGACTTTCTTCGGAAGTGTATTGCGAAGTTCTCTCCACGAGACGCTAAGTAACGGTTATAAAACCGACGCTTCTGGCTTTTGTTTTTTGTTGTTTTGTTATTCGTTAAATTTAATGTTACTTGGCGTTCGTCAGCGATGTTCAAGGTAAGGTAATTTTCAAAATAGGCGCTCTTTTAGTATTGAAGTCACCTAATGCAAAATATCGCATACTAATCAAAAGTACTATAATGGAATTTTTATTATATTTGCTGACTCGATAACTTTACAGTTCCCATATTTGTAGCACAACTCAGCTGACATGAGCTGATAGTATACGCGAGGTAATCCGTTATAGTTGTATCATTTCAATTCATTATACAATATACAAACTTTAATTTACTCCAATACAAACTGCAACCTACTTTCAAAATACTCAAAATTATATAGGTATGTACTAACAAAATGATATAATATAATAACATATATAATATACCTTACTTTCCACAATAATTATCATACGATATTTATATAATTATGTAAGAAATTAGACGACGAATCGAAACATCAAACGAGAATCTCCAAGTCAAAATCTATATAATATATTATGTAAGTAGAAGGTATATGTATGCATACACAAGGTTTAATTAAATTCACTATTAGGTACATATTTATGTATGGTCTCTTTGTGATTTGTTCAAACATAAATTTAATTAAAGCGTTTGATTTTGTTATCGTAATTTACGGCATATCGTTCTTTTACGATACGCTTATAGGTCGGTAATTTAATATTGATAGCTATGTAAATCATAGAGCCTTAATTAATTAAACACAATCGTTGGAATGAAACAACCATAACGGATTTAACTCGCGTATTTTATTTTATTAGCTGACTTTACTCGTTGGAATGATACAACTATAATGGCTTTAAGTCACGTATGTAATTTTTATTGCTGACGTTTTAAATACTTTATAGTTTTCATATTCGTAGCATGACTGGGCTGACGAGAGTATAACGCTAGTGATTTTTACACGAAATAAAATAAAGTAGGCAAGTTAAATCCGTTATAAGTAGTTGTTTCATTCCAATGTGAACCGCGAAGGAATCAGAAATTATTAAACGCAGTTACTTATTTTATTTTACTATAAAGTTTTATTCTAATCCAATCAGCAGTTTTTGTGAAAAAAATACATCCAGACATACATTACATTCTCACAAACTTTCGCATTTTAATATTAGTAAAAATTTACTTTAATATTAGTGAAGATTTACTTATAATGATATCGATGGAACTTTAAAGACATAGGTACCTAATCGTAGTAAAAAGACTACAAACTTAAAAATACATATTTTTAATTTGATTACGAGATATTAAATTTAACTAGGTATTATTATGAAATAGCAGCACTTGTGAGATTTTTCCAGTCCCAATACACTGAGAATTTTATCTATAATAATAGTAGAACAAAGGAAATGTCTGTCTTTGAGAGTTATTACCTCGCATATGCATTATTCCTTTCAACGGTGAAAAATGTTTTTAAAATAGTCGCATGAATGTGTGTAATAATATGTCGTGTGGATTGTGTTTAAGAATCTTCTAGAAGGAAAAGAAAATCAGTACTTGAAGATGAATTTAAAAGAAAGAATAAGAATAAAAGATATAAGAATTCACATATGTCGCAGCCGAATTGTATAATCCACCGTATTACATTACGGCTAGCCAATTTACAAAACAAGGGCCGTTTTTTAATAAAGCGAAACGATTAGCCGGATTTTTTTTTTTTTGTTTAACCAAACTTACTTTCTTGGTATCAAGTAGAATTTTAAGAGGGTCGCAGTTTTAACTACTTATTTAATGTGACTTTAGCGTTAAACTATTGTCAGCTCAGTCGTGCTACGATTATGGAAACTGTAAAGAATCCGAAACGTCAGCAAATAAAATAAAAATACGCGAGTTAAATCCGTTAATAGTTGTTTTATTCCAATATCTAACTTTGTTTTTTTTTTAGCTTGATATACCTAGTAATATTTTAAGAAGGAAATGTTTTTTATCTTATTCATTAAAACTCATTCGCTATGTCGTTGTCAATATTGAATCACACATACCTAGAGGTACTATTTACAATTGCAATGGTAGCAGGAAGCGAGGGGATTATTTTCAATTCGCTGCATTTTTCCGCCGATTTCAAAATTAGTGCATTCTGAATGCATTCCCGCATCGCAAAGTGTAGGTGCGCTGTTTGAACGAGTTTTATCCGCAGAAACGAGGTTAAGCGGAAACGAAAAAATGTCAACTGCGGCTAAAATGTTTGGGATAAACATCCATTTTGCAAATGTGGCATCGTTCTCAAGGCAACCATAAAGGATGGAAGTAATTACCTACAGATACTTCCTTTACTGCATTAATTTCAATCAATCCCTACTAATATTATAAATGCGAAAGTAACCCTGTCTGTCTGTCTGTCTGTCTGTCTGTCTGTCTGTCTGTTACGCTTTCACACTAAAACTACTGGAACGATTTAAATGAAATTTGATATAAAGAAAGTCTGGAGCCTGAGAAAGGACATAGGCTACTTTTTAACCGACTATAAAAAAGAGTTCCACGCGGACGAACTCGCGGGCAGAAGCTAGTTTAGAATAAGTATTTATTATTAGTCAATATAGAATAAGAAACACCAAAATAATCCGCAACACGGCTCGTCAAAATATTAATTTTATAAGGTAGGTATGGAGTCGTTTTTACGCCTAAACCATAAAATATATTGTGTTTAAATGCATACAAAAACATTAAAAACAGTAAACTGTTCCAGAGCAAATCTCTTTAAAAACCCCGTCCTTCAATTAAATTCGGTATTTTTTCTACACACAACATCGTAAAATCGTCACATCCAAAAAGAAAAGACAAACCCGAAAAACGAACCCGAAAAGAAACTCGACGCAATTTCGGAGCCCGTAAACGAATTCGAGGCAATAAAAACAAAACTTAAAGCAACAGAATTATAAAGCAAACGATGAAATTGCATGTTTATACTTGGAATTAACGAACTGTGAAACATACATTTGTATCTATATTTCATTATTTAAAATTGACGAGTTGCTCGGGAGTCTATGTCAAATTTTGTCGTAACACCACTTCGACACGTCATTCTAATCTTAGGACCAATTGGGTATGTAGGTACCCCTACAAGGGAGAAATTTTCGCTAGGTATTCAAAGGACTGGTTTAAAAGAAGAAGAATATAACTCGTAATAATTTCTGATGCCTTCGCGGTTATTATACATTGGAATTAAACAACTATAAACGAATTTAACTCGCGTAGTTTATTTTATTGGCTGACGTTTCGTATAAGACTATTGTCAGCTCTGTCGTGCTACGATTATGGTACAGATACCTTCTCCTTACAGATAAAGAGAGATAAATCCGTTTATAGTTTAATTGGAATGAAACAACTATTAACGGATTTAACTCGCGTATTTAACGGATTTAAGTCTTTAGCGTCAGGCTATTGTCAGCTCAGTCGTGCTACGATTATGGAAACTGTAAATAATCCGAAACGTCAGCAAATAAAATAAAATAAAAATACGCGAGTTAAATCCGTTAATAGTTGTTTCATTCCAATCCGTTTATAGTTGTTTTATTCGAATAAGCAAGTACTCGTATTTTATTTGGCTTAAAATCAGTGACAATAATAAATATACATTGGAATAAAACAATCATAACGGATTTAACTCACGTACCTATTTTATTTGAGCTATACGTGAATATAATAATATAAGATAACTAACGTCATTACAACAGTCATAATCCCATCTTGAGTCGTATATCGCTTTTATTACATAATGCTTTTACTATAATAAGAAATTATTGCAGACACTGATCACATTACGGATAATCGCTACTAATCTACCGATTAGCCTTCTCCGGATAAACTATTCACGACATTGATATTATAGAGCATATTCTTGCTGAGGAAATGTGAGAGAATAGGGGAATTAGGATGTCATGGTGCTCGTCATGGTGTTTGTCATGGTGCTCGTCATGTTGTTCGTCATGCACCACTCTATGCTCCCCGCACTTTTTGGGTATTTTGTCGCAAGTCAAAGGACCAGTGATGTGGCGTAGCGATCAATTGATGTTTCGATTAAACATAGGTAATTGTTAGAAAAGTGTACAAATTTTAACAATTTCTTTTTCCGTCCTCCGGCCAGAAAGCGCCAACTTTGTGGCCGCTTCGCTAAATGAAATTTCCGCTTTCTGGCTTCGTCGAACAGAAAAATAGTATACTGACCTCGGCCAGTAAAATATAAAAGCCTCAGATCACATTTTAGTCAACCTCGGCTTCGCCTCGGACGACAATTACATTTGTGATCTGAGACATTTTTTATTTTACTGGCCTCGGTGCGTAATGTACTATTAAGTGTCTGTTTTTTTATCATACATATTATAGGTAGTCAGTAAACTGTTCGACACCTATTATACCATATTGTACCGTGTACCGTGTGAGTTAAGCATGTTAAATCTATACTAGGTAATATTATAAAGAGGAAAACTTTGTTTAGTTGTAATGAATAGGCTCAAAAACTAAAGGACCTATTTGAAAAATTCTTTCACTGTTGGGAAGCAACGTTCACCCTGAGTGACATGGGCTATATAATATTTTGAAAAAAATAGGGACCCGTGCGAAGCCGGGGCGAACCGCTAGTAATTAATAAACAGTTACTCAGTCGTCCTCTCTGTCAACAAAGAGGTCAGAATCGAGATAGAATTGCTGCATTATCACGAGGAATAGAGCAATCTAAAGAGCAGAATATTGAACAATGTCAAAAATTGTTTAGATAGTGACCTTGGGGGCTAGACAAGTGCCCAACGTTCAACGTTAACGTTAAACGTTAGGACCAAAATGTATGGGATTTGACATTTGTGACGTACGTGACAGTCGTTCTCGGATGTCAAATCCCATACATTTTGGTCCTAACGTTTAACGTTAACGTTGAACGTTGGGCACTTGTCTAGGGCCCCTAATGCATTAATGCATCTAACACTGCACGCGCCTGGCGCGAATAGCAGAGTAGTTGAGGTAATATCTATTAAGATACTTGTTAATGACTTTTAATATTCCCCTGATAGTGGCCAGACCCGGTACAAAAACCCATTGGGCCGTAGATAAGGATTTACGTAGCAATAAACTCGACCAGTTTGGATCGGTTCCAGGCGTTGAATCTATTTTCTCGCGTACGCTTGCCCGGAATCGGGAGTATGGCGATGAACGATACACCGGTACGATACGACATCGATGGACGATACCAACTCGACATCGTGGAAGAAAGGAAGAAATAATTATTTGTTACAAAATCATTCACAAGTGCCTGTAAGAGCCTAGCCTGAATAAATGTTTATTTGAATTTGAGTTTGAATCAAAATCAATTGCACAACACATTTTAGAAGCTCTTATGAAGGTAATAAAATGTCACAGTTTCCGAAAAAACCTCGCTTGACAAGAAACGGCAAGGAACTTAATAAGGTACATTTATTCAAAATACCAAATAGGTACGATGTATTCTTACAAACTAAATAAACAAATAGAATTATTCTTTACTAGCTTATGCCCGCGACTTCGTCCGCGTGGAACTCCTCTTTTGCAGTCGGTTTAAAAGTAGCCTTTCTTAGGCTCCAGACTTTCTTTGTACCAAATTTCATTTAAATCGGTAGTTTTAGCGTGAAAGCGTAACAGACAGACAGACTTACTGTCGCATTTATAATATTAGTTGAGATATATTCCGAATTTATTCATAAAGCAGATCAATTTGAACGATAGGCAAACTATATAATTATTCAGATGTCGAGTTTATATCGTTATAGTATCGAAGTCACATCGTAGTGGCGTGTCGTTAGCCGGCATAGACCCCCAGGATAGCTCGCCAAAGTTCTCATAGAGCTTAATATTCGATGCAATTTTCACCTGGGCGGAAATCAAAATTGTAATTTAGAAAGTTGGAGAATACTCCGCCATGGTCGTGATTAGTTTTCTGATTGCACTTTTGGATAACGTCGATAACTGGTTCCGTTTTATCGAGAGCCTTTTTTTAGTACCTATTAGTCGTGCTAGGGTTGCCAATTTCTTTTCAGCCGTTAACGGTATTTTTCAAAATTAGATATAAAAAAATAGGCAAAAATATTGTTTTTATAAAAAGTACCTATGTATATTTTTTGCATAGAAAAACCTTATTTTTATGCACAAAAATAGGGTATTTTTTGTCAAATTGACAACTTTAACAAGTTTGGAACCGAAGACAAAAGATTATAGATGCATTCGGATTTCGAAATTCGGTTTTTGCTTTCACGATAAAACTACTGAACCGATTTAAATGCAATTTAGTACACAGATAGTCTAAGAACTGAGAAAGGACACTTAATTTTGATTGCGAAAAAGACAGGCTGCCGAATTCTACGCGGACAGAGTCGCAGGCAACAAGCTAGTAATCTATAAAATGACAAGTAAGTAAATAAATCCCTAGCTGTCCGCCCCGGCTTCGCACGGATTCCTTTTTCACTAGGGAATAGTGTAGCTTCCCAACTTTGAAAGAATTCTTCAAATTTGTCTAGTCGTTTTAAAGCCTATTCAATCCAAACAAACAAACCTTTCCTCTTTATTATATTAGTATAGATCTACACTAATATTATAAAGAGAAAAAGTTTGTTTGTTTGTTTCGGTTGAACAAACAAACCTTTCCTCTTTATTATATTAGTAATAGATCTACACTAATATTATAAAGAGAAAAAGTTTGTTTGTTTGTTTCGGTTGAACAAACAAACCTTTCCTTTTTATTATATTAGTATAGATCTACTACAATTATAAAGAGGAAAAGTTTGTTTGTTTGTTGACAAGTAAGTATATACCTAGCATAATAAAGTAGCTTCTCTGAATATTACTAACGAGAATATCAACCAAAACATTAAAGAGCATTGTTGAATATTTCCACGGATAAAAGCCCATTGCTGGCGGGTGCAGGTAATGGAGACAACGATTAAGCAAACGACCCACTGTTTTAAAGGATTATTTTATAAAGTATTCGTAAAACACTCTTTGTAGAAGTATTAACACTCTTTGAAGTTGGATATTTGGACGGCGGGATTAAGTATGATATCGGATTTATGTGCTCTTCATAATATATGTACCGTAACGGAAATTACGTAACCTTGTTTTCTGCAGATTGTCATGTTCTGCCCAACTTTGCGTAGAATTAGTACCTGGTTACTTTATATGATTTAGGCGATGTATCAATTACAGTAATATAATTATTAATTCTTATACGGTGAAATTGGTAACTAAAAAATAATCTTTAAAGCTTTTTGTAAATCTTTGTAAATACTTATAATATTTATATTCTTTGAAAATACTTCTACTTTTAATAAATCCCGTTGGCTAAGAATTTTGATATTATCATTCATTCCTTTTTATTCAACTTAATACACACACACACACACACACACACACACACACACACACACACACACACACACACACACACACACAAACACAAACATATACACACACACACACACACGCGCGCGCACACGCACACACAAATACACTCAACACGCACGCACAGGGTGAGGATCTGTAAGCATTAAAAATATCTTTTACTTTCTTTTTTTTCTAGTCCCATATTATGTCGTTGATCTAACTCATATCGAAATATATCTCCGTGAAGTCTCATGACTAACAAAATAATAACGCCACAATCAAAAATACACGAGCAGAGTTTTGACTTGCAATAAGGTAAAGTCCTCGAGCCTACGGGCAGGCATAATTTATCTTTCACAGTTGACAGGCTGTATGCGCCTTTTTCCTTGTACATTTACCCTAGGGAGTAATATATTTCTATATGTATAATTGTCGTAATATGTACGTAATAAACATAATATATAGCCTTGAGTATGACTCTTAATTGGATAATGTGGTATAGTCATTAGTTACTTAATAAAATTATATTTATGGGTGATTCCACGGGCGTTTCAACCGCCGTCAGTCCGTTGTCCTGAATATTGAAGAAATGAGCTACAACAAGAATTACGTTTTGATGCGACGACATACTGCGCTCGCACTTGTCGTCAAAATTAATAAAGTTCAAATCTTATTGTAGCTTAATTCTTCAATATTTATGGCAACGGACTGACGGCGGTTGAAACGCCCGTGGAATCACCCTTATGTAAATAAATAAAATATGATCCGCTAGACTAGTAACTTATCAGTAGCTTGTCTCTCATCACAGGCCAGTAGTTTGTCTCTCATCACAGGCCAGTAGCTTGTCTCTCATCACAGGCCAGTAGCTTGTCTCTCATCACAGGCCAGTAGCTTGTCTCTCATCACAGGCCAGTAGCTTGTCTCTCATCACAGGCCAGTGGCTTCTCTCATCACAGGCCACTAGGCTTGTCTCTCATCACCGGCCAATAAAATGTCGTGTTAACTACGAATACCTATAAGAACTGTAAAGTTTTCGAAACTATTATATTATTATAGGTTGTAGTTAGACAAAACTACGATTTTTATAAATAAAACGCAAAATCAAAAAATAACTAGATTGTTTTCTCCGAAAAAATTCGACACGTGCTCCGTTTATACACGTGCTTCGCTTGTACACGTGCCTCTCTGTCTGTCCGTTTCAGATGGCATTTAATGAATTTTTACATAGCTGTTTTCGGAATATTATTTTTTTAAATAAAGAATTTTAGAAGCCTGCAGGCTTCTTTGTAGACGTGAGTTGTTTAGAAGTTTATTTATATTAAAAATAGGTACGCTCTGAAAAAAAAATGTACTTAGTTAAAGATAGGCCTTGGGCATAATATTATACAAGAATGAAATAAAACCGTCCAAATGCGAGTCAGACCATCCTAACTAATCCTAATCCTAACTAATATTATAAATGCGAAAGTAACTCTGTCTGTCTGTCTGTCTGTCTGTTACGCTTTCACACTAAAACTACTGGACCGATTTAAATGAAATTTGGTGCACAGATAGTCTAGAGCCTGAGAAAGAACATAGGCTACTTTTTAACCGACTGCAAAAAAGGAGGAGTTCTACGCGGACGAAGTCGCGGGCAGAAGCTAGTTATCTATAAACACTAGAATGAAACAAGTTTAAATGGATTTAACTAGCGTATTTTATTTTATTGGCTTACGTTTCGGAGCCTTTACAGATTCCAATGCATAATAACCGCAAAGGCATCAGATTTTTTTATTTATTTTGTTGTTATAGCAACAGAAATCCGAACTTTCATCATGTGTGATAATTTCAACTGCCTGATTAAAGACGGACGGACAGATAGCGGAGTGTAACATTGTTCGGTTTACTATGTATATAGAACCCTAAAAAGTAATACATATTTATTTTTATATAGAACTAGCGGTCCCGGCAGACTTCGTCCCGCCAAAAAAAAAATGTTAAGGGTGGACAACCCTTATCAATAAGGGGTATGAAAAATAGATGTTGGCCGATTCTCAGACCTACTCAATACACTCACAAAATTTCATGAGAATCGGTCAAGCCGTTTCGGAAGAGTATGGGAACGAAAACTGTGACACGAGAATTTTATATATAAGATTAACGATTTTAATCGTTACAACAAATTAATTTACAAATTACACGCGACTGCTGACTTCAGGTAGGTTTTAAATTGAGTTCGAATACTTGACCTCTACGTTCATTAATTTATGAGAGTTATAGATGTTTCGAGGTCATAAATATTGAAAATTAATTATCCTTTCAATTAAATCTTTGTTTGTGAACAAAGATGGAGAGCCCTTTGTAATTAATGTTCTGTTTGTTTAATACACGTGTTGCATTTGGTTACAAAGAAAGTTTGTTTTCAATATGAAATTTTCCCAGTTGGTTTTCCTGTCTCCGAAATGTAAGAAATTAATTAATATAATCGCTGTAGCTTCTACCCGCGACGTCGTCTGCAGACAATAAGCTCCCCCATTTAGTGAATATTCAAAAATGTCTTAGTGCTCCTCTACGTTATAAAATTAAGGAACCATAAACAAAATTTAAAGCATCTAGCAAACCCTTAGCAGATTAGGTCCCGCGTTAATATATCAGTCATTAAGTCAGCTTCTCCTTTTATATTCTTACTAATATTATAAACGCGAAAGCTTGTAAGAATGATTTTCGTAATAAACAAACAAACAAAACAGAATCAAAATCGGTCCATTCGTTAGGGAGCTATGATGCCACAGACAGACACACACACACACACACACACACACACACACACACACACACACACACACACAGACAGACAGACAGACAGACAGACAGACACGTCGAATTTATAACACCCCGTCGTTTTTTCGTAAAGTATCTTTAGCGTTAGACTTGCTACGATTATGTAAACTGTAAAGTTTTCGATACTTTAGCAAATAAAATACGCGAGTTAAATCCGTTATTATATTAGGTAGTTGTTTCATCCCAATGTGTAATAACCGCAAAGGCATCAGAAATTAATATTCACACGCTCGCTCCGACTTCACACGGGTGCTATAAACCTTCTTCTTGAATCATTCTATCTAACCACCAAAATCCGTTGCGTAGTTTTAAAGACGCACAGACAGCAACAGCGATTTAATTATTATGTTTTATGCTATAAAGTATGTCGAAACGTTCTGAATATTAACTATTAGCTACGCTGTAGAAAAAGGAGATTACTAAAGTATTTTAAATTATCATCAGTTTTCGTTTGGTAAAGTACGGCAGTGCACAGATGTTACCCTGATTATGCTAACGATAATGCGACACTAAATCAGAAATACTGCGGTGCGCTCCGCGAGACCGGCTTGTTCTTGAATTATTGACGAAATTTAGACATTTTGAACGCTAATTTATCCCAACGCTGTTACTAATGTTTAGGTAAGTTTTATACAGTAGATTAGATTTGATTTATTAATAATTTCTGACAAAATAATTTCTGATGCCTTCGCGGGTTATTACACATTGGAATGAAACAACTATTAGTTTATTAAATCACGTTAGCGTTAGACTATTGTCAGCTCAGTCGTGCTACGATTATGGAAACTGTAAAGAATCCGAAACGACAGCAAATAAAATAAAATAAAAATATGCGAGTTAAATCCGTTAATAGTTTCATTTCAATTTCTCACACCTTCGCGGTTATTACACATTGGAGTGAAACAACTATTAATGGATTTAACTCGCGTATTTTTATTTAAGTTCGGCATTCATTATGCATGTTATAATAATTATAACAGATGGTTTTCATTGGAATAAAACAACTATAAACTGATTTAGCTCGAGTTTTTTTTATTTTATTGGTTGGCACCTTGTCTAGGGTTCCTTGACATTTTATAGATACTATTATTGACATTGTATTCAGACACTAAGTGTATATTTTTAAATAAAATGTAGATCATATCAATATAAGGAAAATGTACCAGTTTGTTTATATTGTTACAAAAAAGACAAAAATAGAGAATACAAAAGGTTAGAACCTGCGACCTGACCGGACCAGATGCGCTTCCTATGAGCTTCGTGACCTCGGAAGTAGGTCACAGAAATTTTCAAGAGTAGCTTTTTTGGAAATAACAGATTATTTCTAATCTCTGCCGTAAATGGGAGTTTTTGTAAAACATTTTTAAACGTAAAACAAGATCTTTAGAATAATTTCTGATGCCTTCGCGGTTATTATACATTGAAATGAAACAACTTTACCGGATTTAACTCGCGTATTTTATTTTATTGGCTGACGTTTCGGAGCATAAGAATATCGTCAGCTTAGTCGTGCTACGATTATGGAATCTGTAAAGGCTGTAATTTTGAAAAAAATGTGACCTCATTAAGTTTCTTGCCGTATTACTCAAGTGATTTTTTTTCTCAAACGGCAGGGTCTTCTAACCTTCATATGAGCTTGTTTTTGATTTTAATTATTTTGTACTTTTTGGGATCATGTACCTATTTTTGGAGAAATAAGTTACTAGTAGTAGAGCCTAAGTCGCGTCAAAAATCCCAATGTCACTACCATCCACCGTTACCAGGACAAGTCCTGAGATAAACGACGAAGTTGAAGCTAAAGAGTAATGTGGTCATTGGAGCGGCGCCGTAATGGCTTACAGCACTCCGCTCTATGTGGTAATGACCCTCATTCCGTTTTAAATGAAAACAAGTTGCTTGAAGACAAAAATGATGTTAAGGGAAAGGAAGCATTGATTTACGAAATGTTCACAAACACGTGAAGTTTTTTGTACGAAAAATTCACAACAAAAAGCACACACACACACTTAGGTACGCATACACACGCAAACTCACACACACGCGTGTAACTTATAAAACCTGGTCAGTTTTGCTTAAAAATAAAGGAATATGTTGGCAAATCTATACTTATCTATACTTAATACAATAAAGAGGAAAGGTTTGTTTGTTTGTTTGGATTGGATTGAATAGACTCCTTAACGACTTAACCGATTTGAAAAATTCTTTCACTGTTGGAAAGCTACACTATTACCGAGTGACATAGGCAATAAAAAAAGGGATCAGGGCGAAATCGGGACGGGCCACTTGTTAAATTATAAAGAGAACATTTTATTTAATTTAATTTGCTGACGATTTGGTTTTTTTTCAGTTTCCACAATCGTAGCACATGATCGTTTCAATAGTTGTTTTCCACCGAGTAATAACGGCGGAGGCATCCGAAATTATTATATAAAGAGATTTATGTATTACTAGCTTCTGCCCGCGACTTCGTCCGCATGGAACTCCTCCTTTTTTGCAGTCGGTTAAAAAGTAGCCTATGTCCTTTCTCGGGCTCCAGACTTTGTACCAAATTTCATTTAAATCGGTCCAGTAGTTTTAGCGTGAAAGCGTAACAGACAGACAGACAGACAGACAGACAGAGTTACTTTCGCATTTATAATATTAGTAGGGATAATTTAAACATGAAATAACTCCTTTACAGTTTACTACAAATTCAACAACCTTCATAAATTTCCGTATCACTATCGCCATCAATGTAAACATACTAATATAAAGGGCAGGAGTCCGTAGCATTAAACATAAATTTTACTTATCTAGATCATTGGGTCCAATTTGCTCGCTAGCCGAATGCCCTTGTGTTATATATATGGGGGGATAAGATTAACTAGATATACTGTTTGAGAGTTTAATTGTTAAAAAAAGGTTGCATTGGATTTTGACAACGTCAAAAGTTGTGACATAGACTTAGACCTACATGACTTTAAAAATGCGTTGGTTTTCTAGTGAATACAAAAATGAGCAAATATAATACGTAAGTTTAATAAGATACTTTTTTTTTCATTCCAATGTGTAATAATCTCAATAGCTTTTTTTTTTCTGTCAGTGATACAGTTGGCCCTGGGGCCGTTACTGCTCCACCGGACAAAATGGGGAGCTCTCACTCCCGATTTGACATCCGCGAATGATTATGACGTACGTCACAATCGTTCAGATCCCATACGGAACGTTCAACGTTAACGTTATGTTAGGGCGGCCACATACATTCGGAATTCCGTTTCGGAAAAATTCCGAAACGGAATTCCGAACGCATTAAATCCATACAAATCTACGAATCTGTCACACACTTCAGTTAAAAAAACTGAAGTGTGTGACAGATTCGTAGATTTGTATGGATTTAATGCGTTCGGAATTCCGTTTCGGAATTTTTCCGAAACGGAATTCCGAATGTATGTGGCCGCCCTTAACGTTGAACGCTGGAACCTTTTCTAGACCATGTCAATGTCACTATTTATTTGAACAGGCTGGGCGTAATTTTACTGAATACCGTGAAATAAAGCTAACGCAAACTATGTAAATCTGTGGGAATGACGTTTCCTCTTAATTATCAGTTTAGGAAATACCTATAAACCGGTTTTCTATGAAAACTAATTTCCTAACCTAAAGCTCTGGATCGATTTTTCACTTCTGAAAACCCGTAAGTACTACAAATTCCCTTGCAATAGGTATTAGATTTTTGTTGCAATATTTGTTATCGAAGAGATTGAATCTTAATTTTTGATGCCTTCGCTGTTATTGCACATTGGAATGAAACAATTACAATGGATTTAACTCGCGTATTTTACAAAAAACTTTACAGTTTCCATATTCGTAGCCGACGATATAAAAAATAAAATATTTCATTTTATGAGACCAATATTTTATCAGATAAACCATAAAAACCATTTGAACCCTATTTTCCAAGATGGCGACCGTGGGACAAAAGCTGCAACTCCACAAACATGGCTGGAACTTAACATTAAAAATACCTTTAAAATATTAAAATTGCGTCCCACAAATGCAAGCCAAGCCCAAAATAATTTAGCATTTCAATTGGGTAACAGTCTAATACTGTCATCGATGTTACATTTCGCAATTATTTTGTTTCATTTCAAAGTGACATTTTCTTGATGTTTAACATCTTGCCACATTACTTCAATAAATTGTCAATTAAAATAAAAATAATAGTGAAACAGTCGATAGCAATCGTAATCGCAAGCCGTGAACGAAATAAAACTCCTAAAAATTTAATTAAAAAGAATTTCAACCGTAAAAGAAATCCATTAACAAAGAACCTTTGTATTTACGCCCGTTTGTGAAAGAAAAATATAAATCCGTTAGGTACGTTGAACAATAACTGGGTACATTTTCGAGCAGAAAAGGGTTTTCTTGCGAAAAAATGAAGCAAGCCGGAGTCTTTGTTGTATCAAAATTACTTTTACTAAATCCCAAAACTGCAAATGGCTGCTTTTTTAACGTGAAACTTTTAGTATTTTGGTCATAAATATTGCCTATTCACAAGATTACGGTTATTACATAATAGTATCATAGCATAATAATTACCATAATACCAATACTATAAAAAAAAGAAAAAAATCTGTAGTTTTAAGGTTAAAATTTATATTGCACGGTTGGTACAGGTGTATATTGTGGTTATTGATCAATTTTTTTATTATGGGAAGTAATATTAATGTAATAATTTCTGATGCCTTCGCGGTTATTACACATTGGAATGAAACAACTTTATAAATACGGATTTAACTCGCGCATTCTCAAAATTTTATTTGACGACGTTTCTTATTCTTTACCGTTACCATAATCGTAGCACGACAGTAAGGTTGTAAAGAAGGGGTGAAAAACCAAACGTCTACAAATATAGGTACCCGAGTGGGGTATCAAGTGAAAGAGAATTACATAGGTATACATTGTAAAATCATAAAAGCTTCATTTAAAAAAGTTTTTTTTCGTTTCTTATTTTCACGAGAGAAACTTTTATTTTTATACTCACGAAGCCAGTTCTATTAACTAAAGAGATTGCCTTCAGTGATAATATATTTCCGAGTACATATTCTCGCGAAACAGAAAAAATACAAGCTACCTTTCCTTAGGTTTCTTTAGTTAATGAGATTTTCCCGTTTGGATAAATGTAATTAGGGATAAAAATATGACGCTATTCGCAGCAAATTTCTACGTCCTATGTTGTTTGTAATATGAAGTTGATTTGTTATGATCTAAATTTATAATTCTCCGAAGTGTTCGCTATTTTGATATTTTATCTTTCTGGAAAACAACCTATCACTCGGATATTATATTTAGATATAATGTTAAATTAATACGTTAGAATATATCAATGTTCCACTGAAAGCACAATTTGTTTAATATTTAGACACTCTTGCGGGTTAAAAAAGCTTACACTACAGAATAACACATACCTATACTAATAATAAAGCTGAAGAGTTTGTTTGTTTGTTTGAACGCGCTAATCTCAGGAACTACTGGTTCGAATTGAAAAATCTTTTTTTGTTGAATAGACCATTTATCGAGGAAGGCTTTAGGCTATATAACATCACGTTGCGACCAATGTGAGTAAAGAAACAGTTGAAAATGTATAAAAACCGGGAAAAATAACTATTCCACGCGGACGAAGTCGCTGGCAGAAGCTAGTTATACCATAATTTTTGATGATATACCAAATTCAAAAAGAAGATATGCGCAGACAAAGTCGCTGGCAAAATCTAGTTTCTTATATTCCTACTTTTACGTCATTTCGTTCAGTTGCTAATATTTATTAAGATTTGTCTAGGGGTTATAAGAATTGTATGAGTATTGAGTAGTATTCTGTGCGAGACGTCCTTGGATGTCGAAAGTTACTTGTCTAGGGAACCTGACAGTTTGATGCCTAATTTCTCAGACTTGAAGTCTGTCCGGACGCAAGGATCAGATCTGTACCTTAGGACCGTTCCGGACAAGTGATTAATGATGCGCCGATCCGGTGTCCGGATAATGTCCGGGACGCCGTCGATTAATTTAATTAAAAATAATGATTGTTATATAACTTCATTAATGAAGTCACGAGAATAATGGGCAACTTTATAAGTTAGATTTGGCAGTTAGTTTGATGGGTTGAAAGTTTAACATTTTAACGTATTTGGGGTCATGAAAATTTATAGCTTTAAGACGATAGCTATTAGTGGTTTCAACTATAAAATTCGATGCTTTTTTTAAAATATTCCTTAAGGTATTTAAACCTGGCCTAATTTTATTAATAAAAACGTGATACATTATGATAGCAAAAGGAAAAAGAATGCGCTATAATACATGTTCTTAATTACCTTTATAATGTAACACTTATATTTATAAAATTGGGACTGTGATAAGAACATGAGACTATTTATTTTTTACTTTAATCGTCAGCTAATGACATAAAATACGCGAATTAAATCCGTTTATGGTCATTTCATTCGTCATTCATGCATCAGAATTTTTTTTATATAAAATATATTTACTTTATTTTATCAAAAAATAATTAGTAACTTTTATTTTTTTTTAACCCCCGACGCAAAAACGACGGGGTGTTATAAGTTTGACGTGTCTGTGTGTGTGTGTGTGTGTGTGTGTGTGTGTGTGTGTGTCTGTCTGTGGCATCATAGCTCCCAAACGCATGAACCGATTTTGATTCTGTTTTTTTTGTTTGAAAGGTGTATATGTCGGGAGTGTTCTTAGCTATGTTTTATAAAAATCGTCTCAGTAGTTTAATAATTAGGGGGGGTTAAAGAGGGGATGTAAAAATAAATGTCTACAAATATACTTGAGTGGGGTATCCAATGAAAGAGGGTGACGAGTACATTACAAAATTGAAATAATAATGAAAATCGGTTGAGTCGTTCAAAAAATATTGGGAGTGAAAGTGGGGATGGAAAACCAAATGTCTACAAATATACCCGAGTGGGGTATCAAATGAAAGAGGATCGCGTGTACATTACAAAATTAAAATCATAATCAAAATCGGTTAAGTAGTTCAAAAATTATGGGGAGTAATAGTGTAAATGGTAAGCCCAATGGCGACAAATATACCCGAATGGCGTATCAAATGGAAGAGGATAACATGTACATTACGAAATTCCATGTGAAATGGAAATTAGTTAAAAATAATAATATGTAGTAGGTACCTACGTACCTACTTACAAAAAGTATGAAATAAAAAATAAATTAAAAATTTAACAAACCCCCGACATAAAAACTAAAAGGCCCTCTAAAAAGTGTAACAATAATAAAATCTTAATATTAGTTACCTAAGTATTAATATTTCTACAAAGAAAACTTCATGTCGGGGGGACCGTAGGTTTAGGTAGATTGTAAATATTAGGTAAGTAAGTACACCTAAATGAAAAGCGGTCCCCGCGACATGACGTTTTCTTTGTAGAAATATTAATACTTAGGTAACTAATATTAAGATTTTATTATTGTTACACTTTTTAGAGGGCCTTTTAGTTTTTATGTCGGGGGTTTGTTAAATTTTTAATTTATTTTTTTTATTTAGTTTACTTTCATTACCTTAGTCACATGTGTATTGGTTCATATTCATACTCAATCAGTCTATAATCTGCTAAGGCATTTTTAACCATAAAAACACTACATTAGAGCTCATGGAGAAATAACTTAAATTCCATTGTCCCATATTTCATTCAGTATTCGTGGTTTGAAGTTTACAATTTATGAATATGTACAGATCACATCGGACCGTACTAAAATTGATGCTGTTTCGGACATAATAATATTTGTTCGAAGCCAAAATACTGGATTTCAGCATTCTAGACTAGTGACATTTTAAATTTGCTAATGCTGCCAAACTTTAATACCTAGTACATTATGCACCGAGGCCAGTAAAATAAAAAATGTCTCAGATCACATGTAATTGTCGCCCGAGCCGAAGCCGAGGTTGACAAAAATGTGATCTGAGGCTTTTTTATTTTACTGGCCGAGGTCAGTATACTATTTTTCTGTTCGACGAAGCCAGAAAGCGGCAATTTCATTTAGCGCAGCGGCCAGGAAGTTGGCGCTTTCCGGCCGGAGGACAGAAAAATATATTTGAGTAGATACGACATGACCTAAAACTAATAACTTTTAAATGTTTAAGGCGCACGGACCTCTAATTTTTTTTTAGCCTATGTCACTCACGAATTGTGTAGCTTTCCAACAGTAGCCTATTCAATCCAAACAAACAACCAAACCTTGGGGGCTAGACAAGTGCCCAACGTTCAACGTTAACGTTAAACGTTAGCACCAAAATGTATGGGATTTGACATAAATTTGTGACGTACGTGACAGTCGTTCGCGGATGTCAAATCCCATACATTTTGGACCTAACGTTTAACGTTAACGTTGAACGTTGGGCACTTGTCTAGGGCCCCTTTCCTTTTTATTTATATTATTATAGTATAGATGATATTACCGATACTAAAAGTCAATAATTCCACTAAAACAAAAGGCACATTAAAAATTCCATTTCGTACATATAAAATGGCAGTATGGTATCATATCCAATGCACACACATCGTTTAAATTGGTGAATTCTCGCCAACAATTCCACTCTTATTGGCCATAATTGTTCGTTCGAAAACATCCAATACTTGTGGAAACAGGGTTGTCATTAGATGAAAATCGAATTACTTAGGTACCCTAGACATCAATCAAACAGGTGAATTAGATTTTGTTTTGTCTGGAAGAAAGATAATAATTAGGTAATCAAATAAACTAAGTCAATTATATTTAATTCGCGCATGTTCATATTATGTTGATGTTCCGAAAACATTACAATACCTATATTATTTTGTAGTAGACTAACTACTTAGTAAGTAGTAAGCTATTTTTGTTAGCTTACTACAAATATAGGTATTTACAAAAAAATTACATTATCTACATTAATATACTAAAGAGAAAAGATTTGTTTGTTCGTATTAATTATGCTCCAATACGACTTTAAGATTTGGAAAATTCTTTCACTATTGGGAATTTGTTTGGATGGGTCGTGGTACGATTATGAAAACTGTAGATATTCCGAAACGTCAGCCAATAAAATAAAATACGCAAATTAAATCCGTTAATGATTGTCATATCAACGCAGGGCCTAAAGTAGAAGGTAAATGCATTTGAGGCATCAGAAATTATTTCTTAATATACTACCTAGTAAAAACAAGGTAGGTAGTGGAAGATTTCGTCGACCTCCAAATATTGTGTTACTGAATAGAAAGATGATCAAAGATATAGATGGGTTCAAGATATTTTCTACACTAAGACTTATCTTGGTACAAATATGGGTAAAAAAAAAATTAGCATAGTACAAAAAAAAAAACCGGTAACCCTACACGGTGTTTATGTTTATTCCCCATTGTGTCGGCGATAAATTGCCGGCACATGAATAAGTTTGTGTCGGCAATTCGCGTCGCTAACTTTGCCAGTACATAATTTATACTCGGCCAAGAATTAATGCATCGCGCGTTGTCGCGAGTCTAGACAAGACCTAGATAATTTAATCATCCTGACTCGTTTAAAAGGAATTACCTAGGTCACAGCTTAGGCTATTTGTGTTCAGTAAAATGCTTACAATTTTACTTTATTGTGCATGCAGTAAAAATGAGGACTGTGTAAAGAAAATGAAATTCTATTGAATCCGTCAGATTATTAAGCATGCAAGTTTCTTTTTTCTTTGTTCATCAAGTAGATTATTAAAAAAATATTGAACACGTGTAGTGGGGGCTCGTGACGTCACGTTGTGGTATAAATAGTACTATATCGTGACTTCACGAGCCCACTTTAGAAGCACTTATCTTTGTCATTCTTCGTACGATTGAGAAAAAAAAAACAGTCGTCAAGCGTGTAAGTTGTGCAACCACAATTTAAATAGATTTACATAATTCCATTTCATTTAAACGTTTATTTTTGTGTGTGTCGAATATAAATTTTGTGAAACCTAGCGATTTTTTGTATTAATTAATTCTAACATGTGTGGCACAGGCACTGTCACTGACACGTGTCGAAAAGTATGTATGCTATGTAAAACATATTTTTTCAATTATTTCTACTATAGAGTTCGTTTTATTGGGATTCAATTAATTAAACATAACTAAACTTATGTTCAGGTTTTGTCATTATTGTCACAATAAGGTCTCGGCATCATTTTGTTTGACATGAACATGTCAAACAAAATGTAAGTAGGTATGGAATTAATACTATTCCGTTTGCAAAATTACTTGAAACTTAACAGAGGCTTTATTTTTTATACTTATTACTATACTAGCGGCCCCTACCCGGCTTCGCACAAATCCCTATTTAAAAAAAATAAATATATCCACTCACGAATAGTGTAGCTTCCCAACAGTGAGAGAATTTTTCAAATCGGCCCAGCCGTTCCGGAGCCTATTCAATCCAAACAAACAAAAAACTTTTTCTTTTTATTATATTAGTGTAGATGTAGACTAATTACCTACATATATATGTGTGTAGTTTATCTTTAACTATATTTGCAACATACATACGAGAGTTTTGATTAAGGATGCATGTTGTAATATAATACTGGCTTTTACGTGCTACGTACCTACATAAATAACCGTGAAAGCATCAGAAATATAACGTATATTTTGAAAATCCGTAGCATCCAAACATATTGGTTTTAGTTCTAATTTGTTAAAACAGGAATATTCACGTGACAAGTCAAATACGGAAACCGAGAACCGAGAAGGAGTTGGGGTAAAATTTAATTTTGCAGGTAGGTTAATATCTTCATATTCCCAAAGGAGACCGTTACTCCCGTACCTCCTCATTAACCTGCCAAGTTGATTTGTCATAGAGAAATTATACCTCTTAATAAATTACCTTTCAAAGTGGATGGATTAATTTTGAATTGTTAATCAGCTTATCTTATGTTAAAACCGTAAAAGATTTTATGCAATTGGTTTTGAGACCTGCCGAGAATAGCAGCTACCTGCATAGTATAAAACAAAATCGCTAAATCGACTCACTAAATACGCTTAAATCTTTAAAACTAGGTACGCAACGGATTTTGATGCGGTTTTTTTTAATAGATATAGTGATTCAAGAGGGAGGTTTATATCCGTGTGAAGTCGGGGCGGGTCGCTAGTTATATTTAAAAATGAATTGAAAACTTTTGATTTACTGGACCAAATTCGATATTTTTTTTGTGATTGTTATGATCAGGAGGTTTGTATAGAAGAAAATTAAAACCTTTTTTATTTAAATATGGCAGGCATGAGGTTTGCCGGATTAGCTAGTAAAAATAAATTAAAAAACAAAACAAACTCCCGACAAACAAAAATAATAATAATAACAAAACCTTAATATTAGGAACCTACCTAAGTATTCAATAATATTGACACTTAACGTACACGTCAAAGACGACAAAAGTGGATAATTTAAGTTATCCAAATTGTCAATTAGGTACTAGAAATGTCGTCTTGTGAACGTCGAAGTGGACCATTTGATTGACGTTTAATATACGACATAACTTATCGATCGACGCGTGACAAAAAAGTTCATATAGCTGGGAGGGTATTCAGGAATCTATAAACATGTGAAAATAGTGCAAAATAGACTTTAAGTCCTATGATATAGGTAAGTCGCGTTATCGCCCTGGATGAATGTTTTCGACGCGACGGAACAAGGCTATCAAATCTGCATTAATTTGCAGTTTCCCTACAACACGTGACGTATCACTGAAAACGCTCATATTTCTGAGCATATAAAATAATGCGCTTTTATAAAGAGTAAATATTATAAAAATAATTATTTTCAATACCGTAATTATTGTAAAATACTTTTCAAACCAAGCGGGTTCACTTGCTTTGAAAACGATCCCATTGATTTGCCCAAAATACATTCTGCCAACGTTAAGAAAATAACCGGTCATAAATTATGGAAAAATGTTACAGCATGGCGCCATCTTGTAATGTACTAAGTATTACATTTTCTGAAATAATTATTTCCTAATACTTTGGTATCTTTGTAGTAAAATTCATCTTCAAACTTATTTTTAACAGCTGATAAACTTTTTTTAACGTAGAAATTAAACAAATAATTATATTTTCCGTCCTCCGGCCAGAAAGCGCCAACTTTGTGGCCGCTGCGCTAAATTAAATTGCCGCTTTCTGGCTTCGTCGAACAGAAAAATAATATACTGACCTCGGCCAGTAAAATAAAAAAGCCTCATATCACATTTTTGTCAACCTCGGCTTCGCCTCGGACGACAATTACATGTCATCTGAGAGATTTTTTATTTTACTGGCCTGGGTGCGTAATGTAGTATTTCTATACAGATCATTAATATCGTTTAGTACCTTCCGAATTTCCTTAATCGTTCAAGTAAACTTTACTTAATATTATAAAGGGGAAAGGTTTGTTTGTTTGGATTGAATAGGCTCCAAAACGACTATATCGATTTGAAAAATTCTTTCACTGTTGGGAAGCTACATTATTCCCGAGGGACATAGGCTATAAAAAAAAGGGATTCGGGCGAAGCCGGGGCAGACAGCTAGTATATTATAAAATTTAATCGCTGTACCTATGTACGTACAAAACTTCTAAATAACTGCATTAAATTGGATGATTCTTTTTTTAGCGTTTCTTATTGTCATGACAAGGTTTATATACCTATAAGAAAATTTATAAAAAATATAAATTGATTTGACCAGAATTATTTTTACAATCTAATACAAAAAGCGACTGACGGTTGCGACAGATCTTTTAGACAATCTAACGGGCAGGACGACTAGTAGATACAATAGGGTATTTGACATGTTTTTAAAATCCATTTTATATTATGTAGTAGAGTCTAAGGAACCCAGCAAAAGTTGTTTTTTTTAAATCTGGTATGTATTAGCTGAAAAACATCGAATTAAAAATTCAATATTTAAATAGTGTGCCAAAACGCTACTTTGACAATATGGCGCCGCAATGAGGTCGGTGACGTCACATGCCTGTTTGACAACTAGGCGCAACACAACTAGGTAAACAAAGTTTACAGGCATGTGACGTCACGAAAAACTCGGCCCAGCAGGAGCGTTTTGTGTCACGTGACAAACGTTTAAAAAATGTAATTTTTATTTAAGGATTTTTAAATAAATCAATCATTATTTTCAACTTACGTTAATGAATAATCATTTTTTAACTCTTAATTTATACTGTTAACAGTAATTTACACTTTATTTTTCGCATTGTCAAAAAGCCTATTTCGCATCTTTATCAAAGCACGATTGTGACAATAAATAGATAATATTATTAACTAAATATACGCCTACCCAAATACACATTAAACCAATACTTAAATACGTGCTAGTTGATATATAAGGAGGATATCACACTGCGATATTGGAAACGAGACACGAATGTCAAGTCGAACCGATAGTACCCTTAATACGTTATCCCAAACATTTACTTCCGCGTAGCCTTTGTAAGAAAATGAGAAAAGAAACTAATTTAAATAAAGATAAATGAACTAGTATTCGTTAGGGAAAGATTAGCTTCTTATGACCTTTTGCATTACGTCTTTTTGATAGTAGATAGGTATCTAATATACTTATAAAATTTTCATGTCGCGATGTTTGTTGCCAAACTCTTTCAGAACGGCGGGTCAAATTTTATGAAATTGTGCTGATCGGGTAGGTTTGAGAATCGGCCAATACCTATTTTTCATACCTTTAAATATTAGGGGTAATCTATCCCAAAGTGTTTTTTTTATTATTGGCCAATTCGTTTTGTTTTTATTTTTACGTTCAGTTTTAAAATTTTTTTTTTGGTTTTCTTACTGAAACCAGAAAACAGGAAAACGTTGATCAATTGTCAATTGATAAAATGACAATCCAATAAGATACTTTATTTTTTAATACTCAAACACATTATCGTTATAACCTAAATAAGTGATAGAAATAAAATACTAACCTGCCAGGTAACAGAGGTATGAAAACAAATGTTGTCCATTTACTTTCCCAAATGGCTATTACGCTGCATAGTATATAGCAAAAGCGGACGGAATTCTAAAAACCTAAATTGTAAGACCTATGTTCTTATTATAATAACTATAATAACCTGGTTCTGTACAAAAAATATTTTTTTGAATTTCGTATATAATTATATTCTATTACTGAGACTGCTGTCCGCAGTCTGCCTGTCTGTCACCAGGCTGTATCTCATGAACCGTGTTAACCAATTGAAATTTTCGTGCCGTAGCCGTGTATAAATTAATTGTATGTTGAAGTTTCGAAAACTTCACAGTTCTCTATAATTGTCAAAACTTCAATAAGGTCAGCTTAGGTAATAAGTAAAATTTATGTCTTGAGAAAAAGCGTATGACTTTTTCAAACTTTTGGAATGTACAATGTGCACAAAGTACAAAGGTCCAAAGGTCCAAAGTACAAAACCACAAAAGTACAAGTACCTATAAAAATTAAATTACATTCCGATTTTTTTAAAGCTGTCTTGAACCAAAACGCAGATATGAACCCTAAGAAAATACACTTAAACTTTTCTTCATTTAAGGCTCTCGATAAAAAGCAAAGGTAAACACTGAGAGAAATGCTTTCGAGAGTTTCCTAATAAAAGCAATTTGATGCACGTCGGTTTCCGCACTCCACCACTGGGTTCACTGTCGGCCTTCCAGATGCCCACGCTTCTTGGGATTCCAGCTGTCTTATACGAAGAAGCTTCATTTATTGATAGTTTTAGTTATACACATCAATTTGATGCACGTCGATTTCCGCACTCCAGCACTGGGTTCACTGTCGGCCTTCCAGATGCCCAAGCTTCTTGGGATTCCAGCTGTCTTATACGAAGAAGCTTCATTTATTGATAGTTTTAGTTATGCACATCAATTTGATGCACGTCGGTTTCCGCACTCCACCACTGGGTTTACTGTCGTTCCAGATGCCCACGCTTCTTGGGATTCCAGCTGTCTTGTACGAAGAAGCTTCATTTATTGATAGTTTTAGTTACATATCAATTTGATGCACGTCGGTTTCCGCACTCCAGCACTGGGTTCACTGTCGTTCCAGATGCTCACGCTTCTTGGGATTCCAGCTGTCTTATACTAAGAAGCTTCATTTATTGATAGTTTTAGTTATACATATCAATTTGATGCACGTCGGTTTCCGCACTCCAGCACTGGGTTCACTGTCGTTCCAGATGCTCACGCTTCTTGGGATTCCAGCTGTTTTATACGAAGAAACTGCATTTATTGATAGTTTTAGTTATACACATCAATTTGATACACGTCGGTTTCCGCACTCCACCACTGGGTTTACTGGCGTTCCAGATGCCCACGCTTCTTGGGATTCCAGCTGTTTTATACGAAGAAACTGCATTTATTGATAGTTTTAGTTATACACATCAATTTGATACACGTCGGTTTCCGCACTCCACCACTGGGTTCACTGTCGTTCCAGATGCCCACGCTTCTTGGGATTCCAGCTGTTTTATACGAAGATACTGAAGTCATTGATAGTTTTAATTGAATAATTACGGATTTAACTAGCGTATTTCGCGGTGTTTGTTGCCAAACTCTTCCGAAACGGCTGGATGTATTTATATCGACCGACATCTATTTTTGATACCCAATGTTAAAGGTGGTCCAACACAAAGTTTTATTATTGTATTTTTTTTAAAATTCTGTAATGAAAAATACATACAACTCCAAATTTTCACTCTTCTATCACCAATCTCTACGTATTCTTAATTAAAATATATGTATGTATATATAATGTATTATTACCATGTATATATATCTCAGGTGTTTTTTCATACCAGCGATATAAGTACATACATTCTAATACACGAAATGCATCCAAATAAAAATGTTTTGTTGCGTTTTTTTAAGAAAACTTGCTGGATTTCTGTAAATGTAGGTAAGAGTTGTCCTATTTATTCATACTTAATATAACTACAAAATAAGATAAAAATTGGTTTTCATTTATACAGACTGTCGTAGCTGTATTTCTTGAAGTTATGTTGGTGTCTGAGAGCTCAAACAAACTGGGCATCTTTTGCACTAGGTATCTGACACGAATCCGAATTATGATCGGGGCGAGATACTCTTCTAAGGCATTCTAAGTGACTAGGCTATTATACAAGTACAAGTTGAAATGGGGTACGTGAAAGAAACGTCACGTAGTTAAGTTTCGTAAGTACGTTATCGTACTCATGTTTGTTGCTAAACTCCTCTGATATGGCTAGACCGAGTTTTATCAAATTTTTTGTGTAGAGTAGGGTTGAGAATCGGACAATATCAATTTTTTCAACAAAAAGTTTTCTTTTTAAATTTTGTATAGTTCTTTTTTTTATGATTTCTTAATGTTCTTTCATCGTTAAAGTCTATATTTTAATAAAAAAATATTACCTATATAAAAATCTCGTGCTGGTGTTTGTAGTTTTGTAGGTACCTATATATTTGACAGGTTATACAGTATATACATTATACATATCATTTATACCGCTAGGGTAGTGGCAGAAAACCGTTTTCAGTGTCAGGTAGTAAGTAGGTAAGTACACATAAAAAATAAAACCTATGCTTCAGCACTGATAGACCTTTTTCTAAAAAACAACATAGCACTAAGATCCACGCCAAAAAACAAACCCCAATAACTATCACCACGCCGACCGATATTAAATTCCATAGCCTTTTTAATTTAGTTTTAGGACGGAATAATCTGCATTTTATCCTTTGAGGGGAATTTTATCATTTAAATTGGCGTTCGGTTGCAGTGCCAAAGGCAGGCGGCATCGAAGAGTGCTTCCAGAAACTTCTATTAACGAGTTCTAGAAGATTTAGTGATGCCGTAATCGCAAAAGAATTATGTCTTTGGAACCTGTGTCCGCTGTTCTGTGGGATTTATTGGCCTTACATTGTTCTATGTTGACGATGCTTGCTTTTTTGGTTTCACATCTTATTGGTAAACTCAAAATATGTATTTATATGGTTTAAGACATTTATTTTCTCATAAAATTTACAAAAAATCGCTTACTGAGAAAAAACTATTATTTAACTTAAGAGGATTGTGAACCTGTTAATTTTCATACAAAAGGCGATAACGCGAGAAATATTGCTTAAATAATATAGATTTTTATGATTATAAATCTATATATAGATTTTTAGATGCTAATAAATTTTAGCGTAAGCAATATTTCTTAAAAATCAAAACGTACAGACGTAGTTTCTCATTATATCTACAACATATCCAAAAATTATAAAAATCTAACTATATTTACTGGGTGTAAAACGTTATCGCCTTTTGCATGAAAATTAACAGGTTCACAATCCTCTTAATTCCAATGAGTAAAAGAGGGTAGCATGCAGAAACGGCCGAACAACTCAATACAATGGCGAAGTAAACAAGAGGCCGGTTAAACCGCGTAGGTACACGTTCTAACCGACGATTAGCACTATAGATATAACTTAAAATTAAAAATACTAAACATACATAACTATAATTGTAATATTATACGTGTTTAACAAAATTATATATTTACCTACTTATATGTATTTATTTACATTCACACTTAGTCTTAATAATATTATATTTAACGAAACTATTTTAATGAGGAAGCCGAAAAAGATGTAGGTACTTTACGAAGTTTAGAATGAAATACATATATATATATTTGTATTTTTTTTTATATATATGTTTTTTATTTTTATTATTATCCTTATTATTATTATTATTTTTTATGTACTTTTACATATAATGGTATACTATTATTTCTATTATTATTGTTTATCTATTGTAACCTTTGTATTTATCTATTAAAATAAATAACTGCTAAAAATATAAAATACTTATATATCAATAAATTTTTAGTACCAGGCGCGTGCAGTGAGAGTTGGTTATTATCACACTGACATCCTTAGCAGGATTCGAACCCGCATTCTTTGGAGTCATAGTCAGGCCGTGTAACCACTAGACCAATAGACTGATAATAAGATCAGTGCTTGCATATTAACACTTTGGTTTGTATTTTCTATAAGTACCTTGATTTGCGTTTTCTTATTAAGAGGGCTGAGTCAATTTTAATTGAAATTAAAAACATATTTGCAGTCAAACGAAAATACATCACACGTATCCATAATACTTTAACTAAGTTATGACTTTGGAATGAAACAACTATTAACGGATTCAACTCGCGTATTTTTATTTTATTTTATTTGCTGACGTTTCGGATTCTTTACAGTTTCCATAATTGTAGCACGACTGAGCTGACAATAGTCTAACGCTAAAGTGATTTATACAGTTATGCAAACTACCTTATATTTATTGGAATTAAACAACTATTAACGGATTTAACTCGCGTATTTTTATTTTATTTTATTAGCTGACGTTTCGGATTCTTTACAGTTTCCATAATCTACGATTAATCCATAATCTACGAAGTATGTGTAATAACCGCGAAGGCATCAGAAATTATTAAGTTATGACTTTTACGGGTAGAATATTAAGTAGATTTATAAAGATGAGATATGAGGTTCATAAAATTTTCTTCGTATTATAAAGATGAGATTAGCTCGGCAGATCTCTAAAAAAAGCACATAAATTACGTAAAATCTTTAAAGATAATTATTATTATAATGATAATTAATGTAATGTTTAATAAATATGTTGCTTTTATCTATACTAATATTATAAAGAGGAAATAATTTGATAAAAATGTAATTACTGCTTAGTACATAACATATAAGATGACTGGATTAGGCTATATATATTATGTCCTTTTTTACATTTTTTTTCACCACGGGATATATCTACCCCGGATTAAAATGGCGCCTGAACAAGAAGGTTCTCGTACAAAAAACATGTTTTTAACTCATACCATATCAAACAAAAACAATCAAATAAACAACATTTGTTGTGCTCGCTAAAATATTTATTTTCGTATTTTTAGTTACCTATAGCGGTAACAGAAATCATCTGTGAAAAGTTCAACTGGCTAACTATGTCAGTTAACGAGACAGACGGACAGCGAAGTTAGTAATAGGGTCCCGTTGTACGTGGGTACGGAACCCAAAATATTATGTTTGCGAACTCAATTGCTTTCACAATATTTCCCTAAATCGATTCTCGAACGTCACGAAGTTTCTAAATTCAAGAAACTTAAGTACTTAGCGAAAGACATGTGTAGTTACCGCAAAAAGCTGATTAGCTACGGGTTCTAGTTACCACTTAACTTCATATATCGCACACCTAGATCTAAAGAGAGCTAACTCAAAAAAGGTACTTTTTCAGGAGAGGCGAGAAACTGATTAATATGTCCATATGCACGCATGAGTTTTATGTATAAGTAGATTTATGTTTTTTATAATGAAGCTAGCAGAGTTATATTAGCTTAAATCTGTTTTAGTAGTGGGTGGGTTTTACTGGAATCCGATGGTGTGCATAACTCAAATCTTCCGGTTTTTGAGTTAGATCTCTTTAGATCTAGGTGTGCGATATGTAGAAAGTTTCAAGTTTCCATCACTAGGTTTCATATACTAGCTGTCAAGCGCAACCACTGTGGTAACCATGGTAACGCTCTAGCGGGTTGATCTTGAAAATTAGGTCACCAAGCTAATTATCATAAAGTTTTAAGCGACTAACTTTTGGCAACACTATCTACTGCTTTAATTCCAAGGAATGTCTTAGTGGTAAGACATTTTGGCTGAGTGTCCTCTCTTTTATTAGTTTGTTCTCGTGATTTTTGAGCGCAATTGGGGCTGCAGATTTTGTTAGTAAAACACTACAAAAATAACTGACTAGCTTATCCCTGCGACTTCGAATGTGTAATTTTAGCAATATCGTTATAAAGTAAAGTTTTTAAATAACCATTTAATACTTCTCATATAAAAGAGTAACAAACATACAGTCATCCTTCCAACCTTCGCGTTTATATTATTATTATTAGTAAGGATTTAAGGACTAGACAAAATCAAAAAGTAAAATAAACGATATACGAGCCGGGTGTGGGTGCAATTCTTCGACCCCGCCGGCGGGGCCGCTGTAACACTATCGAGCTTGCTAGGTGTGGGTGAGGCCGCATGCCGCGCGGCAGTTGCCTGTATTTTGGTGTACGGAATATGTGTGAGTGTGTGTGGGAGGAGGGCACAAATGTTATTGAGCAATAGTGAGCACATTTTCTTACAGTACATTTAATAAATAGGTACCCATATGATTTAACAAATTATGATCTAAACAGTGAAGCTAACAACAATTTTATACTTACCTACATTAAAATTGTTTGTTGATATTTTCTCAAAGTGTAATTCAATTAAGGTGTCATTAGTGACGCAAAGGAAACTGCAGTAGAACTATAAACTATTTACTATAAAGACTGAAGTTCTTAGAAATATGAAACAAGTTGTCAATTAATTAATTAACAGTTGCTACGTTTCGCAAGGTGGAATATCATTCGTATTTCTTATTATAATTAAAATTACTTTTATGGTAGGTTTGGAAAAACTATATATTGGAATTGTATTTTTAAAATGCTCTGAAGTTAGTGTAACCGTGTTTCTTATACTTACCTATTTTTAATTACACGCGCACACACACACACACACACACACACTATCATACGTCAACGATTTAAGTTATTTATACGTATATAGAATGAATAAGTTTTCTGCGTACGTTCTTGCGATTATAATATACATTGTATCCTATTGAGTTCTGTAACACAGGAAATGCCTAACATATTATTATAACTCAGTGACTTTTATAATTATTATAGTGTACATTTTAACGAAATGAAGTACCTATAATTTGTCATGTCTTCGAATTTATTACACATTGGAATGAAACAATTATAAAGGATTGAACACGCGCATTTTATTTTATTTGTAATCATTAATGTCATTTGTGACAGGCAGTTGTCGCGTTGGTGAAATAGAAGACGGAACATAAAAATATACTTATTTAATTAATTCTCTGCTAATCTAAAATAATGACACATACCGAAATATTGTGTTTAGGATTCTGAGCCGTCACCTTGAATTTAAGTGGTGACACATTAGACTATTGTCAGATTCATGCTTCGATTATGGATTCTGTAAAGGTTCCGAAATGTCAGCCAATAAAATAATAATAAACCGTCTAAAGTCGTTTCATTCCAACATTTCCAGTTATATCACTATTCTTGTAAAGCAGTGCTATCATCTATTTATGTTTAATAAAAACTGAAGCTTAAAATTGCATAAAAATAGATACAAACCACACGCTAATTACAGTTCTCAAACTCGAACCATCTGTAGTGAAGGAAAAATCGAGAAAGCATTTCAAGTAAGGAAGATTCTATTGACAATAAACTAATCCGAGAAGTTCCGAAGCCAAATGAAAAAGTCTAACGGTCTGACCTCATTATTTCTGAACTCAGATTGCAGTCGGAGAACGGACTCATTTTGAACTTAATTAAGTCCTCATCGAACATCTTCGTTATTGCTTGACTGTGACGCAGATACCGTTTACACTGCCTACTATGTTGTGCAGAAGGATATATTTATTATTTATTAATATATAATATACTAGCTTCTGCCCGCGACTTCGTCCGCGTGGAACTCCTCCTTTTTTGCAGTCGGCTAAAAAGTAGCCTATGTCCTTGCTCAGGCTCCAGACTATCTTTGTACCAAATTTCATTTAAATCGGTTCAGTAGTTTTAGCGTGAAAGCGTAACAGACAGGCAGACAGACAGAGTTACTTTCGCATTTATAATATTAGTAGTAATAGTAATAGTAGTAATATTAGTAGTAATAGTAATAGTAGTAATATTAGTAGTAAAGTAGTAATGTTATGTTATTACACTCTAAGTACAAATATTGCAATCTCTCGGTACTTTAGTATTTCGAGATTTGTTCTTATAATATTATCTTAATCCTTTTCTTAATACATCCAAATTTGTATTTAATAATAATTTAATATTTAATTGAATAAATAGTTAAATAATTAGACAACAAAGAGTAAGTAATCCACTCACAGGCTTCGTCAAAAATATAGGTCGAGACAACATTAAATTAGCAACATGCTTCGTCAGAAAGAATATACTTATACTACATACATAAAAAATATCCGCAACAATAACACAATATTAATAACAGGTATTAATATGAACATCTAAAGGAAGCTAATTTAAAAACCTGAAAAATTTAGATATGCATCGAAGAAACCGATAGGTTTTGCTGTAAGGAAAAATTTGCAGCAAGCCATTTGGCTAAGTAAGGCTTGGATACAATAGCTTAAAAATTTTTGCGCAACTTTTAAATATTTTATTCATTTTTCAATTATTATTATTATTTCAACTGGAATATTATCAAATTCGTATCCAATGCAATGCCACCCTCAAAGTTTAAGTCGCAGTGTTGCCGCAGGCTTCTACAGTTGCATCCTAGCTTAGTGCATACAACTGTCAATGCATTACATTATTGCACAATTATGTATGAAGCACTGTGTTGTATATAAAGTTATGCATTGGGTTCTTAACTACATCTTGTAGTTATTTCTGATGGGTATTGAATAAAATGAATATAACTCGCGTATTTTATTTAGTTTAGTGTAATAATATCGACAGCTTAGTCAGGCTTAGATGTAAGAAATTAAATTAAATAATGAACCTAAAAAGCTATAATATAACATATGGGTGGATCGTACTTGGGTGGATCTTCGAGCGTTTGAGACGCCGTCATTATCCTCTACATCTATATTTAAGAACAGAGTCAATAACTAAAAGAAAATTTGAGTGATATTATCCCCCGGTACTGTTACAAATACTAGGTATTTCAATCGATACATAATAATATTATTTGCAAACATTATAGATATAGAATAATATAGATGTAGAGGACAATGACGGCGCGCCGCGGCGTCTCAAACGCTCGAAGATCCACCCACTTACGTTCAATACTACGTTACTTATGTTCTATATATATTATACAACTAGGTTCGGCTCGCAACTTCGTCTGTGCACAAAAAGGAACCACATTTTACACCCCCCCGCCCTGTCAAACATCCTTTCTCAGTAAGTACTTCCCTACAGTATAAAGTAACCACTGTGCAGAATTTCAAGTGTAGTTCTAAATAGTTTCGGCCCTTTTTTTTTTTTTTTTTTTTATCGCTGGAAAATGCGTTACGCATACCACCCTAGCCCGGGGGAGCGTTGGGTGGTTATGTGGGACTCCTGAGATGATACCCAGACTACCCACTAAAAACCAGCGTCTACCCTCACCGTCAGTATGGGACACCACAGGATAACTTGCGCATTCGACTGTGGTGTCAAATAGTTTCGGCCCTGCGTTGACATATCAGTCATTAAGTCAGCTCCTTTTATACATAGGTTTATATTCATGTGTGTGTAGCAAGCACTAGGGCCTGTTTAAACATATTTCTCTCCATTCGTGACAAAACTCACATTTAATAAATCCTTACCAATTTGATCCTAGGAGGCTTTCAGTGCATTTCGAGCTAAAGCTGATCCTTGGAAAAGGCAAATGGCAGTTAAGAGTCTAGTCCAATTCAGACCTAACCTAACAAATAAGGTTGGACACTTTGTGCGCATCTAGTAGGGTTCTAGAAAGGTCTTAGGATCAGAAAAGGCTTAACATATCCTATTCGGACGTTCGTAAATGAACCTCCATAGCAAAGGCTGCGACTGGGGATTTCTCTAAAAGGCAAGACTAATTACAATGAACACTGAGTGTAAATGAATCAGACATGCTTCTCCGATAGGGTGAGTTATGGTAAGATCGGACACGGTTACGGGTTAATACTGTACGATGTAAATTTACGCCTAATCTGGGAGATTTTTTTAGTGCTGGCAACTTGACATAACGCGCCATTTCATAGTGCCATGAAAATGCCATGTTGCCAGCACTAAAAAAATCTCCCCGATTAGGCGTAAATTCACCTCGTACGGTGTTAACCGAACTCACCCTACGCCATTTCGCTAGTTTTACTTACGTAATGGCATAAGTCCTTCACATTCAATATTACACTTAATCCCTTTCTCACTTAGACCCTCGCTGTCTCAATACACTCATGTCAATTGTATTGTATCACTGTCAATGTTGAAAGCCTATTGGCCTATATTTGGAGGCTTTTGTGTTTAGTAACACATTGCTTCTTCAGTAATGTAATGCCCCATGTTGCTAGTATCATCATATTAATATCACTATAAAAAGACACTGTTGCTAATGATGACTCCCTGCTAATTGCAGTTTGTTTATAGCGGTGTGACGTCACACCACTAGATCGCGTTTGAGCGCGAAAACTACAATAATATAATAATAATAATAATATCTTTGGACAATTCACACCAATTGATCTAGTCCCAAACTAAGCAAAGCTTGTACTATGGGTACTAGACAACGGATAAACATACGTAAATACATATAAGACATCCAAGACTCAAGTACAGATGCCAGTGTTCATCACACTGACATCTGCCCCTAGCAGGATTCAAACCCGCAACCTCCGGTTTCGTAGTCAGGGGCTCTGACCACTAGACCAGCAGGCCGTCAAATGTACAATGTGGGTTCAATAATAAGTGCAAAAATTAAAAGATTTTCGTACAACATGCTTTATACAATCGGATGCTATAAACCTTCCTCTTGAATCACTCTACCTATCTATTATATAAAAAAAAACACATCTATATGTTTCATCATATATTGCGTCGTTTTAAAGATTTAAGCGCATAGGGATATAAGGACAGAAAAAGCGACTTTGTTTTATACTATGTAGTATTTTTTTTATAATTTGTCAAGTACCTACCCAATTAGCACTGTCGAGTACAGTATCAAAATTTGTAACAAACACACATTAGCTTTCTGAATAGACGTAATAAGAACAAAACACGCGACACGGCCCAATAAACTCGTAACAAGCAAAAACTTTTGTTTGTCTGTACGCTGTTGATACTATTGTTTCAGAAAACATTGGTCGCTTGCCTAAAACATCGCGTACTATTTAGTTTTGTTTTTGCGATCAAATGACAAACGTAATTTGAAAATTTATAATCCTTTCATTTAAGCTTGTATTCAATAAGAATCTCGGAATTCAAGATTATTCTACAATATTGCCAACAAAGACAAAAAGCTAAAACCCATAGGAAATGAGAAATTTACAAAAATAACGATTTTTTGACACTTTGACCTTGAAATTTAATAGTAGCTCACACCCTACCATATGTAGGTTTTGAGACAACTTTAAGGATGTCAACATACAACTATTTACAAAATTACAGCCGGGTATCTCGCATTCCGAGGTGAATTCCTAATTTGACCGGTCTATTAATTGTAAACGACTGAATAAATCCTAGACAATAATATCCATAGGTACTATTTTTTTAAATATACCGTAGATGTATAGGTACTTGTATTAATAAACAAGGCTTTAACTCGTTGTCAGCCCTGTATACTGCGAATATGGGAACTGTAAAGCTTTCGAAATGCCAGCAATTAACTTAAAATACGCGATTGGAATGAAGGAACTATACCTAAACGGATTTAAGTCGCTTATCTTTTTATTGGTTAACGATTCGAAAACTTTTGAGTTCCCATATTCGTAGTAGGTACGACTGAGCTGTCAATAGTCTAACGCTTAATAATCCGGTCATTTTAGCTTATATTAGATAAGAATCTCGGAATGCGAGATACCCGGCTGTAATTTTGTAAATAGTTGTATATTGACATCCTTAAAGTTGTCTCAAAAACTACATATGGTAGGGTGTGAGCAACTATTAAATTTCAAGGTCAAAGTGTCAAAAAATCGTTATTTTTGTAAATTTCTCATTTCCTATGGGTTTTTGCTTTTTGTCTTTGTTGGCAATATTGTAGAATACAAAATTCTCTACAAATTTTGTTTAAAAAATTTTTTTATACGGTGAACCGTTTTTGAGGTACAGGCCGTAAAGCGCGCCGTCACAGCCAACAGGTGCCACGGTCGAAATCACGCCATATACAGTTGATGAACTACAGATATTATTAATTGTTGATGTTTACGCATGCTACTGTGTAATGCTTATACTTATATAGTTATATGGAAGTTATAATGATATTTTTGTACAAAGACAAGAGTAGAAAAAATCTTAGACCCCCAGTGGGATTCGAACCCACGCTTATGCCTTTACTAGCGGCAGCGTGCTAACCATTACACTATGGGAATCGACTGACAGGTCTTCGAATTTGTCCACTCCTTTCAATTCGGTATTTGTACTTTTGTTTATATGCGAATTTTTCGCTTCAGCGCCATCTGTGTGAAATGTTTTGCAACATTTAGCACACACGATTGGGTGACTATACAGTACAACCACCATCGATCGAGAGATGTCGCCTTCACTACTCAATATTAACTACAATCTATTAATCGAAAATCGATTAATATTTTTGGTTCAATAGCATTACTTTTTAATTATAATGATATTTTTGTACAAAGACAAGAGTAGAAAAAATCTTAGACCCCCAGTGGGATTCGAACCCACGCTTATGCCTTTACTAGCGCAGCGTGCTAACCATTACACTATGGGAATCGACTGACAGGTCTTCGAATTTGTCCACTCCTCTTTGTACAAAAATATCATTATAATTAAAAAAGTAATGGTATTGAACCAAAAATATTAATCGATTTTCGATTAATAGATTGTAGTTAATATATGGAAGTTTTTCACTATATATAAAATGAGAACATAATCATACTTACGTAATATTATAAAATCAAAAGCAAATGATCAATGTGCATAAAAAATGATAATTTCTTTAATTAGTGCTGTGCAATTAACCTTATCCTACCGTATAATAGTTTCTGATGTCTTCGCGGTTATTACACATTGGAATGAAACAACTATAGACGGATTTAACTCGCGTATTTTATTTTATTGGCTGACGTTTCGGATTCTTGACAGTTTCCATAATCGTAGCACGACTGAGCTGACAATAGTCTAACGCCAAAGTCCCTTCTAAAAACTCCAAACCCTACCGTATAGTTCTCTAATTCTAGAGTCCAGTATAATTTAAGGTCCTCGGCTTTTCAATATTATACTTCCTACCGTATCCGGCACATTTATTCCACCTTTATACGTACAATATACAGCCTTAGGTGATATTGTCGTGTCACAGGTGTATTCGTAACGACATCCGCTTACAAGGTTATGTTTTATCTCTTAACAAGAGAAGTGGATATAAAGTAGGTTTTCTTTTATGTCTATCAATTTTCTAGGTTTTATGACATGACATAGTAGTAATAAGAAATAAGGTGAATTATTATATTATGCGTGCAAATTTTAAAATAGATGAGTAGGTATATCAGGTACCTAGGTAATTTAATACCATATACATAACCTAAAAATTGTAAAGAAAAAATCTTTTAGTAAAAAAAAATATTTAACGATACTTAAGTATAGGTAGTAGAAGGTACCTATTCAAAAACTACGTGACTACCTAATTTATATTGTATTTATTGCAATAAAATATGTAATTATCAGAATAGAATATATAGGTAGGTAATATCAGTTTCATTCCAATGTGTAATAACCGCGAAAGCATCAGAAATTATAATGCTTAACTTATTTCGTGACCTACTTTAATATTCCCCACAGTTATACAGTTATAGCCTTGTATGAACCAACTAACATACATCCCTATATGTAACTATTTATAAGAATAACGAATTCACTAAATACCTACTTAAGCAATTTAGTGACAGTTTTGGAAGCTTTAGGTATGTTGATCTCAAACAGGATTATGGCAAAGCAATGTCAATATAATTCACGTTATTGACAAAGCTGTCACCCGGAGCGGGGGAGCTCGCATAGGAAATTTCATAACCACTAATCAATATCAATACATAGTATAAAACAAAGTCGCTTTCGCTGTATGTCCGTATGTATGCTTAGATCTTTAAAACTACGCAACGGATTTTGATGCGGTTTTTTTTAATAGATAGAGTGATTCTTAAGGAAGGTTTATAGCCCCCGTGTGAAGCCGGGGCGGGTCGCTAGTAATATATAAAATAACATGTATTAGTAGGTACATAAAAATGATTCACCAAGGCTACTGACGTTTCGAAAACTTTACAGTTCCCATATTCGTAGCACGACTGAGCTGACGATAGTTTAACGTTAAAGTGATTTATTTATACACATACTTACTTATATATTTTTGTTTATGTACCTAATGTAAGTTTCTGCCGAATGTTCTTGCAGCATTATATCTCTGCAATAACGGTCTTTACATAGCGTTAGACCTAACTGACGTGTTAAAAATCTTTCAGGTATTTACTTATACATATTTACTTATAAATGATTTGTATTTGTATCATTTTATCCTCTCTGTTAGAATACTTAGGTTACATATACCTACTACACTTGTTTCCTATCATAGACAAACAAGCATTATTCAATTCTAGGTCTATAGACCATAAACGCGGCGTCATCATCCCACGAGGATTTTCAAAATAAGATAACCTCTTGGAACTCACTGCGGCCGCTTTACGAGGGTCCGACAAATCCCCCAAATGGTTCCGCGTGCTCAAGCTTGCCGAATGTCCCCAACCCAATTTCAATTTACCCCTTGCGCCGTTTGGCTGGAAAATAAAAAGTAACATTTTGTTTTGCCACTTGAGCTAGTTGTTTTTATTGCTGCTCCCATGATTGACACTGCATAAAATGAGATGAGTCCGGCCCGTGTAATGGTCGTGTTTCTCGTGACGCTGGAAAGTGTAATTATCGTCGTGTTTATAGTGACACTGGCATGTGTACCCAATGACCGTCGAGTTTCTTGTGATGCTAGAAAGTGTATTTAATGACCGTCGAGTTTCTTGTGATGCTAGAAATTGTATTTAATGACCGTCGTGTTTCTTGTGACGCTGGCATGTGTACCCAATGACCGTCGTGTTTTTTGTGATGCTAGAAAGTGTATTTAATGACCGTCGTGTTTCTTGTGATGCTAGAAAGTGTATTTAATGACCGTCGTGTTTCTTGTGATGCTAGAAAGTGTATTTAATGACCGTCGTGTTTCTTGTGATGCTAGAAAGTGTATTTAATGACCGTCGTGTTTCTCGTGGCGACGGAGAGTGAATCTAATGACCGTCGTGTTTCTTTGACGCAATGGAAAGTGTTTTTAATGACAGCCGTGTTTCTCGAGATACTGGAAAGTGTAATGTTCGTGTTTCTCGTGACGCTGGCAAGTGTAATAGCCGTCGCGTTTTTCGTAACGCTGGAAAATGTACCAAATGACCGTCGTGTTTCTTCGAAAAGTGGATCTAATGACTGTCGTGTTTCTTGTGACGCTGGAAAGTGTTAATGACCATCGTGTTTCTCGTGATGCTGGAAAGTGTGAAAAAGATAATTATAAAAGATGGCCACTAGCATGGAAACCTTGAAACCAGTCGCACGTATGTGTGACTAACTGCTACAAAGAGTTGCGTAATAGAATGTATTTATGCTTTGTTGTCGTAGGTAGTGATGAATAATAGGTAATAGAAACAATATTTTATTAGACGAAGTAAAAATAGTTGTAATGCATATTATTACAAAGTGTTCGTAGGTACTTACCGACTTACTTAAGTTATACCTAATCGTTGCCATCGATTAAATTGATTAGAGAGGAAAACAAAGGCATTTTTCCTGTTGCGGATAGAGGTTATTAAAAATGATATTAATAATTAACTTTTTGGAGTTTAGCTTTTATTCGCAGAAAAAGATGTTAATAGCCTACTCTAAATTTACTTAGTCATTGTGAAATAACTAATAATAATTATATAACATCTTTGGAATGAAACCACTATAAAGGATTCATCTCGCGTATTTTCGAAAATTACACTTCCCATAATCGTAGCCGACTAAGCTGACAAAGGTCTAACAATAATTATGTAGGTAAGAACCGCGAAAGAATCAAAATTATTTAGATTTTCTTTTATAAAATAACTAGGTAGGTATTGCTTAATTTAATTGTATGTACATATATAGAATGAATGAATTCCAATATTATTGTAGTGATTCAGAGCTAAGTAAACAATCAATTCGTAGAAACGTAATATTAATAAAGTTGCTCTGTAAAACTATACCGAAATGGACGCTATACTCATCGTAATAAGATCTAAAATTCAATGCAAACACATTTTAAAGTTCTTAAGTGTGGACTGTTTGTTTACATTGCATTTACTTATATAATTGATGCAGATAAATTATATCACAAGAGGATAACCTTTAGCGATATCGCAGCAAACTTGTAAAAAGTTGTAAGTGACATAGAACTTGTGCAGGACTTAAGTCTTTTTTCCACGGGTTATATTTACCTACTGAGTCAATCACGGGGTGAAACTGTGATGACCTCATGACCACAAATGGTTATGACCTAGATTGCAAATATTATCAAAAAAAAAATATAGGGTAGGTACTTAATTGTTTAATGTGTATTGGATTTGATAATTCCGAACAAAGAAAAGCCTAAATATTTATTTACATTATTTTATAATATATCTGCAGTCTATCTTAATATCAAAATTTATTAAAATAAATTTAGCCGTGACAACTTTACAAACTCGTTTACTAAATTCAGCATTAGCGGGGGTTAGTGATTAAGAAAATAATTATCAATAAAAATATAAAAATACAACACTACAGACCCATAAAAATTTAATTAAAAATAATAATCAACATCACCAAATTTAATCAACTAAATACAAAATGACACTACGCTACTGCGTTTTAAAACCGTACATATTTTTCTTCTCGTCCTCAGTATAATCGGCGAATTTGTTTATACCAAACGTCGCACTTGGGCTGTTTTTGTTCAACTCATTTATTCGCTGCAAACTCTTCTTGAACGCTTCAAAATGGACAGTTTTATCTTCTTCATCTTTATACTCTCTACTGTGATCTTTTATAAACTTTTCAAACAGCTGATCGGCTTCGTTCAGATCGTAAACGGGTTTCGTTCCTTGCGCCATTGCGGCGAGCACGACTAGCAGGCAGAGACTGACGGCCGCCATTTTGAGTGTTGCCCGCTAAACTGATTAAGTCGCCACAGACTAGCGTATTTATAGTTGCGACGTTTATACTTATGTGTCGAACGGTGATTTATGATTAAATGGATTATGCAATTGTAAGTAAGTATGTACGTGTTTATGGAATTTTTGCTTTAATACTTGTGGTTTTATTTTATTGTGTGACATTGAAATTGTATTAGTAACAAAAGATAATAAATGTTCTTCGGGTTTTCCATGCTTACCTAAGTGCTCAGGTAACATAATAATATTTCAAAATACTTATCTATTTTAAAAATAAAATAGCCTGTTTTAAATAATTTATGCGTTTAACTACTCTTTGTTCTGGCAGCTGAGTAACTTACTGATAAAGTTGTTTGTAAAATTGTTATTCTATGACTAAAACGACTGATAGTTGAAAGTAGGTGAAGCGTAGTGAATCATTATTTAAACATTGTATTTTTTGTAATAAAACAGATGCCTACTTGAATTCTTACTCATCGATGTTTTTTTTAGATAATAAAGTATAATAATAATATTATTACGAGTTGATTTGTTAATGCAAAAATTATGACACTGACAAAATATGCTCTCTCGCACGACAAAATTCTGAAGTGCTACTTATTAACCAAATCACAAGTTATTTAGGCGCTGTTTCTGGTAAAATAGAATGGAATATTGGAATGAAGCAACTGTGAACGGATTTAACTCGCATATTTTTATTTAATTTCATTTGCTGACGTTAACCGCGAAGGATTCAGAAATTATTAGAATGGAATACTTATCCCAAGATAGATATTTCCGTAAAAGTAGTAGGTAGGTAACTAATAATTAGGATTTAATAATGTTTCATGCCTCTAGCGATCAGTTTGCTTTGTAAAGTATGAAGACCTAAACAAACAACTAATGTAGGTTTACAAATTACTTCGTAAATTATTAACAAATATTAGCGATTGGGTAATTATGTAGATATTTCTAAGATTAAGCGTAGCTTGAAATTTCATATTATTAAGTGTAATAAGGTTAGAAACTTTTAGTATAGGTAATTTAAAAAATATAGTCTAGTTTATTATAAACTCTTAAATAAGTAAGTTACCTATATTATCATAAGTAACTTTTAAATAATTTAATAGGTACCTACCGATTTGAAATATTTTAAATTGTTTTCCATGCTGATTATTTTTTTTGTTCATTGCTTTATATCACATTTCTTCTTTACCTTATTCTGTGTACTTACCTACTTAGTCGAGAGATCTCAGTGACATTGGTGTGACACTTACATGATGTTAGGAAACATGGAATTTTTGGGATCGAAAGTACAAAATAAATTTAGACAGTAATGAATACTCGCTAAGCTGGAAGCGGGGCCGTTTTACAGGTAGCAAATAATATAAAGAATGGCTGAACCGAATTGGCTAGAAATTGAAGGAGAGGTTGCTTAGTAGTCTTAGTAACTATCAGGAGACAGAATATATAGGATAGGCCAGATACTTTTTATACATATCTTGTGGGAAAAAAGTTAGCATGATTTTTTTCCACCTTTGTATAGGTTGGCATGCGAGTTATATCTATGACAATAGATGGAAGAATACAATTCGAAAAAAAAAATAGCAATTTGCTTTGACGAGATTTTTGCGATTAAATTTATGTAGGTATTACATACCTAGTGGGCATATTTAATTTGCATACATCTTTATTTTATTTATATAGGTTCTGCCCGCGACTTCGTCTGCGCACAATACCAGGAGGTGAATTTTTAAAAATGCTTTCTTTCTTCTGCATTATAAAAGGAACCCCTGTGTAAAGTTTCTAACCCTTATAGTTTAGCCCCTGCGTTGACAATCAGTCGTTAAGTCATTTCCTTTTATATTTTTGGTCAGTTAAAATAAAACTCATTATTAACATATTATTAAAACTTTATTTACAAACAGATATAGTGATTATATATAGATAAGTAATCACTTATCTATATATACAATATGGCTATGCCGTTAATTAATCACAGTCATAAATTAATTTAACCTAATTTAATTATATTATGTAATATGGTTAATTCGATTATCTTGTAGTAAGCACTTAAGATTGCCAGCTTAGCTCTATTGAAACAGAAAGTGAGACCTTAGAACGAATTGTTTATGTAGGTAATATTTAATATTAACTAGGTACGATCTATCAATCGAATTTCGATCAATATGTTTGGTTGAATACCATTAGTTTTTAATTATAACGATACTAGCGACCCGCCTCGGCTTCGCCCGGATTCCTTTTTTTATAGCCTACGACCTTTCTCAGGGTCTAAAGATTGTCTGTGACAAATTTCATCAAAATCGGTTAAGAGGTTTAAGCGGGAAAGCGTAACAGACAGACTTACTTTCGCATTTATAATATTAGTAGGGATTTTGTACCAAGACAAATGTAGGAAAATTGAGACCCGCAGTGGGACTTGAACCCACACCTATGCCTTTACTAGCGGCAGCGTGCTGACCATTACACCATAGGGACCACTGACGAGTCGTCGAATTTCTCTACTCCTTCAATTCAGTTTTGTACTTTTATTGGTTAGGTTAGCGGTCCGCCCCGGCTTCGCACAGATCTCAATATTTTTTTGTTGGATAGACCATTTATCGAGGAAGGCTTTAGGCTATATAACATCACGCTGCGACCAATGTAGCTTCCCAACAGTGAAAGATTTTTTCAAATTGGTCCAGTAGTTTTCGAGCCTATTCATTACAACCAAACAAACAAAGTTTTCCTCTTTATAATATTAGTATATTATTATATAGACAAGCGAACTTTTCACTCCCTTTTTTCCACTCCAGTTTTGGTACAAAATATCATAGGTAATATTTTTTTTAACCAATCTTTTTATTAGATACTATTCTGACCGGGGACTGCATAACCCCTATCTGACCGCGCCTTATTACGGTGGTATTTAGTACCTAATAAATCAAAGCATTAATTTAATAGTAAGTTGATGCAGACATTAATCTAGACCGAGTGTTAAAGTTGGGTGTCGACCGCTAAGCGAGCCTCGCTTGACGAGGTAACATCTGCAAGGGAATTAATTACTATGAGTATAGGGTCATTTTGTGGTGTTAAAGCTTATTTATCAAGTTAATTGTTACGGTTTAGGGTGATTGGGAGTAGATAATCACTTGATCTCTTCAGAGGGATGTTACTTAGGTTAAAAATGTGGAAGTCAGGTAGATCATACTTGTACAAAAATGTTGAACATTTAGTTATTACATTGACACAGACAAAAATACAATTTTCGGAGTAGGGACTTGGGACACCACTGGATAAAACTTTAGGAGGGGGCTTGGGACGTTACTGGATAAAACTTCAAGAGTAGGTGGTTGGAACGTCACTGTATAAAACTTTAGGAGTAGTGGGTTGGGATGTAACTGGAAAAATATTCCGGAGCCAGGGACTTCTTTAAGACGTCAGTGTACAAACTTTGCAGAGTAAGAGCTTGGGGCTTCACCGGATAAAACTTCAGGAGTAAGGGTTTATGACGTCACTGGTTTAAAGTTACGGAGCCAGGGTTGGGGACGTCACTGGATAAAAATTTAGGAGTAGGGGCTTGGGACGTCACTGGAAAAATATTCCGGAACCAGGGACTTCTTTGGGACGTCAGTATACAAACTTTGCGGAGTAGGAATTTGGGGCGTCACTGGATAAAACTTTAGGAGCAAGGGCTTGGGACGTCACTGGTTAAAAGTTCCGGAGCCAGGGTTGGGGACGTCACTGGATAAAAATTTAGGAGCAGGGGCTTGGGACGTCGCTGGAAAAATATTCCGGAACCAGGGACTTCTTTGGGACGTCAGTGTACAAACTTTGCGGAGTAGGAACTTGGGGCGTCACTGGATAACTTTTGGGAGCAGGGGCTTGGGACGTCACTGGTTAAAAGTTCTGGAGCCAGGGTTGGGGACGTCACTGGATAAAAAATTAAGAAAAGGGGCTTGTCACTGGATAAAACTTCCAGAGTAGTTCCACGATGAAACTTCCATCACAATGGATGAAATTTCTGTCGTTGACTCGCGTAATATGCGACCAACTAAACATAATTAGTGATTTACCTGTAAGTATGTACTGCAATTGAGTTTTATCGCAGTATAAAGGGTTGTTTAAAACTGCATTCAGTTGATCTTTGACTTGTGGTCGAACATCGCACCAAACAACGCGGCCGGTCTGCGACCACTCAGTTACTAACATTTTTATACTCTGTAAAAAAAAAGAAGTATATAAGACAGAAAAACATACTTTTTTTAAAAGCTTCTATTTAACTTGTGTACTTAATGTGCTATTACATAAGTATTTAAATCAAGAAATCTAGCACCCTATTTTTTAAGCAGATAACTTTAACCGATTGAGCTAAAATGTTGTTTCACTTAGTTTGGATGACAATGCATGGTTAACTGTGTCACGTCATTCTAAATCTAAACTATCTGCTTCGAAATTAAGTTGCCAGATTTCACTCGTACGATACTTGTAATCTTAATATTAACTACGTAGGTATATTATATTATTTTTGGGTTAAATACCATTAGTTTTGAATTTTGATATCTTGCACCAAGATCAGAGTATACAAATGCCACTGGGGTCTCAATTTTTCTACTCTTGTCTTGGTACAAAATATACTTCTATACATTGGAATGAAACAACTTTAAACGGATTTAACTCGCGTATTTTATTCTATTGGCTGACGTTTTGCATAAGAGTTTAGTATAAGACTATTGTCAGCTCAGTCGTGCTACTAATATGAGTTTTGTAAAGTTTAAAGTTATTTTATTACAATGCATAATAACTACAAAGGCATCAAAAATTATTAGACTTATACACTTACCTACCTGCATATTTCCATACTTACATTGCAAGTTAAATAAAACCTTTTAATAATAATTTATGATGCATTCGCTGTTATTACACATTGGAATGAAACAACTTTAGCGTTAGAGTATTGTGAGCTCAGTCGTGCTACGATTATGGAAACTGTAAAGAAGCTGAAACGTCAGCAGAGTTAAATCCGTTAATAGTTGTTTCATTCCAACCTTTTAATAATTCAAGAGTAACCAACAGCGGTAAACACGTCAGCACTGCATGTGATGACATGCGGTTTGCGGTCCACGAATATTCGATTAATGAAACATGATTAAATTATTCCTATATAAATTGGTGATTTGTGATGTTTTATGCCTTCGCCACAATAGTGCAGAAGTAGCGAGGAAAGGAGGCAAAGCATTCATTGCTACTAGTAGGTATAACAAATGTATGAAATTCGAAACACATTGTTAATGTTTATGTAAAATTTAATATAGATTGGGGGGATATAATTAAAAAGGGATCATGTTGTCTCATATATAATTAATTACACTGCTCTCTTTTCGTTAGTGGTAGATTTTCGGAAAATCCTTTTTTTATCGGATGCCTACGTCATACAAATAACACCCTCCAAGTTTCAGATCTCTACGATCAGCGGTTTAGGCTGTGCGCGTATCCGTCAGTCAGTCAATCAAGGCAACGGATTTTTTGTATGCCTATGTATATACATAGGCTATTTGTATACATATATAGATATAAGTAGGTTATATAAGATAAGGTAGTACTTTTAATAAAACTGCTAGATAACGGATATAATTCGGGTAAGTATATTCAGGTTCTATGGTGACGTTTTAGAAACTACAGCAACTAAGTACGTGAATTAATAGTTGTTTAATTCCAATGTGTACCTAATAAGCACGAAAGCATCAAAAATGAATATAGTAATTACTAATTAGAACGATTCTTAGTCACGTACATTTTCCATAACAAAATATTAACTAAATAATTGGTTGTTTGAATAATTATCACTCAATTAGCTTAGCGTATAACATTTTAGCTAATATTAATTGCTCTCATGTTGTAATTTCACGGAGCGGTTTGTGGTCAACGTACTGTAATTATCGTTATTAATAACTAGGTACTTACTATAAAATATACTTGTAAAATACATAAGTTATTAATAATTTCTAATACCTTTGCGGTTATTACACATTGGAATGAAACAACTACCTATACTTACTATACATAAGTAATTGATTTATTCCGAAAATAAGCAAATCCGTGCGGAGTCGTGGGTGGAAGCTAGTCAAAAAATAAAATAAACATTTTTAAACAAGGCATCCTTACAGTATTTATTTCAATATTTATACAAATAAAACAATTATTCATCAAGTTTATGTTACTACAAATACTAATACTAACTGGGTTTTTCATTCCTATTTTTGTATGACTTAGTTAATGTGAAGCCACTCAAATCACATTTTTAAAAGCAATACCAAACCTATTTGTCATGTGAAACATTGAAACCAATCTAATCCGTGGTTTTGTGACACAAAAAACAGTATTGGTATTTTATTAAAAAACTAGAATCAAAAAGTAACTTTATGAACTGAGTATTTTCATATACTAAAAAAAAACATGTGAAAACATTTCAATTTTCCCGCTATGTAAATAAACAAAATACTCCGAAAAGTAATAGACATTTTTATTTAGAAAAAATCTATCTGCCTTTTCAGATAAAAGGTGAACTGTCAGAAGAGCCAAAGTTAATATCAAAGATATATTTGATAAACGAATAACCCACTAAAATATGTAATAAGAAAAACCCAAGTATAAAGCCCGACTATGACTAGAAATTCGGATCATGAAAGTGACATGACGTATTTTGTGAGAAAACTTATCACCTTTCTAATTTCTGCCACTAACTTCTTACATAAAAATAAGGTAGAACTGTAAAGAGTAGGTACAACCTCGTTAGGTAATTTGATAGGTACCATAATTATTGTCAACTTTTCAAGATGACTTTTAATTTTTATATTTAATACAATTTAATTACACGATCATTATGTAAAGCTACATTTACTTATGATAGACTTTTTGGTTTGTGAAAGGAGAATAGCCAACGTGTTTTTTATTCTTATCAGTCAGCAAAGCAACCTGACTACCATACTGTAAACTTTCATGTCGGGTATGACTCTTACCCCTGAATCTGCCCCTGTAGATACCATACGCGCTAGCCCTCCAGAAGAACAGTACCAACTCCGTATTGTATAGGGACTTTTTAAGATATTCACGTAGCTATATCAAATTACACATACCTGTAAAAACGTATAATCCATCCTGTATAACGAGTCGCAATGTACAACTAAAATGTTAGTTCGCCTCTCCATATTCTCAGCAGCATTAGGATATCCATTAAATACTCCATTCGATCTTATATGATCTGTATCCGGGAAGACAGTTAAAGTTTCCAGAGCTCTATCTTGGCTGGTTCTTTGGGTACTTTTTAAGGTTGTCAGCTTTGATCTGACCCGTTCTGCCCCGGCAAAGTGTAAACCGCCGACGGGGTGTATTGAGTAATGGGGCGGTAATGTACCATCCTGTAGAAAGAAGTTATTCAGTGCTATAGGAATTGGAACGAATTTTAATCTGACATCATATAATTAGTGACACTATATCGGGGCAGATTCAATTTCGTTTATGTTAAAGTGTTTTGTGTTCATTCTTTTGTTATATGCTACTTGGTTCACATATTACATGTTTGTCTTTTTAGCTATATACCTACTTACCTATATAATTGCATATAATACCTACTTAATATTTACTTTAAAAAGTTTTTCTATTGAGTTTTTTTTTTCAGTACTTAACCTTTTTAGAATACCTACTAAAAGACCTGTTAAAGCATTCAGGTTTGTTTACTAATATAAAATATTTAATTTACCTAATTAATGAAATTTTTAATATTTTATTTATACCTACATTAATCTACTAGGTTATAATAAAGTTGTTCATTACCCACGGCGTTTGAAAACATTAATTATACTTAGATGTTATATTCGAACAAGGGCGTAAAAATTTAAAATGAAAGTAATACTGTAATATGAATTTCCTACAGCTAGGTGACTATTAAATTTATACGGCAAAATTTTAATGTGAAATACTTCAGCGTTACTCTCTCATTAATTAATAACGATGCCACTTAATCATTAAAATGCAATAAACTTCAAAAACATAAATTTTATTAATGTAAATTTCTCTGATAATAACTAGCGTCATATTTCATAGTTTATTAAGGAAAACAACATAAAACAATTTACAATGGCTCATAGAGGGTAGGTTTTGTTTTTGTTTTGACAAAACAATAAAGATGATAGCTTTAAGGGGAGTATTATGATATCATACTAAGGGACTTTCACAAAATTTCAGTGAGTTTATAATCAATACATAGTATAAAACAAAGTCGCTTTCGCTGTATGTCCGTATGTATGCTTAGATCTTTAAAACTACGCAACGGATTTTGATGCGGTTGTTTTTAATAGATAGAGTGATTCTTAAGGAAGGTTTATAGCCCCCGTGTGAAGCCGGGGCGGGTCGCTAGTAAGGTATAAATTTGCATCTTTTCTTGCAGATAAAACTTTAATTTAAACTAGGTACAAAATCTTTTCACTGTAAAAAAACTTTCAAAGACTTCGAGACTTCATTTTACAACATACCTAGGCAAAACATGAAATACCTAAGTACCTAGTTGTAACTCTTGCTTTAAGCATAATATAGGACTTTATAAAAAAATACCGGTCACGTTTACATTAAGGCATGAGAGATTATCCCTACTAATATTATAAATGCGAAAGTAACTCTGTCTGTCTGTCTGTCTGTTACGCTTTCACGCTAAAACTACTAGACCGATTTAAATGAAATTTGGTACAAAGATAGTCTGGAGCCTGAGAAAGGACATAGGCTACTTTTTAACCGACTGCAACAAAGGAGAAGTTCCACGCGAACGAAGTCGCGGGCAGAAGCTAGTTATAGATATATACTTACATCAACATATTGGACGTCAAGTGGCGGTCGCGAGTGGTAGTAAAGCAGTAGTAATACGTCGATGCCCACTCCACATACTAGCCCGATCTCGATGCCAAGTACTAGGCAACACGCAAATGTGCCCACAAGTGGGATTATATCCAGCTCTGAAAAAAAAACATCAGTAAGTACTTATAACTAGGGTTATAATATACTAGCAGTTTGCCCCGGCGTCGCACGGATCCCTAAATTTAAAAGAAAAATATTCTATAGGTAGCGTATTTTAAAAGAAAAATATTCTATAGGTAGCGTATTTTACTCAGGGTGAACGGAGCTTCCCAAATGTGAAAGAATTTTTCAAATTGGTCCAACCGTTTTGGAGGCTATTCAATCCAAACAAGCAAACCTATCTTCTTTATAATATTAGTATACTAGCTATCCGCCCCCGCTTCGCACGGATCCCTTTTTTTATAGCCTATGTCACTCGTGAATGGTATGGTATAGCTTCCCAACAGTAAAAGAATTTTTCAAGTCGTTTCAGTCCAAACAAACAAACCTTTCCTCTTTATTATATTAGTACCTATAGAATTCCTAAAATATTAAAAGCATTTTCAATATTTGATGCTTTCGAATGCAGTTTCAAATGTCAGCCAATATTTAAAAATACGTGACGATCGTAACTGGCTGTTTTTTTTCGGTTTTTAAAACTTCACCCATGATGCATTCGGAACGCAGATTTCATTTCATTTACTAGTAAAAATAAAATTGGTTGAAGTACTATCGATAGGCCGCAGTGAAAAGCTACAAACCTAACAGAATATTATATTAAAAAATAATCAATGACTTTGTGGAATAAATAAATTGATCTAGTCCCAATTTAAGCAAAGCTTTGGGATAAAATACCTATGACATAACTTTCACTCGCGTGCTTTTCTATACTAATATTATAAAGAGTAAATGTTTGTTTGTTTGGATTGAATAGGCTCCAGAACGGCTGGACCGATTTCAAAAAATCTTTCACTGTTGGGAAGCTAAACTATTCCCGAGTGACATAGGCTATAAAAAAAGATAATCCGTGCGATGCCGGGGCGGACAGCTAGTATAACATTTTTTTTACGATTTTTGATTCCAATATGTAATAACGTCAAAGTCATCAGAAATTATAATGTTATATATTATATGCAACGTTATTAAACGAATATAAACTCGTGATTTATAGTTGATTGGGAAATGTCATAAGATTTTTAAGATTTTTTGTCTACTTACACTCATAATTAACGTAAAACCTTTACGCAATTCAAAACAGTTGCCTTATGACGAGTCGTATCGTAAAGGTTTCATTAAAGTATCAATTTCGATAATTTTATGAGTTTTAAATTTCAGACGTCAAAAAGCAATTTCTGTTGGTCTAGTGGTCAGAGGCCCTGACTACGAAACCGGAGGTTGCTGGTTCGAATCCTGCTAGGGGCAGATGTCAATGTGATGAGCACTGGCATCTGTACCTGAGTCTTGGATGTCTTATATGTATTTATGTATATTTATCCGTTGTCTAGTACCCATAACACAAGCTTTGCTTAAAATGGGACTAGATAATTGGTGTGAATTGTCCAAAGATATTTATAAAAAAAAAAAAAAATAGATCAAAACTTTCCAGCGTTTGTTTTAATTTATTTACGTCTGGCAACTTTTTTTATGTTTTCTTTGATGTCTAGGGTAGACTAGGTTTCACGCCAAGTCGTGGTTGTTTGTTTCGGGACTGTTTGGTTAGGACAGGTCCTGATGTTACTGATTTCCATAGTACGTCCCAAACAAGGATTATCTCTTTATTCGGGACAAGAATAATATGTTTGTTATTCTTTGGAGAAAAAGTTGTGGAAATCTTAATGAGTTGCGTTTTTGAAATCTTGAATGTTAATTAGGTACGAATTTCAACTTAAGTACATGAATTGTACGGATTATTTTAATTACCGTAAGGACGAGTAGGTAAGGTAGGTACTACTATTAATATCGTGCTTACTAGGATGCCACAACGATAATTAAAATTAGTAACATTTTTAACATTGCAGCGGAAGATCAGCGCTGTGGCATGCACTGTCGTGTCGCAGCAAAATGCTGAGCTGGAGACCCTTTTACCACATTTATTGTAGATTAGGTATTTTTATTTTTTGTTATTTCTGTAATTTTATGTAATGTGTGGTAAATAAATATTTTCTTTCTTTCATTTATATTTCAACATGATATTATAAAAAAAAGATAAACTTGTCAACAGTTTTTGAAATAAAATAACAATAAAAATAATTATTAATTAACTTTAGTTAACTATAACTTTAGTAAAGTTGCAAGGAAATAAACAAAATAAATACGATAATTATAGTAGAATGAGAATGCTATACTACTATATTCACAAACCAAAACAATTCTGCTCAACATATCAATCAGACTCAGTAGACTAAAACGATAATAACTTGAATGTTACTAGGATATGCTCGTTCTACCGGGAATAATTTAATGTAGCGCTCTTGGCTCGTCTGTGATGAAATTTGCCCGTTGTTCATTATCGTAGGCCGAGCAACGTGGGTGTTATTTTACTTGGTTAATTGAGTGCATTTGCCGTTTGCTTGTTATAATGTTAACTTTGTAGAATCGGACCTATTGTGTAATATTTTATTGAAAATGTACTAGAGTTATTTTCATGTAAGGGTGATTTTGCGAAAGTTCCGCCGTCTGTCCCGTCTGAATTATGAAGGAAAAAGCTACAATAAAATTTATATTAGATTAATTCTAACAACACGTACTTACGAGCTCTGTACCTACATTGCTGCTCCCAAATGATATTATGATTACTATAGTAGTATGAAACGCTAATCTACCTCCAAAATTATATACCTATATTAATTAGTATAGTAGTTCTTACTATTTGTCTTCCACAGTTTCTTGATGATTGCAATGTCGACCATGTGCAGAACTGCACACACGATCACTGCAGAAAGTGCAGCGCGGGGTATGAAGTAGAAATACGGTGTCAATAGTGCAAGGGTCAGTAACACTATAATACCTGTAAAAAACATAATATTAATAATTATTAAGTACCGTGGAATGGGGTGACTTTAGTAAATTTTAAAATTCAATTGTGTTTTTCTCCTTATACAATAATGTAAAAAAAATATTAAAAAAATGGGAATATCGGTTTTGTTCATACTACCGAATCCGTTACTAAAATATTTTTTTTCATCAATACATTTCGAGAAAAAAAATAAAAAGTTCGTGATCAAGTTTATACTATGATTGGGGTTACTTTGATACCCCCTCTTTTTATTATGGGGTTCGATAGTATCCCTGATTTAGAGTAAATCATCCGAAGAAACCAAATTAATCCGTCCACAGGTTTGGAATTTAGAATGATTTTTATCTGGTTGGGGTTACTTTGACAAAGGAAAAATAAGAGCATTTTTAGAAAAAAATATTTTGTTTTAAATAATTTGTTCGTATGCCCTTAACTTCTATCTCTTATGCTTGTGCTGTGCTATTTTGCCATATATTATACTTAAATAGCATTATTTGATAATTTTACACAGTATTTTTATAGAAATTATTTTATTTATTTTTCAGAATGGTTTCAGTCAATTTTAACTAATAATTATGGTCAGGTCTTATTAACAATGAAGTATAAATGATCGATCAGCCTATTTTAAGTAGATAATTGAAAGGGTTAACACATTTTACTAGTACGAAATGATACAGATCAGTTGATCAATGTAGCCCCGTAGTAGTGATCAGAGACACCCCTAGCCGAAAATACCGCCAAAATAAAATAGTCGTAAAGGTTATCGTTTTTGATGAAATTGATTATTATAGATTGATACATTTCTGATATAGCAAAATTAGTAAAAAAAATGTTTTTGCTATAGTTTAACGACTACTTTAGAAGTTATTCATGGTATGAAAATAACCAAAAACAACTTCTTATGTTTTTTATTTTTTTACTATCAAACCAGAAGCACGATCGCGCTACAATAATTCACATGGTTGTAGTGTCTATCGATGCTGCTAAATGTAAAATAAAAAAGTAATAAATGCGTTCAGAAATAGTACTAGTCCCAGTTTTAGTAAGAAAAGAAGTTTTTATCAAAGTAACCCCAGGACTCAAAGTAACCCCATTTTACGGTATCAAGTTATGTGTTTCATTATTTACTAATTAACCCCCGTAAGCGATTTAAACGATTCGCTACTAGAATGCTAAATAGTATTTTTTTCGTTTACCTATTTCATTTTTTATTAATACTCGCTCTAGCGGTATATACCTAATTGTAAATTAAAAAAAAAAATCTAAAATAAAAAAAAAATAGAAGCCCTTTTTATTACGCATGCTGAGTTTTACATGGACAACAACGATAACTGTTATAAATCAATAATGAATAATATATGCAATTTATTTATTTACGATAATATAGGTACCTAACTTAAGCACATATAATTCCTTTACTTTTTTTTTACTTTAATCACCCGTCTCGGCCGAAAAAACAGAAGATTTATCCTTCTGTCTTTTTTATATAGTACTTAACTATATCAAAATATATTTTTTAATTATCTTACGTCAACCGATAGGTAAACATACATACTATATTATTATGTAAGTGTATTATATTATGTCGCTATTTTACACTTACTAGAAGCCTAAAATTAACGGAAAAAGCGTATAAACAGACTTGTTTAATCCAGCAAAGATTTCAATATAAAGCCAACGGTTAAATCCCTAAGTGCAATGTTAGGTTACTGAAATGAATTGCCCGATCTTTCTTCACTGAAAATATACTTCAGCACTTTTGGAGTAACTTGCTTCTAATGCATAGTCACCTACTTTTGACTTGGAAAAATTTTGCCAAACTCTATTTGAAGAGTTTTTTGAATGACCAAAGTTTATCGGCAAACCTCGCTTCCTTAATAGTGACACTAACCAAATTAGGTGTACCTATTTAAAGTTCTACGTCATATTATTATTTGAATTAATTAGTGATACATTTCATATTCTGTCACCAGTGGCCTAAGCTATTAATAACCTAAATTATAATCAATTAAGTGCGTAAATAAAATTAATAATTATAATATCATATTTTTTATTCTAACATAATATAATGATAAAAGTTTTAAGAAACTTTTTCTTACTCTTTATACATACGTAATCAATCTTTAGTCAACAATTCATTCTCAAGTTAGAAAAAACACGGATTCATGTAAGTAACATTTTAGTTAAAATTATAACAGAACCAGTAGGTACGTAGCCAAATACAAGAGCTAACCAACAGTATTCTACTAAAGTTATCCATATAATTAACATACTACCAACTCGTAGTTTCTATAGCTTAACTTATAAACCTGCTGTACAAGCAAAACTAATATTAAATTCAAATTAAATGCAAATAACAAATCTGCATACGGCTATTTTCCTGCAAAAAATCCTGTTTTCTTGAAGAAATATTTTAAAATTTTAAAACCACACGAGTCTAAGACAGTAAACTATGATGCAGACTTTTTGATTTATTTTGTTCGTAGTTTGTCCGCTTTTATGCGGAACTGTATGTTGGAAACTTTTCTTTAAAATTTATATGAACAACTTTTATTTATACTTGTGATTTCCACTATATACATATCAAGACAAAACAATCTGTGGACAACAAACTATTGTTCTATATCGATGGCCTGTTGGTCTAGTGGTCAGAGCCTCTCACTACAAAACCGGAGGTTGCAGGTTCGAATCCTGCTACCCAAGGGCGTAGCGAAGTATCTACAGGCGTAGGTGTTCCCTAAAAGCTGCCCCCCCTAGAAGTTCCCTGTAGGTTTTGATTCCCTTGCGAGTATCAACAATTAGGTACCTTAGAAAATTTAGATACATTCCATTTCCATTCATTTCTTAGATTCTCTACACCTCCCCTTCACAATATCCTAGCTACGCCCTTGCTACTGACCCTAGAAGGATTCAAGCCCGGAGGAACCTTCTATACCCTGCATCATAAGTGTTATCATACCTCCTGGCAGCCTGAGCCGAGGTGCTAGGAAATTCTGACGCTTAGTGTACCTCCACTACTAGGGCACGGGTCAGTAACGACTTCAATAAGTTTTCATATTAATAGTCCTGAAGCTGGCCAACTACTTTAGTATATGTAACCAAATCACATGCCTTAGAATAACTTTATTGATTTCATGTTTTTTGCAAACGGTTTATGTTTGAAGCGGTTAAAAAAACAACCATAGATAGTGTACGCCATTTGCATACATATTAGGTTAGATTTTATAAAATCCGAGTTCAGTCGGTGAAACAATGGCCAATACTAGGGCAATATGAATTCCCCTCAGCAAGTGGAATATTTGCGGATAAACGATTGGATGGAAAACATTGTTTGCAATTGGTATGTGATGGTAGTAAATACGGCGATTTTTACTTCTGCTAATTTTCATTTATGGGAATATTTTCTTTATTTATAAAAACTGTAAGTATAATAATTGATGATAATTGATTGATGTGTCCGTCTGTCGGCTACAAATATGGGAACTGTAGTTTTCGAAACCTCAGCACATAAAATAAACTACGAGCATTAAATTCGTTAAAGTTCTGTCTAATGCATAATAACCGCAAAAGTACCTAAATTATCAAAAGTTATTACCTACAGGAATAGTTATCAGCCCAATGTACATTTTATAAATTTGAAATTCTGTCAAGAGTAGATAGAAGTTAATAAACTATGTCTGCTAAAGTATATAATAACCTACCTTCAACTTTAAAAAATGAAAACAACAATAAAAAAATATTAAATTATTAAGAGAGTTACTAATTAAGAAATGCTACTACACACTAAATGAATATATGATAGATAAGTTTAAGTGAAATACATTATATAATTGCTTTTAATTATATTATTATAGAGAAATGAAGTGCAATATTATTATCTGCTCCTAAATAAAAATGTATAAATACAGATTTTAATAAAATTATATAAAACAATATTGTATGCCTCCCTCTTATATTGCTGTAACTAAACTAGGTCCTTATTGTAACTGTCACTAACTGTAACATCTGTAATAACATAAGGAATGCAATAAATAATTTGAATTTGAATTTGAATTTAAACATTCAAAACAATCTTTTAAAATAGATAAAAAACAGCTTATCTACTTTTCGTGATTTTAATTAAAAAACATTATTTTTTTAAGAAAGTATGTTACTTAACCACTGGCAGCTCCGTCAATAAATCGTTTTAAACTTCTTAACTGCACCAAAAGCACAGAAGCAATTTAAAGACTCAAACACTTAAGATAAGCTAGTCTTGAGTCCAAAAAAGTCTATCTCACTTTAATAGCGTCGCAAGAATTTATGTCCTAATGTGAACACATTAAGGTAAAACCTTATCCAGAATTACTTTTATGTTCCATACTATATGAAATTTACTTTAATCGTGAGGGAAAGTTAATAAATTGTCTCATTTTATCTAGCAGTCTATCACATTCTACAATAGTGTCACAATTCGAAATGTATCACCATTTTGAATTGAAATTTATATGTGACGGTTCACAATCTTAAATGGAGTAACAAATTATTTCGAGTTGTGACACTATTCTAGAAAAGCATCGTTTATGTTTTATCAACTTTTGACAGATAAGTAAGCTAATATGACATATTATCATTCAAACTCATTTAAAACCTTATGTAGGTACAATTATTTTTGTTCCTTTTGAAGTTAAATCGTAAAGTCGATATGCTGTTTTTTTTATCTAAAAAATTTTAGCAGTCATGTTTTATCAACTTTTGACAGCTATAAAAGTTAATATGACATCTTATCATTCAAATTGACGTGTCATTCGCTGAATTTAGTTTTGAGTAAGTTACAACATTTATCATTAGTTACAGTTTTACAACATTAAAATTTCAGAAGCATCAAGTATATTGACTCGGCTATCGATTGTATATAATAAAAATAAATTATATTTCGGCGTTATAAAAAAACATCATCATCATCATCATCATCAGCCCATCGCAGTCCACTGCTGGACATAGGCCTCTCCAATTGCACGCCACTTTGCTCTATCTTGGGCTGCTTGCATCCAGCTCCTGCCAGCCATCTTACGCATAAAAAACATATTCATATTAAATCCTATAGCGGATCTAAGACGTTTCGAAAATATCACAGTTAATACGTGAGTTAAATCCGTTAAAGTTTTTTTATTCCAACGTGTAATAACTACGATAAAGTAAGATATGCGAATTGTAAAGTTCTCACAGCATACAAATTAATCGACGCGAGTTAAATCCGTTAAGATTCCTTTCTTCCAATGTGTTGGTAATAAATCTAGCTTCTGCCCGCGACTTCGTCCGCGTGGAACTCCTCCTTTTTTGCAGTCGGTTAAAAAGTAGCCTATGTCCTTTCTCAGGCTCCAGACTTTCTTTGTACCAAATTTCATTTAAATCGGTCCAGTAGTTTTAGCGTGAAAGCGTAACAGACAGACAGACAGACAGACAGAGTTACTAACGCATTTATAATATTAGTAGGGATTATTAAATACTAATCACATTACCTACATATAATTTTTACACTTGCCTTTAACGGCGTGTAAATCGAGCATAACGTCACGATCCCTTTTAATTATAACGTTAATTAAGGGGTCCACAGATTAAAAATGTATGTAAAATTTAACGTTCCGGTACGTCAGACCTCGGGCCTAATTCCGTAAAACAAATTGCAAACACTTCCGTATTCATTATATCATGGGCCTTTAATTTTACTCAACAGGTAAGGCTTCAACATTGTGGTTTTTAAGAGACTTGAAGTATATTCCGTAGTATGTTTTTATGCGGTAATAATACATTACATTAAAATAATTGCTTCATCTAAATAGATGTTAATAGTACGTTACGCACCTAGGCCAGTAAAATAAAAAACGTCTCAGATCACATGTAATTGTCGTCCGAGGCGAAGCCGAGGTTGACAAAAATGTGATCTGAGGCTTTTTTATTTACTGGCCGAGGTCATTATACTATTTTTCTGTTCGACGAAGCCAGAAAACGGCAACTTCATTTAGCGCAGCGGCCCGAAAGTTGGCGCTTTATGGCCGGAGGACAGAAAATTTACTTAACTTATAATTCCTAAAACGCAAATAAATAATAATATTATTAATTCCATTAGTTCAAGATTTTCTTTTATTTCTTACTCAAATGATCGTAACGCTATCTTGCTAGTTTAATAAAAATATTACACATGGGAAGAAAGTAATTATAACGGATTTAACTAGCAAGACACATAAAAATTAATCATTAAAATTTCTAAGTTTATTTTATAATACAAAATTCTAAAAAATATGTCTTTAGGTACTAAAATCACGTACCTACTTAAGTTTGGAGTGACTGGGATCTTGGACTATAGTGCATAGCCATAGTACTTTTTATCCTTTAAGACAACATTTCCTTATAGTCTGGTCGAGTGAGTTCTCTGCGAAAAATCGATACAGTTGTCTTAAAAATATGAGGATTGTTGCATTCGATTGAGAATTTAATTTCGAGAAGGGGTTATTTTCTTTTCCGCCATTGAAAATTGCAATTGTTATAAACAATAAACGTAGTGAAGAAAAGGTAGTTTCCTATTTGTAGCTGTTACTCGAAAAATATTAAAGTTAGTTAAAATTTTAAAATTAAATTCTCAATCGAATGCAACAATCCCCATATTTTTAAGACAACTGTATCGATTTTTTGCAGAGAACTCACTTCTCGACCAGACTATTAATAAAATTGTTTTGTACGTGAACCAATTTCACCCAGTTCAGCGGTATAATCGTGAATAGACACAGTTACGCATTTATAATGAACAGGGATTCAAATTGTGGTAACGCATCGAATAATCTAGCCCAACACTGCATGTCAGTCTGTTAGATGCACAGACCAATGGTTTTCATGCCGTTTTACCTATTGAACCATGATTCTAATTCTCTTGCTAACTAGAATTCCGTAATAACAACAATAGTTGTAAATGGGAGGATAAGCCTCGAGTTAAGGCATAGGTAGGACAGCACACTGTAGTTTCAAGTCACTACTGGGAGTATCGATTTTTTCTACTCTTGTCTTTGTGCAAATATCATTAGGCGTGACGACTGTTTTTTTGTGAAAAGAAAAAAAAAGAAAAAATGTAATTTATGGATATATTAATAATAATTGAGTTTTATTCGGTATCTATAAATTCCACTCCATTTTATCCCCCCAAAAGATTGATCCTAAAAAAAATTGCATTATCATCTTGACAAAATCTCCCTCTCGAAACAAAAAAGTATCTAAATCGGTTCTGCGATTAAGGTGTAAAAAGATACGAAATATACTATAGCAGCTAAGTTTCTCAAAAATCTCTTCAAAATATCTTTATTTTCAAGTCCGTTAAAGTACATTTCGATATATTTGACCACGTTGGCAGCTACAAACATGACACAGTAAGGAAGCATGCAATAAGTACTTACCGGTGTAGAACCCAGCGGCCGGAGTCCGGACGCCACTAGCGTCGCTCACAGCACTTCTCGTGAAGGAGCCATTTACGGGAAAAGACCGGAAAAATGCCCCAACTATATTACAGGCTCCTAAGGCTACTATCTCTTGCGTTGCGTCCAAAGTTTTTCCGTTAGCTGAAACAGAAATATCTTTGCTTTAATAGAATAGAAACGCAAACCAATTATGAAAAACAAACCAATTTTATCAGACCAAGTACGCCTAAAGATAAACATAATAATTATGGTTGTTAAATTGTATTGCTAACACATTTATGTACTTAACTCAAACACGTGTATTGTCTTTGGAGACATGACACATCGTTTATTGTATAAAGTAAGTAGGTATACAAACCAATTATGATAATTGACACTCCTCTTTATATGACACTTGGTTTGAAATTAGTTAATCTCAATGAGGGCCACCACGTGTCAGAAATCCACTAGATGCGCTAGTGTAGAATTAGGTTTAGCTGTCATGTTCCACCAATGAGAGGCAAGCTACTGGCCTATGATTGGTGGTACATGACAGCTGGACCTCATTCTACACTAGCGCATCTAGCGGATTTCTGACACGCGGTGGTCCTCATTGGTTGGTTTTGAAAAGCTATAACAAACAATTCACATCCCAAAATGGCTGGACTTTGTTTAAAATCAATCAATTTAATTAATATGAAGACAATCAAGTTAACTAATTGGGATCGCTTTTAAAACAATTGTAACTATGTATCTAAATAGTTGTGTATTGAATTTTGTGCGTAATTAGTACGTAAAGCTAGACTGTAAGTACTAATTTTGACGTGTGTTAGTAAATATATAAATAACATAATTAAGAGGTTAATTTATTAATAGGTACCTACCTACTTACATTTAATTCAAGCACTTTACTAATTGTAAATATCGTATTTTTGGAGTTGCCGAAGTCTAGTAAATTTATCCACTTCGCTTTTCAACCTACAATTTTTTGATTCGCGTCCAACTATGTTCAGTAAGCTGAGACAATGTATTGGATTGTTATGATTTTCGAGAGATTAACTGTCGTCTCTGTTATTGTATTCTGTTGTGTAAGTATTTATCTTCTTCTTCTTCTTCCTTATATATAAAAATGAATCGCAAAATGTGTTGGTAAGCGCATAACTCGACAACGCCTGGACCAATTTGGCCAATTTTTTTTTAAATGTTCGTTGAAGTCCAAGGATGGTTCTTACGGCGAGAAAAAATCGAATAATTGCCGGGAAAACCCTAAAAACAGCCCTTGTTGTATGGGAAAAGTCCCATACATACGTTGTCTAACTAAAGTTACCTAATTTGAATATCGAACGGGCAGGATGACGTCTGCCGGGACCGCTAGTTGTATAATAAATATGGCATTTTGACCGCTTTATGTTTGCACACTATCTGTAACCCTCCTTCAAAGCTTTTATGGAACCTTAGTATGTAATGCTACAATGGTACAAAATTTTCATAATTATGTTTCCCTTATATTAAGTTTTTGCTCTCTTTCCGCATGGAATTTCATTGAACATTTCACCCCCCCCTTTTAGTGGTCAAAAGGTTTTTTTCGCAATTAAAAGTAGTCTTTGTCCTTTCTCCGGCTCTAGAGTATCTGTTTGCCAAATTTCATTGGTTCAGTAGTTTAGCGTAAAAGCGAGACAGACAGACAGGTACTTTCGCATTTATAATATTAGTTAGAATGTCCGAAATCAGAACATATTAATACTACATTATAATTAAAATCGTTATTTATAATAATAATAATAATAATATCTTTGGACAATTCACACCAATTGATCTAGCCCCAAACTAAGCATAGCTTGTACTATGGGTACTAGACAACGGATAAACATACATAAATACATATAAGACATCCAAGACTCAGGTACAGATGCCAGTGTTCATCACACTGACATCTGTCCCTAGCAGGATTCGAACCCGCAACCTCCGGTTTCGTAGTCAGGGGCTCTGACCACTAGACCAACAGGCCGTCAAATTTATGGAAACAAGTTCAACGATATATTATAACAGTAAACATTTTTGAAATACAATATTCCAATTCACATATTAATGAACCAATTATCATTTCGGATATCATTACTCATGAATTTTGATACTCTTGAATTTTCCAAAAGTTCACTAAGAGGTCATTAAATTATGTAAATGTTTTTTCAAGAAATCTTATACCATCCGATACTGGTTCCTGAATAATTCTCTTAGAATATTTTTCAGATGTCAAAGTCAAAAGGATATATATATATGTTGGAAAGGTAAGTGGCCCGCGCCTGAGGGACTGGCAGGAATCCAAAAATGAATGTGTTCCGATTTCTTGGATAGAAAAGATCAGTAAATATTCAATGCACTTGAGCCTATGCCATAACATACAAATTGTATATACCTAAGCTTTATAAAAGCTGCAGATTTTGATTTCCTTGCGAGTGTCAAAAATTTGCGGCATAAACGTTTATTTCTTTTGATTGAGTAGGCTTAGAACTTTACTTTTATTAATGTTTTCGTAAAGTTATATTTAATGTTAGACTATTGTCTGCTTAGTCTGCTACTAATATTAATTTCTTAAAACCTCAACAAAATTTAATACACGCTTAAATTTATTTCACGAAAGCATCAGATGTGCCATTCATTTTTCAAAACAATTTTAGACCTTAAGACTACTAAATCAAACCTCTTCATCTTTGAACTTAAAATAGGTACTTATGTCTTTTTGAAAATAGAGCGGTTTACTTTTATAAGTATAAAAGTTCGCTATTTGTAAGGATGTTTTTATTTCATTATATTTTCTCATCTCAGGACTTAAGACCGCTTGGCTTTAGGGTGTTTGTCTTGTCGTAGTGTTTTGATGACATATTACTTTAGTAATATAATATATCTTATATATAAAATTCTCGTGTCACAGTTTTCGTTCCCATACTTCTCCGAAACAGCTTGACCGATTCTCATGAAATTTTGTGAGCGTATTGAGTATGTCTGAGAATCGGCCAACATCTATTTTTCATACCCCTTAACATTTTTCTTTAATTTTTTGCCGGGCGGGACGAAGTCTGCCGGGACCGCTAGTATATATCTATATTTCTATATAACTAAGGTAGATACAATGTTAGATTTCACTAAAATAATATTTTAGGATGAATTAGTACTTAATTGGTTATTTGACACGCGTAATGAATTATTACAAAACGTAATATTGAAAAAAGCTATTCGTAAATTAAATGAAATATATAAAAAATGGAAAATATTAAAAAATAGCTGATACGTACAAAAAAACGTATTGAGCATACCTACTTAGTTTGACTATTATTAAAAGAATTCCATAACTAAATTTAAAAGTAACCACAGAATAAAACAGAAAAAAACTTACAAAAAGCTTTAGCGATGGCAACATTGGAGATAATTCCTACTAGTGGCACAACTAGCAACCCAGAGCCCAGGTGTGCCAACATACCGCCCACGGAAACGGTTCCATTGCCGGAAACCGTGTGAAACGGAGGAGGCTGCGGTGTTGGCAGGCCTGGCGTTATTTTACCTGAAAGGAAATTGGCACGTAAGTAACAATTGCAATAGGAATTCGAATATTAAGGTGGGTGGGCTTCTTGTTTACCTACAATAATCTGTTCGACTTATTATTCCATCTCGTTAGATACCTACCTAATTACAGTTTTATAATATTTGAATAAACGTCTATATATTTTTTCTATAATATATATTATGTAATGTAATGTAGGTAAAATATTACCTACTCAAATCAGCATTTTTTTTATTCGTTTGTTTTTCTTAAAATACCATGAGTGGTAAACCGAAATGTGGTCTCCGCTAAACATGGCCACTCTGTCATTTTATTTAAAAGTAAACAGTAGGTATTTGTCGAAAAGGAAACTTTAGTTAGTCCTTATAAAAGAAAACTCATTTAAAAAAAAACCGACACCGAAACCACAATATTTAATAGTTCCATAAACCATAGAACAAGAAAACTATTTTAATAGGTAATAAAGAACATCCTTAGTAGTTTAAAAAGGAAGAAAAGTGACATTAATACTACACTGTGCTAATATTATAAGATTCAATATTTCAAATAAATTCAATTGCTAATCGAATTTGTATAAAATGCGCATCGAATATTTTGAATAGGAAAATGCAATAACAGAGGAACATTTACATAAAACTGGTTACCTTCTGCATTGAGATCGAAAAACCGGCAAACTACCGGTACATGACTAGTGGTGAGACTATCAATTTTACTGTAGAAAATTGCTACTAGCAAAAACTTTAATAAGTTAATCAACATTTTTAAATGTAAAATACATTTTTTATTACCTCCTAATAAGCTTTACACGGTGCGAATTGTAATTCTCTTTATTTACGACATTTTTTTTTAGAACTGAATACTGAAGCGCAGTTGGCCAGCTAATGGGCCTTTACTGCAAAACCGGACAGGTGACCAGCCAACTGAGACGAGGCTTTCAAGCCTTTACGACAAATTAAAGCATAAAAGAGATTTAAAGTTAATAATTAAAGCACAAGATAAAATTAAAGAAAATAATCGAAGTACTTAAATTAATTTAAATGGCTAAAAAATAATGATTTAAGTAAACTAAAAGTGTAATTAATAATAATATGATTCAGGCATGATCCGTTTCACGATTAGAGCATGAACGGGTTGGCTGCTAGAATAGAAGTGAGTGACGCTTTTTTTTTTTTCTGTTAGTGACTGTATACAGTTGGCCCTGGGGCCGTTACTGCTCCACCGGACAAAATGGGGAGCGCTCCGAGGTCACCCTAATGTGAGTGACGCAGCTCAGCTTACTTCTATAAGTAGCTTTCCCTCCTCACCTCGCCTGATTCATTGAGTAGGGATCCCTTAGTCGGTCGGCCATAGCCAGGTAATAGAAATGAATCATAATAGCGTGACGTGATCGTAGGTAGATGAGACTCTTTCATACCAAAATTTATCCGCGAAAGTATCAGAAATTATCAAGGAAAATTGAATAAAATATTTTAAAACTGAACGGCGCATCCCTAGCCAGATACTGAATGAAATTTAAAATTTCCCGTATTCATGAGATCTCTGCCAATCTCAGGATGTGGTCGTGCTTCAGCGAACATTTGTCAGTTAATAAAGTTTGATAGAACTCTTTATACCGTATACTTGAGGAGTTGACTTCCATAATAATATCTAGCACTTAAAACGTGACTTTTGTTTTATCTATACATATAATAAAGAGGAAAGGTTTATTTGTTTGGATTGAAAAGGCTCCAAAACAGCTGGACCGATTTAAAAAAATCTTTCACTGTTGGAAAGCTACACTATTCCTGAGTGGTATAAAAAAGGGATCCGGGCGAAGCCGGGGCGGGCCGCTATGTTATTATAAAAAAAACCCTATTTCCTTGGTCACGGCTTAAAAATGGACCGATTTTCACTAATAAGATATTTCGAGTCGACATCTTGTCATGTCGATGTTGTCTTATTCACGCGGTGATCTGTCAAAAATCGGTAACGTTGTTGATAGCGAGAAATATTGTCATGTCGATGTCTCTTATTTCTTCATGTCGACAACGAAACAATATCGATATGATAAACCTACTTGTCGAAAACGTTCTCAATATTATGTCAACAAAATGTGGACAGTTTATCATAGTTCCGTCGAGCATACATAAAGACAGTGGAAAGCGACTTTGTTTTATACTATGTAGCGATAAAGTGTTGTATAATGAAAAGTGTGACTGTATATTTACTGGTGGACGAAGCGTGTTGTCGATGTCCTTATATAAAATTTAGATGAGTTTTATTTTACCTATTTTGACGAAACTTTGGTGGATATCATGACATTTGAAATACTTACTTAGTTCGGTACGTTGCAGTTGACGAAACCTGCGTTGTTGATTACCCTGACAAGTTTTTTATTTCAATATAATAAATAAATTTTAAAGTAATGAAAAGTTACTTTGTCTAAGTAGTTATAAAAAAAATTACGTACCAGTAAGAATCAATGGGTCTGCGATATCGTGGTAAACACAAAATGCGATCACGGCAGCCAATACCACCACAACTGCGTTCCTAGCCACGCCCGTGAACCACAGGCTCTTCTGTAATACAATCACACTTTTCCCACTCTTCTCGTCTTGAGGATTTATTCGGATGTCCTTTAAAGCCTGTAAGAGAATTAAGTTGTTAGTTAAATCTGTACTTCTAAACCTACCTACTAATATATATCTATACTAATCTATACTAATATTATAAAGAGAAAAGGTCTGTTTGTTTGTTTGGATTGAATAGGCTCCAAAATGACTAGACCGATTTGAAAAATTCTTTCACTGTTATCTCAAATAATGAGGTGGCATAGCACATTAAAAAATATACGTTTCTATACGTTGCATCGTATAGTTCATTGTTGAATAAAACTTTGTTTTTAAATTATTTAAGCAAAACTTATTTTTTTTACGTCTTGCACTTTATTCAGTGGTGTTCAAACTTTGAAGGTATTTTAGTGAAAGGTATTATCACAAGCCAAATAAATCAACTAGACACAATTTAAGTTAATCAAACAAAACTTCTGAAATAGGTTAAAGCTCTTGTAACCCATAAATAATTATTTCTTGCAAACCGTAACTTGCATCTGCGTCTATTTCAAGCAAAACATCGTTGCAAGACATTTGTATGTATCGCTAATAATTAATTAGAAAATGAACATCAGTCTCATATCAAAGATAATTAATTAATTGGTACAGAAATAAAATTTCTATTTGATTTTAATTACTTACGTGAAATATAATAATTTCTTATGTCTTCGTGTTATTTTACATTGAAATGAAACAACTTTAGGATTTAACTCGCGTATTTTTATAAAATTGTTTCATTCCAATATGTGAAATATATTTAGATAGGTACATATCTATGTACCATCTGGTTAGCATAAACCCATATTAATTAGAATGGTAATTCTACGTTAGGTGGGTAACCTATAACAAGGCTTAAGATAAAAAAGCTTAAACCTTTTTTTATTAATTCACTATTTTAGTGACCAACTTTTAAGCAAAATTATATTCGGTTAAAGTCAAAAATACAGTAATAGACGTTTAACTAGATGAGAATTACAAATCTCTTTACAATATTAGTCCCCTAAATGCACTCTATCTGGCTAAACACTGAGCTTACAGTTCATTTGCATATAGAATACTTTTGTGGGTATTCCGCTGTGATTGCTTCGTATTGTCCACGTGTGGTTTCCAGAAACTAAGTCTATGTATACAAGTGCTATTTCGCTAACCGTACAATATGATTGGGTTTTACTACGGAGTTAATATTGTAAAGGTACTAAAGGTAATATTGTACAGTCATGATAATTTCTGATGCCTTCGCGGTTATTACACATTGGAATGAAACAACTATTAACGGATTTAACTCGCGTAGTTTTATTTTATTTTATTTGCTGACGTTTCGGATTCTTTACAGTTTCCATAATCGTAGCACGACGTTTTCATAGTCGAAAATAAAATAAAAATAAATCCGTTAATAGTTGTTTCATTCCAAGGATATACATGCTTTAGTTAAATGATAATGACATTTGTACCAAGATAAACATAGAAAAAATCAAGACTTCGGTGGGACTTTTCGCTTCAGAGCAAAATGTACAATACGCTAAATGCCCCTTCTGATAAACTATACAATAAGTACTCCAAATGTCACTACCGATCAAGTGCATGATACGCTAATTGTCAATACCGATAAAATGTACAATACGCTAAATTCACTAGCGATAAAAGTACAACATGCTGAATGTCACTACCTATAAATTGTACAATACGCTAAATGTCACTACAGATAAAATGTACAATACGCTAAATGTGCACAACGTACAAGGTAAAGCAAGTGGAACATACATAATGTGCATTCGCAAAATGTATAATACGCAAAATGTGTTGATTAAATCATTGTACAGTGTAATAAGCTTTTCATTCGGTCGCTTGATAAGACTCCATTCCCGATTTAAATAAAAAATATAGCATAAACAATTGACATTAGAAATAGACAAAAAACAGAATATAGAAAAAAATATATCAAAAAATACCTTCATTCCTAAAAGCACAATACAGCAAGCCAAACTCAGCAAAGTGTCTGCTAGTCTTGTATCGCCAATGTGTTCATACAGTCCCTTCCAAGTTGATATGAAGGTCTCAGCATTGAACTTAAGACCTAACAGCCCTTTAATTTGAGACGATGCTATCGTCAAGGCAGCTGCTGATGTGAATCCTGATACTACGGGTGATGAGACGAATTCTACTAGAAAACCTGAGGCAAGAACATGAGGAGTTAAATTTTTGAATATAATGATGCCGATATACCTAGTGTAAACTTAAAAAAAAAATACAAAAGCGAGTTTTTTTAATCTCACGCACATACATTATTAAGGGCCATGCGACCACGGTTGTGACATCACATTCCAGACTTCGGATATAATTTTGTATACAGATAGTTATATATTTCTTTAATTTTTAAGGTAAAATTACCTATCGAAACTGTTGAAAATATCTTTTGTTGTATTTTAACCTCTGAAGGTTTAGTTTATCTTTTTTTTTTTCTTTCGATTTCGTTTTTATAAGTAGGTGTCATTACATGTTGTACGTGAACAGTAACAGAATCATGAACTAGAATCATGCATATACCTTGATGGGCACAACAAATAGAGAGAAAGAGGGCTCACCTACTTTTTATCTTCAAATAATTTATACAGCAGTATTGTGCTTGGTGTATTATTTTGTATATGTTTGTGCTTTTTAATATTTCAATTATCTTACCAAGTTGCGCAACTCCGGCTATGAGTTGAACAATTCCTGAGATAAAACACAGCAGCACAGCGTAATCGGGATTTGTGCCGTTTGTGTACGTGAATGTAAGGAGCGAGAGCAGTGCAGTCGGCCCTATGTTGATTTGAGGGCACGTGCCCAGAACTGCGTACACGAAACCACCAATGAACGACGCGTATAGACCAAACTGGAATTAAAATATAATAAACTTAAGTATATTAAGACTTAAGAGGTAGTTTTGCTTCTATGTAATAATAATTATAATATATTTGGACAATTCAGATCAATTGATCTAGACCTAAACTAAGCAAAGCTTGTACTATGAGTACCAAACAACGGATAACCATACATAAACATATAATAATATAAGACATCCAAGACTCACGTAGAGATGCCAGTGCTCATTACACTGACATCTGCCCCTAGCAGGATTTGAACCCGCAATTTCCGGTTTCGCAGCTGATTGCGAAATTCCTGAGGTCTCTAACTACTAGACCAATATGCTGTCATCTCTATTTAATATATAAAATTCTCGTGTCGTGGTTTTTGATGCCATACTCCTCCAAAACGGCTGTACCTACCAATTTTCATGAAATTTTGTGAGCATCGGGTATTGGCCGATTTTTACACCGAGAAAAGGCCAACGTCTATCTTTCATACCTCTGATCGTTTATCCCCTATCGTCGAGAAGATCGTTTGTTTATTCTAGATAGGAGAAATACACAGATCTTTGTAACTGATGAATCAAGAACCTTGTAACAAAATAGAGAGATGGAGCTAAATACATCAAAAGCTTCTCTAAGCATAACTTAACACCAACAGCTACTATTCCGTATTCGCAAACTAACAAGTAAACTATTGAGTTAGTACCAGTCAGTTCTGAGTGAGTTAAACTCAATTACCGCACGGACTGACAGTTTAAACAGTTTGACTGGAAAGATGCTGTCTGCATATTTCGCAGATGGAATAACCTAGAAACTAGCCGCTTCTGAGATCTTCTATTTCGAGAGTTGGCTACAATTTTTGGGTAGGGATTTAAGGCAAGCTGAAAACTTGGAATATAGCTCTCCTATAATACCCCAATGAAATACTACTGATAATCAGATACGTGCTCAATAATTGATGTCAGCTCTCGGACTATTCGGGACTTTGTGGAAAAAAATGGGCTGAAATCATTGAATTATATAAACGAAATAGTCATTCTGGAATGCTGTACCGAGTAAACTGGCGTTCAAGCGCATGTTGGTAAAGCACTTTCTGATTCAATACAATTTATATATAATTATGTTGTTTTTATGTTAGAACTATTTTAACTATTCCTTTAGAGAAGTTGAAAATAACTGATTTGAACTTAATTGTACCAAGAAACATTAGATAAATGTATAATTATTTTATTTTGACTTTCGACATTCAATTCAAGTTTCGGCTTCGTTTATAATATTCATTAAGAGATGGCGTCGTATCTTTTTTTATTCAAAAATATCTTTGCCTTTTATGTTACTTTTTCTTTAACATTGTGTGATAACAAAAGGAACCTTTGATGATTCCAATTATCCTACGAAAGGAAGTGTCAAAAGAGTCAAATAATTAACTAACTGGTTCAATTTTCGATATCGTATCTTCCTGCTTTTTAGGGTTCCGTACATAAAAGGATTTCGGGACGCTAAAAACACGATCTCAGAACAAAGTTTTGTCATAGTTTAGCTTAAAATTTGTTAAGGATTTTTCTTTAAATACTTGCAAAGAAAAAAGTCAATGGCCGACTTCCAGGTACTTTTCAAAGACAAAGAAAATTCCTAGAGTTAAGTTTCCAAAAATTAAATCATAGTCGAGATAAAATTTCATCGAAACCATAACTTTGAAAAAATTGCGAAGTTACAACCTGCGCTAAGTTTAACTTAGTAAATGAATCTCGGTATAAAAGTATTTTGAAAGTTTTATTTACTCGCATCTGGGACACCCTCGTAGAGAGGAATGAAAACTAACGAAGTGGCAGAATATAATATTAGTGTGGTCACACTACTCGATATGTCACACGTCATTCTTCTCGACAGGTAGAAAAAAGTTATCGACAAAATGAACGCTTCTCAAATGTTCGTTTTTAACCTTATTTTATTTATGGTTCTATGACTAAAATTTATTTGACAAAAGTTGTAGATAATTCAATTAGCAACAAAACGTTTTAAACAATATGTTAGGTAAGACCATAGTTTGTTAGATCTATACTAATATTATAAAGCTGAAGAGTTTGTTTGTTTGTTTGAACGCGCTAATCTCAGGAACTACTGGGTCGAATTCAAAAATTATTTTTTTGTTGGATAGACTATTTATTGAGGAAGGCTTTAAGCTATATAACATCACGCTGCGACCAATAGGAGCGAAGAAACAGTGGAAAATGTGTAAAAAACGGGGAAAACATGAAGCCTTATGAAGAAGTGACAGAAGACTTTGACAGATCTTTGACGAAACAATCGGATGGGCAGGACGACGTCTGCCGCGGCCGCTAGTAAACTATAAAAACATTTTCCAAGATGGCGGCCGTGGAACGAGTGCTGCAACCCCACTTGGATTTAACATTACTCTAACTTCCCCTTGATATCTAAAAAATAAAGTGGCGTCCTCTGACAAACACGACCCAAAATATAACTTTTCAATGGAGTAACTACGGCAACACGTGCTAGCCATCTTAGTCGTAAACACGCCTTACGAAAATAATGTCTGATGCCTTCGCGGTTATTATACATTGGAATAAAACAACTGTAGACGGATTTAACTCGCGTATTCTATTGGCTGACGTTTTACAGATTCCATAATCGTGCTACATGCGTCATCCAATAAAATAAAATACGCGAGTTAAATCCGTCTACAGTTGTTTCATTCCAAGCCGTTAGTAAACAAATTGACTTACCTGTGGTTCCAAGCCTGCAAGTGAAGCGTATGCTATTGATTGCGGTATGAGCGTTAGAGCCACAGTCACCCCAGCTATTAAGTCACCTATCCCTGTACCTAGGTCATAGGACTTAGACCAATTGAAGATAGGAAACAAGCCGCCTAATAATCGTTTCGAGTCTGGTAACTTCATCTTATCTGAAATAGAAAATTACCTTTATTGTTTCTAATTTATAGCATCTGAAGATAGATGAAGGCTTGGTAGCTTAATTCGCTTACGTCATGCAATTTTGAACACTATATCGTTACGTTAAAGCTTTCAGAATAGCAAAATTTAAAATCCCAGTCACCCTAGAATAACGTGATTTAAGTTAAGATGATTTTTTTTTAAGATTGGTTACTACCAAAAACTTAGAAATAAACTGATACGCGCTAAGCTGTCTGTCGTTTTACAAACCGTGTCAATCAGCATGTTTTTTTCTACAGGAACGGGATAAAGAGTAATCTATGTCCGTCTCCTAGTTATAAAATACCTCTCCACCGATTTTTAGTCATATATATATAATGTAATGTGCATTTTAATTAAAATTCACGACACAAAAGATCCTAATGGGTCGCAGTGCATCTGAAAGGACCCTGACTGATAAGATAATTAAAATTCACTAAAATAATAATATATAAATAATTAATATTTCAAAAACATATTTTATTTAAATAGCATTTACTAAGTATTCTATAATGAATATTTTAATAACAGCAAGGGCGTGCAGACGATACAGGCATAATCTCATAAATGTATGGAAATGCCTACCCTAGCGTGAAAATGTGTTTCATTCAATTCTCTTAGCAATAGCAAAACATGTAGGTATTTTGTCCAAACTTATTTCAAATAAATAAAGACTATTGAAACTATATTTGCAATTTAATAACTACAATTGAGGTACAATATTTCTTCCTTTATAAATATATTTTTTATATAAATTGTTGATATTTTCACAGCATTCAGTATTTCAATAAAAGCAACTAGGTAAATAGGAGTTTCATAACCTAGCTACACTGTATCTTATTCATAGAGATAGTTTATTTAATAAAACTTGCAATAACTGACTTACAACCTACCTATATGTAAGTAGCACAAAAGTTGTCTTTATATATAGGTACATTTAATTTTTGTAATAAAATAACTAATGATTGGAATGAAACAACTATTACGGATTCAATTCGAGTCTTTTTTTTGCTGACCTTTCTAAAACTTAACATCCTTACTAATTATAAACGTGAAAATATTTCAAAAATGTAGGTAGATTTAAAGATGGATGCGTACTTACTCGTTACTCTTTCACGCAAAAACTACTGAATAGATTTAGATGAAACTGTACAATAATATAGCTCAGAAATATATAAGCTACATTTTATAACGATATCGATGCGCGGAAGAAGTCGCGAGCAGAAACTAGTATCTTATTCGTAGCCACAGACTTTAATATTAGACTATCATCAGTTCAGACGGCTATTATGTAAATTTTAATTCCCCCGAGATTTCCCAACATAATTCCCAAAGGGCTAAAGTTTTAAGTGCGATAGTGAGATTTCAGAATTGGTAACAAGATCTTGTTGGATTATACTCGAACTGCAGCTAAGGTGCAAGGAATATTGCATAGTTTAACCCACAGAGACCCTTTGTTCACTGAATATTATGGTTCCTATAATATTTGATCAATTTGTATACGGCTATTGGCAACATTGCTATAATGAAAAGAGTAGGTACCTTGTAAGATGTTTACTTGAGCGTTTGCGTTTGAGGTGTCATTATAGTCTTAGACTATATCTATTAACAGAATCAATAATGAAAAGAAAAACTTAGTGAAGTTACGGTTTAAATATTGAATTTGTGTACCTTGTTAGGTACTTCATAATAATATTTACAAGCATATTATAAGTATAAATATAGGTGAACTATGATAGCGTCTGAAATATTCAGTGAAACACCCTTAATCACACATGTTAACTAGGAAATTTGAAATAGGACATAGCTGACATTAAATATTCTATTGATCGAAATGGCTTAAGTAAAGACTGGTTTTAAGTATAGTTACATTGCAACCAGCTTTGTTTTATTAACTACGTGGTCATTGATCACCATTTCTGATGCTTTCGTGGTTAGGTACAAATTGGAATGAAACAACTATAACGGATTAAAACTTTACAGTTCACATATTGTTAGCATTCGTGGATCGATCTTAAGGGGGATTTATGTCCAAGAGTGGAAGTCTTAAATATTGTATACTTACATGGATTTTGTTTGAAATGAGGAAAATTCTAAACTAAATGTTGTGATACTCGTTTAGACCTCATTACATAATGTAGGTATGTTAATTTTTAACATACCTAACTGCGGTGTTATTTGAGACGACCTTAGCTGTATTTAATATAACAATGTAATCATATTATACTATATCATAATATTATAACTAAATCAATGGGTATATATATGTCGGAGATTCCTTCATTTCAATCCACAGGTATGCTAAGAAACGAGGTAAATTCGGCACGGGGCTAGAATCACGTCCGCACGCCACGGTTTCTTGATTGAGAATGTCAGTGCGCATAAACGATACCTCGCGCCTGAACAGACAACGGTTGGCTAACCTGACAGTCAGGCCTACCAACCTGTCCACAGAGTTGCCAGCCTCATGCCGACTTTGTCCAAGCTTATCCGCTTGACGTTTCTGATAAAAGAAAGTTCAGAGCACTAGTCGTACCGTGTCCGAGGTTGAACAACGTCTGAGCTGTCGACAGTGGAGTGAGCCGTTTTATAGGACCCGACAAACAAGTGACGTCATGGGAGGTATCATGCCATTGGGTGGCGTGATACTATCGCCTGATCTTACTATTTGAAAAAACCGTTTAAAAATACTGATTTGTACGAATATTTAAAATTAAAAATTCTGATATCCGACATATAATTTATATATATTATTGTATATTTATATTTTTCGAATACTAACGTGGACTCCACGATGTGACCACAACCGTTCTGTCAAGAACGAAACGACATAGAAGAGACAAAAGAAGAGTTCCTATTATTTTATTAGGTACTTACGAAATAATATTATAATAGCACTATACTCTACTATATTTATTTTGCAAACTGTAATATAGTTTTCTTGTTTTGATTTCTGAGAGATATGTACCTAATACACATATTACGAGTAGGTACGTTACCTACAAATAAGTAGTCCCTAGTATTGTAAAACAAATAAATAATATGTTATTATATAATGCCTTCAGCAAATAAATTCCAATTTTATTACCTACATCGATAACGTAAATTGTAACATAAGGTAGGTAACATAAATATGCTGTTTACATTCGCACTTTAATACGCGAAAAAACTTACTACAAATAGACATAATATATTTATCGAGAGAACGGGTTTTCAAATCAATGCAGTATATTTGCATAAGTACTTAACCGCTTTTGTAAGTACTAAGTACGACCTTGAGATAATCAATTATCACTTACTTGATACAAATTACTAAACAATGGGCAAGGAAAATACGATCCACGAAGGTTCGAATAACCTTTCTTTTTTCCTGTTTATCTCTGGCAAAACTTTACCGACCTTGTCTTCAAATTCCATTTTGTACGGAGATAAAAAAAGAGGGAAAAAAAGCGGACAAAAAGTTGAAACAAGCCAGTTCACTCCGAATCATCGAACTCCGCTTTAAAGTTAGATAGGCCTGTTTGAATATTAAAAATATGATACTACTAGAGGTTCGCCCCGGCTTCGCACGGATACCTAATTTTTTTCAAAATATTCTATAGCCTATGTTACTCAGGGTGAACGTAGCTTCCCAACAGTGAAAGAATTATTAAAATCGGTCCAGTAGTTTTTGAGCCTATTCATTACAAACATACAAAAATAGGTACAAATCTTTTCTCTTTATAATATTAGTATAGATAAGTACTTGGTTGGAGAGTTTTAAACCAAAGTAGGTATAATAAATTTAGATGCCTTCGCGGTTATTACACATTGGAATTAAACAACCATAACAAATTTATAAAACGGATTTACCTCGCGTATTTTATTTTACTTGCTGACGTTTCGAAAACTTTACAGTTCCCATATTCGTAGAAAAGATGTGTAGGTAATGACCGCGAAAGCATCAGAAACTGACTACGACTACCTAATTAATTCTCCTATTTACGATAGTCAGACCAGTCGGCTACGAATATAGGAACTGTGAAGTAATTAAATAAACAAAATACAATTAAATGAATTAATCAGGTTTCATCATAGTTGTGGGTTTACCGGACCATACTGGTTAGGTTGTCAATGGACCTCGAAGGACCTTTAAATTGTTACCAAATTGTAGTGACAACATAAATGGTTAATCTAAGCGTCGCCAGGAAGAACTACTTGTAAAGTTTGTACTAACAAAAAGTTTGGTTATGTGGTATGCAGTAGGTACGGGTACACTATATAGATACCTAGTTAGTCGTACATAGTTCCGTACCTAACATAGCTACATGTTTTGGACTTTGAAAAATAAATCATACCTATATTATTTTATGGCTTTCAAGTTTAAAAATATCTATACTTACTAATATTATAAAGCTGAAGAGTTTGTTTGTTTGTTTGTTTGTTTGTTTGAACGCGCTATTCTCAGGAACTACTGGTTCGAATTCAAAAATTATTAATTATTTTTTGTTGGATAGACCATTTATCGAGGAAGGCTTTAGGCTATATAACATCACGCTGCGACCAATAGGAGCGAAGAAACAGTGGAAAATGTGTAAAAAACGGGGAAAATATGAAGCCTTATGAAGAATTACTATTCCACGGGGACGAAGTCGCGTGCACAACTAGTATTGTATAAAGTAGGTCTTGTTTTTGTCAAAGGTGCGTATCACGTGTACCTAATCATGAATAACCGGCCAAGTGCGAGATGGACTCGCATATTAAAGGTTCCGTTCCATTATCTATATAAACGGCTAAAATATCTCTATGTATGGGAGCCCTCTTAAACATTAGTTCATACTGCTCTTCATAGCGACAACAGAAGCGCTTATTTCAGGAAATACTGGTTCGAATTTAAAAAATCCTTTTTATTGGATAGACCATTTACCGAGGAAGGCTTTATGCTATATAATATCACGCTGCGACTAATAGGAGCGAAGAAACAGTGGAAAGTGTGTAAAAACGGGGAAAATTATATGAAGAATAACTATTCCACGCGGACGAAGTCGCGGGCACAGCGAGTCTGTGATAATTTGAACTGGCTAAAGCTTTAGCTGGCTATCACGGTTTATGAGATATAGGCTGATGAAAGACGGACGGATGACAATGTAATAGGGTCCCATTTTCCTTTTAGTTACGGAACCCTAAACATCTGCTATAAATAATACTGCCCTTGACAACTGACGATGCGATTGTAGTTCAAAATTACATTTGATAGAGATGAAATTAGCTACTGAACACTTTATCAATGGCAATGAATGCAGCAACGGATGCTGTACAAACAACAATAGATTGGAATAGGTTATATCCTGCTTTTAAAATATGTCTAAGTAGGTATATAAGATTATTTTAAGTAGGTAGTTTGAATTTAAAAAAAAACTACTGAGTTTCTGACAGTGTTTACATTTTTCACTTAGACCTGACCTTTGCCATTTGGTATTTATTTATGTCTAAAATAATTATTACAAAACCTCAACAGAAGTACAAAAGGTGAACTTAATATCTTGAAGTATTCTCTACCAATCAACTATAGAGCCAAAGAGAATACATACCTAATATAGATTTTATATCCAAAACTGAGACTGAGGTATAAATGATTGTACTCATCATACATATCTGCCCTTAGCAGGATTCGAACCCTTAACTTCCTGTTTCCTACCTAAGGGCTCTGACCACTAGACCGTCCTAATTTTATGATTGTTAAATATTCATAATTACTTAAATAATATTTTGTGAAGAATTTATTTTCTGAGAACTCTAAAGTAATAAGAAACCTCGTTTATTTTTATAAGTCGTTCGTTAAATATTATCTAAACAAAATGGGTAGTAAAATTCAATTTAATTAATAAAATGAACCTATTTTCCGCTTTCATTTATTTTTAATACCAAAGTAAGTATTACTTTATATTCATTGTTATAACTAAGAAATTTATAATCTTACCATTTAACGTTACAATAAACATAATACTTTATTAAACATGTTACATATTTTGGAATGAAACAACTATTAACGGATTTAACTCGCGTATTTTTATTTTTTGTTTCGGATTCTTTACAGTTTCCATAATCGTAGCACGACTGAGCTGACAATAGTCTAACGCTAAACTGTAAAGAATCCGAAACGTCAGCGAATAAAATAAAATAAAAATACGCGAGTTAAATCCGTTAATAGTTGTTTTATTCCAATGTGTAATAACCACGAAGATATCAGAAATTATTATGTTACATATTATTTAAAAATCTCTAGGTAGGTAGGTACCTATTATACAACTAGACCGGCAAAATAAATTAAGTAGGTACCTATAGTTATACTTACTTCAGTACATATAACTACATAATCTTGATACCTATCTACAACCTACTTATGTATAATTTATAGATATAAGATAATAATTATAAATATAGATGCTACAATCAAGATTTTGCAATGAATACCTAGACAGACCTAGACAATTTATTGTCAAGTAGTATTTTTTTGCTCAATTATACAAAACAGGATGTTTTTATCTGACTCCGTGTCGGCTTTAACTACTTAACTATAACAAAAAATCACTAATTCACATCATTACGAAGTATTTTTGTGATTTCTCGAAATTCACAAACCTATCATCATCCTAGTTATCTTCATTTTTAACCCCCGACGCGACGGGAAAACGATGGGTTATAAGTTTGACGTTTGTAACTGTTGCGTGTGTAAGTAGGTAAATCTGTGGCATCGTATATATTTTTTTATTGTACCTATGTGTAGATACTTATAGTAAGTACCTATATAAGTTATTTTTTGCTTAGTATGCAATTTCAAATTGCATGAAATTACTTTGAAAAAATTACTTTTGGTTGAGTTTTTGCCGTGTTTCTTCTTAACAATAACGGCCTTTGTAATTTCAAATTGTATAAATTTACTTTGAAAAAATGACTTTCTGCTGAATTTTTTGCTGGTTTTCCCATCATCGATGGTCTTTCCGAAGCGCTAATAGATTCATGTGACGTGTGAAGGTACATTGAGGCATAACTATAGGTACTAATATATTAAAGAGGAAAGGTATGTTTGTTTGGATTGAATAGGCTGCATTTTGAAAACAATACGGATCCATGCGAAGCCGGGGCGAGCTACTAGTAATAAAAAAAATGAAATAAAAACTTCAAACGCAATAGTAACGTTTTTTTATCACATAACTATGTGACCCTGCGGTGTCTGAATTTAAATTTTAAACACATTGCACATAATCGCTGAAGAAAAAAATTACAAACATAATAAACTTAAAAACATAATAAATATACTCTGTGGTTCTTTCATATTGAGGAAGTATGACAATGTGTTAATTGTTTTTAAGTCTTTGTATTTTATGAAGACTATTACATGACATAACAATGCGTACTAACTTCAATTGCGCTTCCTATGAGACGATTACAGACATAGGTAGGTACCTATTCCGATCATTATTTTATAATTTATGTCACTTCTTATGATAACTACAAACTGCTTTACAAAAATACTCACATTATTAACTATGGATAAAAAAATGCTTTAATATCACAGTGAATTATCACAGGTTGTGAAAACTTTTTAAAATTACATCACAATTGTAACACTGAATCCAAAATGGCGAATTTAATAGTTCCCGCTTGCCGGCGCGCGCATGCGTCAAGGATTTCTTTTTTACCTGCGCGTTGGACCACGGTTCTGTGCAAACTGCCACTCGGCTGAATAGCGACAATCATAACGCAATGAGTTAATTCGTCTGTCACGATTTAGGAATCCGTGTGTGTGAATCCTTTAAATAGATCTATATTTTTAGTGTGTTTTTAGAGCTGTTATAATGATAAAAAAAAAAGTGAACGCGACGAAAGAGGAAAAACACGTTATATTTTAAAATTGCGTAACTTTATTATACGAGACATGACTTGAATTTAAATTACCTATATATTATAATGTATGAATGGTGTAGTATAAAATCAATTTGTTACACTTATTCCCGCGTACGTACCGTAGATAAAATATTGTTTAGAAATTTAATATCGATAAGAAATAAGATTAAAGAATCCCACGTCTACCCTTCGAGTAAGTAAATTTAAATTGTAAAAGTTATGACTTACCTATTTTCATTTCGCTTTTCAGGTACTAATAAACAATGTCACTTCCGATAACATATCGCACCCCTAGATCTAAAGGAAGCTAACTCAAAAAAAGTAACTTTTTCGGGAGAGGCGAAATTGTTGTAAGAAATCCTATCCTTTTTTTAGCGTGTGTTTAATTTAAATCTTCAGATTTTTGAGTTAGCTCCCTTTAGATCTAGATGTGCGATATCGTTTACAAAGAGAATAAAGTACGAAATGGAATCAAGTGATCTGTAAACACTTTTGTTGGAACTACCTACTTTAGAGTATATTAATTATATATCTACGGAATAAAATCACCTTTACCGCTAGCGTACACATCTAATTTTAAAATAGACTAGCGGTTCGCCCCGGCTTCGCACGGATCCCTAATTTTTTTCAAAATATTCTATAGCCTATGTTACTCAGGGTGAACATAGCTTCCCAACAGTGAAATAATTATTAAAATCGTCCAGTAGTTTTTGAACCTATTCATTACAAACATACAAAAATAGGTACAAATCTTTCCTCTTTATAATATTAGTGTAGATATAAATGATAAACGTAATAACTTCTGCTCTTTAATGCTTTCACGGTCATTATACACTAGCTTGCCGCGGCTCCGTCTGCTTAAAATTAGTAATTACGGCAGCCTAATTCATTTCGCAATCAAAAGTGTCCTTTCTCAGGGTCTAGACTACTATCTGTGTACCAAATTTCATTTAAATCGTTCTATAGTTTTAGCGTAAAAGCGAGACAGATAAAGTTACGTCGCATTTATAATATTAGTTAGGATTACAACAGACTTCACGCGTATTTCATTTTATTTGCTAACGTTTCTAAAACTTTACATCTTAGTTTGGCATAGTATTTGTTATGGAATAGTAAAGGTGATGTGTAATAACCGCGAAGGCATCAGAAATGATTATAATATGAAATTTCAAATATAGCATAAATACCTATTATAAAGAATTTAGCGTTAGACTATTGTCAGCTCAGTCGTGCTACGATTATGGAAACTGTAAAGAATCCGAAACGTCAGCAAATAAAATAAAATAAAAATACGCGAGTTAAATCCGTTAATAGCTGTTTCATTCCATCCAATATTATAAAGAGGTAAGATTTGTACCTATTTTTGTATGTTTGTAATGAATAGGCTCAAAAACTACTGGACCGATTTTAATTATTCTTTCACTGTTGGGAAGCTACGTTCACCCTGAGTAACAAAGGCTATAGAATATTTTGAAAAAAATTAGGGATCCGTGCGAAGCCGGGCCGAACCGCTAGTATAGCATAAAGCTGGGTGTATAGGCATAATATTATTATACAAAATTAAATGACCTTCATAAAATACTCCATTCTCTAGTTAATCGTGCTTATTTTTTAGTTCTTATATTAAGTAGTTTCGGTTTGTGGCATTTATTGTTCTAATTCTTTTTTTACAAGACAACATCTGGAGGTTTTAAATAGGTGGTACTCGTAAGTGCAAGCAATCAGCTGTCAAAGTTTTATCATAATTGAATTCAATATATAAACGATATGGCAGCTCATAAAATAAAAATAAAATACCTACAGACTATACTAGCTATACCTATTCTTACAGGCAGGTAGTACGTCAATACAGAAACTTAAATGTGATAAGCAGATACTTAAATACCTAATGTCCTTTTTATAGCACAATAGGAATAAGTACTGTATTATGCCAATCAAGCATTTTGCATAGTAATTTCTGATGCCTTCGCGGTTATTACAAATTGGAATGAAACAACTATAGACGGATTTGACTCGCGTATTTTATTTTATTGGCTGACGTTTCGGAGCCTTTATAGATTCCATAATCGTAACACGACTGAGCTGACAACAGTCTGACAGGAATTTTACAGTTTAAATCTATGCAAGTTGAAAAAATTTAACTATAAATAAGTAGCTATCTACAAATGTAGATTAAATAATCACACCTACAAAATAATTAAATTTTAAGTAGGTATACAAAACACCGACAAGTTATTTATAATACTTAGTTGATTAACATGTAATTAACGCCGGTTTAGTAATTCATTAAGAAGCACAATCATCATCAGAAGTATGTGGACTTTCGAAATTTTTAAAATTATTGCTACTTTGTACCTAATGGAACAACATTAAACAGATTTAACTCACGTATTTTATTTCACTTTAGCATAAGACTACTAATCGTAGATCAGTCCTGCTACGATTATGGAGTCTGTAAAGGCTCCGAAACGTCAGCCAATAAAATAAAACACGCGAGTCAAATCCGTCTATAGTTATTTCATTCCAATTTGTACTAACCGCGAAGGCATCAGAAATTATTAATATAGATGCTTTCATTCTCTACTATCTTTTGCTCGCGTGGAATTAGTAATAACAACATTGCATCTCCCTTTTATCCCTTACAACCCTTTTTTCGCAAAAAGTAGCCTATGTCCTTGTTTTAGCGTGAAAGTGTGACAGACAGACAGAGTTACTTTCACATTTATAATAAGTACTTAGGATAAGGATAAAATAAAATGGCGTATCAATCTTTTGCGCTCTTCGTTCTTTTGATGTCAACTGTACATTATAAACATAAAATACATTCGATAGGTTAGTAAATGCAAAATTCTTTTTTCCTTAACGAGACTGCATAGTTTAAGATAAAGAATGTAGCTGGTATTTTGTTCTGGTTTACATTAAACTGGATAGTATTAGGTATATACTAGGTAACTATATACCAGCTAATAACTACCTATATAGTTGGAATAAAATAACTATAAAGTGATTTACTTAACTCCCGTATTTTTGGTCGCCAAAAGGACTATTTATTAATTTATTATTTGTTAGAAGATATCAAAGGAAGCGAGTGTTTCAGAGATAAATTATAGAGCAGCTTTACTTGACGTGAGTTTTAATAGAAGTAAAAAAGGGTGTCATACAGAACAGTTTAAAAATTAAAAAATATATTACCTACTAAAATAGCCAGTATTATACAACATTATTTCTGTAAGGGCGAGAATTTATCAAGCATTTATTGGTAGGTAAACACTTCTAATGCCTTCGCGGTTATTACACATCAGAATTTGTGTGAAACAACTATAATCGGACTGTAGGTAGTTGTAGTTGTTTCATCCCAATGTGTAATAACCGCGAAGGCATCAGATTTTTTATTACGAATACTTACTTAGATATGTTAAAAATTTTAGTTACCTACGTGTAGGTGGGTGGATCTTCGAGCGTTTGAGACGCCTCATTGTTCTCTACATTTATATCTATAATGTTTGCAAATAATATTATTAGGTATCAATTGAAAATATATTATTTGTAACAGTAACGGGGGATAATATCATTCAAATTTTTGTTACTTATTGACTCTGTTCTTAAATATAGATGTAGAGGACAATGACGGCGTCTCAAACGCTCGAAGATCCACCCAGGTACAACCCACGAAAATAAACATACCTACGCTAAGTAAACTGCAAGTAACACATCTAAATAAGTACGTTTCAAGTGTAAAAACCGACTGCGACATCAGAAATAAACGAGGAAATCAAATAAACACAAAATTCTCGGTACGACCATTAGAAACGCAAACAGTCGATTTCGGTAAAACACGTAAATTTATTGTAAACATACACCGCAAAAGTTTTACTCGAGTGTTGGAAACATCGTAGGTAAGTTTGTAACTACTCAAATAATTGGGTAAATTGGGTACTCAAAAGCAAAGGTACTTCACTTAATATGAAAAGCCAATGCATTTTGATTAAATTTGATCACTTGTCAATGAATTAACGCTTTGTGGGTCATTGGAGCCAGGAGACCTAAGCTACCGTTTTTGATGCGTCAGAAAGCATCTGTCAATGTCATTCTTTCACTCATAGACAAAAACCTCGCCCTTCTGCCACAGACTCGCGCAGAGGCGAAGGAAGCAAGATGTCCTGTGGTCACTCTACTCATCATGCTGCACATCATGCTCCTCATTCCCGCCCGCTCCATCTTTTTCTTTTTTTGACGCGAGTCAAAGATCCGCAAGGCGAAACATTCTGACGAGTTAAATAAATTAGCCATAAACGGCAAAATTGCAGCAGCGCAAGAGGCATAGTGTAGCCAAAGCACTACCTACTACCCGTGCAGGTAAAATTATAAACCTAAATAAGAAAAATTACAACATGCGTTAGGAATTCCGCAAACAATTTTAATTTACATTTTAATGAGTAACAATGGAATGTCAATATTCAAAAGTAAGTATACTAAAATCTGACAAATCCTAAACCAAAGTAAACATAAATTCATCTTTTTATCTTATGTCTATACACATCATCTAAATATTTGTTTAAGTGTTAACTCGTGTATTTCAATGATTCATAAAATATATTTACACTTTAATTTCTCAAAAGTGATAAAAGCAAAAGAACATAATCAGATCCGTGATTAAATAAAATCTAAGTGTACCTAATAAATCTTAATTAAACCTAGGAAACCTAATTTACTTAAAAAAGAGACTGTGTAATAAATTTATATGAAACTAACGGCCCGGCTTCGTCCAGACCTCTTTTTTTATAGCCTATGTCACTCGGGAATAGTACAGCTTTCCAACAGTGAAAGAATTTTTCAAATCGGTCCAGTTGTTTAGGAGTCTATTCAATCCATAGAAACAAAAAAACTTTTCCTCTTTATTATATTTGTAGGTATAGATTAGTAAAAATAATAAAATTTTAATTGAAATAAATTAAAGCACCGCTTTAAAAAATCATAAACTACAATACATTAATAAGATAAATGCAAAAACAACACAGAGAGACATTTCCAACAAAATATATTTAACCAAACAGCGATAAAAGTTTGTTAAACGAATCAAAAACTCCAAAACGAACACAATAAAATATCCATAAACGCGAATGCAAATCTGGTAATCCAACCCACATCACAAATACCTACCAACACCGTATAAAATTCAGGATATCTTTAACCGGAAACTTTGCTCGTTATCCCAAACCTTTCGGGTTAAAATCACTTTGGATTCAACTTGAATCCCACAGAACAAATAAGTACGACTCAGGAAATACCTGCGAAAATCTGCATGTTGGAAATTCCTTCCTCCCAATAGCGTTGGCACTAAAATTGGAATAGCACGTAAAATCGGTCAAGCGTTTCAAGCCTTGAAGCAATACTGACACTTGGATGCGATAAAATTCCATTTTGAAAATTTCAATGAGATTGCATTTTAATAATAAACAGTTATTTATTGGTGCTTCAAGATGACTTGTTTTCTCTTTCTTACAATTGACTTTGTAACGATGGAAAAATGAGAAGAGGATAATGCAGTCGACCAACTTAAATAAACAACTTTACTTAAACAAGAAGACAGATGAATATAAATTTGAACATCCTAAATTGTATAGTACCTACGAGTACCGGAGTCTAATTTAGGGTATCTTCAAAAGGGCTAGGCTAGAATCATTTAGACATAATTGACGAGCGCGTATAATTATCTTATTAAAGTAAGTGAATGATGTCTTGCTGAGTCGGAGAAGAGAAGTAAAAGGAAGAGACCTCTGATGTATGTTTATGAATTTTGTAATCAGCTTAAATTTAAATAGAACAATCATCATCATTATCTATTTTATTGGTTACTAGCGACCCGCCCCGGCTTCACCCGGCTATAAATCTGCCTCTTGAATCACTGTATCTATTAAAAAAAACCGCATCAAAATCCTTTGCGTAGTTTGAAAGATTTAAACGTAGGTAGGTACATAGCGATATAGGGACAGAAAAAGTGACTTTTTTTATACTAGGTATGTAGTGATAGTGATACTGTATCCCCTACTACCAGGCGCGTGCAGTGAGGGTCGCGCATGTACTATGTTAGGGTAGGCAGTCCATACATTTATACCATTGTGTCTATATGAAATGCACGCCCTTGCCTACTACTGCTAGAAAATCACTCAGTCCCTTGTCATATCCAGCAAATTCCACCGACCGAACCCGCTTATAAATGGGTCCCCAGTAATTAACACCTAATTATTTTACACATAATACAACGCCCTTGAGTCGGTCAGGGCTAAAAGTCCATTTGAATGGTCGCCTATAATCCGGTTTTACTGTAAAGGCATGTAAGCTTCAGTATTTAAATTCGCCGTTATAAATAAAGCCGCTAAAAAAGGAGAAGCTGACTTAACGACTGACATATCAACGCAGGGTCAAAACTATAAGAGATATTAATAAATAAATAAATATCTTTGGACAATTCACACCAATTATCTAGTCCCATTTTAAGCAAAGCTTGTGTTATGGGTACTAGACAACGGATAAATATACATAAATACATATAAGACATCCAAGACTCAGGTACAGGCCAGTGCTCGTCACATTGACATCTGCCCCTAGCGGGATTCGAACCCGCAACCTCCGGTTTCGTAGTCAGGGCCTCTGACCACTAGACCAACAGGCCGTCAAATTAGAAACTTGAAACTTTGCACAGGGTTTCTTTTTAAAACCCCTTGACGTAACTACTTAACAATTGAGACCGACGACAGGACGCGACAAAATACTTTTAATATATTTAATAAAACTTATAAAAGTCGCGGGCAGAAGCTCTTATATAAAGATATTTTTCAAAAGTAAGAACACTAAATTATGTGAAAAGTTCACAGCAAAACTGAACGTAGGCAGATTTCAGTTTGTCTTTTTATTTACTTATTCATTTAAAGAAACTATGAAACGGTAGTTAGCCGGAACAAATGGGAACATAATTTTATTCAGTCCAAGAGTTTTGTATTGTACCTCGGAAAGTTAAGCTGTATTGCAGCTGTATATTTGAGTTAAGCAACTTTAGCGGGCATCTGTGTGAAAAACGTAATAAAACACCTTTACCTTACTAAAGAAAAAACAATAAAACAAGTTAGAAAAGTCATAAAACACTGAGCTGAGCACTAAAAGAGTTATCACTTGATAGGTATCGGAGTTTTGTTTTTTATTTTTTATGTAAAAACTTCTTGGTACAAATACAATGTATCTAAATTGTATTGAATTGGATTAATTTATTACCACTTGCTAGATAATCTAGCCATACTCAAACATATTAAGAGAAATCTTTAACAAAATTTGTTGAATGTGTTATGTACTGGCCGACATGATTCATACATTTAAATTTTAACTTGATGTTTGATATTTGAATTGTGTTGTCAGTTGTCACTTAGTAAATACTGATGAATACAGAATGGTCCAAGATTCCAGTCACCCCAGAACTACCTACGTGAGTTTAAAACAAAATATTCATTTAGGATTTGTCAAATAAACTTAGAAAGGAATAGTCATTAAGCTGAAAGCGGGGCTGGTTTACAGGTAGCAAGAATGTATCAAAGGTGGGATTCTAAATGTTTTTTTTTCTCATGAAACTATAAAAAGTATCGTATTTCCGTCTCGTGATTCTAAGCTCTTTACCAATTTTCAGCTTCATGGAGTTAAGTAACTAAAACGATATTTTTAATACCTATCATAGATATTTTATACCTACATGTAAAGTTAATGACTTAGTATGGATGCATTTTAACAAGTTCTATATCAACTTATCAACCTTGTCTTTAAGCTTGGGTTAAGAGATAGCTTTTAAATCGTTTCCCAGGAGAAGTTAAGTTTATGATAGCGTCTTAGAAATAATGGAAAACCTATTTAATAGTTGAGTCATTTTTAAAACTTCCTCGTTTTATCTTTTAATGGAAAAGGTACCTCTTAGAAATATTTCTTCAAACGCATCTATGAATAAAAGGGTATTTGTTTATTTATTTATTTATTTATTTACACTTTATTGCACAATAAAAAACAAATGTACAAAAGGCGGACTTAATGCCATACGGCATTCTCTACCAGACAACCTTAAAGCAAACAGAGAGCATGTGTAGGCGCAAAAAGAATAATACATATAATATAATAGATACAATATATAACAGAAATACACTACAATAATACAATACAAAAATATACTAAAATATATATATATATATATATATATACAAAAATACATAAATAACTACAATGATAGATGATGAAAACTAAAGGTTTAAAAAGTGCTTACGTAACAAACGCTTGAATGCTAACTTACTCGGTGCTTGCCTGATAGATAGAGGGAGAGAATTCCAGAGACGGATTGCCTGAAGGGCGAAAGAGTTGGAAATGAAATTAGTATGGTGAAGAGGGATACTAAGAGTGAGGGATCGAGAAGAACGGAGTTCACAGCCCGGCCGTGCAGTGTGAAAAGAGAAAGGGGACTTTAAATAATCGGGAGAGGAATTATCAAAAAGAATAGAAAATAGTAAAGAGAGGATGTGGATGTTTGTTGATAAAATTATACTGACAAAAATGGATTAAGTAGTTTTAAGTGAAACTCATATTCTGATAATAATTCAATTTATTTTGTCAATAATCTTTAAAATAATCTTGTACAATTATGTTTACTTGTATTACAAGCTGAAAATAGTTTAAGACAAAGACGGATTTCAAATCTAAATTTTAATCTAACCTTTACTAAATTTCTTTGTTGTCTCGTATCTTTTTTAATTTTGTATAATCTGTGTAATTGAGATTAACTTTTACTTTTGTGGATCTACCTATAATTTTAACACTTAGTATATCTACCTACTTATATATGTAAGTAACACTTATGTTAATGTAATGTACTTTATTATTTTTATTACCTGCTTTTATTTATTTTAAGAATATCTATGTCAAAATTATATTTAGTTTTTGCAAGTTAATTAGTTAAAAATAATATGAATTGTCTTTTAAATTTACAATTTTTTTCGCTTCATTATTTTGGGAGTGGCGTTACGTTATAGTATAAATTGTGTCGTGACGTCATCGCCACTACTAAACTTTAGAAACACTTATCTTTTTATTTATTCTTTGGTTTGAGAAAAGAAAAAATACGCGCCTAATAATGTTCAATTCAATAATTTAACTGACGCTTAGTCCGTCTTTGAATTTCATTACCACATTACCCATTCACCCCACTTAGCAAGTTTACCCCACTGCGGGGTAAGCGTATCAAGACACTTACATTCCTTCAAATTGAATGTTAATCGAGAAAAGAATCTATTTTTTAAAATTGAATTTACCCCTTAGCACGTTTGCCCCACTCCTTTACAGCCTTATCTTACGTTACGTGTCTCGGAATATATGCAACGTCTCACCACCAAGAATACACGGCTCACAGCGATTATGATAAACAAAATGCTACTAATCTTGTGTGAACTGAGTAATATGGTGGATTTAAGGCGGTGATATTAATAAAGCTCGTTTTTATAGGTATTTGCGAGAGAAATTGCCTTTTTCGAAATCTACGTAACTTATATGTTATGTGCCTATGCGAGATGAACCCGTTGTAGTTACTATTAAGTTATTCATTGGAATGAAACAACTATTAACGGATTTATCTCGCGTATTTTTATCCTAACTCAATAAAGTCAGTCTTTAGCGTTAAACTATTGTCAGCTCAGTCGTGCTACGATTATGGAAACTGTAAAGAATCCGAAACGTCAGCTAATAAAATAAAATAAAAATACGCGAGTTAAATCCGTTAATAGTTGTTTCATTCCAATGTGTAATAACCGCGAAGGCATCAGAAATTATTATATTTAGTTATTGTAAAGAAAAACGATTAAAAAAAAACGAGATTTTATAATTTTAAAATGAACCTACATGTGATTTCTCTATCAACTGATATCCACAAAACTATATAATTTGTAGTCATTTGGTTCCCTTATTTCACCTCCCATAATTTGGTTTTAGAATGACGTCACATATTAACATGCATTGTCATCAAAATTGAACGTGTATACCAAATTTCATCTCAATCGGTAAAGCTTCTGCTTCAAAATTCAGCTGCAATATTTCACACGCACATACTTAGTATATACTCGTAAGTGCTCATAATTATGCTTACATTGCAATTTAAAAAAAACATTTATAAACTAATATTACATATTATTTGAGTAATATAATAAACTGTCACTATTTTCTTTTATTGCTGTGATTTTTTAAGAAGTCGTCAAAATTAACCTAAGATAACTTTAACGAAAGTGCCTGATATTTTTTAGGTTTTGATTTAGTCAAAACATTGCATAGTTAAATTAAAACGGCGCAAAATATAATTGGAATACCTTACAAATCTGGGCTTTAGCTTTGGCGGGCGACACGATTATCAAAGCAATGATTAATTTACTAAATCGGTACTTTTTATTTACAAGTAGTAGATATTTTATGTAAGTATGTAAATTTTACCTTATTTATATAAATTCAAAGTAATGTTAGCGCCTAAATAAGATAACTGCAACAAATTACATACCTAATATATTTTTCTGTCCTCCGGCCGGAAAGCGCCAGCTTTTAGCCGCTGCGCTAAATGAAATTGCCTCTTTCTGGCTTCGTCGAACAGAAAAATAGTATACCTACTGACCTCGGCCAGTAAAATAAAAAAGCCTCAGATCACATTTTTGTCAACCGACAGATACAGACGACAATTACATGTTATCTGAGACATTTTGTAATTTACTGGACTAGGTGCGTAATAAATATGTTAACCATTCTGTTATGAAAAGTTGATAAAATAAATGTCTGGAATGAAACAACTATAACGGATTTAACTCGCGTAACTTAATAATTTCTGATGCTTCCGCGGTTATTCATTCCAATGTGTAATAACCACGAAGGCATCATAAATATAGAAATTGAGTATAATTATCATAATATATAGTATAATTTTTATTATTTATTAGATTCTTTAGTTTCCATAAAATCTAAAGTAACTTTAGCGTTAGACTATTGTCAGCTCAGTCGTGCTACGATTATGGAATCTGTAAAGGCTCCGAAATGTCAGCCAATAAAAATAAAATATGCGACCTAAATCCGTTAAATAGTTGTTTCATTCCAAGCAACAGAAATTATTATATAGTATAGTATATAATATTATTTTATATTATAGACTTACCTCAATGCCGTCTGCTTAAGCTACAATGCTATCAGTTCACGACCAGCACCAACGAACTCCTAAACAAGAATTACTCAAGTATTTACGTAATAGTTTAAAACAGTCGGTCTTTTCTAAAGATGTCTTTAGAAAGCGTTTATTGCACTAGCCACGCGCTGCGGTTTGACTTGTAACTTTGACGTGACATTTCGCTTGTAAATAAGTACAAAGGCAATGTGGTGGAATATTTCGTTGAGTCGATCTGTGACGCCTGATCAAGTCCCTCTTTGGTTTTTTATACTCTTTGTACAAATATCAATATGAAAAACCAAACTATAAACTGGAGTGATATAAAATACTGAATTGTTTTTTTTTTTCATAAAACATGTAGTTACAACATTGCACGCTACTGGCTATATACCTATTGCATAAGCAATTAGCTACGAATGTTATTAAATATTGGAATAACAGAATTATGTCGATGTTAGACTACCGTCAGCTAAGTCTACTATGAATATGGGAACTGTAAAGACACACTCACACATACACAAACTTAGGGTTACAAATGAAGAAAAACCAAATTTAAAAGCAACAAAAAATTTATTTATCAATCTAACTATTTATACATAAATAGAGAAGTTTACTTAATGACTGAGATATCAACGCAGAAACTATATGGGATAGAAATTTGAAATCTTGCACAGGTGTCAATCTTTATAAGGAATATAGAATTTTTGAAAAATCCCCCGGGTAAAACGAGGGTGCGTAGACAAAGTCAAGGGCAGAAGCTAGTTTCATATATCCTCGACCTCTTGCCCCGTCCCTGAAAAACAATGAAAAAACTTAGGGGTCGAATCACATATGCTTTCGACGGTCAAGAACGATTTGTTAGGTTTCATGTCATACATAATAATGTGTGGCCATACATATAAATTTGTCGTTGCGCGTGCAATACCGCGAAAGAACACTTTGTTAACACCGCGTATGTGCAAATGTGCGACTTTATAAAGGAAAGAACTTAATATTATTATCTCAGCCGTCACTTTATTTAGATGACTAAAGTCTGTTTCTTTACGATGAATTTTATGGTAAAATAAAGTAAAGTAACATTTCGAAAAATGACCCTATATTAAGTGTGTAGTAAGTAGGTACTATTCGAAATATTAGCTGTCCCAGCGTACCTAATTAGTACCTTCAGTTTTTGGAGAAGTTTAGGGTTGCCTGTAATTTTCAATGCTAAATCATGAAAAAAAAAATACCAGAAATTAAAAAAAAGCTTTGTAGTGGACCCCCCTAACATGTAGAGGTATGAAAAATAGATATTGGCCGCTTCTCAGACCTACCCGATATGCACACAATATTTCATAAAAATCACTCCGTTTCGCACGACTTTGGCAACAAACACCACCCACGAGAATTTTACACATATATTAGATATATGTGTACCTATTTGGTCAGGATAGAAAATAAATCACAGAACAGACGTTATACACATAATTCTTGGGGATTGGACCACTTGACATTAGCAAAGTCCTCTAACGAACACCTAAGTTTTCTAGAAGTGGCTTGGCTAGTTTTTTTTTTAAGAAGATTATTTATCTGATTACGTAAGGAGTCTGGTCTTTAATAATTACTAGCGGCCCCGGCAGACGTCGTCCTGCCCGTCCGATTGTTTCGTCAAAGATCTGTCAAAGTCTTCTGTCACTTCTTCATAAGGCTTCATATTTTCCCCGTTTTTTACACATTTTCCACTGTTTCTTCGCTCCTATTGGTCGCAGCGTGATGTTATATAGCCTAAAGCCTTCCTCGATAAATGGTCTATCCAACAAAAAAAGATTTTTTGAATTCGAACCATTAGTTCCTGAGATTAGCGCGTTCAAACAAACAAACAAACAAACAAACTCTTCAGCTTTATAATATTAGTATATAGATTTAAAATTTAATTGATAGAAGGCGTGTTTCGTATTTTATTGATATACTTACATCTCTTAACGTAGTTTTAGTACGTAGGTACGGTAAAAGTTTAACATAACATTGTTAATCCTACTATCCTACTACTATTATAAAGGCGAAAGTTTGAAAGTATGGATGTATGGATGTTTGTTATTCTTTCACGTAAAAACTACTGAATGGATTTGAATGAAACTTTACCACAATATAGCTTATACATCAGAATAACATATAGGCTATGTTTTGTAACGACGCGTAAAGTACCTACTCATCGTGCGCAGACGAAGTCGCGGGCAGAAGCTAGTATTTACATAATTCTACTGTAGGTACGTGCGTGTGTCAAAGTTTTTTATCAGCACTTTTTTGTTTGTCTGTGTTTTTAACTTTTAAACCCGTCTCTTCGAAGAGGAAGCGCCATTTTTTATTAATATGAATTAAGTATTTATGATTGAATAAAAAACTTTTACATATTTTTTGTGCATTTTAAATTTATTCTGAAATCAATAACAGTTCCGGGACAGATTACTTAATAAATTCAAATTATTGTTATTTAATAATTTCTGATGCATTTGTGATTATTAGGTACCTACATATTATTAGAATAAAGGAACGGTTATAACGGATTTAACTCACGTATGAATTGTATTAAGTTCCAAAGACTTTACAGTTCCCAAAATAGTAGAAGACTGAGCTGAAGATAGTCTAACGATAAAGTAGGTTGGTAGTTACCTACCGACTATCGTTAGTTCAGTCGCTACGAATATAAAAATTGTAAAGTTTTCAAAACGTTAGCAAATATAATAAAATACGAGAGTTACATTCGTTGTAATTATAGGTACAATATTATGCCAAATTACGTTTAATATAAATATGTAGGTACGCTTATTAAATCCACTGTACTTAATTGTATTATTCAAATATACACCTATTTGTTTAGTTAGTTTTATTAACATAACTTATTCTGTCCTTTAACAAAAAATCATTTTAAAAGTAGGTATATAAGGTTCATTTTACATTTTCCAAGCGTATCCAGGGTTTATACATTTCAGTTTTATCCCGGATTCGACCCGGGGTTTCGCAGAAAGGTTATCAGTAGAACCTAATTTAATTCATTATGCTCGAGTCGACCCTTCATACAGGGGTTGGTTCTATGCAAAATTCTTTGACCGCCTTTATTCAGCTATAGGTGTTTGGATACGTACATATATCCAAGGGCGTGCATTCGATATAGGCACAATGGTATGAATGTATGGAGTGCCTACCCTGACGTGGTACATGCGCGACCCTCATTGCACGCGCCAGCCTATATCTATTGACAACATGTAAGTATAATAATTTCTGTGCCTTCGCGGTTATTATACATTGGACTGAAACAACTTTAAACGGATTTGACTCGTGTATTTCATTTTATTGGCTAACGTTTCGGAGTTTTCCCAGATTCTATAATCGTAGCACGACTGAGCTGACAATAGTCTTATGCTAAAGTAAATATGTAGGTAGGTACTTATAGTTGTGTTATGTTTTGTGATAAAAGAAAGGCTTTCAAGTTGGTGTGGAACTATAACGTATTTAACTCGCGTATTTTTGCTAACATTTTGAAAATATAAAGTTTTCATACTCATATCGCCATAATCGGCTACGTATATGGGATTTGATAAGTTTCCGAAGCGTTAGCGAATTAAATAAAATGTTTTCACTATTAAGTTTGTTATAATAGCTGACTCATTCTATAATAACCGCGAAGGTATCAGGAGAGAGGTTAAATTTAATGAAATTCGTGTACCTAACCTACTTTAGGGATGGCCCCTTATATTTTATTCTAAAATTCTTAGGTAATGCGTCATCAAAATTAAGTTACTTAGAACTTTAAATCAAAATATCTCAAAATGCCATCGCTTCCATTATCGTGTCAAAACACATAATATATTTGTAATAACATGACGAAAATTGCTTTCGACCGCGGATAGAGGCCGAACACTTCAATGGAAAAACAACCTTGTTTACTTAACCATATAACACATTATTGAACGTAAAATCTTCTATTTTGAAATGAAATTGGTATTTTGTTAGAGAATTCTTGGTCACTTCGTACATGGTATTTGGTAAAGCAATGTTATTGTATGATATGACAATTAAACAACGAAATAAAAAGGCTATTAAACGTAGTTATAGAAAGTATACAAAATTTTACAATAGGAATCTATTTTATTCATATCTCCATAGTACCTACTAATATTGTAGGTACCTAACTATTAATGCATAAACTGCGACTACCTACAGAATGGGTTAAAAACCGGCCAAGAGCAAGTCGGACTCGCCAATGAATATTCAGTTTAGAAAAAAATGATGTTAAAAACCTCAACATCATTTAAAAATACCAATTCATAGATACCCCACCCGTATAGGTCTGATGAAAAAAAATTTTTTGAGTTTATGTTCTATGTATGGGGAACCTCAAAAAGTTTGGATTTTTTTCTGATTTTATTTTAAAATCTTAATGCGGTTTACAGAATACATCTACGCACCAAATTTTATTAATGTAGCTCTTATAGTTACGGAATAAACTGGGTGTAACATAGTAACATACAGACGGACCGACGGACAGACAGACATACAGACATAACGAATCTATTAGGGTCCCGTTTTTGCCATTTGGCTACGGAACCCTAAAAAGCGAATATAGGTATCTGGTTCATTCAAATAATTTCATTAATTAATTATTTTGAATATTAATGTTTTGTCTGCATTTTATTTTATTATCTGATGATTTGTAAACTTTCCTCTTAAACTTTAGCGTTAGACTATCGTTCAGCTCAGTCGTGCTACGATCGTAGTACTTAGTAAAGTTTTCAAAACATCACCAAAATAAAACACACGAGTTAAATCCGTTATGATTTCATTCCAATATGTAATAACAGCGAAGGCAGATATTAAAACATACTTAATATTTACAAGAATGAAAAATAACATCAGCATTAGGTATATTAACAACACACGAACACCTAAAATGCATGCACTACAGTTACGATCTTAAGCCCACGTCACAACACTGTACAGAAACATTTTATTCAAAGTTTACCACTCTAAGAGAATTTCCCAACAACATTGAAAATTTTATGCAGTAATATGCATCGGCAGCCGTGCTCATAAATGCGCTTAGTCTATAGAGAAGCAGGTGCGTGCAGTGGGGGTGGTGCCAGGTTAGGCACTTCATACATTACTGACATTGTGCCTATATTATGGAATGCACGCCCTTGATCAGAGGTTCCCAAACTCTTGTTCCATAGATCATGTGGACTGTAATCTAATAAACTAACTAATATAAACAATGCGAGTGGTTTACAACGTTTAATACCAACTGACGCTACAATTTTGATTATAAAAACAATACATAAATATAATTCTTCTAAACATAAATAAAATAAAACGGCACAGACCACTTTCAAAAATTTGCTAGAACCGATGATCTCGTGCTACGACTATGGAAACTTGTTTGTTGCAGAGTTTCAACAAATTAACAGTTTTAAAACAACAAATTCCAAATATGGAATATTCATTATTATCTGCCTATCGTATATTGATAGGGGAAGTCTCGCTAACATTTTAGTTCTTCAATATCGAAACCTTATTTTTTATTAATTTAAATGTACTTACGATTGTGGACCCCCATTTCTGGTCATGCCCAACGTAGACTCTCCAGTGGACCCTGGGCCACTTTGGGAATTATTGTTACAGGTCTTTCTATACTAACATAATAAAGAGGAAAAGTTTGTTTGTTTGGACTGAATAGGCTCTAAAACGACTGGACCGATTTGAAAAATTCTTTCACTGTTGGGAAGCTACACTATTCGTGAGTCATAGGCTACATTAAATTTTGGAAAAAGTTAGATTTAGGTGCGAAGCCGGGGCGGACCGTTAGTAAGTTATACAATGCTCACCTACCTTTCCACTATCCTGTAAAACTCGCCAACTCCGTATCACTTAAATCCGCAAACATATTGATATCGAACGTAGCACTACCTTCCTTATTCATCTTGTTAATATCTTTCAAATTCTCCACAAAAATCAAATAATGCTTCTCATAGTCAGCTTCATCTGCGTATTCTTTATTATAATCAACAATGAATTTATGAAATAATTCTCTAGCCTCTTCCAAATTATAAGTTGGTTTGTTTCCGACCGTTCCGTAATCCTCGTATTCCAGTGCGTTTAAGAAGTTTATTATGATCGAGAAGATTATAATTGACGTTATTAATTTCATTTTTGCAACACGTTGTTCTTGAACAGAGCTGTTAAAGATTGTGATCGTTTTGGGTGTTTGATTTCGAGGTCTGGTTACGTCATAGGTCGAAGATTGTATAAAATTATCGGTTAGGACTGGTCTTAGCGCCTAGTTATCTATATAATATATATATAGGTATAACAATGAATTGCTGTTCGTTATGTCAGCAAATAAAATAAAATAATATGCGAGATGAATTCGTTATAGTCGTTTCAATCCAATGTGTAATAACTGCGAAGGTAGGAAGTATTTTCATTTTGTTCGTACATAATTATTATATCAATTTAAATGAATATAATCCTCAGCTACATTAAGAATTATTAATTTTCACTATAATATTGTTAAGTATATAAAATAAAATAGTTTTACTTAATGTCTATATCAACGAATTCTACCTGCTTTATATTGTCGATAACCATTTTTGACAATATGGCCAAAAAACCGGTTTCTGAGAATATCAGATGACCTACAGCAAAACAGCATTGCAAAATTTGAAGTGATGTCACAACCAGTATTTAAAATTTAACGTCACAATTTCGCATATAAACAAATAATAATGTAAGTAATCACACTATCAAGGCTATTTGTCTTCATTAGAAAAAACAGGACCCTATTACTAAGACTGCTGTCAGTCCTTCCATCTGTCATCAGGCTGTACCTATCTCATTTGTTTGAAACTAATCCTCCGTGGCTGTAAAAATAATTATTAAGAAAGAAGAACACAATACGCGAAAAAAAACATTGGAATGAAACAACTAACGGATTTAACTCGCGTATTTCATTTTACGTATTTGCTAACGTTTAGAAAAGTTTCCAGTTGATATTCGTAATACCGACGATAGTCGAACGGAAATTCGTTAAAGTTGTTTAATTCCAAAGTGTAATCCCCACTGATGTGTGTCCCACTGAAAACCAGCGTCAAGAAGCACAAACTTCCTGACAAAAGCTGAGTGGGACCTTTTTGGTTATGTACCTACCTATAGATAATTAGTATAATTACGTTTAAGTTAAGCTTGTTTTTAGTTTTTAGGTTAAGTATCTTTTCATGTTTCCTGTGTGTGTTAGTTATAGCCAAATAAAATGATTTCTTTCTTTCTTTCTTAATAAACGCGAGAGCATCAGAAATATACAAAACAAAATTCTCTAACAGGTTCAACAAAACCCCTTATTGCGCACGTACAGTTTTAAAGAAGGGGTAAAATTAACAACCATCGTAAAGCCAGCATAAAGCTTATCTATTGTGTCTGTTATTATAAAGGTATCTTTCATTTACCTTTTCTCTAGGTACTGTTGACAGATAAGAGTGAGCCAAGTGCTTGGAGTATTTTATCTGGTTTAGGCCTGGAAGCCTACGTTAGTGATGTCACGTTTTTAAATTAGAATTTGTTTTTAAGTATAGCAACATTTATTTAATACTCTGCCCGCGACTTCGTCCACGTGGAACTCCTCCTTTTTTGCAGTCGGTTAAAATGTAGCCCAATCAAAGGCTCCAATCTTTCTTTGTACCAAAACTCATTTAAATCGGTCCAGTAGTTTAAGCGTGAAAGCGTAACAGACAGACAGACAGAGTTACTTTCGCATTTATGATATTAGTGTGGATTTTCTCATGCCTTGACGGCTATTACACATTGGAATGAAACAACTATGAACGGATTTAACTCGCGTGTTTTTATTTTATTTTTTTTACTTACTAAAGTCACTTCAGCGTTAAACTATTATAAGCTCTAGTCGTGCTTCGAATGGCCACTGTAAAGTTTTCCAAACGTCAGCAAATACTATAAAATACTCGAAATCCGTTATAGTCGCTTCAATTGAATGTGCCGTTTTATTTAATATTGATCTACTGTCCAATTATTATTTATTTATTTACAAATGTATTTACACGGCATTACAAAACACCAATGCACCGAGAAACAAAACTATATAATTAACACATATTAACAACAAACAACAAAATCAATCTTCTTATATAATAATATAAAAATGAATCGCAAAATGTGTTGGTAAGCGCATAACTCGACAACGCCTGGACCAATTTGGCCAATTTTTTTTAAAATATTTGTTGAAGTCCAAGGATGGTTCTTACGGCGAGAAAAAATCGAAGAATTGCCGGGAAAACCCTAAAAACAGCCCTTTTCTTTTCCCATACAAACGTTGTCTAACTAAAGTTAGGTACTTACCTAATTTGAATTTCGAACGGGCAGGATGACGTCTGCCGGGACCGCTAGTAATAAAATAAAACTAAGGCTAATAATAGGAAAACTAAGTATGTACATATTATATGTATTACTAGCTGTCCGCCCCGGCTTCGCACGGGTCCCTTTCTTTTTATAGCCTATGTCACTCGAGAAAAGTGTAGCTTTCCAATAGTGAAAGAATTTTTCAAATCTAACCAGTCATTTTGGGGCCTATCCAAACAAAGAAACTTTTCCTCTTAATTATATTAGTATAGATGACTGTGTGTTAAAATTTTCGAAAATTCGCGTTCACGATTTTGAAAGATATGTTATTTGTTACATCCCTAACGCTCACAGTAGCCTCTGATAACGCTTCAGTTATCTACACTCGCCACTGTGACTTAGCAAAAGGATAAGATTGTTTGCGAAACTTCAAGCTTTATTTTTGATGTATAGCGTTAAAAAACTGATAAGACACTTAAGCTCTTATTGTAGGTACCTTAATAAAGAATTAAAGATTTTATTAAATAAAATAATAAACTTACACTAAACAGTTTAGATCGTAAACAGCTGCCATAGTATTAAGAACAAATCATTATCAGTACACTTAAAAAATTATATAAAAACTAGCTTCTGCCCGCGACTTCGTCCGCGTGGAACTCCTCCTTTTTTGCAGTCGGTTAAAAAGTAGCCTATGTCCTTTCTCAGGCTCCAGACTTTCTTTGTACCAAATTTCATTTAAATCGGTCCAGTAGTTTTAGCGTGAAAGCATAACAGACAGACAGACAGAGTTACTTTCGTATTTATAATATTAGTAGGGATAATAAAAACGACATAATATATTTCATTTCAATAAATAAGTAAGTAATGAAAAAAGTTTAAGGTTTAAGCAACTGCACTATATCTACGATGCAGTAGCGGCATAGCAAGTAGGCAGGGTAGGCACTACCTATAGGATATAAATTTTCCACATAGTATCTATATGGAACGTACGGAATGCAGTCCTTTTATATGGTAGTAATTGAAGTATTGGTGGGGGTAATATCACATCCCCTTATGTGTACATTTATATATAGATATCTATGTAAGTATCGAGTACACCTAATGATTCAATATCTTAAAACCGATATGTATTTTCCTAAATTTTAAGTCATTCAGAGTACTTGATTCAAAATCTTGGAAAATACATATAGATATCAAAATTCAATTCCGTTAGGTTGTATAACATTTACTTATTTAAAAAACAATACAAAAAAATATTTTTTTAAATATACAAGATGGATCCGAATTGATCTTTCTTAAACTTAATAATGCTTTCGCGGTTATTACACAATGCAATAAAATAACTATAAGGATTTTAACGTGCAAAAAATACGCATGTAAATCCGTTATAGTTGTTTCTATATGTTGTTGAAATCTGACGATTAACTTTTAAAAAATAAGTAGGTAGGTTTTTTTAACCAGTTCCAATTTCAGCTAATAATATTATATTAACTTATGAACCAAGGTTATAACTAGACTACAATAAAATCCATTATCATAACGAGTCATAATATATAAAGAAGTTTTACATATGCCACTTATATCATAGTACATTAACATAGGCGACAAATTTATCACGTCTAGGCTTCACAGAGTGAATATTAGACGAGACTAGAGTGATGCTGACATTAGAAATGTTATTGTTTAGTCTCCAAGGGTGCGTAAATGTAAAATATGTATAGTGCCTACCTTGTACATGTATACCCACTACACGCACCTGCTAGTCTCTTATGTCTATGAAGTGGCAACCGTTAGCTTATTTATACGTTTAATGTCGATTTCTTATAGTGCGAGATGGGGTGTAAATAAGTATACAAATAATACACGACTATTTGTTATTTATTAATGATAACGGCCTGCCCCGGCTTCGCATGGGTGAAAATCATTTTTTCATAATAATATAATGCTACATTATTATGAAAAATAAATTTTCAAATGGTGAAAGTATTTTTGAAAATATCCCAGTAGTTTTTTTAAGTTATTTGTTGAATGCCTACACACATACAAAACATTCCTCTTTATTAGTATAGATAATCAAATATCTCTTCGCTAAATTACCTTAGCCAAAAGGCCGTCAAAATAAAAGCACTTACCTACTTATGTATATAAAGTATTAACCTAGAACCTTTTACTTCATGTATTTTGGCAAATAAACACATGACGTGCTCACTGGTCGTGATATAAACCTACGTGCACACAGCACATTTCCGAGTACAAAATTTCTCAAGGCAGGAAACATCACGGACGCAAAGTACACTAAAGCCTTCTGCAATCGCCTTAATAATTCCAGCGTGCATGCTCCATCCCCGTGACCTCAGATATAAACATGAAATCTTCATGTAAATGATCTGGCGTCTGTTGAATAAGAAGGGTCGTTGATTAGTACTCTCTGAAATGCAGTAGTAAGTAAATGTTTGCAAGAATACGTATAAAATGGTGGTTACAGATATTATGTTGTTACAGTATTCAGTCAATTTTGAGACGTGCAAATAATTTTATTTAGGTAGATTAAGTACAATTAAATTAAAACAAAAATAGTAAAGACGAATAAGTCAAACATTTATAATATTGTGCCTATATGGAATGCACGCCTTGCATTCAAGTAATTACTTAGATGTTCTTTAAATAATGGGCGGTTTGTCGGTTTGAATCCTGGAGCACAGATTTTGTTTTTTTTTTTAATATAGAATTATTTAAGTACTCATTAATGTTTAGATATTTAAAATTCACTAAATGAAGGAGAGGCCTATGTCGAACAGTGGATGACTTCCGAATGATTTAATGATGATTTAAATAAAGGAACAATATCAAAAATATGTATCCCTATTTAGTGCCTACCTCGTCACTGCACGCAGCTGTACACATCACAAATTTTAAAAGGATTACTCTACTCTAGTACTAAAGTGTTAGTAAGCACGAGATGCGGTCACGTCACTCTGAAATAAACTGAGAAAGATAAAATTAGGATTGACAAGGGTAACACTTAGTAGGTACAAGGATTCATCTTCATAATTAGATCTGCAAACTTATCTTAAGCTGGGCTAAGCGGCTGTTAAACACCTGGGAATACTGATAAGAAATGTTAGTGGTGTTAAATGACTTTGCTAAATAATGTATTTAATAGCGATTATATATAATAATACTAGCGACCCGCCCCGGCTTCACATGGGTGCTATAAACTTTCCTCTTCAATCACTCTATCTATTAATAAAATCGCTTCAAAATCCGTTGCGTTGTTTTAAAGATTTAAGCATACGATGGTGGCGCATAGTATTATTAAGTGGATAGGTAGGTATATAATTAAAACAGTATTTTTAAAGTACCAGTAAATAATATTTTCGTTTAAAAGTTTTTTTTTACTTATTGATTCTGTTCTCAAATATAAGTAGTTTTAAACGACAATGATGGTGTTTCAAACGCTCCAAGATCCACCCAAGAACACTTCAGCATTATAATTTCTGATGCCTTCGCGGTTATTACACATTGGAATTAAACAACTGCCTATAACTAATTTTTCTGTCCTCCGGTCGGAAAGCGCCAACTTGCTAGCCGCTGCGCTAAATGAAATTGCCGCTTTCTGGCTTCGTCGAACAGAAAAATAGTATACTGACCTCGGCCAGTAAAATAAAAAAGCCTCAGATCACATTTTTGTCAACCACGGCTTCGCCTCGGACGACAATTACATGTGATCTGAGACATTTTTATTTTTCTGGCCTTGGTACGTAATGTACTATAACTCGCATGTTTTATTTTACTTGCTGATATTTCGAAACTACCGTTCCCATATTCGTAGCATAACTTAACTAACGATAATCTTACTCTAACGCTATTTAAAATGTTTTTTTACATTAAAAATACGCGAGTTAAAATCCGTTAAAGCTATACCATTCCAATATGTAATAAATTAATTAAGTTGATAATAAAATTACATAATATAATTTCTGAAAATTATAATATCAATTTTAATAACGTAGGTGCGTAATGGTTTTCCAAGAAATAAAATAATATCAAATGATTACAGTAGGAGTGGTAGATAATGAAATTGATATCAGATTTTCACTGTGAGTTTCGCCCCGGCTTTTTTTATTGATAATCCATGCGCAAACCCGATTCGCATCTGATCGTTTTTTTTTCTTTATTCTTTAAGTTTATCAAATAGACAAACACGTATTTTTCTTTTCAAAGTATTCGCAGTGGGTCGTGACATCACGTTTCGATAAAATTCATATTAAGATGTGACGTCACGCGGCCTTCCCAAACTTCAGACACACTTATCTCCGTACTTTGAGAAAAGTCTCCAATTTAGCGTTAGAGAGAAACTAAAGAATCCGAAAAGCAAATAAAAAAAATAAAAATGAAATAAAATGAATGTGTAATAACCGTGAAGGCATCAGAAATTATGAAGTCTCCAATCCCTACTAATCCCTACTAATATTATAAATGCGAAAGTAGGTAACTCTGTCTGTCTGTCTGTCTGTTACGCTTTCACGCTAAAACTACCTACTACTCGATTTAAATGAAATTTGGTACAAATAATGTCTGGAGCCTGAGAAAGAACATAAGCTAGGTACTAATTTCTGATGCTTTTGTTTTAATTATATACATAGGCTACTTTTTATCCGACTGCACAAAACGAGGAGTTCCACGCGGACGAAGTCGCGGGCAGAAACTATATCTTAATAAACTAAATAGAATTCCATTTTCATCACTACCCTATCACCCATTTAAGATTCACATCTCGAGTCCTTGTGGACGCAGTGAGTCGTTTTTTTCGGGTCGCTTCCGATGTCCGCGGGTAAATAATATATTGAGTGACAAACGTCTACTCCTCTTTATTCCGGGTCACCCTTGAACCGAATATATTGCGAGCAATTTTCAGGATCGTTTACTACGCTCCGGGGGGCCAATGATACGCTACTCAAACTTGTCTATACATACCTACTGCCTACAAATTGCTTTATGTTTATTTATACATGTATATGTAGCGTGACGTAACGGTTTCCAACCGATCGATGTATGTAGGACCCTACTACAATCTTTATATTAATCTAGCGAGAGTTTTTTGAGATCATTTATAGATGTTGATGGTAGAAGAGTGAGTTACAATATTTGGAATGAAACCTCTATAAACGGATTTAACTCGCGTATTATATTTTATTGGCTGACGTTTCGAAAACTACAGTTTGAGCATGTGCGTGCAGTGGAGAGAGCATAAATATAGCGACAGGATAGGCACTTAGTGACACTGTGCCTATATGGAAAGCACGATGACGATAGTTGTTATGGAGGATAGACTGGAATTACATGCAATAGGTTTAAGGAATAGAGGAATTTATAACACAACTTAAAATCGATGTATAAAATAGGGCAATAGCCAATAAAAAGTAAAACTATAAAACTTTATAAAAAGCGCAAGGGGAACGCAACAATAGTCTAAGTCTAACGCTAAAGTTAATACTTCCTCAATAATTACAAAACAAGAGTAATTACAGTTAATAACGATTGTTTCCTTAAATGGGTCCCATCCTGCGAAGCGTGTTCGAGGTACCTCGCACACAAGAATCGCGCCAGCGGGAGCTGAGACAAGACTCCCATTGTTTATGAGGCTGGCTGAGACGTCAGAGCTCAATCCTCTATTCAAACAAACATGCAGTGTTGCCAACTCCTAGAAATTCTAGTCTCTAAACTCAAAGTCAAAAGTCGCCAGAAAGTCGCCAAAACTAAAATATAACCATAAAAAGTTCAGGGATTCCCCCATTTAAAAATGTTGATTTTTTTAGCTAAATCTCAAATTAGAAGATTACCAAATTCACTCAAAAAAGTTTATCATTAAACTAAACCTAGAATTTTTAAACGAATAAATGTAAAACTTTGATTTGAAAGAAAATTGAATATTTTTAAACATAGTTAAAGCTAGAGTGTAATATACAAATGGAACTTCAATTAAATAAAGTTTGAATTTGGTGCGCTATCGCGTTTGTCGTTTTCCATATATTATGTATATCTTGGCATTGCATAATTCAGTGTCGATTTGACAAAAAAATTATCCATTAATGGTTCTAGAACTGTTTTAATTTGTACTCTAAAAGTCGCCAGATAAGTCGCTAAACTATTGTCGTCAAAACTGTTTTTTGGTCACTGCCTTAAGCAAAAGTCGTCAGTTCTAGCGACAAAATCGCTAAATTGGCAACACTGCAAACATGTACATCGTTCCAACTCGCCGTATCTAAACCAGCTGAACACGAAACGCTCCTGTTATGTTAATTTCAAATCCCGGACAATCAACGCGGGGACTAAGCACTGGGGAATTCGAGACGACGTTTGTATACTTATCTCGTCTTCTCGTTAGCGAGAGAGAGCCTTCTGAATACGTAAACGTGTCATTCATGATTAAGCAAGTGTCGCGACGTGGTTGACAAAAAGTGTAACCCAGGGGATAAGGTACTAGTAATTACACGACTAATTTCCAATCAGGATAGCCCTGAGTCTTGTAGTGCCTACCAAATGTCTTGTTATCGATCGTAAGATGAATTATTGGAAGATGTTTCGAAAAATTTACAGTTTCAATACTCGTAGTACGACTATGACAGTCTAGTGCTACGAGTAAGGAAACTAAAGTTTTCTAAATATCAGCCAATAAAATAAAACGCCCGTAAATCCGTTTTAATTCCAATATTGAGGTTATGTTCACCGCTAATTAAGCCCAGTTAAAAGAAGGTACGGAAGTTAATTAGTGACACTTTTTCTTTAATAAACTAATGAAACAATAGTCTAAATTCAAGGCGAGGCAGATGAATCATTAGTCCTGAGCAAATATTAACTCGGTGTTGCGCAAACAAGGAGTTTGGGGTGTAATATCATCAGGTCGGGCGTTACGTGCGAGCTCTTGTTTCGCTTCAAGCGAACATTCTTTCATTTTCTAATGGATCGGCGCTGAGGGAATATTTGTTGGCAAACTTTTGCCAGACAGATATTTACATTACAAAGAAAAGGGGTAAGGGATCCCGGGTGTCCCGAAAACCGTATTCTTGTCAGAAATTCGGATTTTGTAAAGGATTTGTCGGTCAATTTCACGTCAGTACGTTCTTGTACTCAATTTTGTGCATAATCAAGATAGAGATTTAGTGAATCGTGTCGACGCTTGTTTCTTAAGCGTCGGAATTTCCTTGCGTAAGTAACAGTGTACATATTTGTTTTTGTACAAACGCGGATAATTCATTATTAACTCGGTTTGACTAGGTACGATTAATAGGATCTTTGATACATACATCTAGTTTAGTGTAGTGTTGTTAATTTTAATTATAACTTTAGAAGTGTATGCTGTGTAGGTAATGTGTCATGCATACTAAAATAACGTGTACAAGAATTTATAATATCTAGAAATTCTTAAGTTATCAAATGCACACCTTTAATTTGATCTGTAAAAGGAAGTTGTTTCAATAACACTATGTAACTTAAAAACTGCTGAACCAATTCGGCTGAAAATTGTTGAGGAGACAGATCAAGACCAGGAGAGGGATATAGGACTTTTTATCCCGTTCCCGTGGGAAAGAAAGTTTGCATGTTTTTTTTTCCACTTTTGCCACCATCCAAAGTTTTTATACTTTGCCGGGCAGGATGGAAATTCATGTCCCCGAAATCCGGGGACATGGTGAGATGGATAGTACGACGTAATAACACTATACGTATTGACTGCGACTATTATAATATAATTTATTACATAAAACATAACACTTATATACTATATCGAGACAGCGCATATCGCTGCTCGATCTATCTGCTACGTGAGTTACGTGACTGTGGCAATCTGCTGACAGGGCCGCCACACTATCAATCCTAAAAACTTCATCTTTCCTGAAATCACATAAGTCTGGGGTAACTGGGACCTCACTTAGACATCAAAACCTGACCATTTAAACTTATTCCAATAGGTCATCAGCTGACAGAATCTATTGTCTCGAAAGCATCGTCAAAGAAACGGTCTCTGGGGAAATGTAAGATAGCCACAAAGTTCAAAGGGATAATGTATTACATTTGCGACGAGTCGTATATCAAAGATCCTATTGTTTGTTTTTTATTCTGTTGTCAAGGTGCCTTTGTTTGCAAATACGTAATAAGGCCAATGCGTTTTTCTTGTTTAAAACATTATTTAATTAGTGAAAGTGATTTCTAGTTCAATGTTTTGAATATTCTTTGGAATCCTACATTGTGATCATTTCTGATGACTTCGCGGTTATTTACAACATTAGATTGAAACAACTATAAATTACGGGTTTAACTCGCGTATTTTTTTTTTGCTAACGTTTCGGATTCTTTAGTTTTCGTAATCGTAGCACGACTGAGGTGACAATGTCTAACGCTAAAGTCAACGAATAAATAAAATGAAAATACGCGAGTTGAAATGAATTCGTTAATAGTTGTTTCATTCCAATCTTACATTGTAGTTTATTTGCAGCTTTTTATTTTAACTGTATAGGCAAGTGATTGGGAGATCCTATGAGTGGCTATGAGACTTTGATTGTATAATCACAATATAATAATAATATACTTACTATCATTATACCTATAGGATAACGACTGGGTAAAGAAAACGAATTCTATTTACTCTGTCAGCTATCAAATAATAAATGACAAAAATGATCGCTTCAAAAGTTAGGAATTGGGAGCTTGTGACGTCACAGTATGGTATAGATTGTCTACATGACGTCACGAGCCCCTACTTCTGAACTTATCCTTAGAAGCATAACTTGATCATTTTTTGCTTATTTGAGAAAAGAAAAAAACACGTGTCGAATATTTTTTAATAATCTAACTGACTTATAATATTTTTGCTTTTACACAGTTATCATTCCTATTATGCATAATATTATAATACAACTCCAATTTTAAACATACAGTGTATCTACAAATTCTACTCATACACATATCGCGTGAAACATCAAAACAGCTAATTTGCAAAACGCGTTAACTCGTAATATTTCACCGTAAAGGAATCACACCCACTCCAACTCACTTCGGCAAAGTTCCCCGCTTTTATCAACACTTTGCATTTCTCGCAATATAGAACTGTGTCAAAATGACATTCAACTCTCTAAGTTGTAAATGCTAGGGGCTCTCGCGAAGTTCGCTTATGTGATAACATTTTCATATCCATTCTCTGCTTAATGTATTCATATTTTATTGTACCGCTTCCTACTTCCACGATATTTTCCACATTTGAAACTTGGAAGGAAATTACTAAATTGCTGCTTCAGTCAATATTAAACATTGTTACTTGGCGGTTAAGATGCTCATAATATATTATGTGTATATACACACGATATGTTCAAAGACGTTAGAGTATGTATGTATATAAATAGATGTATATATTTGACGGCCTGTTGGCATGGTAGTTTTCTAATAACGGAACTAGCACGGACCTATGAGCTCTCTCCTCACTACGAACCTGGAGGTTCCGGGTTCTAATCCTACTAGGGCTTTGGACGAAGCGTGTTGTGGATTTCCTTATGTGTATATGGTTTTTATTTTAGGTAACTATTTTGACGAAACTTCGGTGGATATCATGACATTTGTAATACTAAGTTGACGAAGCCTGCGTTGTGGATTACCCTGCATGTAAGTTTTTAATTTGAATTTAATATACTCATCTTTAAAAAAAAAAAAAAAAAACTAGGGGCATAATTATGTGTTTGATATTATGAACACGAACATTTTAAATGCATAAAGTAAGGCGTTTTGGTCCTGACTGTAAGTTGGTTAATAAAAAAAATAATTAAAGGGAGCTAACTCAAAAATGTCATTTTTTCAGGAGAGGTGAAAAACTGATTAATACCTATGTTCATGCGCACTGAAGGAGTTTTCTGTGTAGATTTATGATAAATTATAATAAAAGTTGTCTTACATCTATTTTATTGATGGGTACCTAGGTTTGTTGTAAGGGATTCGATGGTGTGCATAACTCAATCCTTCAGGTTTTTGAGTTAGCTCCCTTTAGATTTACGTGTGTGATGTATTGATATATGTTTATAATTATTATGTTGTTTGATATAATCGCACACCTAGATCTAAAGGGAGCTAACTCAAAAAAGTAACTTTTTCGGGAGAGGCGAAATTATTGTAAGGAATCGGATCCTTTTTTTTTAGCGTGTGTTTAAATAAAATTTTTGGATTTTTGAGTTAGCTCCCTTTAGATCTAGGTGTGCGATTATAGTAAGTAGGTAATAGATTTTAGTGTGACACTAGATCAATTGTTGTAGTCAAATATTATTGTGACCACAATATATTTGACTGATATTTGTCACTTAGAGTGTGCTTCACTGTTGCATATGTTTACGATCTGTAAATTTCAAAGGCAGAATGAGAAAACCCGACTAACATGTCACGTTTTTGTCGCATGAAAAAGCGTTTGTCACGGGTCGTTTACTTTGAGTAAAAGAGTGACAGTGACAAGTGTTAACGAAGCTAACTTTTACTGCAAAAACTTTACTTGACAGTTTTACGTACGGTTTTCTATATCTATAATAATATTATAAAGAGATAAGGTTTGTTTGTTTGTTTGGATTGAATAGGCTCCAAAACGACTGTTGGGAAGCTACACTATTTCCGAGTGACATAGGCTATTAAAAAAGGGATCCATGCGAAGCTTTATGAAGCCGGGCCGTACAGCTAGTGATGTTATACCTATACATAATCATAATGCTTGTTATATAATGTTTATAATGATAAGTTCAGCCTAAATAAATACATGACTACAGTACCTACGTGTTCAGTATTGTAATTCATAATCTATATACTTACTTTTTTTAGGGTACACAAAGAATAACGTTATCCGACCGTCTGTCCCTATGCTGTACCTATATCATAAACCGTGATAGTTAGGCAGTTGAAATGTTCACAGTAGACGTGTCTCCTTTGCCACTAGAACTAATTTCCATTATCTAAGTAGGCTTTCATATAACAAACGAGATTGTTTACCGTTTTTATATCTATACTAATATTATAAAGCTGAAGAGTTTGTTTGTTTGTTTGTTTGTTTGAACGCGCTAATCTCAGGAACTACTGGTTCGAATTCAAAAATTCTTTTTTTTGTTTGATAGGCCATTTATCGAGGAAGGCTTTAGGCTATATAACATCACGCTGCGACCAATAGGAGCGAAGAAACAGTGGAAAATGTGTAAAAAAATGTGTAAAAATATGAAGCCTTATGAAGAAGTGACAGAAGACTTTGACAGATCTTTGACGAAACAATCGGACAGGCAGAACGACGTCAGCCGGGACCGCTGGTTATAGATAACTTGCTAAACCTATATTAAACGTCAACAAATAAAATAAAATACGCGAGTTCAATTCTGTTGTTCCATTCCAATATGTAATAGCCGCGAAATTGTTTCATTCCAATGTGTAATTACCGCGAAGGCATCAGAAATTATTACCTACTCGATAATGTACCTAATTACTTATTTCTATAAATTATTATATAGGTATCTTTCTAGTATATTAGAATCTTATAATTTTTAGTCATACCTACATATAGGTACTTTTAACATTTATTCTCTTAGATAAATATACCAAAGCAATAAATTGCTTAGAACTTCGCGATGCTTTCTCGATATTACTTTGTAATTTTCAATAAACTCTTGAACTCTTTTAATTCCCATCAAAACATTGTATTTATTATGTCATTATAACACCGTGACGTGAAACTTTTACAATAACAAACTTTTCACTGTATGAATCATGTAATTTCAAAGAAAACTTTTCGTCCTGAAGATTTATTACATTTCTGACAGAATATTGTAACGTGTCTTAAGGTTTATAAACTTGTGGGAACTTGGTTAAGTGTTTTTTGTAATAAAGTACGAACTGAAATTTTCGGTTCCCCTTTCTCCTAGGTTTTTTTTACATATTTCATCTTTTAAGTGTTACATCTATAACGGATTTAACTTCATAATAACCGCTAAAGCATCATACATGACAATTTTACCTTTACGAAAAACAACTGTAACTAATAGAATTACCTATATATTATTAGGAAAAGTAACTCTCTGTGCCAGCTAGGTAACATACCACGCTTAAATTTGTTCTATATTTCTATAACCCAGGAAAGAATATAAGGCAGTTGCAACCAGGAATTCATCCCTTAAGGGGGTGAAAAGTGTTGCATTTCAGAACCGAAAAAAATAAGCCACCTAAAATATTCATACTTACATACAGGCGCGTGCAGTGAGGGTCGCGCATGTACCACGTCAGGGTAGGCACTCCATATATTTATAACATTGTGCCTATATGGAATGCACGCCCTTGCTTACATATGAAGTCGCGGGCAGAAGCAAGTTATTAATACACTTCACACCATTTTAAGACCTGAAAAACGTGTGATAAGAAGCGTTGAAATTTTGACAAATTACTCCTGATCCCTACAAAATGAGGAAAAGCAACGTACAAATGTATGACGAGTGACAAATACGCGTTATATGGACCACAATTTATTCCCGGCATATATCCCAGTTAATACTGAAAGCTTGAAACGGAATGTTCCCGGTAAATTAAACATGTCATGGGGGTTTACTTCTTTTTTTTTTGTGGGACATGAATTCGCTGCTGTTTTGCTAGGTTGTGGTTGTTACTAGGTTGCCTAAATATGTTTTTTTCTAGGGCTAGGTATTCTAATCTGGGGGCCTAGACAAGGTGCCAACGTTTAACGTTAACGTTAAACGAAACTACCAAATTGTATGGGATTTGACATCCGCGAACGTTTGTGACGTACGTGGCAGTCGTTCGCGGATGTCAAATCCTAAACATTTTGGTGCTAACGTCTAACGTTAACGTTGAACGTTGGCACTTTGTCTAGGCCCCCTGGTCAGTCTATCGTTAGACTATCGTCAACTTAGTCGTGCTACGAATATGGGAACTGTAAAGTTTTCGAAACGTCACCGAATAAAATAAAATACGCTAGTTACCTTAATCCGTTTTGTTTTATTCCAATGATAAGTTAGTATGTGATATTTATTGTCTTACGGTCTAATATTTTTTCTTCTTACACGCAAAAACTACGGAATGAATTTTATTGGAATTTACAATAATATCGCTTATAGGTACCTACATCAGAATATAAGCTAGGTACCTATCTATATCTATACTAATATTATAAAGAGGAAAGATTTGTATTTTTGTATGTTTGTAATGAATAGGCTCCGAAACTACTGGACCGATTTCAAAAATTCTTTCACCTTTGGAAAGCTACATTATCCCCGAGTAACATAGGCTTTATAATATCACGCTAGGTCTTATAGTTGCGGAGCAGTAACCGAAAATGTTTCAAAAACGGGGGAAAAGTATCGTTTCTGAGGCCTTAAAAAAATCTTAAGTCCCCCCGTGCGAAGTCGGGACGGGCCGCTAGTATTTTATAACGATATTGAGTAAAATTTACATCATGTGCAGACGAAGTCGTAGGCAGAAGCTAGTATTTGTATTAATACATCTTCATAAGTTAAGATTTATCCCATAATTCTAAAACTTCAGGTCTTAGCAAAATCTAGGTGCTGGAAGTCCTAAACGTGCCTAGCCTAGTGTAGTTATGACCTAGATAGCTATGCCGAATGAAATCTTTGCAACTTAAACCATTGCGCTTTGAGATAAAACTAAACTTTGCCTACACGATGTCAAATGTTTCGTATAAATCTAGTTCATTAGTACATTACGTACCGAGGCCAGTAAAATAAAAAAATGTCGCAGATCACATGTAATTGTCGTCCGAGGCGAAGCTGAGGTTGACAAAAATGTGATCTGAGGCTTTTTATTTTACTGGCCGAGGTCAGTATACTATTTTTCTGTTTGACGAAGCCAGAAAGCGGCAATTTCATTTAGCGCAGCGGCCAGAAAGCTGGCGCTTTCCGGCCGGAGGACAGAAAAATGATTTTCGCTTTTGCGGAGCTTAGTAAAGGAAGAGTAACGGACTTCATGTTAGTTCTATATGATATTTGGCGAACATGTATTGTGTTTATGCACTTACGACTTACTTGATTAGCTAGGTATAAAATGTAGACTGGCATAAGTAGGTATAGGCCCTTTTTTAGGGTTCCGTACCTCTAAAGGAAGAACGGAACCCTTGTTTCCAGCATTTTGGCGCAGTTTGGCCTTTACTGCAAAACCGAACGGTAGGCGAGCTTCCAGAGATGAGAAGTTTCAAAGACTTTGATTTGTTTAAGGGTTTTTAGCCCTGACCGATTGGAAAGCCTAAATATGTGATACCTACTACGCGATTACGTAAAACATTACATCCTAAGATGTAATATTTCAATTTATAAACATATCGTATATTTTTAAACACAGAGACTCGAGAAAAATCCTAAAAATATCACAATACGTTGAACCGCAGCAAAGTTCAGAGACTGTAGTTTATTATTTCGTCTTGCACTCCCCCGAGATGGCCATTTCATTTTTATTATAAAATGGGGATTTACTATGTTATCATCTGAAAAAGCAGACGCGTTACATATCCCAGAAAGGAGATAAATATTTTATGTCATAATTCATCTGGGTTATAAAAAGGGAGCACACACTCGCCTTGGAATGATTTTGCTCGGATCCGTTAGGGGATATTGTATACCCTTACGTTGATAGCTTCTCGGGTAATCTATGAAATAAAGATGATACTCACATTTGGAAAATGATATCGTTATTTGTGACTTTTTACTGATATTATACACTATATTTTTGGTGTGTTTTTATCGAGTTGTAGATAACAAGGTGTGTGATTAATATTGATTAGTAGGAAGTATTTATTCCAAGCTGACCCAGCGAACTTCGTACCGCGTTTATTGTGACTTTCTTTACGAATTTCCCTGGACTATAATGAATATTTCAAAACCAAAGTTATCCAAATCGGTCAAGACGTTTTCGAGATTTAACAAGACGAACGAACTAACAATGTGAAAAAAAATTATGTCCGTTAGAATAGGTAGGTATTGGTAAAATAAATAAGTACATACTAATTGAAATTAAACAATTACAATAGAATAGCTGTACCCGCGACTTCGTCCCCGTGGAATAGTAATTCTTCATAAGGCTTCATATTTTCCCCGTTGTTTACACATTTGCCACTGTTTCTTCGCTCCTATTGGTCGCAGCGTGTTGTTATATAGCCTAAAGCCTTCCTCGATAAATGGTCTATCCAACAAAAAAAGATTTTTTGAATTCGAACCGGTAGTTCCTGAGATTAGCGCGTTCAAACAAACAAACAAACGAACAAACAAACAAACTCTTCAGCTTTATAATATTAGTGTAGATTTACCTCTTGTTATTTTTTTCAATTCCTGATTCGATTCAAAGACTGAACGTAGGCATGAAAATTAAATCCGTTATAGTTGTTTCATTTCGTACCTATGACAGTGGTCATAATTAGTTTGTTAAGAGAAATTATAACAGTTTTTGAAAAACACCTCATTGAGTTTCTTACCTGTTCTTCTTGAGATGTTTCCATACCGGTAGCATTAACATTCATAAACGCTTGTAAGAGTCTAAATTGAACAAACTTCCTCTGAAATTGGAATAAAGCACTATAACGGACGGCATCAGAAATTATTAAGCTTCCTTTGACCTTAATATATTCAAAGGTACTCGGACAAAACCTTACCTTAATTTAAAAATAAGTCCACAAAATGTTCATACCTCGTTAGTGTAAAGTTAAGTACGATGTTAGGACGAAATTCAAACTTTTGCTTATTAACTGAGAGGTAATTATAACATTTTAATTAGGGAAACTACTGTCATTAAAAATTATTACGCTCCGCTAGGTAAAGATTATCTGAGTCGGGAAAAATATTTAAAATGCTTATTACATAAGTTAAAGTTAATAGTAAAAGTCGGTTGATTTTGTGTATAAAAAATCCTGTTCTAAATATTATATATTCGAAACGTCAGTCAATAAAATAAAATAACCGAGTTAAATCCGTTTAAAGTTAGGCAATTTTGTAAATCCGAAATAAAAAAAAAACTAGCCAACTACCTGTCGGACTCGCGCACTAAGGGTTCAGTACCTACAAAATTACATATAGAATCGTCAAAAAAAATCACGTTCGCTGTATGTTATTCGAATTTTTAATAATAATTTACCTATATTATTAAAATTTTTAGTATTGGTTGTGAAAGCGGAATCAAAAATACAATCATTGAAAATTTCGACTACCTAACTATCACGGTTCATGAGATAAAATCAATGACAGCTAAATCAATGATAAATAAAAATACGCGAGTTAAATCCGTTAATAGTTGTTTCATTCCGATAGTGGTCCCGTTTTATCTTGTAGGTAACTAAAAACAAATGACATTACAGAGACCTCGTATTAGATCAGTTAAGAATTGCCCCCGAGAGATTTGGAAACAATGACAATGTAATAGAGACGATGTAACGAAATTCGCGACATTACTATGTTATAATTGGAAAACTTTTACTACTAAAACGGGGGTTGGCCGCGAAAGAACTATAAAATAACAGTAAATGGGACCCAACGATCGCTGAATGATATTAGCTTCAAATATAATTGGGCGTAGAGAGACTATATAAATAAAATAAATAAAATACATTGGAATGAAACAACTTTAACGGATTTAACTCGCGTATTTTATTTTATTGGCTGACTGAAGCCTTTACAGATTCCATAATCGTAGCACGACTGAGTTGACAATAGACTTATGCTTATGCGCGATTATGGAATATGTGTTTGAGTGTAAGTGTGTGTGTGTGTGTGTATTTTATTCGCACTTGTTAAAAGGGAATAAGTGGGTGTGTTTAATTTAATTAGCTGTTTTTTAGAATGTTTTTAGTATCCGCATAGTCAATTGAAATCGTGGCTGCGGTCCACGATTTAATTTTCCTTTTAGGCTTCGCCCCGGTCCCTTTTATATAGCCTATGTCACTCGGTAATAGTGTAGCTTATCAACAGTGAAAGGTTTTTTTAAATCGGTTCAGTCGTTTAGGAGCCTATTCAATCCAAACAAACAAACGATAAAACTTTCCTCTTTATAATATTATAGTATAGATATTAATGCATTACCAAGTTTTTAACTAAGCAGAAGTCGTGAGTGTGTAAGTGTGTGAGAGTGAGTGTGTGTGTGTGTGTGTGTGTGTGTGTGTGTGTGTGTGTGTGTGTGTGTGTGTGTGTGTGTGTGTGTGTGTGTGTGTGTGTGTGTGTGTGTATTTCATTCGCACGTGTTAAGTGGGAGTAAAGTGATTAATTTAATTAGCTGATTACTTTAAAATGTTTTCAGTCTTCGCATAGTCAATTGACATCGTGGCCGTTGTCCACAATTCGATTTTCCTTTTAGCCTATATTGTGTTGCTATTATTATATTACTATGCAATCACTAGATGAGAATTAGGTTTTATGTGGCCAATCTTCATATTATAAGTGACTATAAAACAGTTCATATGGCGCGTTAGTCGTAAATCCATTTTTATTATCCGAAATTGTGAGATCCGGACTATGTCAGTTCTGTACGACTTTTTGGCGACAATGTATTGTTTTTATAGGCGTTACGTAAGTACTTACGTCTTTCTTGATTACGTGTTAAATGTTTGGCTGTCTGTTGGTCTAGTTGCCAAATTAAGCCTGCACAGCTAGGTCAGTTTGTGTTCAGGGTTCCGTATCTTAAAAGGAGCTAGAGCGAGGGTCACTTTGTTGTCTGTCTATCTGTCGGTTCTTTTTCTCAGCAACGCGAAGAGATATCAAACTGGAATTGAATACTAGCGACATCTATAGGATTTTTGACGTAAAACCTATGTGAACAAATTATTAATTAATTATTTGTGTTTTTATTGTTTTTAAGTTAATTATTGTTATATAAATTATTTCGTCTGACAAATTGTATTGACGACTAATGAGAAAAACTTAATATATCTAACATTCTTTCCATCATAAGATTGGGGGTGCGAAGAATCCCCGGGCTACGGGAGGCCATCACAGCAAACTGACCCTGGCGACGTACAACGGACGCACGCTACGGCTCGACTCGCATCTGGCGCAACTGGAGGTGGAACTTGAGAAGATTAGGTGGCACGTATTGGGGTTATGTGAAGTCCGAAGAGAGGGGGAGGACACCATATCTCTCGAATCAGGCCACCTAATGTACTTCCGAGAGGGAGACCAACAATCTCAAGGTGGCGTTGGGTTTCTGGTCAATAAGTCCCTGGCTGACAATGTTGTCGAAGTGTCCAGTGTGTCGAATAGGGTAGCGTACCTCATCATCAAGCTCACCGAGAGGTACAGCCTCAAGGTGGTGCAAGTGTACGCACCGACCTCGACACACTCGGATGATGAGGTGGAGGTTATGTTCGATGACATATCGAGGGCCCTTCACTTCACTACTAAGACCCATTACAACGTTGTCATGGGGGACTTTAACGCTAAAGTGGGAGTACAAAATTGTAACGAATCGGTAGTAGGATCCCATGGATATGGGAGCAGAAATCATAGGGGCAAATGCTCGTCAACTTCCTGGAACGCGAGGGGCTCTTCTTGATGAATTCCTTTTTCAAGAAAAAGCCCCAAAGGAAGTGGACGTGGCAAAGGGCTCAGGCACTGTGACAAAAAACGAGATCGACTTCATCATGACGGACAAAAAGCATATATTCAAAGACGTCTCTGTGATCAATAGGTTCAATACCGGAAGCGATCACCGACTCGTCCGAGGCTCTCTGAATATTGACTTCAGGGCTGAACGTGTTCGCTTGATGAAGGCCAGGCTCCGACCAACTTTGCTCCAAACTATGATGGGATCTGAAACGTTCCAGTCAATCTGGAGAACCGATTCGCTGCCGTGGAAACCACAACTGACGTTGACCAGAACCTTGAAAATGTGGTTCGGATTCTCAGGGAAGAAGGTACGAGATTCTGTAAAATGCAACGTAATGGCAGGAAGTCGAAGCTTTCGGAAGAGACTTTAGGGCTAATGAAGAAACGACGTGAAAACCCACCCGTCACTTCGTCAGAGAAACGGATTCTAAACCGAGAGATTAGTAAACGCGTACGACACGATCTTCGGTCCTTCAATACTCTTTCGATCGAAAGAGCGATCGAGCAAAACCGGGGAGCAAAAGTGTTTGTACAATCTCTTGGAAGAAGCCACCTGACGAAGTTGACCACAGAAATTGGAGAAGTCGTTGCTTCGAAGCCGGCAGTCCCTAACCGCAGTGGAAAACTTCTATGGCCGGTTGTACGCTTCGCATGCATCTCGACCTGATCCCGGAAATGAGGATCCTAGAGCCACTTTAACACGCCACTACAGCGAAGACCTGCCAGAAGTCAGTATTGGCGAAATCGAGATCGCTCTTAGACAGCTCAAAAACGGAAAAGCCCCTGGAGAAGATGGCGTTACAACAGAGTTATTAAAAGCAGGAGGTAAACCTATACTTAGGGAGCTCCAAAAACTCTTTAACGCCGTCTTGTTTGAAGGAGAACTCCAGAGATGTGGAGTAGAGGTGTAGTCGTCTTGTTCTTCAAAAAGGAGATAAAACCCTGTTGAAGAACTATCGACCATTTCCCTTCTAAGCCACGTCTATAAGCTGTTCTCAAGAGTAATCACGAACCGTCTTGCGCGAAGATTTGACGAATTCCAACCACCGGAGCAGGCTGGGTTTCCGGAGCGGATACGGCACCATAGACCACATCCACACAGTGCGGCAGATTATACAGAAGACCGAAGAGTATAATCAGCCCCTGTGTTTAGCATTTGTGGACTATGAGAAGGCCTTTGACTCGATCGAGATCTGGTCTGTTCTGGAGTCCCTGCAACGATGCCAAGTCGATTGGCGATACATCAAGTGATGAGATGTTTATACGAAGCCGCTACCATGTCCGTCCAAGTCCAGAATCAGCAAACAATGCCTATACCATTGCATCGCGGTGTGAGACAAGGGGACGTTATCTCCCCGAAATTGTTCACAAATGCAATGGAGGATATGTTCAAAACGCTGAACTGGCAAGGACGTGGCATCAAAGTAAATGGCGAGTACATCTCTCACTTGCGATTTGCTGATGATATCGTCATCGTGGCAGAAACGCTGCAGGACCTACAACAGATGCTGAATGATCTGGCTGACTCTTCTGTACGCATTGGCCTACGGATGAACTTGGACAAAACCAAGGTCATGTTCAATGAACATGTACTACCGGAACCAATTGCGGTACACGGCGCCGTTCTCGAAGTTGTTCAAAAATATGTCTACCTTGGACAGACATTACAGTTAGGTAGAAACAACTTCGAGGATGAGGTGGATAGAAGAATTCAGTTAGGTTGGGCAGCGTTTGGGAAGCTACGTCAAGTCTTCATATCGTCACTCCCACAGTGCCTGAAGACGAAAGTCTACAATCAGTGCGTCCTACCCGTCATGACATACGGAGCCGAAACGTGGACACTGACGGTACGGCTGGTTCACAAATTAAAAGTCGCTCAGCGGGCTATGGAAAGGGCTATGCTCGGCGTTTCTCTGCGGGATCGAATCAAAAATGAGGTGATTCGGCAGAGAACCAGAGTCATCGACATAGCCCACCGGATTAGCAAGCTAAAGTGGCAGTGGGCTGGCCATATTAGCCGAAGAACCGATAACCGTTGGAGTAAACGTGTTCTAGAGTGGAGACCGCGTCTCGGCAAGCGTAGTGTAGGACGTCCTCAGGCAAGGTGGAGTGACGATTTGCGTAGGATGGCTGGCAGGAGCTGGATGCGAGCAGCCGAAGATAGAGCAAAGTGGCGTGCAATTGGAGAGGCCTATGTCCAGCAGTGGACTGCGACGGGCTGATGATGATGATGAAGATTGATTTCGTAATTTTGTTATTATTTATTAAGTATTAAATTGTTTTTGTTTTTTGTTTTGACGATCTCAATATGAGTGCATCTAATTGGACATTACAATATAATTATATTGTATGACTTTTGACAAATAAATTATTCTAAACTAATCTAATGAAATGAACAGCAAAATGAAATGTTATTCAAAATATCAATGAGCTAACTAAATAATATGAAAGGGCTTGACAAAATGTTTGATTGCAATGGTTTATTAAATGGTTTGGTCAACCGATATAACACTCTAATGAAACTCTATGTCATACCAATAAAATAAATGGTTCAATATTTACATGTCTGATTTAAAAGAATAATGACTTAAGTCGAAATGTGTCACTTGAATTTGAATTTAAATGCGACGGCATAGAATCTTAAATGGAGTGACAACATTTTTTATTTTATTACTATTCCGTTAAAGCGGCGATTGTATGATACTTTGTGATTCCAAAATAAATATTGAATGCTAAATATTTTATTAAAAATCTGCAATCACATAAACTAAAAATAGATTGTTGATTTTATTTTTATATCTTTAAAATACTTTATTGCATAACAAAACTTTATATACTTAGTAAATGAATTCAACTAGCAGAAATTCCTTACAAATTTGTAGAAGAAAATAGGGGCCAGAGCTAGTCGCATGTTGGAAAAATGTTCACAAAAAAAATCCACGGTCTTCAAACCCGCAACCTCACGATTGCTAGTCCACTTGACTACGTCCCTTACATATTTAATGGGATTTACAACTACAATGCAAGCACGCACACTACTAACGTATCTAACCAAGTACATAACGATAATTATAAGTAAAATGCCTTGCCCAGTCACAGTTTCCTTTATTAAACTCACCGCAGCTCGATAGGTATGCCAGACATCCGTTAATCAGTGCCAAAGCGCTGGCAGAATTGCCAGAATACCCAGACAATATGCCAATCAATGGCACACCTTCAGCGTGCCATTCTATTCGTTTTGGACGGTAAAATAATGTGCGTCACCAAATATTTTCATATCGGAACGGATTTTTAAGTGGAATCGTACGTGAATTCCGAATATAGGAAAATATTGGTTTTCGGAAACGCTCGTTGTAACGTTTTTATTGTTTATATTGGACAATGTTTTTAAATCAACACTATTATAACGAGGAAAGATTTATATTTTTGTGTTTGTATGTTTGTAATGAATAAATTTAAAAAGTTCTGAATTAATTTCAAAAATTATTTCACCATGGAAATGCTACGTTCACCCTGAGTAACTAGTCTATAGAATATTTTGAAAAAATAAGGATCCGTGCAAAGTCGGGGCGGGGCCCTAGTAATTAAGTATGGTAATACTAATTACTTAGATTACTACTGTTATACTAACTTTGACTCTAATAGCTAAATGTAATAAGCACCCTCTCTTGAATAAAGAACACACTCTCTCGCAGTATCGACACTTTTCTAATTTAAACTGAGCAGGTATTTATCTCCAAAAAACTTGAAAAAAAACCCAAAATAATGGATCTGGAAAAGTAAACAGATAATTTATTCACATTCCACAAAAGGTACTTAGGGCAAGGGATATTCGCAGAAATATAATATGCAAATGGCCTTTTGTGGCCACTCCCAATACATTATCGGAAAAATACAGCCATAAAACAAAAGAACAGTAAAGCAATAATGGACGGTTTAATCCTATTGGCACTGAGAGATATCGCGTCGTCGCCTAATGGATTGCGATCTTATCCAAACCGTGTCTACTTAACTTTAATAAAGTAAGTTAAAAGTGGTCAAGTTCGTATCTGGTAAGCTCCTAAAACTTTATGGTTAAAGTAGATTCCCATGGGATCACCATAGATCGGATCTTCAAGACGAGACTATTAGCCGAAGAACCGACAACCGTTGGGGTAAACGTGTTCTGGAGTGGAGACCGCGTCTCGGCAAGCGTAGTGTAGGACGTCCTCAGGCAAGGTGGAGTGACGATTTGCGTAAGATGGCTGGCAGGAGCTGGATGCGAGCAGCCGCAGATCGAGCACAGTGGCGTGCAATTGGAGAGGCCTATGTCCAGCAGTGGACTGCGATAGGCTGATGATGATGATGATGGATCTTCGAGCTTTTAAGAAGCCGTCATTGTTATCCCTAGCTGTATCTATAATGGTTAATATTAATCACTAAATAGTATAAAACAAAGTCACTGTCGCTCTCTATTCTTAAATCTTTAAAACTAAGCAACGGATTATAAAGCGGTTTTTTTTAAATAGATAGAGTAATTCAAGGGGAAGGTTTATAGCACCCGTGTGAAGCCGGGGCGGGTCGCTAGTAAGTAACAATTGAAACAGTAGTTGTACCAGTACCAGGAGATCATTTGACATATTTTTTTTTACTTGTTAATTCTTCTTTATGTATAACGGATTTAACATTTTTAGTGTCAATAAATTTTTTTTTGTTTTTTTTTTTTATTTATTTTTTAAAAAAATGTATATTTTTTTTAATAAAATATAATGATTTTTAGCGTTTTTTATTTTATTTGCTGACGTTTCAAAAACTTTACAGTTTCTCTATTCTAGACTAGGTAGACTTTAATTCTAATGCAATAACCGCGAAGGCATCAGAAATTATTATAAATTTCTTCTTTCATCTTATAGAAAAGTGTAATAAAAGCGATCCTATTATACTGTATTAAATCAAGTCGGTTGCTATATGAGTTGAATTATGCTATAATAATATATTAAATTATATTTTCGGAAAGGCCGTCGGTTACATTACGAATGGAAAGATAATATTAACAATCTAAAATTATGTTTCTTTAATGTTCTTAGATGCACAGAAAAACAAAACGTTAATTCTACTCTATTTACTTCTTTATTAGCAACTAGCGACCCGCCCCGGCTTCACACGGGTACTATAAACCTTTCTCTTGAATCACTTGCATCGAAATCCGTTGCGTAGTTTTAAAGATTTAAGCGTATATATAAGATATAGGGACAAAAAAAGGGACTTTGTTTTATACTATGTAGTGATTTTCATTGAAATTTGAGTACTTGTTTATATTCCAGGATTTATAAGCAACAATTAATATTACGTTTCATAATGATTACATATCACAAACCTAGATTTAATGGGAGCTAACTCAAGAACCTGAAGGAGTTATGCTCTTCGAATCCCTGACACCAAAACCTACCTACCAACAAAACATATTTAAACTAACTCTTCTAGCTTTATAAAAAGCATAAATCTATACACAAAACTCCTACATGTACGAGTATATGGACATATTAATCAATTTTTCGCCATTGAAAAAAAAATGAATCGAGAAATGGTATCGTGATGTTATGTTTTTATTCCCCGTTTTAATTAACGTGTGCTATCCACAGATATAACTATTATAGCACTGTAATAAAAAAATAAAATAAGCCTTTATTGCTGTTAAACATACATTTTTACATTTTGTTGACGATCGGTTTTTTTGATTACAGCTTGCCTTTCGACAAAGGCCTCCTCCAAAGATTTCCATCTATCCCTGTCTCTTGCGATTCTGGTCCATTCTGGACCGGCTACTCTTTTAATGCTATATTACAGTGCTATTAAAATAAATAGCACTGTAATATAGCATTGTAAATAACTGATATATGAGGCGTAATACAATATCATTGAAGTCTAACTCATCTCAACGTAACAAAACACACGAGCGTTCCACTTAAACACCACAAACGTCTAAGTTCCACTAAACCACTATTACTTCAGACATTTAATTAAAGTAGTTTACGTTTATTGTCATTTGTGTGACGGCATTTTAGTACAATTTAAACTAAGTTCGGTATAGTGAGAACAAATGTAATGTTATGTTGTCATTACAAAAATAAGCGTCACGTGGCTAAAAATAAGCATCTTAGAGTTGTGATGCTTATTTTTCATACGCGAACTTTAAAATTATACCTATTTCTTCTGATGACAGCTATTGATACGCATTGAGGGCCACAGGCCAGTAGCTTGCCTATCATTGATGGAACATGACAGCTAGACCTCATTCTACACTAGCGCATCTAGCGGATTTGTGACACGCGGTGGCCCTCTTTATGTAGGATTCATATAATGTCACTGGCTATTCATACGCAAGTCCATTTTCTATAAAGGCGATGAGGTTACTTTACGGTCATATTAATTAATCTTACCTTATCTTATATCTTTTGTCCTGAATGACTGGTGGATACGCGCACAGCCTAAACGACTGATCGTAGAGACCTGAAACTTGGAGGGTTGTGCTCTTTGTATGACGTAGGCATCGGATAAGAAAGCATTTTCCGAAATTCTATCTTTAAGTATGTGAAAAAGGGGGGCAAAGTTTGTATGGGACAACGATTGTCCAATCGAAGACATATTTCGTTTTTTATTGAAATTCACCTGCTAATGTTATTAAAAAATATAAGGACGAAGTCGCGGGCAAGAGCTAGTTTAAAATAAAAATACAGTCCACTTTAATTTAATATAGGCGTTTACCAGCAACCAAGCAGCTTACAGTGAATTCGACTGTACAATATCGTAGTTACAAAACTCGACAAAGTTGAGCGTTACGAACAATAAATAGTACCTATATAGAAATGGGTGATTCCACGGGCGTTTCAACCGCCGTAAGTCCCTTGCCATAAATATTGAAGAAAGCTACAATAAGATTTAAACTCTATTAATTTTGACCACAAGTGCGAGCGCAGTATGTCGTCGCATCAAAACGTAATTTCAAGATGTACCTAGCTCATTTCTTCAATATTCAGCGAACCTATGATGAATTGTCATGTCGAGTCGACATCTTGTCATGTCGATGTAGTCTTATTCTCGCTGTTATCTGTCGAAAATCGCTGCCGTCATTTCTAAAAAGGCGACCTTCTGACAAAACTTACTTTCGAGAAAATTGCAAAAAAGTGTCCTAATTTCTTTTTCATTGGTAAACAAATGAAACATTTATTTTCCTTAGTACCTAGGTATACTAAGAAAAAAATATTTACCTACCAATGAAAAAAAATTGGTAATTTTTTTTGCGATTATCTTGAAAGTAAGTTTTTTCAGAAGGTCGCCTTTTTAGAAATGACGGCAGATCGGTAAGGTTGTCGACAATGAGAAATCTTGACATGTCGATGTCGTCTCTTATGTCAACAACGGAATAATATCGACATTGTCCTTGTCGACAACGTTCTCAATATTATGTCGACAAAATGTCGACTCGACAGTTCATCATAGACTAGGGACTGATGGCGGTTGAAACGCCCGTGGAATACCCAAATATCAGATGTCCAAAAGTTTCCATCTGGGACCGTTTCGCAAATTGTACTTAATTTGTATGGCTTCAGGAATGCGTGCTAATGACCGTACGGTATTCCTCTTTATAACTTAGCGGCCCTTGACTTTGGTTTAAGTAATTTGGGGTACAATAGAATGCTGAATTACAACACAAGAATTCTGGAACTGGTCTATAGTTAGAGGCCATTATTATCATGGGAATCATCCCTTGAGGGGGCAAAAATAGTATCTTATTATAAAAGTGCGAAAAAAAATAAAGTCCTTACTCGAAGTATATTATTAAGAGGTTATACGACAGTTTTTTTTTCTTTGTCCATCAAGTAAATAAAAAAAAAATATTGGATACGTCTTTCTGAATCAAATAATAAATGAGAAATAAGCGCTACAAAAGTTAGTGAGTGGGCTGCACGTTAAGTCATAAATTGTACCATAACATGACGTCACGAGTCCCCACTCCTGAATTTTATAATTAAGCATTACCTATTCTTAATAATTTTTTGATTGTCTGAGAAAAGAAAAAAATACGTCGCACACCTAGATCTAAAGGGAGCTTACTCAAAAATCTGAAGATTTTACTTAAACACACGCTAAAAAAAAGGATCCGATTCCTTACAACAATTTCGCCTCTCCCGAAAAAGTTACTTTTTTGAGTTAGCTCCCTATAGATCTAGGGGTGCGAAGTGTCCAATAATTTTCAAAAATCTCACTGACGGACTAAATAGAATTTCGTCATCCCTATTCTAAGCAGACAAAGTCACAGACAAAAGCTATATGAAAAATAAAAGCACCTGCAAATTCTACAACTTTTTTGCCATCCATATTTAATTTACTTTACAATTTGACATGAAAAAGTAACAAGTAAACAACAAATTAAAAATTGTGGTCAACTTTGAATGAACAAAGTAGAAAAAAGGACTTTATTACTTTGACGTTGTTAATCCTGTAAGTATATATTTTCATTGCCTATTTTTATAAAATAATGATGAAAATTTTATGTACCTACAGGGACGTGAATAACTTAAGTACTACTTGACTTTGACATAGGTATAGAACTTACGTATGCCGTCATTTTTCACAAATTTTATTTTACTACATAAACAATATTGGTAGGTAGGTATAAGTTATTACCACTTTGTAATAATCGCGAAGGACCATAATATGTACTTACTTTTGTTTCGTAAATCCTTACTAATATTATAAACTAATAAAGAAAGTTTGTAAGAATGTATGGATGTTTGTTACTCTTTCACGCAAAAACTACTCAATTGGTTTTGATGAAACTTTGCAATAATACCTATAGCTTATCAGAATAACGTATTATAGGCTATACAAATTTGTAGTGAGATGTAATTTTTTGAAAACGTCAACATATTATATAGGTACATTATTACTCAAGTTAAATCCTTTTAGTACCTTTGTTGTTATATTTCAAACGTGTTACATTTGCAAAAACATGGTCGCAGATTGGTTTTCGAACAAGGCACCCAACTCGACAAGAAAATATGATTTAGTGGGTGTGCAAGTTTCCATATTCATAATAAACTTTGCTGAACAAAACATTGGTTTACATAATATAGGTATCTTTTGGATTTATTGCTTTTATTTATACAAAAAAAGAGGATAAAGAAACGAAATTCAATCGTTATCTAGGTACTTACGTCAAATTAGTTTCCCGTATTTGCAGCCCGCGAAGATAAAACGTCATCAAATAAAAAATACACGAGTTAAATCCGTTATAGTTCCATTCCAACATACATTTTTGTATTAAAATGAAACAAATATGGGTAATTTTAGCACTCAGCTATATGTCAGTTAAGTTGTGCTACGAATATGATAACTGTAAAGTTTTCGAAACGTCAGCAAATAAAATAAAACACGCGAGTTAAATCCGATGTTGTGACATTCCAATGTGAAATTACCGCGAAGGCATCAGAAATGATTACACATTTATGTTGCAAACGAACCATCATTTATCTATTGCAATTAGCATTAAAGCTTTCTATCGACTAACCCCGATATTTGTTCAATCCCGGGGGTTAATTATCTACTCCATTCGAAACTTTTCACCGGAAACCGTAGTGGGTATCACTGGCTCGACACCGCAAAGTTCAAACAACAAATTAGTCCTAAAACAACAGTAACTCGTGAGTTGATCAAACATGGACCTAATCAAAAGGGCGGCAGTTTAACTGTACCCTTAATCAGAACTCACAGTTATTGTAGTTTGAACTATAGTTTAAAATTGACCAACACTCGACCAGTTTTCTCGCACGAAAAAAACCTTAAGTGGCTATTGGAATGAAACAACTTTAGACGGATTTAACTCGCGTATTTTATTTCATTCTGTTTCGGAGCCATTACATATTCCAAAATTAAGCATAAGACTATTATCAGCTCAATCGTGCTTTCAAATTTGGAATCTGAAACGGCTCCAAGACGTTAGCCAATAAAATAAAATACGCGAGTTTAATCAGCCAAAAGTTGTTTCATTCCAATGTAGGTAAAATAACCGAGAAGGCATCAGAAATTCTTACGTGGGTAATTAATATAGTTGTTTAATTCCAATAAAGTTTATTTTATAATTTTTTTAAACAAAAAACAAAATATATAGGCAATAAAAACATGTCATTGTTAGGAAAATTCAACCCGCTGTAGTTTGATAGTCAGGTACTTAAAAAATCAAATCAGGCGGTGAAATAATATTGAATTAAGATTCTTAGAACTGCAGTTTTTTTCGCTAATAAGTAATTATTCAAAAACCTTTTCATCGAAGTTTTCCTTCTTCACATCATTATTTAATTTTGCCTCTCCGTTTATTCTCGTTCTGGAACAAAAAAAAGGGAGACTTTTAACATTCTCAAGAAGTTCCTTAAGCCCTATTAACTTTTTTGCTTGATAGACGATATCTCAATTAATTGAAAAGTTTGAATAAGATACTGGAAAAGTTAGTCGATTTCTGGTCTAGACTAATTGTACTGTAATTTCGCTTTCTTCATTTTCAAATGGAAAGTCCTTACTAAAAATGAAGTATACCTTTACTTAATTTTTAGTACTTTTAAAATGGATGAGTTGAGCGATAGACTATCTTCAGCTCAGTCGTACTACAATTATGGTTACTGTAAAGTTTTCGAAACGTCAACAAATAAAATAAAATAAGCGACAAAGTTGTCAAAGTTGTTTCGTACGAAAATTTCATTTTATATTTCTTAGTGAAAAGAAACATAGCGGTAGCAGTAAGAGAAGTGGGTTTAGATATAGTAATGATAAGTTAATAAAAACGTAGCTAAATGAAAGAAAAAGTAAATATTTCTGTAGACGAGGTCAATAGCTATTTTAGTACAAAAGATATATACAAGAGTACTTACGACTGTTTTACTTCGTGACGACTTGGGACTAGAAAACAATTTGACTCTCTGTACATAATGTCTCTTTTCTTATTGCACGGCCATGCTAGACTCCAAGCATCATTCTGAAATAAAAATCAAATATAAATTACAATTAAATCAATAATTATTAAAATCATGATCATATTATCATGATCGCATCATGATAATGATCAGGGGGCCTAGACAAGGTGCCAACGTTCAACGTCAACGTTAAACGTCACGTACGTCACAAACGTTCGCCTATGTCAAATCCCATACATTTTGGCGCTAACGTTTAACGTTAACGTTGAACGTTGGGCACTTGTCTAGCCCCCCTGTTACAATTACGGAACCTGTTATAATTATAATAGTCACTTAAATTATGACATTCTATGTCTGTCTATTATATTACTAGCGGTTCGCCCCGGCTTCGCACGGATCCCTATTTTTTTCAAAATATTCTATAGCCTATGTTACTCAGGGTGAACGTAGCTTCCCGACTGTGAAATAATTATAAAAATCGGTCCAGTAGTTTTTGAGCCTATTCATTACAAACATACAAAAATAGGTACAAATCTTTCCTCTTTATAATATTAGTAGGTATAGATGTTAGTAGGAACTTGGATGGAAGCCCTGTATGCGACATAACGACTTGCTAATAATGTACCTACGTTTATTTCTTGTAGAGTAGAAATATACCAACCGTATAATTCCAAAGAACAAAACTTACACGAAAACTTCTCAAAACTCCAAAATAATGTTGCTGAAAACGTTCTTACACTAAAGTGAAATAATATGTAATGTGTCTGGCAATTTACACAAAATACACAAATTGCAAGAATTTCATTACAAGGCAAAATAAAACTAAAACTACGCGTACTACAGTATTATCACAATACAAATGAAGTATACAGTACCTTGGGGGCTAGACAAGTGCCCAACGTCCAACGTTAACGTTAAACATTAGCACCAAAACGTATGGGATTTGACATTTGTGACGTACGTGACAGTCGTTCGCGGATGTCAAATCCCATACGTTCAACGTTAACGTTGAACGTTGGGCACTTGTCTAGGGCCCCTTATGTAAATTATATATATTATATTTGGTAACTAAATTAAAATAAACAATAGAATATACAAATGAAATTTAACTCTAAAGTTTAGTATGGCCGCTCATCGTAGTGATCTGAAACTCGTAGGTAGGTACCTACAAAAAAAAATAAAACTGAAAGTAACAAGGACAAACTGGTATGTGCCCCAAAAAGGTCCAAGCATAGGAAATCTTGAGTTTTGCAACGCGGCTGGTTTTCAATTGAGTATAGGTAATTATTATTCTAAGCATCTTTACTGCGTAATATTAGTATTGTGGTTATTTTCTCACCGTCTTGGCACCTGTGAAAACTACTTGTTTCCGTTGCATTTTTGATTCACGCAGGCGTCTATGTTCTTCAGACTCTTCGTTCTGTGGAAAGAAATTTATTTCTTAAATCATAATTAAAATAAGAGTAAATTATTTATAAGGAAATAAATCGCTGCTTATGAGCATAGTGACAACGTCACGCGTATTCAAATTTGCTTGAAAGCCTCCTCTCAGGCTCGCCACCCGTCCGGTTTTGCAGTAAAGGCCCATTAGCTGGTCAACTGCGCTTCAGTATTCAGTTCGAAAAAAAAAACAAATTTAATCGACTTAGAATCTCAAATGGAGTACCAAAATATAGTTTTGTATAACTACTCTAGTGATTTGTTTTTATTTTACTTACGAAAAAGTCCTGATATACGGAATGTGTAGTTTCTTCCACATCATACCTAAAAGAAATTAATTAAAGTTATGGTCTTATTTATACCTTTATTGCCATACTTTTTTGATGTACCTATCTATATTTAGACATTTCTTAAGTGTATTGCATAATAATAATTTCGGTTACTGGGTGGATCTTCGAGCGTTTGAGACGCCGTCATTGTCCTCTACATCTATATTTAAGAACAGAGTCGATAATGAGTAACAAACATTTGAGTGATATTATCCCCCGGTACTGTTACAAATACTATTTCAATCGATACTTAATAATATTATTTGCAAACATTATAGATATAGATGTAGAGGACAATGACGGCGTCTCAAACGCTCGAAGATCCACCCTACTACACATTGGAATCAATTTAAACGGACTCATGTATTTTATTTTATACTACCAAATCGGTTCTGAAATCAAATAAGTGTACTGTCACTGGATTCTCTAAATCGGTTCTGAAATCAAATAAGTCCTGTCACTGGATTCGCGCTCTAAAAACAAAGTTAAAAAAAAACAGCGCACAAAATTAAAACAGCGGGGGCGTGAATCAACTGCACGGATGCAAGCAAACAATTACCCTTGAAACTTTAAATGAGTTTCCAGCAAAGTTTCCCGTGCATAAATCATCTGGGAAAGTTTGTATTTTGTTAGCTTTGCCCGGTTACTTGACACACATGTTGACCGTACTTTAGAAATTGTTACTGATTTAATGAGCAACGGTTTGTTGGAATTTTTGTTTCGATAACATTAATATCTTTAGTAAACTCTTAACTTCGATGTTTTTTTTTAACTATACTAATATTATAAAGAGAAACGGTTTGTTTGTTTGGATTGAATATGTTCCGAAACAACTGGTCCGATTTGAAAAATATTTCAGTGTTAGAAAGCTACAGTATTCCGGAGTGACATAGGCTATAAAAAGATCCGTGCGAAGCCGGAGTAGACAGCTATAGTACTATAAACTGTATTTAGTAATTGGAATGATACAAGATAACAATAGTCTAAAGCTAATGTCTAACACTACGTTTAGCATAAGACTATTGTCAGCTCAGTCGTGCTACAATTATGGAATCTGTAAAGACTCCGAAACGTCAGCCATTAAATAAAATACGCGAGTTAATCCGTTTATAGTTGTTTCATTCCAATGTGTAATAACCGCGAAGGCATCAGAAATTATTAAAGTACAAGAGGTAAATCCATTTATAGTTGTTTAATTCCAAAATTAAATATCATTTTTATATCGTCCAAATATTATTACATAAAAGAAGAAGCTGTCTTTATGAGCTACTAGCGGCCCGCCCCGGCTTCGCCCGGATCCCTTTTTTATAGCCTATAGTGGTCCCGGCAGACGTCATCCTGCCCGTTCGAAATTCAAATTAGGTAACTTTAGTTAGACAACGTTTGTATGGGAAAAGAAAAGGGTTTTTAGGGTTTTCCCGGCAATTATTCGATTTTTTCTCGCCGTAAGAACCATCCTTGGACTTCAACGAACATTTAAAAAAAAAAATTGGCCAAATTGGTTCAGACGTTGTCGAGTTATGCGCTTACCAACACATTTTGCGATTCATTTTTATATATAAGAGAAGATAAGGGTTAGAAACTTGATATTTTGCACAGGGGTCGCTTTTATAACGTAGAGGAGCACTAAGAAAGGATTCTTGAAAATTCACTCCCTAAAATGGTAAACTGGACCGCTTATCGTGTGCAGACGAAGACACGGGCAGAACCATTCAATATTTTATAACAGAGGGAAGCCCTAAGAAAGGATTTTGTGAAAATCACCCCCTGAAGAGTAAAATAGGTTATATAATACTTCTCATACGCTGACAAAGTCGCGGGCAGAAGCTTTTATACTTACGCGCAGAGAGCAAATTTTATTTCCAAACCGGATTTCTTTATGATATCGTGTGCTTCTTGAACCGTGAGAGTGGAGGAGTCTATGTCATTGATACTCTTCAAATAATCACCACATTTGATTCCAGCATGTTCTGCGCGACTGTCTTCTTTCACCTAAAAAAAAATAAAAAATAAGAATCCCTACTAATATTATAAATGCGAAAGTAACTCTGTCTGTCTGTCTGTCTGTTACACTTTCACGCTACTACTAGACCGATTTAAATAAAATTTGGTACAAAGAAAGTCTGGATCCTGAGAAACGACATAAAGGCTACTTTTTAACCGACTACAAAAAAGGAGGAGTTCCACGCGGACGAAGTCGCGGGCAGAAAGCTAGTAATGAATAAGCGGTAATCAGAATCATTCCGTACAATTAGAAGGAGATAAGTACCTAAGTATGTTACATTTAAAATTTCCGAAACGTCAACTAAGAATTATTATACACGAGCTAAATCCGTTATAATTGTTTTATTCCAATGTGTAATTACCCCGCGTTGCTGTAAACAATTACCTACCTATTTTTTTTTTATTTGTACTAATTTCATTTACATAAATGTTTTATAATCGTGAAGATCGTATTTCCTCTTTTCGTAATGGGATTTTAATAATTTATTTACCTTGAACTTCTAATGTAATGAAATTAAATTTTCCTGTTTCGTTACACGTGTCTCGCTGATGAAGCACTTAATAGGTAAGTTGTTTATTAGGCAACATAAAGAAGACTTACTCTACAAAAAACAATTAAAAACGAGTCTTGGATTAACGTTGTAAAATGCAAATAAATATTGCATGTCTTTTTTTCTAATGCATGTTAAAATTCGCTATATAAAATGCGCAACATTTAAACAAAATTAATCGGCCGTATCGCTACCAGTTCTGGCTCGTCCTTTTTTTCAATCACGACTGCCATAGCGGCAACTGTCTCAACCACGGACACATTCCATACACCGACACACAGACAGGTGCCGCGCGGCAAGCGTTCTCACCCAACCTATCACCTAGCTAACTCGATAGTGTTACAGCGGCCCCGCCGGCGGGGTCGAAGACGTGTGCCCACACCCGGCGCAAACCGGACCTACCCGTACGAACCTTCTGTCCCCCTGCATCAAAATCGTGTTAACATACCTCCTCCATAACAAACTGACGCCACCTCTACCTTGACTCTGTCCCACCGGTCAAATAAATTTTTAAGAAGAGTAAATTTTTAGTATCCCACTGCTGGGCAAACACTAGGGATTGTAGATTACGCACAGCATAGGAGTAAGGTTTACAACAAAAAGCAAATATTATACACAACACTCATACCTACACGTTTATACACAACACAAGAGTACAAAATACCCATGACTGAGATTGAACCCATGACCGCAAACTCGATTAGAACTGACAGTCCACTTTAGCCGTGGTGGAAGAATTAAAAAAGGTTAATGTGAAACGTTTACGAGACATGTAATTAGATTTCTCCATGCCTGCTTTAAATTTTGAATAAGGGATTTCAATGAAGACTACATCTGACGCCGATTTTGGAGACGGCACTCTATTAAAGACTAGTGGTTCGCCCCGGCTTCGTACGGATCACTAATTTTTTTCCAAAATAAAATTTAGCCTATGTTACTGGTGGATAATGTAGCTTTCGAATGGTGAAAGATTTTTTAAAAACGGTCCAGTATTTTTTGAGCCTATTCATTACAACCAAAGTATTCCTCTTTATAATATTAGTATAGATTAGAGAAGAAACTAGCCATGGAAGCCTACCTGAGTGACTCTTAATGGAGTATTGTAGAATGCACCTCCAGCTAAAGTGAGGCCCCATATAGTGTCGTCGAAGCTGATTCTCTCGTGGACACCTTCATTGCTAGACTCCCATGAAGGTCGCTGTTCAGCTTTCAGCAACTCTTCCATCAGGGCCCGTGGGAGATTTTTCTGAAATCATATTTGATTTTACTCAATTTTATACTATTGTCTTAGTCTGCCGTAGACTAAAAAAAGCAAAAAGTCAAGTAGTTTTATTAACAAATTTGATTATTCATTTACTTAGGTATATAACCCAAAAAAATAATTGTATAATATATGCACATAACTTCCGAAAGACTGCGCCAAATAGGATAATTCTTTTTTTTCTTAAGTTAGTAGATATAGAAGGAAATTAAAAGAAAAAAAATACGGCGGTACAAAATAAAAAATAAAAAGTTCAATTTCGCGTAAAAAGCAAAATCTTCGAGCTGATAAACACGTTACCAAAATTTTCAGCGGTAAAATTACATTTTTCATAAAAACAGAATTAATAAAAATAAAAACGAAAAACTTACATTTTTAACAACGTCCATTACGCAAAACAACAAAAATCTTTTAAAAAAATCAGCGAAGACTTTTAACGGCGAGACTGAATCAATGAATGAATAGTAAAGGTTATTTTAAATAGCACCATTCATAGACAGTCGTATTCTTAATTGGGTGTTATTAATAAAATTGGCAACTGCAACGCGTTGACATCAATCAATCAATTTAAAACGATTAAAAGGAGACCGGTCTTATTCCGATGACATTGTATTGCAAGTGAATTCCGTTAAATTAATCCGAGTGAGGACATATCGAATATCCATTAATTAATTTGAGTGAAAAAGCGACGCATATCTATCACAGAGCAGTACGAAAGTGGACCTACGGGCGTAGGCAAGGTGCCAACGTTCAACGTTAACGTTAAACGAAACAACCAAAATGTATGGGCGAATAGTGTAACCGCGAACGTTTGTGACGTACGTGACAGCCGTTCGCGGATGTCAAATCCCATGCATTTTGGTGGCAACGTTTAACGTTAACGTTAAACGAAAGGAATCAAAATGTAGGTACCATAAGATTTGTGACGTACGTCTAGCCCCCTAGATTGTAAACCTAAAACTTTTTACTGTACTTATAAAAAATAGCTATATTGGTTGCAAATAATATTATTAATACTTTTTCCTGATGCCTTCGCGGTTATTACACATTGGAATGAAAAAACTATAACGGATTTAACTCGCCTATTTTATTTTATCTGCTGACGTTTCAAAAACTGTTCACACGTTCGTGGGAATGAAAGAATTATAGACGGATTTAACTCGCGCATTTTGTATTGGATGACGTTTCGTATTCATATTCCTAGTTAACTAAGCTGTCGATTCCTACATTATAGTATAACGTTTTATACTATTAATAAATAGTCTAAATTTAATCGTTATAATTGTGTTATTAGGAAGATTAGAAATTATTAGACTACTAGAATTTAGTTCAAGTTTTAAGATATTATTAATAATTATTATTCATAATACTCCCTTTGTAGTAGAATACATCTTTAAATACACGACATTACAATCAAGGCATGTACATGTGTGTGTGCGAGCTTGACATGGTGCTAAATACAGGGGCGTGTTGGAATCCCGTTGGCAAAGATACAAACGCCTATTTCCTGTCTTGATTGACTGCGATAATTAATTATTTCCCAATATTACCACAACGTGCCAGAAATGGAAACAATTTTTGAATGAGTCATTTTGGCGTGTTCTGTCCATCTTTACATATCGCACATTTACTAGAATAATGTGGCATTTCGAAATGTGTCACCACGCGGATTCAATTTTAATTGTGAAAACTTAAATGAAATAAGTAACAAAATATTTCGAGACTAGCGACCCGCCCTGGCTTCACACGGGTGCTATAAACCTTTCTCTTGAATCACTCTATCTATTAAAAAAAACCGCATCAACATCCGTTTCGTAGTTTTAAAGATTTAAGCGTATATAGGGATATAGGTAGGGACAGAAAAAGCGACTTTGTTTTATACCTACTATGTACTCTACCTAGTGATGTCACACTAGTAAAGGTGCGATATATTCGACGGCCTGTTGGTCTAGTGGTCAGAGCCCCTGACTACGATACCGGTTGCAGGTTTGATACTTGCTAGGGGCTGATTTCAGTGTAATGAACGCTGGCATAATATATAGTCTTGGATGTCTTATATGTATTTATGTATGTTTATCCGTTGTCTAGTACTCATAGTACAAGCTTTGCTTAGTTTGGGACTAGATCAATTGGTGTGAATTGTACAAAGATATTTATATTTATAAATACAGTGAAACTTGTTTAAGAGGGACCTGGATAAGTGAAAAACCTCCATATCTGGAACACATGCTGAGGTCCCGGCACCTTAGCTATGAATTACCTCTGTTAGTAAGACAAAAGCAACCTCTTTATCTGGGATTAGTTATTTATATTTTCTTGTCATAATTACCTCTATAATTGAGAAGACGCATGTATTTATCTCTGTAACTGGGATAAAGTCAGTAGGTACACATACGGACACATCGGACCTCGGATGTCTCCTCTCTCTTTTACTCGAACTTCTCTAAATCGGCCCTTTTATAACTTAGTTTTAATGCGGTTTCTCTAGTAATCGGGTATTTATTTAAAAAAGACCGAAACGAAGACAAAGTCTTTATTATTACGAAAAAAACTAAAATGTTAATTTTAGTGCCCGAATCAGTAAAATAATTTGTCCAACTTTTAATAATTTTGCAAACGTCAACAACGAATTACTTATTAGCTTCAGGAGAACTGTCTTTAAACCACATTTTTGATATTTATAATGAATTGTTTATGAAATAAATACGTTGCTTTATTGAATACACCTCTATAACAGAGATTACCTTTTTTCTTACCTCTGTTAATGAAACCCTCTGTAAATGAGACAGGTATTTTTTTATACCTAGATATCTGAGACACTGCGTAAGTGGAATACCTCTTTAAGTAAGACTAATTTACAGGTCCCTTGGAAGTCCCAGTTAACCAGTTTTCACTGTATATAAACATGAAAGAGTAACAACATACATCTATGTACCTACACATTCTCAACAAATTTCGCGTTTATAATATTATTAGTATACACATTTCTTCACTTAGGTACCTACTTAAACTTGTATTGTTCAGAAAAAGTAAAAAAAGCTTGCCAAGAAAGTTCGGTTGAACGTTCGACATTTTCTTTTCTTGACAGCAATGTAATTAATAAAATTGTTGATATTGAGTTCAATCACTTTTAATTAGTGTTCTTGCTGGTTTTCTCTGAGACGTTTCTTCGTTTCTGTTCTATTTTCAAGTGGTTTTTATATTACAATATTTATAATATAATTCAGGCACCTTAATAGTACATTACGCACCAAGGCCAGTAAAATAAAAAATGTCTCAGATCACATGTAATTGTCGTCCGAGGCGAGGCCGAGGTTGACAAAAATGTGATCTGAGGCTTTTTATTTTACTGGCCGAGGTCAGTATACTATTTTTCTGTTCGACGAAGCCAGACAGCGGAAATTTCATTTAGCGCAGCGGCCACAAAGTTGGCGCTTTCCGGCCGGAGGACAGAAAATATATTTTCGGTCTGTCCAAGCAGGTAGCAAAAATGATTGTTTGTAAGTACTTAACTACTTAATTTTTCTTTTAATGTCAGAACAAAAAAGCATAAGGTAGTTTGAAGTTACCATTATCAAGTTCTAAAAGTTTCTAATAGTCTTTTAAATTCATTTTCGAAGAACTAGTATAAATATATGATATTTGTATACTGATAAATTATTTTGTACTAGCTTCTGCCCGCGACTTCGTCCGCGTGGAACTCCTCCTTTTTTGAAGTCGGTTAAAAAGTAGCCTATGTTCTTTCTCAGACTCCAGACTTTCTTTGCACCAAATTTCATTTAAATCGGTCCAGTAGTTTTAGCGTGAATGCGTAACAGACAGACAGACAGACAGAGTTACTTTCGCATTTATAATATTAGTTAGGATTTAAATTGACTGCTTTAACTTTAACTACAACATAATATAAATATAAAAATTGCACACTGCCTCAAGAATATTTTTGAAATTTTTCCTATTTTTTTCGCCCCGCCCCGGTACCTACTTACTAGCCAGATCTACAGTTCCGTGTACCCTAAACCCAACCCAAAAGGCAAAAGGCTTAAGAGTCTCCTTTCAGGAGTCTCGCTACCCGTCCGGTTTTGCAGTGAAGGCCCATTAGCTGGCCAACTGCGCTTCAGCATTCAGTTCGAAAAAAAAAAAAAAAACAGTTCCGTGTTTAGGTATAATTATAGTAGAAGCAAGTTTTCAGCTCACCTCTAATACCTACCTAATTGCTGCTAGCTATCGAAATGTCAATTTTGCAATCGGTTGCCATTAGTGATTGGGACTTGTCTACGGGTCCTGCAATATCTCCTAGGTAATATTGCATCACGATTGCTTCCAATATTAAAAGCATCAATTACTCAAACAGCTTCAATAGACTTACACAGCTTATATAAGTCACAAAGGCATAGAGTAACGAATTGACATGAATCAAATTGATTCCGTATTGGACAACGGACGTTGCATTGTATGAAAATCCAAGGGACGTGTAGTTATTCAATAAAAATTTTAACTTTATGCACCCAGGTGATAAGAGGATTTTGATTTCGTCACGTTGTCGGTAGCATTTGCCGAAAAGACGGTTGCGCAATAACATTAATATATGGCTTACGTTCTTTTTCCACTAATGGTCGGAACTCACTGATGGTTGTTGGAAAACGACGCGTCGGATAATGGTGTCAATGTAAACAAGATCAGTGGGAGTATTTTTCATACGGGCCCTGAGCAAATGGTAGTCGCTCCATCATTTTCCTCGATCTTCGTTTTGTATGCTAACATTTATTTCACTCTGTGAATTCCATTTTCATTGTTTTGTTATTTTACGCTAGAAGAAATACGTGTTTGCGTTGTGTTGCTGTTTGATGATGGTCTATTTTTTTAATGGACGGATAATGCTGATGGCATGTTTAGGACGATTTTTGTTTGGGTATTTTTGTGAACGTATCTATTTGATTTTTTGCACACTTAGATGCAATTTACCATTCAAAATGTTACTTGTTTATACTTATATAACCTTGTTTATACTGTAGTAGCTTTTACCCGTTACTTCGTCTGCGTGAGCACCTCCGTTTCATAGGTTCCCCCTACGACATGAATTTTCAAAAATCCTCTCTTAATGCTCCCCTACATTTTAAAATTAACCCCTGTTCAAAATTTCAAGTTTCTAACCCTCATAGTTTAGATCCTGAGTTGATATGTCAGTCATTAAGTCAACTTCTCCTTTTTTGTACCTTTAGATAATTGTATGTGAAATAAGAAGTGTTCTCAATAAGACAATCAAAACCAACGTGCGTTAAAGATCATCTAAGACTACGCGTAATCCCAGAAAACGTCAATAGAAAATTCGCTTATAAACGCTAAGCTAAGATTAATTACAGGAGCTAATTATAAAGCTCTTTATCCATCGTAGTTAATTATCGTTCATACATAAGCTCTAATTGGCTGATACGCCACCAATTATGTTTTTCTGTTCGTCACGGGAATGATAGCAATTCTGTGTTTTCATTCGTGAAGCACATCCGTAAATTAGATCAACACCCGGATCCCGGGTAGGGTTGCCAGCATCCGGTATTTAGCGTACAGTCCGTTATTTTCGAGGCCTGTCCGGTAAAAAATAAATGGTCATACCGGACAGAACAATGTCCGTTATTTTGAAAAAGGCGGCACTGGTCACAAGCGCCTACAAAAGTAGGCATATGAAATCCCTCAAACGCAAAACTCGCTTGCAAATGTCACTTTAACAGGAGAGCCAAAAGTCGAAAACGTGAATCTAGAACCCCACTTGGGGTTGTCCGGCATTTTTTCGCTTCTCACCTGGCAACCCTGGTCCCGGGGGAAAGCAAACAGCGACTGCCGTCAAGCCTGTTACCCTTATTTTCCCTTTTATTGACTGCGAACCGCAATTTTCCGATACTATGAATATTGCTGTTTATTAAAATAGACAGGAAAAATGTGGAATAAGCGTTAATTGTGAGAGCGATTTCAGTGAAATGCCGGCAGATATGAAAATACCAAGTGGAAGTTGGACTCATGCACTGAGGGTTCCGTAATCCGTACAAACCTAGTAGTAGTAAGTAGTAAGTAGGTATACTAGTTTAAAAATATATTTGTTATTCTTTTATGTGTGCTACATAGGTACCTACAGTTGCTTTATGCTAAATTATAAGATTTTAGATTAACTGGAAGTACCGTTTAGATTTTAATTCCCATGCGAGTGTCGAAAATTTGCGTCATAAACGGTAAAACTTTGGATGTATTACGTTAGCTTAGAAGATTGATTTTTTTATAGCTCCAAAAGTATACCTTATTTGACTTAAATTTCAGCTTGATATCTCCACGTGGCCCTCAGAAAAATGGTCTTGACAGGCAGATATTCGGGCAACAAAATGATAAAAAGGTTCTGTTTTTCCTTTTGAGGTACGGAACCCTATAAATCGCTCGGAACTGACGTTCGACATTTATTAAATACTTTGCGGTGGCTCTGCGGAGAGGAGCTGGAATTTTAACGATTGGAAGGAATGGACAGGATTGACAATGATATAAAACTCAAAATATAGTTAAATAACAATTTCTGATGCATCACGGTATTACATAATTATTATTGTTATGAAACAACTATAACAGGCCGACACCTCAAAAATAATTATTACAGTGAAACCTGGTTAAGTGGGTCTTCCAAGGGACCTGTAAATTAGTTTCACTTAAAGAGGTATTCCACTTACGCAGTGTCCCAGATATCTAGGTATAAAAAAATACCTGTCTCATTTACAGAGGGTTCCATTAACAGAGGTAAGAAAAAAGGTAATCTCTGTTATAGAGGTGTATTCGATAAAGCAACGTATTTATTTTGTAAACAATTCACTATTTTCCATAAAAATATCAAAAATGTGGTTTAAAGACAGTTCTCGTGAAACTAATAAATCGTTGTTGACGTTTACAAAATTATTAAAAGTTGGAGGCAGATTATTTTACTGATTCGGGCACTGACGATAATTTTAGTTTTTTTTTCGTAATAATAAAGACTTTGTCCTCGTTTCGGTCTTTTTTAAATAAATACCCGATTAATAGAGAAACCGGCCGATTTAGAGAAGTTCGAGTAGGTAAAAGAGAGAGGAGACATCCGAGGTCCGAGGTAGCCTATGTGCACCTACTGATTTTATCCCAGTTACAGAGATAAATACACGCGACTTCTCAATTATAGAGGTAATTATGACAAGAAAATAGAAATAACTTATCCCAGATAAAGAGGTTGCTTTTGTCTTACTAACAGAGGTAATTCATAGCCAAGGTGCCGGGACCACAGCATGTGTTCCAGATATGGAGGTTTTTCACTTATCCAGGTCCCTCTTAAACAAGTTTCACTGTATTAGATTAGTTAATTTTTAGATTATCTAATAATTTTCTTAACTCAACAATGAGAATAATTTGACGGCCTGTTGGTCTAGTGGTCAGAGCCCCTGACTACGAAACCGGAGGTTGCGGGTTCGAATCCTGCTAGGGGCAGATGTCAGTGTGATGAACACTGGCATCTGTACCTAAATCTTGGATGTCTTATATGTATTTATATATGTTTATCCGTTGTCTAGTACCCATAGTACAAGCTTTGCTTAGTTTGGGACTAGATCAATTGGTGTGAATTGTCCAAAGATATTATTATCTAACCAATCCTAATTCCAATTACCTGTAATATTCTATGCACTCATATTGTAGCAGAAGCTACCAATTATTCTGTGTTAAGAATACACAATTACCAAGTTACAAACAACGTGCCTTTATAATGAGATAAACCGCGCTTTCATCAAAGTATAATTTTACTTGCAAGAAATTGTAAGCGAATGCGCCAAGAGTTGAAGATAGCTTAAGAGCTGGCAACAATTTTGAGTAAGTATTTGAGGCAAGCTGAAAACTTGTCACATAGCTCTCCTACTATACCCCAACACTGCAAACCTGACTGGTGAGTAGAGGAGCTAAATAAAACATTTTTTTTTTTAGTTTTAAGACCCGACTGAATCGTCTGGCTTATTTTTTTGTGTTTTTTATATAGGTACCTAATTAGGTATATAACAAAATTACACACTACAACATATCAAAATTATACGTTGCCTCGAATATATTTTTAAAATTTGTAGGTAGGTAAATCCCTTTTTCTTGTCACGGTATTTACCAGCCAGAACTGTATTTGTATAATTCTAACCCGCCGGTTTACTTACATTACTTTTTATGTTTATTTTGGATCTTGACAGTGATGTTATTTTTTTTTAATATAGTCCGTTTAACGAAGAAAGTGTTTTCATTGTTAACATTTATAGTAGGAGAGCTGTATGACAAATTTTCAGCTTGCCTCAAATACCTACCCAAAAGTGTTGCCATCTCTCGGAATATAAATAACTACCTATCAAGTTTTACCAACTGAATGAAGTACTTGTTCAGTTTTGTTGCTAATTAACAATTTACGCGAGCAGATAATTTCTTCTGTAGCTTGCAGCGTTGTAACTTCGAGAGCATAGCTATTTGTAAATCTATAAAAAATATGATGAATGCTTACCTATAGATATGGACTAAAATAAGTAGGTATGTGAACCCTATTAAATTTTAAAGCATTTTAAAAACTCCTCAGAAAAATTATTCATATTTTAATATTCTGATGCATTCGCGGTTATTACACATTGGAATGAAACAACTATAAACAAATTTAACTCGCATATTTTATTTTATTGGCTGACGTGTCGGAACCTTTATAGTTTCCATAATCGTAGCACTACTGAGTTGACAATAGTCTAACGCTAAAGTCATAAATTCATTCCAATAACGCGTTCTTGTATTTCAGCGGTAATTTTATATCCTTGCATTCTACCATTTTATTTAAAAATATTCTTAGCGGAGACATCAAGGGTGTCCAACCGCGGATAAATTGCAAGACATTCCGGCGAGTATTTGTCATGGCCTCACAAGCCTCACATGGCCCTTCGCGCGAAATTGTGCTCATATTGTAGGGGCTAATCCTTGAGGCGAATTCATCAGGTTCTAACGTTGCCCTTATCAGAGGCGACCCTACACTCTATACGTGGCCTTTTATTTCTTTTCTTATTATTCTCTGACAGAATGCTTTTAAGGCCGGTGATGTAGAATTTTTCACAGCGCTAGCTGAATTTGGTAAAGGAATTTCATATTCTTTTTGGATCAGTATTGTTGTGAATTGTATTCTGAAGTAATATCTAGTCTTTTGGTATAGTTGTGTATCAGTAGCTGTATAATATTATAACTAGCTTTATAATATTACTAGCTTTTGTCCGCGACTTTGTCCGCGTACTGGTTAACCCCCTTATCGGATGCTTACCTACTTATATAATATGCCTACCTAGTAGTGTAAAAATATAGGTAATCAGAAATTATGTAGATAAGTACCTACATTATAAATACTTATTAATAAATATATTTAAATGTAAGCGGTGTTTGTTATTATTACCTCCATATTATTAAAATTAACAGTTGTGTTTGTAGAGGTGGTAGAATTAAGTATCTTTCTTTATACAGAAACATGAATGACTCGTCATAATATAATACCTACATAAACTATAAGTTAAATCGCCAAATAAGTACCTAGCTATTTACTACACAAAGAAAATTTAGGGTAAACACGGTAAGTACGAAATTTAAACTTAAACATGAGTATTTATTATGACTAGTAACTCTATAATATTTAGGTACCTACCTACCGAACTAGTCTCAACTAACTGACCACTATCCTTCACTTTAACAATCTACAGCTGTGCCGTGCGGTAAACTTATCCACCTAATACACCCAACATCAGAATTAACCGACACTCCCTAATTCCGTATTCCAAGCTCTTGTTGTCGCAAATATACGTCGTTAACTGTTTCATTAGGGTTGTATACCAGCTGCATTAAAACGTTGCTGTTTAAGAGTGCTATAAAAGCTGAAACTTATCAAGGCGTAGGTGCGTCTACCAGAGAGTTAATGAGGCAGTCACGGCGATAATGCCCGTTACCTCGGCGACTGACACGAAGGAAATATTTCCTGGAAATTTTATAGTGAAAGATTAGATAATCTACCGCTTTTGGATCGTTAGGGTAGATGCGAATTTTTATCGAGAATGCTCGCGTGACTGAGTTTTAGATGCGCGACGTCTGCTTTTACCGTTCGATTTTGAAATGACGTCTGAGAATTTGCGAATAGCTTGAGATTTTAAAGTAGGTAGGTAGGTACTGTGAGATTCGTAAAAGTTATGTTGTTAGGTACGCATGTATCTATTTAAAAATGAATTAGCTACAACTAGTTAAGTATAGCGGATCGAACTCGTGTATTTTAGGTAGGTACCTAAAGACGTACTATTTTATTTACTGATGTTTTAAAAACTTAATTATTAGAGAACTTAAGTATAAAAAACGGGTCTATATTAAAACGCATAAAATAAATCGTCATAATTTGAAGTAGCATAACAATTGTAAGCATAATTGTAAATCAGCATAACATTAATAAGCATAATTGAAAATGCATAATTTTAATACGCATAATGTAAATACTCATAACGATAAACTAGCATAAAAATAAAAAGCCTAAAATTATTTTTTAATAAATATGAAAAATTATAAAAAGTTTAAGTGTCTGTTCACAACCTCAACTGATTTAAATATGTTTTTTATGTGCATAATGTATACCAAATTTTCAATATTCAATATTAAAAAAAAAAGTTTTCATAGATTTACTTGGGGCCAATAAAATGAAAAATTATGTTTAAAAACTGATCTACTTTTCTGGTAGCAAATCGATCCTGCAAGTGTCGCTGTTTTAACCTAACCTAACCTACTTTTCTGATAATTTTGGAATAAAGACAAGTATGATTAATATTATACACGACACTAAATGATACCTATGTCTAAGAATAACTATTGAAAGTTTCTAGAATTGTTGTAATAATTTATAATGAAAAACTATCTGAGATAATTTTCGGTATCTCAATAATCGACTTTTCCATTTTATGGAAACTGTGGTGCCCCCTTGTTTATGCATTTATTTTATTATGCATATTAAAGTTATACTAGATAAAGTTATACTAATTAAAATTATGCTTTTTCATTATTATGCATTTTAAGCAGTATGCCATTTTATAATTATGCATTATGTATGTTATGCATAATATTGTTATGCCAAGTCTGTTATGCGTTTTCAATATATGACAATTAATGTTATGCTATATAAGGGGCACCCATAAAAAACAAGTAAGTAGGTAATAAACGAAATAAATATAATTTTAAATTTGGTAAGTACCTAGGTACCTACCTACCTTAGAAAATGAATACCTACTTACCTACTTACTAACCAATGAGGTGGGTGCCCCTTATATAGCATAACATTAATTGTCATATATTGAAAACGCATAACAGACTTGGCATAACAATATTATGCATAACATACAATATGCATAATTATAAAATGGCATACTGCTTAAAATGCATAATAATGAAAAAGCATAATTTTAATTAGTATAACTTTATCTGGTATAACTTTAATATACATAATAAAATAAATGCATAAACAAGGGGGCACCACAGTTTCCATAAAATGGAAAAGTGGATTATTGAGATACCGAAAATTATCTCAGACAGTTTTTCATTATAAATTATTACAACAATTCTAGAAACTTTCAATAGTTATTCTTAGACATATAATTTAGTGTCGTGTATAATATATTAATCATACTTGTCTTTATTCCAAAATTATCAGAAAAGTAGGTTAGGTTAGGTTAAAACTGCGACACTTGCAGGATCGATTTGCTACCAGAAAAGTAGATCAGTTTTTAAACATATTTTTTAGTTTTATTGGCCCCAATAGATGAAAATAAAAGTATATGTATGAAGACTTTTTTTTTTTTCAATATTGAATATTGAAAATTTGCTACAGATTATGCACACAAAAAACATATTTAAATCAGTTGAGGTTGTGAACAGACACAAACTTTTTATAATTTTTCATATTTATAAAAAATAATTTTAGGCTTTTTATTTTTATGCTAGTTTATCGTTATGAGTATTTACATTATGCGTATTAAAATTATGCATTTTCAATTATGCTTATTAATGTTATGCTGAATTACAATTATGCTAAGAATTGTTATGCTACTTCAAATTATGACGATTTATTTTATGCGTTTTAATATAGACCCCAATGAGGTGAGTCAACTGATACCTAGGTAAAGCTAAGCCAGATGAATAATAAAGAGTACCTACCTAGGACCTAACATATCATTATTATTATGTAAGTAGTTTATCTAATTGCCTACCTACTTATAAGAACTACCTACTACTAATTATGCAGTAAGTAAATAATTCAGTCTATTTTACTAAGAAAAAAAAGTCTTTATTACCAACATCTAGACTTACGTTACCTAATTCCTAATAAAATATTTTTTGTATTTTTAAGCACTAAAATTTAATGAGTAAAATAATGCAAAAATGAAGGTAGGTACACCTACATAAATGTACCTACCTAGTTATTAATTATTCGAACGCATACACCGTAAAACGAAATGTCGACATCTTTTTTTTTAAACTACGTCCGAATTGAATCTGTTACTTTCATTGAACTGTCACTTGTTAGATTGTATTTAATGATTTTGATAGTTTTGTTTTATTTTCGTAAGGTAGGTAGATTTATAAAAAAACAGTTAAAAACCAACATAATAAGAAGTAGAAATTTCTTTTGAAATTATAGACTTAATATACATACCTATTGAGATTTAAAAGTAAAACTTTGCTTAGTTCGGAACGCAACACACGACTGTCAACTGTCAAGACTGTCAAATAAACCCAAATTGTCAAACTAAATAAATCGCTGAAGTGTATACGAATGCATTTAACGTATATTTCTTAGTATAATTAAATATTTGTGCTGCTGTATGTGCTGTTTATTAGTTGCAACATAGAACATTGCTAAAATGTTCAAAAGATAGATTGTTACTTTCATCAATATCCTGACAAACAGGTTTTACAAAGGTAAGTTTCACTTAAAAGTATTTATAATTTCCAGTTATATTAAGTAACATGCACTTAAATTATTTATTAAACACGTCTTAGAAATCTGCTAATCCTTGGTAACTAACAACGAATGCACGCAATCTTTTTTTTTTGCTAGAAGTTGGTACTTGGTAGTTTTATTATTATTTCCCGTAATTTTTAACAAATAAAATTAATGAAAATAACTTAAGTAAGTATATGGGATTTCAGTTTTGTCATATACATAGAGTTTATAGCATTAATGCATAAAGAATTAATGATTACAAATAGTATAATTAATTTAATTATAGTCATCATTTAAAAAAATAAACTTTAAATTTACCTATATAAAGTGATGTATACATAATAATATGTTGTTGTGCTTAATGCTTAAATTAAATTATATGAGCTACTTACTAATGGAAGCAGTGTTCTTAAAATTCACACTAATTAACAAGTACTTAAGTCAGCTAAGTCAATTAAAATTAACATAACGGAATAAATAACTGTAACAGATTTTACTTGTTGTTGACGAGTAAAATATTGAGTATAACTGAAAAGTACCTTTAACTAGACAATTATTAGTATATGTCCGTCTTTTATTTGGTATAGTTATAATAATAATATGTTAGTAAACATCTGGATAAATACTTTAATTTTTGTTCATAATTTAAATATTGTGAAGTATTTCTATTTGGCGATGAGCTAGTTGCAACGAACAGGCGATCAATAAAAATTATGAATTAAGAACAATGCATTTAACATGTTGAAAACTTAAATATGTTTGATATGTTTGGAAAATAATGGCAATAAGTACTTACTGCAATTTGAAGCTTTATTTAAAACTGCCAGTGTAGTGTGGCAACCCAACACAAGTTCTTATAAATTATTCAAGTATAAGAAGACCCATATTCCATATAATCTAGCATACATTTTACCATATAAAGCAATACAAACAAACAAACCTCTCCTCTTTATTATATTAGTAGGAGTATCTGACTTAAACGCATGCAACAGAGACATATATTATAGAAAAAGAGCAACAACCGTTTTTCGCTGTGCTCTGCGACCATCCTTACCTCCTTACTAAGATATCGCACACCTAGATCTAAAGAGAGCTAACTCAAAAAAGGTACTTTTTCAGGAGAGGCGAGAAACTGATTAAGTAATTTGTCCATATGCACGCATGAGTTTTCTGTATAAATTTATCCTTTTTATAATAAAGCTAGCAGAGTTTTATTAGCTGCAATCTGTTTAAGTGTAGGTGAGTTTTGCTGGAATCCAATGGTGTGCAAAACTCAAATCTTCCGGTTTTTGAGTTCGATACCTTTAGAATTTAGATCTAGGTGTGCGATATCTAAGTTCTAAAATCACGGGATATCTGGTTTCTCATGAAGTATAGGATTGTGATAGTCTGTTTTAAGTAGGTCTATTCACATAGGTACTTGATGAATGATTCATTCAATAATTTAATGAATGACTCTTTCATTTGTTTTCGCAGTTATCTTTGTACCGTTATCATTCTGTTTTAATTGCTTATTTTGTCTGAAATAAATTTTAATTAATATTATCAATAATTATAAACGTAGGAAATGTTTTACGTTGGATGATTTAATATGGTTAAATATGAAAACAAAATAGATTGTAAGTATATAATAAGCCAGAGGTTGGTATAATAAATTGTTACTATGTAGTATTGAGTGTTTATAAATTGAGCTACAATGATAGCACAATAAGTCATCTAGTATAAAGTTTCTGTAGTTTTATACTGTAGCAGTGTTTATAAACAGCACATCTACTCATGTGGGTAGTTCTAGTATTTTACTTTCATTTTCCTGATTGGAATATTAAGTATTTGCCTGTAATTTTGCATTATACTTTTTGGTTTATATTGTAGAATGCCTGGAGTTGTAGTAAATAACTGAAAATGGTCATCAGACTTTTGTATACTTATCTATTATATTATAAGAAGGAAATTTTTGTTTGTTTGTTTGGATTGAATAGGCTCCAAAACGACTGGGTCGATTTGAAAAATTCTTTCACTGTTGAGAAGCTACATTATTCCCGAGTGCCATAGGCTATAGGAAATTAAAAAATAAAATGGAAACTGTGCGAAGCCGGGGTAAACCGGTAGTATATATATATAAAATGATAGAAGGAGCAGGAAGTGTGAGACTTAGTATGAGAAATTATTTTAGCGTTACCTTTTTTGTTAATTAAACATTGTACCTAGGTGGACAATATCCTTGATTTAATAAGTATTCAATTATTTTATTAACTAAAAGACATAATTATAGGATATCCGTTTTTATCGAAAGTCATACATTCTCTTAGGAAATAAACTCAAGGAGACATTGGAAATCGGAAGGTTAGTAATGCAAGTAATCTACGAAACTTAAGTGCTTTTTTTAAGAGTGTATTTGATAAAAAAAAAAAAAACAATTAATATATCCACCACAAATCATGTTCCACTATGTTTTTAAATAGTTCCGAGTAAACTGCTTGCATCGAGTTGCATCTCGCCATGCACATAAATGCACCAGTGCATATTTTAACAACTAAACAGATCATAGCTCGGAGACAAGTGCCAATCGATAATAGCAATGGAACGAAATAAATGCAAAATTGTATAGAATAGAAATGACGACTGGGTAAAAACGGAAATGTTATTCAGTCCGCCATTTAGATCATGGAAAATTATTGGACACGTTTTTTTTTTTTTTTAAGTATAAAGCTTCTAAAGTAGGCAGCGATATGGCACAATTGTAACTATTACGTGACGACAAGAACACTCCGGAAATTTTAACGTGCTTATCTCTATCATTAACTAGCTGTCCGCCCCGGCATCGCTCGGATCCCTTTTTTTATTTTTTAGCCTATGTCACTCAGGAATAGTGTAGCTTTCTAACAATTAAATAATTTTTCAATCCAAAGAAACAAACAAACCTTTCCTCTTTATTATAATTTTTAGTTGTTTGCTGCTATTCCAATAACTGAATATCCTCTAGGGACACCAAACAGCACAGTGACAGTCTATAATCTTTCATGCTCTAATTAGTCTAATTGAAGTGCGATTGAACGCGCGGACAGTTTGTGACGCAACGAATAGCTCATATGGTTATTATCAGTACATCGCTCAGCATAACCACTGTGCGCACGCGCCTGCGCGGACGCGATAAAATACGCGACGCGAAATAAGTGTTGTGATAAATGGAAAGTTGAAGTTGGTGAGTTTTGAAACTTTACTGAATACAATAATCCTAATGAGAACTGCAAAGTTTTAGAAACGCGTGAAAATAAAATAAAATACGTTAGTTAAATTTATTACAGTTGTTTAGCGAGATGCACCCAAATAAATAGGGATTCAGTGCATAATATATGTCTATATAAAAGACTAGCTTCTCGCCCCGGCTTCGCACGGATCATCTTTTTTTTATAGCCTATGTCACTCGGGAATAGTGTAGCTTTCCAACAGTGAAAGATTTTTTTAAATCGGTCCAGTCGTTTTCGTATTCAATCCAAACAAAAAAACAAACAAACCTTTCCTCTATATAATATTAGTATAGATGTATGTTTATCCGTTATCTAGTAGGTACCCATAGTACAAGCTTTAGAGTTAGACTATTGTCAGCTCAGTCGTGCTACGATTATGGAAACTGTAAAGAATCCGAAACGTCAGCTAATAAAATAAAATAAAAATACGCGAGTTAAATCCGTTAACAGTTGTTTCATTCCAATCAATTGATTGTTCTTAGATCAAGTCGCACCTTCGGTAAAACAAGGGTACAATTGTAAAAAAATCCAAATATGAGTTAAGTATACATAAATGTTCCTAAAAACATTTGGAACAGAAGGTGCGAAGTGGTGTAAATTGTCCAAAGATATTTATTTAATCCCTACTTCCCTACTAATATTATAAATGCGAAAGTAACTCTGTCTGTCTCTGTCTGTCTGTTACGCTTTCACGCTAAAACTACTGGACCGATTTAAATGAAATTTGGCACAAAGAAAGTATGGAGCCTGAGAAAGGACATAGGCTACTTTTTAACCGACTGCAAAAAAGGAGGAGTTCCACGCGGACGAAGTCGCGGGCAGAAGCTAGTTATTTATATATTATTTACTTACGAAAGATTACATACATAGTTATTTGATTGAATAGTAGTGAATGTACCTAACCTAATTTAAATAGGTATTTGGGCGAAGTTTTACGGTTATGTTGGTGACCAACTTTTAACTGGCTCGTTTTACTGTAGTTTGCGACAGCAGTAAATTTTTGCGTATATGTTTGACATGTATGCGTGATATGTTTTCATGATTATTATTGCTCTGTTATAGTCTATACTAATATAATAAAGAGGAAGGATTTAATAATTTCTTAAGCCTTCATGAAGAAGGATTTGTTTGTCTGGATTGAAAAGGCTCCAAAACGACTGGACGATTTGAAAAATTCTTTCACTGTTGGGAAGACTATTCGTGAGTAACATTGTCTAGGTATATTACATTAAAAAAATAGGGGTACGTGCGAAGTGGGGGGGGGGGGGGGGCTGGTAAAATATAAACTGTGATGTGTAGTTGTTATTTTATATTCGGTATTAAGTAATATTCTATAAGGAAACCTGGGGGCCTAGACAAGTGCCCGAACGTCAAACGCTTGCTGCCGGCGACAATTGCAAACGCCGGAACGTTTACGCCAAACTTTAGTTAGACAAGGTGCAGCAATAGCGATAAACGTTCAGGCGATCGCGATAAACGCCAAAAAGTTGAATATTGTCTATGGTTACGATTTTTGAAATGTCAAAATCGATAGGTGACGTCACTTTTAAAAGAGATTTTTACGACGCGGTAAATAACAAGTTATTTACGTAATTATTTTAAATTTAAACGCTCCATCTAATACTTTTATGTACCTAAAATTATTACTATTAATATTTTCACAGTTCTATCAGTTTGCTTAGCGCAATTAGTCGTATATAAGTATTTTACAACGGATGTTTCTTTTGAAAAACACTTACTAAAGTATCCTTCAAATAAGTACATGATATATGCTTTATATATATATATAATTATATTAAATAAAGCTAATAATATTTTAGAATGAATATAAAAGTATTGCGTTTTGATAATTTTTTCGATCGATTTGGTACTTTGAATAGTTTCTGAACGCTTTTAATTACGTGGACTGTCATTGACTTTTGTACGAAGTCACATCGAATTATTATATTGATTAACGATTATTTTTCCGCTAATGATGTGTTTATAATAAATAGGTAATTATGATAAGTTTATTAACGGCAAGTGAAGAGTTATAAGACAAGTTGATGTGCAGTGAGTGTTTCTCTAGGCGTAACTATGTCTATAGTACCGTCACGACTCAACGCGGGTCCAGTTAAAAGCTATGCCTGAGTGTGATTTTGTTATACATTACACCTGCTTAAGTAGATAATTATGTTAACTTCAATTTTAATACAGTGACGTCGGTTTGTAGCCACACTTTATCATAATCAATAATCATGTTACTTATTATCTTTATTGCAAACATAGTAGGTACCTCCTACCTACTTGTTCGCGACACCAAATCTATTAGTTTTGAATTATGTATAGAAATAAGTCAATAAAACATTAGAATTAATTAAACAAGTAAGAAATAAATAAATCAAAAGTTATATCAAAAAGTAGGTAAAATATCTGATTACCTATCACCATGTAAATTATGAATACATAGTAGGTACTAAATATAATTATGAACCCATATGTCCCTTTATTATGTTTTAACTTGTATATAAGTATATATAATAGGTAAGTACCTACAGGTTATTTAGGAATTAAGTATTGCCCTTTGTTGGTTGGCAATAACACCAAAATCTGATCTATGCTGTTTTCTTCTGCAGGAATATCACTGACTGAGAAGAGCGTTGAGTGTCATGTTGACCATGTAGTGCAAGATATATTGGGCTGGTCGCCTCGGGTTGGCAATGATGTGTCCTGGTTTCAATCACACATACTTCCACTGAATATTAAGCACAATGCAAAGTCTGTCTTGCACATAATGTTTTGTGTATTGCTCCTCATGAAATCCTGATTCTGTATTTTATTATATTAGATCTGGATCAGCAGCCGTGGTCATATTGGAAAACTGCATTCACCTTATAAATACATTCATATTTTACTAAGTACCAATTGTTTTATTTTAGGCATTAAGTAATTAATTATTTATATAAATCTTGATGGTATTTAAGAGATAAGGAAATATAAGTAAGTATGGGATTGATTATTTAAAGAATATTTTGTAACTTAATAATTTTTGTCTTTGTATGAATAATTGTTTATTTCTAAAAGATATTTGCCAATAGGCTGTAGTTAACTAAATAAGTCACATGGTAAATAATATTTGTGTGTACAAATTACCCAATAGCCTAACTTGTTAATTAACTATTTATTTGCTATTGTAAGTATATAAGTTTGTATTTTGTAGCTCCACTTGACTTGATGACAAAATAGTAATATGTGTATCATGTGTGGCGTGACATATAAAATATTATAATTTTAATTTGGCATTCACATCAATTATTGAAAATAATAAAACTAATTGCTATCACAAATCTGTTAGTTTATAAATCAAAAGGAACTTAGGTGAAGAGAAATAGTATAGATCTGCCTATCCTTATTAGAAAAATAAGTTTTTTTTTTATTCATTTATGTATCGCAATGTGCTACCACCCACTAAACCAGGCAAGTTGATTTTTTTCTGTTATCTCTAACTAAATCATTAGAACTAGGTAAGTACTAAGGAGGTAGGTATTTGTGATAGTATACATATAAATAAAAATAATAATCTAGTAAGGTAGGTACCTACAGCTATTTGTTACCTAGGACTCTAACGCCAAAATAAATAAGAGAAGGTACGAAGAATCTGCAAAGACCAATCAATAGCATAATTAAACCTATGGACACAATTTACATTATGTTGATACCTATAGGTATTTAGCTTTATTGCAGTCCGTAAGTATGTTTTTATGTGAAATTATAAGCAGCTTTTATATTATATACCTACTATATGAAAAGTAAAGGTACCTACCTACCTATTTCATTGTGTGTAGGTATAAATTACTATTAATAAATCTATACTAATATTATAAAGCTAAAGAGTTTGTTTGAACGCGCTAATCTCAGGAACTACTGGTTCGAATTGAAAAAATCTTTTTTTGTTGGATAGACCATTTATCGAGGTAGGCTTTAGGCTATATAACATCACGCTGCGACCAATAAGAGCGAAGAAACAGTGGAAAATGTGTAAAAATAATTTATATAGGTCTACTAACTAACACTAGGTGCAATTCTTAATAGGTAGGTGCCTTACTATTTAGACGTCACTTTATTTTAATTGATAATAATATATAAAGAGTATAATAAATAAATACTAAATAAATAAATCATTTGAACCTAGGAATGTGTAATTATTTACATTTTTTTTTACATCAAAGCAAATTATCTACTCCGTATTATCAACAGCTGATCGAAGACCCGCCATTTTGAATCGTTTACGTCCAGGGTCGAGTGGACGCCAGCTCGGCGTTCACGGTGATCGTTCGTGGGCGTTTACGATTGTCAAAAGTGGTTGTTGGCTAGGCCCATGTATGGGAATTTGCAATCGCCATAAACGCTTTCTTGCGTTCAGCGTCTGAACGAATTCAAAATTGGCACTTGTCTAACCCCTCTCTACTCGTTTGGACGCGATGACGTCACGAACGTTCGCGGCTGTCAAATCCCATACATTTTGAATCGTTTCGTTTAACGTTTACGTTGAACGTTGGGCACTTGTCTAGGCCCCCTGATTTAGGCGTAATATTTACAATCTATTTCGACCTACGGGGCGCCTGACCTTTTTGCCCAATTAATTAGTGCAAATTCATAGTTTATGAGAATTAAACCGTTAACCTTAGTTAATACCTACGTAATAAAATAAAAAAGAAACAGTTAAATGTGTACAGTAGGTATATTTTATATACATACCTACTTACATAAATTATGTAAATAAGTTACGGTTATCGAAAACCGGTATTTTAAATTATTTTAAAATATATTCATTATTGTGTATATTCTAAAAGAAATCATTCGGGTGAGTTATGCGTGCTAATTTTAGCCGCATTTTTAAGTAAGTTCCTAATTATAAGTACTAATAATAAAGCATTAACTAGAAATTATTTAATTCTATAAACAAATCTTCTCTTCTGTTTGGCCCATTGGTTGACTGGTAGATTATGCCACATGGCATTAAGTCCGTTGTAAGCCAATAGCCTAAGTAATCCAATTGGACACAATTGTTGTTTTATAAATAAGTAATAACCGCGAAATTAAAATTATAATAGCTTAATTGTAAATTAAATATTCTTAGTTAATTATAATTTTATTTTATTATGTAACTATTGTGGTTTAACGTACTTGAATATAATTCCCCACGACTATTAAGTACTCAAATACCCATATATAATATAGGTATTAGGTACTTTATATATATAATTATACACATATAATTAAAAAGATAAACACCTTCTTTGAGTGAAACAACTATAACGGATTTAACTCCCGTAAATATATTTTTCAGTCCTCCGGCCGGAAAGCGCCAACTTTCTGGCCGCTGCGCTAAATGAAATTGCCGCTTTCTGGCTTCGTCGAACAGAAAAATAGTATACTGACCTCGGCCAGTAAAATAAAATAGCCTCAGATCACATTTTTGTCAACCTCGGCTTCGCCGACGACGACAAATACATGTGATCTAAGACATTTTTTATTTTACTGGCCTCGGTGCGTAATGTACTAATGTATTATGATTTCAATTTTTCGCTTTTGTTTGCTAGGTAAAATTTAATCAAATACCTATATATATCTATTATTTCATTATTGTACTTAATGATAAAAAATACTGCTTGCTGAGTTTCTTGCAGAGAAAAAGAAATCTACGTGTGCAAAACCACGGACAAATAAGTAACTCGTTTTAACATACGAATTCAACACCTGGAACAAAATAAAAATTACAATTAAACATACAAAATAAGCACCTTTACTAGAACAGTGTGACAAATCGAAAACTGTCACCACATGAATTTAAAGTTAAACCTGCAGACTTAGAGTCTTAAATAGAGTAACAATATATGTATATCGAGATGTCACACTTCTCTAGTAAATGTGCGATATACGAATTCAAATTTACACGGTAAACGCCACCTGCCTAAATAAGAACCACCAATATTTATCTCGATTATATTATCAAGGAAAACAAAATAATGATGAAGTGCTGAGTCATCACTTATCATCCAATGACGAACGAGTTTATCGATCATGATTGTAGTTTAGTTTGGCACGATGCTATTCAATCGGAAAAGCGTGTCTAAAAGGTACGAGCAATCCTTTTATAGATTCGTACCTTTGTATAGATAATTTGCCTATACTAATATTATAAAGAGGAAAGATTTGTTTGTTTGGATTGAATAGGCTCCAAAAGGACTGGACCGATTTGAAAAATTATTTCACTGTTAGGAAGCTACAATATTCGCGAGTGACATGGGCTATAAAGAAGGGATCCGTGTGAAGTCGGGACGGGCAGCTAGTTATCAGAATAAAAATAATAACTAGACATGTCCATTATGACATGTCGTGTGTTTTTTTTGATAATAAAACAAAAAAATAAAATAATGATTTCTGATGCCTTCCCGGTTATTACACACTAGTGACCCGCCCCGGCTTCACACGGTGCTATAAACCTTCCTCTTGCATCACTTTATTTATTAAAAAAAACCATTTCGAAATCCGTGGCGTATTTTAAAGATTTCAGCATATATGGGGACAGACAGACAGCGACAGCGACTTTGTTTTATACTGTAAGTGTAGTGACTGTGTAGTGATTGGAATGAAACTGATTTAACTTGCGTATTTTATATATAATAGCGGTCCCCCCCGGCTTCGCGCGGATCCCTAATGCTTTCTCAAAATATCCTATAGCCTATGTTACTCGTGGATAATGTAGCTTTCGAATGGTGACAGAATTTTTAAAATCGGTACAGTAGTTTCTGAGCCTATTCTTTACAACCAAACAAACAAAGTTTTTCTATAATATTAGTATAGATGATATTTGTAACAAGACCAAAAACATAGTAATAATATTACTCATTGCGTAGGTATTTTATTTTATTAGCTGACGTATCGAAAACTTACAGTTCCCAAATTCGTGGCACGACTGAGCTGACGATAGTCGCTATTATATAGTGAAAGGTAAATTTTTCAATAAGTACATACGATAAAAAGAGGTCAGTTTTCGCGATAATAATATTATGTACTTATATACATTGTATAGACTTAGTCATGTGAGTAACCCCTAATTGCCTAGTTAAGATAATAATCATATGACTTGGTTATCTGTTCACTATATCCATGTGAACCGGTCATAAAAAGGTCAATTTCTTCAATTTGCAATTAATGTTGTTTACTTATTTTTGTCATTATTTATTATGAACTGTTACTATCTATGTTCTTTTGTTTATTAATATAGTAGAATGTTAACAATTATAAACGCGAAAGTTTGTAAGAATGTATGGATGTATGTTTGTTCTTTCATGTATGCATCGTATAGGTAATTTTAAAAGCTTTTTAATTTCTAATTTCTGATGCCTTCGCGGTTATTACACACTAGCGGCCCGTCCCGGCTTCGCACGGGGGGACTTAAGATTTTTTTTAAAGATAATGTTAAGATGAACAATTCACCCATAAAGCATTTTTGTATAACTTTAACTATATGCTCAGCGCACGCCACGGAAGGCCTCAGAAACGATACTTTTCCCCCGTTTTTGAAACATTTTCGGTTACTGCTCCGCAACTATAAGACCTAGCGTGATATTATATAGCCTATGTTACTCGGGGATAATATAGCTTTCCAAAGGTGAAAGAATTTTTGAAATCGGTCCAGTAGTTTCGGAGCCTATTCATTACAAACATACAAAAATACAAATCTTTCCTCTTTATAATATTAGTATAGATTAGTATAGATTGGAATGAAAAAACTATTAACTATTAAGCTTGTTCTTAAAAAGTTTTTTACTCTTAATCTTATTACAAAGCAAACTTTTTGTTCTTCTAATTCTAACCTTTTTATTACTTTAGAGCGTAAATAAATTATACTAATTTCCTTATATTACCTTTACATTAGCATACCTAGTCAATACCCGCGAACAATTTCAAGTGAATTATCTGCCCTGTTTAATGAACAAAGAATTAACATATCCATTGTAAGGTGCATTGAACCATCTAGTTTTATGTTTTATTTATGGTTTTTTATCTAATTAATTACTTTTGCATAAATCATTACTTAAGTATTTTAATTAGTTTTTATGTGCTCGGTGACTTTCATTGGCGCTATCGAGCAGGCGTGTGCAGTGAGTGTCGCGTATGTACAGCGTCAGGGTAGGCACTATGATAAAAATGTATGAAGGGTAGGCACTTCATACATTTTTATCATTGCACCTATATGGAATGCACGCCCTTGCTATCGGGTATACACACCCAGTGTTTGCTTTCCTAGTTATCAACGCTTATCAATTTTAATTTATCATCGATAATACTCTAATTTATATACTAAATTGACAAAAATTATCTTTATTAAATGATGCAATAAGTATTATTATTTCTATTAACGGATTTAACTCGCGTATTTTTATTTTATTTTATTTGCTGACGTTTCGGATTCTTTACAGTTTCCATAATCGTAGCATGACTGAGCTGACAAAAGTCTAACGCTAAAGTGATTTAGCGTTAGACTTTTGTCAGCTCAGTCATGCTACGATTATGGAAACTGTAAAGAATCCGAAACGTCAGCAAATAAAATAAAATAAAAATACGCGAGTTAAATCCGTTAATAGTTGTTTCATTCCAATGTGTAATAACCGCGAAGGCATCAGAAATTATTAAGTATTATTATTGACATTGAAATTATGTTTCCTTATTTAAATTACTCGTTATCATGATTAATTTATCGATTGCAGAAATGTTTCGTTTTACCTTTTAAAGATATGATTTGTTTGTAATAATATCATGTATTACAAGAGCAATATCATTGTCAGCGATCTCACATATACACATGTTTGTGTAAAATTATTGAAAAATCTTCAAAAGATTCTGAAGCTTTGTTAAAGTTTGATATATATGAAAATTTTCGCCAGCTCAGCCGTACTGCGAATATGGGAACTGCAAAGTTTCGAAACGTCAGCCAATAAAATACGCGAGTGAATTATAACTTCATTCAAATGTGTGATAATCGCGAAGGCATCAGAAAACATTGTTTTAATGTTTTTCTTCGCCTCTATTCGCGCGTCCTATAAGGGGTTTCTACCCCTGACGGGGTGAAAAAGGAGTGCAAAACTTGTATGGGACAACATGATTCCTTGTCCAGTCTATTTCAAATGCTCTATAAACATTCCTCATTGCATAAACAGAATCGATGGAAGATAAGTGGAAGATGGGGGTTAAAAAGTAAGCGGACGAAGTCGCGGGCAAAAGCCAGTAATAAAATTTACCGCAACTACAAAAGAACTCGATTCAGACTGAACCGTTGGGAACCACTCGGCCAAAGTGCAGGGTGTCGGATTCCGGAGGCTCGGCTGAAAGAACATTCCAGACTGTTACGCGATACGGTACTCTTATTATCAACTTACATTATCGATAATAAATGCATTCCGTGGTTGGGTAAAAACGTATTCTAAACTAGCGGTCCGCCCCGGCATTGCACGGTACCCTATTTTTTTTCAAAATTGAATACCTATAGATGTAACTTACGAATAGTGTAGCTTCCCAACAGTGAAAGAAGTTTTCAAATCGGTCCAGTCCTTTTGGAGCCTATCCAAACGAAGAAATAAACAAACAAAGCTTTCCTCTTTATTATAATTATTAGAAAGTATAGGTAGATCAAAATCAAAAATATATTTATTCAATTTACGCTTCTACAAGTTCTTATTGTGAGAGCTAATGGTGAAGACATGCAGTGGCGGCCATCTTTGAGAGAAAAAATAGTTTTGACGATAGTCAACCATCTTTGTAACGATAGGCTAAAGTGCAAAAATGAAATACGCGCGTTAAATCCATTATACATAGTTGATTCATTCCAATGTGTATTAATCGCGAAGCCATCAGAAATCATTAAGCATATTTTATTCATCTATGTAAGACATTAGAACGACTAGAACTAAAATCAAAATCATAGAAAAAAATTGATACCAGAAAAAACTGCATCAGTACTAATTCTGACGAAAACCTTACTTGGCTACGTTCACAGGAACATAACACACTTTTATTTATTCAACTGAATGATATATGACACCAAATGATACACGCCGGCAATCAGACAACCAGTTTTACGAGCAGCGCAATACAAGTTACGTAGTAAAAGTACAGAAAAGTCTGAATACGCTTGGAATAGTTTGTTGCAAGAAATTCGCGAAAGAGTACTGCGAATTTACGTCGTCTCTCGCCGCGTCGCCTTTCGGTTTCTCGTTTAAGTTTGCTCTTTTATTGTCGAAATTCATTTTGGATGTAATACGACGTTCTTTCCTTGTTTTTTGTTCTGTAAGTGTTTGTTCTTAAAAATATCGCTTTGTATACCGCTCATAAGCTTCACAAAAAGGAGTTCCGGATAACAATAAATACTTAGTCATGTTTTTTTGTTCTTGGTATAGTACTGTTTACATTATTACTATGCTATCTGATTCGGCATAACCTAATCAACCTTATCTCGCGTCATTGAAAAAACTGCGATACAACAACGTGCCATTCATTTATCCTAATCCAAGGACGCCATGTTCTGATAATAAAAAAAACTGATATTTATAAAATTGAGATCCCCAATGGGATTCAAACCCACGCCCATGCTTTTACTAATCTCACTGGTGGTCTTAATTTTTTCTACTCTTTTCTTGGTATAAATATAATTATAATTAAAATGGTAAGTATTAACCTAAAAATATCGATCGAATTTCGATTGATCTTAATTAATATTTATCTGGTATTTGTTGAAGTGAACAGAATCTACCACGCGACCTTTCTTAGAATGAAATTTGTTGTTCGAAGGTTCTGACCCGATACCGTTTGACGGATCACGTTTTGGACTCCTTGGATAGATGGGAGCAGGACGTGCCCCGGCAGTCCCGGCTTGATGAATCGACGACTTGTAATCGCTGGACTAACACGAATCCCGTAATTTGTTAGAAAATTCGAAGGGTCAGACCCCTGCCGTGTCGTATACTGAATAGTGTGCTTTATAAAGTGCTTCCCTGTTTTGATTTATTTTGGCTGTAATAAGAATATAGACGGTTTTTGTGTTCTTACAATGATTTTTCTGAATAGAAGCCACTAAGTAAATGATGCCTATCGCCTGTTGTTGTGTTAAGAGTATTGAGCGTTAGTTACGTAATATTTAATTAAAGGAAATGAATTAAGTGTTATAATTTCTGATACCTTGATGCTCGCTAAAACATTGCCAGTTTGTTTATCTTTGGGTAATTATTAATAAACATCGTTCTTTATAGCGTAACGTAATCTATACTAATATTATAAAGCTGAAGAGTTTGTTTATTTGTTTGAACGCGCTAATCTCGGGGACTACTGGTTCGATTTGAAAAATTCTTTTTGGAAGGCTTTAGGCTATATAACATCACGCTGTGACCAATAGGAGCGAAGAAACAGTGGAAAATGTGTAAAAAACGGGGAAAATAACTATTCCACGCGGTCTAAGTCGCAGGCAGAAGCTAGTATATAATATATCAGATAATACAACAGGTCTTGACTAATCTTCTAATATATAAAATATCAAATTTACACGCTGTGTTTGTTGCCAAGCTTCTCCGAAACGGCTGAACCGATTTTTATAAAATTTTGTGTTATCGGGTAGGTCTGAGAATTTTTTATATCCCTATATGCTAAGGGTGTGCACCCCAAAGTTTTTGATATTTTTTGTTTTTTCATGATTCAGCATTAAAATTATTACTCTTCTGAAAATGAATCTCTATTAAAAAAAAAAAACAAAATGCGGTATGAAGACTAAGTTCGCTAGGTCAACTAGTTTGCTCTATAAAATTACATTCCGTTCAGCCATGACTGCTTTCTCGTGATAATATATTACCCTAACTTCTATGTAACTAAAATTTATAAAAGGGACTTTTTTCCTTGTATCGAAAGGGTGTAAAACTTGCGCCTGTATTAATGACTATGCGACGTGTCCGGTCCTCGCCTGGGATCCGAACAAATCGGAGTCTCGTAATCGTTTTCCTTTTTCATATACGTATATTGTTTGCTATAAATCAGATTTCGGGTTAAAACTCGTGACCTCGCTTGATTAATGTCCTTTTAGGAAGTTGTTTAGGATCCTAGGTTTTTTGGGACTTTGACAATGATGTAGGTACACATGATTAAGGTTAAAATTTGCTAACGTTTTGAAAACTAAATAAAATAGAATAATTACAATGTTCCTTCACGATTAGAAGCAACATTATTGTAAATAATATTAATGTATTATTACAAATATTATTATGATGAAGTTTACCATAATCATTATTTATGCAACTGCTGACAACAAGGTAAGCTTTATTACAATAAATAGTCTTATCATATTTAAAGTCATATAGTATACTAGCTTCTGCCCGCGGCTTTGTCCGCGTGGAACTCCTCCTTTTTTGAAGTCGGTTAAAAAGTAGCCTATGTCCTTTCTCAGGATCCAGACTTTCTTTGTACCAAATTTCATTTAAATCGGTCTAGTACCTAGTTTTAGCGTGAAAGCGTAACAGACAGACAGACAGACAGAGTTACTTTCGCATTTATAATATTAGTAGGGATGCGGTTCATCGTAGCAGGGCAGAAATTTTCTTGGAAAATAATTGGACAGCTTCCCATTTAAGCTCCTTTAAAAATCATCCAAAATTTAAACCGTTTTACTATGCAGTAAAATTTACATGTATCTCCTGGGGCTGAATATGCGTATTGTATTGAACGCGTACTTCCGAACTATCGCCGGCTTTAGGTGTCCCGGAAAACCTTTCATGAACCAAAATGGAGTGCGCAGTTTTGCTATTGAACCGTACATGCTTTTGAACTCGTTTCGCTTTGATAGACAAAGTTGACCTAGCTCATAGAATAAATTTTGAGTGCATACTTGAAATGTTCGTCAAAATTCTTTTCAAATGTTATTTTAGCTCAGTGTTCGATTTAGCGCCAATTTAGCGATTTTGTCGCTAAAACTAGCGACTTTTGCTTATAGCTTAGCGACCAAAAAAAAGTTTTGACGACAAAAATAGTTTAGCGACTTATCTGGCGACTTTTGGAGTACAAATTAAAACAGTTCTAAAGCCAATAATATATACATTTTTGTCAAATCGACACGGAATTATTCAATGCCAAGAGATACATAATATGAAAAACGACAAACGCGATAGCGCACCAAATTCAAACTATGTATATCATAATGGGGGGGGGGGGGTCCCCGAACTTTTTATGGTTATGTTTTAGTTTTAGCGACTTTCTGGCGACTTTTGACTTTGAGTTTAGCGACTCGAATTTCTAGGAGTTGGCAACACTGTTTTAGCTCTTCATAAAGGTCAAATTGTGAGCTCATTTATTCGTAAACGTATTCTGTAAGTAATAATCAAGTTGTTACGTGTAATTACGCTAATCAGCCACGATTACCATGTCAATATTTTATGGCCCACACATCACTTTTATGTTTACAAATCGCACACTTAGAGGAAGCTAAGTATCTGAAGTTTTGAGCACCAACGAATTCCTTACAGTAAAACCTACCTACCAATAAAACAGACTTAAGCTAACTCTTCTAGCTTGATATAAAAAGCATAAATCTATACAGAAAACTCCTTAGGTGCAAATGGACATATCAGTCAGTTTTTTGCCATTCCTGAAAAAAATTCTTTTTCGAGTTTTGTTAAGAACTTCTAGGTGTGCGAAATGGTCACTAGTTTAAAATTATTAAGACAATTTACATCCGTAAACCTTATCTCTTCAAAAAAATTTCTATAGATAAGTATATAACTTTACTTTTCGAATACACAGCTATCAATATATTATGTATTAAGTATATAGGGCTTTATTTGTGGCACTCATTTTGTATACTGTCCACTGATAGTCTATTCTCTCATTTCGTATTTTTTTTCCAAAAACCCTTGGACTTATAGACACAAACTCCATTTGCGCTATGCACCAACAATTGCATACGTGAACTAACAAGCTCCTGGAATATGCAATTATTAGACAAGCGCTGCAGAGGCTGCACTCATGTCTGCTTTGAGGCCGGTCACCGTATAATCCTGGACGCTATAATACAAACTAACCATGTTAGTTGATTGAATCGCCTACGAGCCGGCTGTTTATTTGATTATCATAAACTTAGACGACAACGTTACTGTTACAACCTCGTTGGATTAGTATGCTATTGGCTATTAACCTTAGAGGCTTTGTGATGTCAGCGTGTAATTCTGGGATTATTGTATGGGCTACTTGCGGGAATATGGGTTTGACAAGTTGGTGGTTTTGATTGGTCGTTGGTTTAGGCATTGGTCTTGGGAACATTTATAACAAATTTAACTCACGTATCAAAAATATTCAGGCTTTTACAATTTGTCATGAACGTCAGAAGATGCTACTGTTTCGATAACCATGCCTTTTAGCAATTTCTGATACCTCGGCGATTATGAAACATAGGAATGAAACAACTTAAACTTAAATTTTGTTCACGATAATCCTCCTATATAGGCTATCGTCAGCTCAGTGCTACGAATATCGAAACTGTAGTTTTCGAAACGTCAAAAATTACATGCGTTAAATCCGTTACATTTTTTTTGTGTTTCATTCCAACAAGCCTTTTAGGTTCGCCGTGTCGGGTGAAAACATAACTCCATGTTGACAAGTTACTGGTAAAAGATATCATTTTCATAAACACACTGAAACAATGCGTCATCCTTGTCAATATATTATTATAGCACCTGTTTCATACTAGGAAACGTTCAATCATGCAAACGTAACGTCTGTCAACACCATTTGTTACAGAGAGATCAATACATATTGTAATTTGTATTATAGGTGTAATAAACAATATTGTATAAAAGCCTTTTGCGATGTGTATTTTCTTATTGGTGATATTGTGCTTGTTTTGTAGGAGAAGGATGCGAACACTTACGCTTTTCTAAAATTTGTTAAAGTCTTATATAATCTAGGCAAAATCACTAAGGAGTATTTATATCAACTTCGAAGCAAATCCCCCTCAAAATAACTTTTCAACTCCCCTGGGTGATTAATTTCAATAAAATACAATAAGTATACATCTTCCATCAATTCTATTAAATCAAATTTATGGAAAATTATGCTCTTTCACCCCGTTAGGGGTAGAGTTACGGAAAATCCCTTCTTATCGGACGCCTACATCATACAAAAATTATAGGTACTCTTCAAGTTCAACCCTCGGTTTAGGCTGTGCGCGTATCCGTCAGTCATTCAGGACAAAGGATTTTATATAAATAAGATAAGATTTATTTGATAATATATTAGAGTAATTTTGAAAAAAGTTTTAGCTTCCGAGACTAGAAACTTAAAGCGTATAAAACAGGGTTGTTTTCTCATTTCTTACATAAGTTGAATAGGATACACACATGAACTGTCACAGCTGGAAATAGCCAAAAGTAAGCTCGCGTTCTCAGTAATAGCGTTGAAAAATAAGTGTCGCACCTCCCTCAGGAATCCAAGGATTATCATCCTGTTCTGTGAAGTCAGCTAAACATCCGTCTCTGAGACGTTGACGGATCGCGCGACAGTCGCTCGACGACTCGTCGGATTGATCGGGGAATAACGTGGCTAACGTCTCCCAAAACCCAAAATGATAGATCGCCATCTTGGGACCAGGAATTACTCCCGACTCGCGAGTCGACTCGTTTAGTATGCGATCCAGATGATCGAAGCCGTAAAGCTTAAATATTGCCTCGATAGCGGAACGATTTTTATTACCGATTTGGATGAGAATTTTGGCAGTAAAACATGAACTGCCCTTGGAGGGAATCTGTCAGTTTATTTTATTGTCCAATTAAAGTTTAAATACTGGTTGGTGTAGAATGTTGGCGATATTGTCCGAGTTGGATTTGAGTCGGAGTTTTATGATCTGAAATGGTTCTTTAAGTTTTGTTTAGTTTGTCAGTTTTTCCAATTTTGCAAAATTTTAACTCCTTTGTTTGTGGTTGTTATTAAAGTTGTTATCGGTCCCGGCAGACGTAGTCCTGCCAAATATATGAAACATACCGTCAATCACTTTTGCGAGAGTAAAAAAGAATACTGATTAAATCTATATATTTTTTTGTAATTTTTCTTGAGTATATTATTATGCAAACTTTATCCTGACAATAGGGAAGACTTAAAAAAACTATCATTCAATTTGGTACACTCCTTCAGAATTTAAGTTAGGTATGTGCGTACATTATGACGATTAATCTTCTTATATATAAAAATGAATCGCAAAATGTGTTGGTAAGCGCATAACTCGACAACGCCTGGACCAATTTGGCCAATTTTTTTTTTAAATGTTCGTTGAAGTCCAAGGATGGTTCTTACGGAAGAAAGAAGAGGAAAAAATCGAATAAATGCCGGGAAACCCCTAAAAACAGCCCTTTTCTTTTCCCATACAAACGTTGTCTAACTAAAGTTACCTAATTTGAATTTCGAACGGGCAGGATGACGTCTGCCGGGACCGCTAGTTTTTAATGATTTTTATATATACAGATTTATGGTTTTAAGCATATTAGATACTGCAGTCTGCTGTAAATTACTTATTTGACCTCTTCTTAAATTAAATTAATTTTCTTGTTTTTTTTGGAAATATATTTTTTGTGGGTCTCGCTTAAACTATAAAACTGCTTAATTAATTTGAAATTGTTTAGTTTTTATTACAGTTTTTTAATACCATTGTTGAAGTTATGAGCTAAGCTAAGACGTGTTAATGTAGAATTTATTGTAATTGTACCTAGGTATATACATAAATCATTGCGGAAGTTTGTAATACCTATATTCCTTACACCAGGCTAGTTTACCTTTTAAGGTTATATTTAATAGACTAAATGATTATATAAATAGGTAGTACAATAAACTACTAATTAAATTATACCTACTTACCTATTTGTTACAAATAATGTATTTTTTTATAGAATGTTTTTTTGATCATCGGAGTGTTTTTTTTTTTTTTTTTTTTTTTTTTTTGTTTTTTTTTTTTTTTTCGAACTGAATACTGAAGCGCAGTTGGCCAGCTAATGGGCCTTCACTGCAAAACCGGACGGGTGGCGAGACTCCTGAAAGGAGACTCTTAAGCCTTTTGGGTTGGTTTAGGGTTTTTAGCCCTGACCGACCCGAGGGCCCCCCAAGGTGGGGGTCGCACCTCGGCTCGGGCCGTCAGGAGGTGTGTTGACACGACTATTATGTTGCAAGGGAACAGAAGGTCCCTGCGGATAAGTCCGACGCGCGCCGGGTGTATGTGGACGTCTTCGACCCCGCCGGCGGGGCCGCTGTAACACTATCGAGTATGTTGGGTGAGGCCGCATGCCACGTGGCAGCTGTCTGTGTGTCGGTGTACGGTTTGTGTCCATTGGAGGTGGCGCGATGGCAGCTACGGCGGTCGTGATTGAATCAGTCGTGTCCAGGAGGACGTTACGAGGGCGACGTTTACGAACAGTTTCGTCAGCGCGAACCGTGTATTCGGAGGCTTGAACGACTAACGGATTTGGATGATGCGGAGCTTTATCGAAATAACCGAGCGACGCGGTTTGCATAAAAGTCCCCAGAGTGGGGAGATCGAGGTCCCTATGGAGATCCCTATTCCTTTCGTAACGACGCGCGCCTACGGCCATACGCAGAAATTTGTTTTGAATAACTTGCAGACGTTGCAGTTTGTATTGGCTGACGTGTGCGAACACTACGCTAGCGTAAGTCATGATGGGACGCACACAGGTTTTGTAAATTGTCAGCTTATTTCTAAGTGACAGTTTACTCCGCCCGTTGAGCATCCAGTATAAGCGGCCTAGAACGAAAGCGGCCCTATTCCTAACTATTTCTATATGCGCTCTGAAGGTGAGTCTGCGATCGAGGGTGACGCCCAAGTACTTTGCTTGGCTAGACCATGGAATTTGCCTATCGAATAGCGTGATCGGGAGTTCGTGGGTTCGATAGAGTGTCTTGCGTGTGAAGCACACAGCGGCACTCTTCTCTGATTGACTTCTATCCTCTCCAAAGACGGAACCAATCGCCTAGAAGGTTCATGGCCCGTTGGAGATATAGATTGAGACGGCGGGGGCTCTTATACGACGCATAGATGGCGGTGTCGTCTGCAAATAAGGCATACCTAACTTGAGGGATTTTGGGGATATCGTTGGTGTACAAGGAATATAGGAGAGGTGAAAGAACGGAGCCTTGTGGGACCCCTGCCTCAGCGGATGAGGATTCGAGAGCGTACCTTCCACTCTGTAGCGAAAGCTTCGATTTGCTAGAAAATCGCGCAATATCAGGACGAGACGTGCTGGTACGCCCATGGTGGACAATTTGTACACCAGGCCGTTATGCCAGACCTTATCGAATGCCTTCGCTACGTCGAGGAAGATAGCTCCCGTCGGGGTTTTAGGATTGCTATGAATGTGCTCCGTGATGCGGTGCACCTGCTGTACGCAAGAGTGTCTGGCACGGAATCCAAACTGCTCATCTAATAGGAGGCCTGGGGAGTCTTGAAGAAACCCCCACAGGCGGGCTATAATGAGACGCTCATAGAGCTTACCTAATGAACACAATAACCAATCGGACGATAGCTAGTCGGTGAAGTCCAGGGTTTACCTGGTTTCCTAATACCTATCACTGTGGCTTCTTTCCACGCCTGAGGGAATTGACAATTCGCCAGAAGGGCGTTGAATATCGCGGCTAATAGAACTATAAACTGAGCCGGCAGGTGCTTCAGCATTTTATTAGAAATGCCATCCGCACCGGGCGACTTCTTGGGTCGTAACTTCCTGATCAGAGACTCGACTTCATCGGGCGTAACCGGTGTGACACTATCTAACTCTCTAGGAACTAATTGAGCTAATCGCTCCACCTCCGAGTTCACGCGGTTAACGTGATTCTCGTCGACGGGTTGAAGGCTCGGAGTACATTGTGACTCTAGACTGTCTGCTAAGCATTCAGCCTTTTCAAAATCATCGAACGCGGGGGCCCTATTATCTGGACGGTCCAGAGGCGGCATGGTAGCGGCAACATCTGACTTGAAGTGTTTCACCAACGACCAATAAGCTTGGTGCGACGGGGAAATCTCTTCCATCAGATCTTCCCACCCCTTGCATTTGAATTCGGAGATGCGTTGCCTTACATTACGCTGTAACCAACGCATACGTCTCCGATTCTCTACAGACGGAATGAAATCGAATGCCCTAATGGCGGCGTTCTTCGCCGTTATTAGCCGTCTTATGCCTGCCGGCAAGCGACCGCGTCGGAGGTGTTCGTTGGCGGGCACTTGGCGGGAGGCATCACTGAGGACAGTGGTGAGACAGCTAGTAACGGAGTCGATTGCCGCGTCTGTCGAATTAGGTTCGGCAGCTAATCTGGTACCTATTTCCTCTAATTCAGCGGAATTGCTGATCCTATCTAACGCTACGTCTACATTGAGCCAGTTTAGGACTGTCTTCATAATCGGTTCAGTGTTTGGCGAGGGGCCGAGTTCGAGAATAACTGGCCTATGATCAGATTGTAACGCGCTATGCACTTCTATAGAACGGAACGTTAGCGCGACGTTCTTTAAAAGTGCAATATCTAAGATGTCCGGTACGTAGCCCGGAAGGTCAAGGTGTGTCATCGGAGTGATATAAAATTTTCAGTTCCCAAATTCGTAAAACGACTGAGCTGACGATACTTTAACATCTCAAGGTATCAGCAGCTCAGTTAAAAAATTTCGAAACGTCAGAAAATAAAATATGCTAGTGAAATCCATTATAATTATTTAATTCCAATGTGTAATAACCGCGAAGGCATCAGCTATTATTATAATGTGATTTGATTTCTTTGAAGTAAATACTAGATTTGTTTCAAGTTATTACCTAATTAAATTCTAAATTAAAATTGATAACAGGAAACTGTAATGAACCTACTCGTATAATATGATTGCATAATTTTTCTTTTTAGTGCAATAGCGTGACCAAAATCACACGAATTATTGTATGACTACAAATTATCAAATTATGACCAATCAAACAGTGCCCTTGGTGGACAAATGACTATGAGTATAAAATGCTCACTGCACATTAACTCAAACAGATATTGCATCAAGTAAGCATAATATTGTACGGTAATAATATATCAGACAAATCATTTAAGACAATGTTTATGCAAAGACAAATTACATGATGATAAAGTCATTACACATATTACATAGGGATGCAAACGATACATCGATGTTTTAAAATTTCGAGGTATCGTTCATAAACATCGATGTAAAAACATCGATGTTGAACTACAAGAAATCATCGATACATCATTCATTAACAACGATTTTTGATACACGATCTTTGATTGCAGCGAATTCTGTAATGAGAAAAAATAGTAAACTTTTGTGTAATAATAAAATTGATTATCTTTGTCTTTCTGATATTTGTTTAATTTGTCGTTTTACTACTTTTCATATGGTAATACGTTATAGATTTATCATTTAAAGTAACTAATTGTTTGACATTGTCAGTAATTATGATTACCAAAATGAATCTAAATTGATTATCAATATTTTTTATAAGAAAAAGGCTTTTATTTTTATCTCAAGGCTGTATTTGCTGACCCTGCTAGTAATCAAAGAAAACATCGATGTATCGTCCTAAGACGTCGATGTTTTCAACATCGATTTTGCACTTTAAAAAATATCGATATTTCAGTATCGATGTTTTTTATGAACGATGTTGCATCCCTAATTACGTCATAAAATTGGCTGCGCCTTAGATGTGCAAAAGCAAACACGAGAGTTAATGGCAATCCCAATCCAGCGGGCAAATAATTGGTTAGATCTACCTGCCTTTGGCAACAAAGCACCCTACGACATTGTTCACCAGGTTTATTAGCAATCAGCCGATGTAACATCTCATCCCAAATTAACACTGCCGACCACAATATCGGGTACACGAGGTTGTTGCCCCTACACCTTAATAGCTAATTTTCCTTTTCCTTTGAAGTGAATGACAATAATTGATTTGTTTCTCCTGAAAACCCATTTCGCCAATACTTGTAGGTTTTTGTTGTTTGTCGTATTGTGAACCTATCTTGGATGCTTCCGTTCGGACGGCCGTAATTGGATTTTGGCAATCGTAACTTTGTCACTTTGTGATGAGATTATAGCGGCTAGGGAATTGGATATCCGAGTATGAAGAGTTTTAGATAAGTTCCTTAAACAAACAAGTTACATAGATAGTGAATTTAGCCGGATACGTGCTTATATTTATACGCAAGCGGTCAGTCGTCGAATCCTCCAAAATGAGGACAGCCGCAAAACTGACTGAAAAAAAATTGTACAGCTATTCTATTTTGCCATATGGTTTGGCTCTTGGAGGCGTTTGCCTGCAGACAGGCGCAAAGTCTGTATATAAATCTCGAACACATTAATTATGAAATTTTGTATTTATTTATGATATGTTAAAAAGTACCTAACCTTGCTCAGTAGAGTTAGTAAACTACGTTGCCTTTGTACTAACATATTAAAAAATACTTAAGTATATCATACAGATAACAACAGTTCGATCCATCTATGATTCATTAAAGATTGGGGTCAACCAAAATGCTATTAAACCACATACTGCGTTTACCTTTCAAATACCCAAAAACAAAGCATAGATATATAAGTAAGTAAACTCGGCTTTCTTTTACGAGCAATATTTGTCATTTTAAACAATAATACATACAATACCGTCGATATTGCGGTCCTTTCATCTGTAAGAACTGCCTATGCTTTTGTTCTCGGGTAGGGTTGCCAGATGTCCGGAACTTAAGCGTACAGTGAGTTATGTTCGAGGCCTGTCCGGTAAAAAAAAATGGTCATACCGGACAGAACAATGTCCGGTATTTTAAAGAAAGTCGGTACTACTGGTCACATGCGCCTACAAAAGTATAGGTATATGAAATCCCTCAAACTCAAAATTCGCGCGCGTTCCTCGCTCGCTCGGCTGCCCTAAACTAAATCCAAGAAAATTTTACAGGAGAGCCAAAAACGTATTTTTGTAATTTTTGCGACCTAGGATGCCCTTTCCCTTTTTTATGGGGTCGGCCGGTATTTTTTCGTGACTCACCTGGCAACCCTATTCCCGGGTCGTGTTTAGTGGAGGAGCCGTTTATTAGGAAATTGGAAGTGTGGGACACAAAGGGTCTTAAATTAAATCAACTGGTTCAATATTCCCTCTAGGAGAGGCTTTGTCGGCCTCTGCGGGAAGGTGGGGCGAGTTAATCCGGCCATCGCCGCCCTAACTGGCCCATATTGACTAAGTATGGTCAGCCAGCACACAAATGGAGTATTAGCCCGCTATACCTTCTCACGAAAAACACAGGGACTTTCAACGTATGCCCTAGTAAATTAAGTGAGCCAGTTTCAAACGCTAGCTCATTTTGTTGGAAATAAAAGTGTACCCAGCAAGTGTAGGAGTGCTTTCAACTTTTGACGTGCAATTTATTGTGAGACCTGTTTCTCGAGTTGTAATTCGAATTTTCTACATATTCTTGTGGTACTCATGTGTTGAGAATTCGTGGACTTATTGTTATGACATGTAATTTGCCCTTAAATGAGAGAAATAGGCCGGAAAGCTCTAATCCCTTTGTGAGTAGCTTTTCCCTCGATTTCATTAATGTGGAATTCGGAAGTTTGTGAACTTTTTAATACCCCTCTTGATTTATAAAGTTTTCCTCGATAAAATGGACTATATTGCTACAATTTTCAAAAGTTTTGATTTTATTGATTCTGCTTGGTAAATAATTTACTAAATCTACAGAATACCTCAAGCATATAAAGTTACCCTGAACTTGCTATGCTTATTATTAATGGCCATATTTTTTTCAATATTCAAGCCCCGGTAACAGTATGTTATTTAAAACAATTATATTGTTTTTGAGCTGGACTGACCTTTATTTGACTAGTAGAAAATGCCTTAGCACATTAAGTATGCCATGTGATATGTATTATGTATACCTACTTTAAATAAATAAGACTAATAATAATAATAATAACAAAAGTTGGATACAATTTTTTTTTATTACTATTATCGATTAGCACTTGTTTAGCGTCCCTTGTCAGTATACAAAGTGACAACAGTATGGGAATCATTATTTGCTAACTATTTATATCTCAATAACCATAACATATATTTTTGTTAACAGGTACACATAAGGTTCTGCTATGTCGTCTCCGTCCAAGAGTCGGTTTAAGAGGCAGCCGTGGTGCCAAAGGCTGTTGCACAAAAGGCTTCCCATTACAAAATGGCTTCCCGAATACAATTCTGAGAAGGCAGCCGCCGATCTGATAGCAGGAATTACTGTCGGTCTGACAGTCATTCCGCAGGCTTTAGCGTACGCTACGTTAGCCGGTTTGGACCCGCAGGTATGAAACCTATAAAACTGTTATTTTTAGGTTTAAATAACTTTATTTCCCACTAGCGACCCGCCCCGGTGCTATTTTTGTTTTGAAGGAATACACATAGAGACGGACAGACAGCGACGTTGTTGAATTACATTATAAATAAAGGAACTTACTTGAGAAAGCTAACAAACTTAAAAATGGAACTACTTACACCTAAGTATATAGTGTTTACAAAATAAATATTAAAATTGGGCACAAATATTCAAATTAAATTAAAAAAAAAATACTTTTAAAGGTAATTTCTGATGCCTTCGAGGTTATTACATATTGAATTGAAACAACTATAACAGATTTAACCCGCTTATTTTGTTTTATTTGCTAACGTTTCGAAATAGTTCGTTTAATCGTAACACGACTGAGCTGACAATAGTGTACCTACTAGACTATCGCGAACAAAATAAAATGCGCAAATTAAATCCAATATACTTAGTTGTTTCAATCCAATGTGTAGGTAATAGGTAACCGCGAAGGCATCAGAAATTTCGTAGTTGTTCGTGTTATATAATATATGCTATTTGACAAGCAATTTTCATACGCAATAAAATTATCCTACTATACAATATTATAATTACCCGTATTAATTTTATTAAATGTATATTACATGCGTATGACTAATAATGCTTTCAGTTCATATACATAAGTCACTGTGATGAATGATGATTGATGAAATTAGTTACGCAATAATTAGTACCAATTATAATTGTAATACGAAATAGTATCAGAATGACGGCATATCGACCTAGCAGTGGCTCTTAACCTTTTTAGGTCCGTTGCCCTTATGACCTAACCAGGGTCACTACCCCTCCTCCCAACGACGAACTCGCGCGCTAGTCGGCGCTACGCTGTGCTCAGACTTGGCATTTTGAAATTCGGCGTTTGATATAACTTGGCGAAATACAAGTTTTACCACCGCGGGGTTAAGAACCCAGGACCTAACTACAAGTTTTACCCCCGCGGGGGAACCTAAGGCCTAGTGCTTCGTGCTTCAGAATACGAGTAGGGTGTGTAGATTCAAATACTGCAAGGGTAAATGTTAGTATTACGAACCCACAGGAGCATTTAGAACCAAATCTAGGATGATAAATAATATTAATTTACGTTTATCTAAAATGCACGCGACTTTAATAAAAATATTTTTATTAAAGTCGCGTACAGGATCTGCTCTAGGTCACATTGATACAATACAGCGAATAACGGACGGACTGTTTAACAAATTTCTTTTACCACAAAGATAAAATATAATACAGATAGTCTTTATTTAACAACAAAAACAAATTTAAATTAGCGTTACGTACATTTTAAAGTGAGTGTCTGCGTATCTATTGTTTTTTTTTAATCGGTTTATGATTGTATATTTTTTTAGATAGTTGTCTATATTGTAAACTATGGAAACAAAAGACTGTTTTCCTTTTAGTATTGATCTATACTAATATAATAAAGAGGAAAGGTTTGCTTGTTTGGATTCGATAGGCTCCAAAACGACTGGACCTAATCGAAAACTTCTTTCACTGTTCGGAAGCTACACTATTCCTGAGTGACATAAGCTATAAAAAAAAGGGATCCGTGCGAAGCCGGGGCGGACAGCTAACAGTTATAAGTATAATAGGCAGCCTCATTACTAAACCAATCTATTCCAAACAACACGCTGACATGAATACCAAATTTAAACTAGCAAGCCTATCTCACTACGAAAAACAAAAACAAAAAAACGATGTCTTGTTTTGTTTTTGCAAATACCTTTTGTTTTTCAGGACGGACTGTATTCTTCGTTCATGGGGTGTTTCGTTTACATAGTCTTTGGTTCGTGTAAAGATATTACGCTCGGGCCCACGGCTCTGCTGGCGTTAATGACATATGAACAGATACAAGGCAGGGGCCCGGAATATGCCATTTTGCTTTGTTTCCTCACCGGCGTTGTCCAGTTCATTATGGGGGTACTGCATTTGGGTAAGTACGGTATTTTTGTCCTAATTGGGTGTAGACATGGTATTGTGAATGTTTTGCCTGCGGGTGTTATAGTTTTGTTTGGTAGTGATGGTATATATAAAGAAAGAAATCATTTTATATATTATTATATGTGTATTAGATAAATTTGGACTGGAATATAAGTATATGAAGAATCAGATAGATTATTAATAAAAGATTTCTCAAGAACTACTTTATTGATTTATCCAGAAGATTTAAAAGAATCCTATTTATATTATAAACCTGAAAATTTAGTAAGAAAGTATGGATTTCTGGATGGATGAGATATTGTGTAAAATGCTTGTCGTGCGCAGACGAAGGCGCGGGAATAAACAGTTAGATTATAATTTTGAAATACGTAGGTATTTGACATGTATGTTACTTTTTGTCCTCAAATATATTTATTTATATAAAATATAGATTCAACAAGATCAAGACTATAAGCAACTTGAACAATTGTATATAAAAAATGATACTAAGTCCATGTAATTTTAACTACTCAAAAATTAAATGAATATCCCAAGCTAAAAGCAAATAAAAACAAAGACAAATTTTCTTACATAACTCATTTTCATCTCGCGATATTAATTGCAAGCAAGGGCGTGCATTCCATATAGGCAGTGTCACTAATGTATGGACTGCCTGCCCTGGCGCCATACTCACGCTCCTCCCACTGCACGCAACTCCAAATCTTTATTCTTACTCTATTCTCTTGTTTTCTAGGTGTTCTCATAGACTTTATATCGGTGCCAGTGACTGTCGGTTTCACATCCGCCACGTCTGTCATCATCGCCGTGTCTCAGCTGAAAGGCTTGTTGGGCCTTCAGTTCAAAGCGCAAGGTTTCATTGCCACTATTACAAAGGTAATTATTTAAATATATATGTTATAGGCAATGTGTATAATGCAGGCATTCTATACATTTCCTAGGTATTGTATAGAATGCAGGGGTCGTCCAGGCAATGTATAGGAAATGTATAGAATGCCTGCATTATACACATTGCCTATAACATATATATTATATTAACATCAAGTCCGCAGACGGTTACCGATATAGCTCTAGCAAGATATAAGTGTGATACAAGACGGAGTACCAAAATATTTCGATATGTGGTTCCGAAAAATGTCCAAAATATAATTATTTCCCCTTCATGCCGCAATTTCTTACCAACGTTCTTTATTCCAGGTGTTCACAAGTTTACCAAACGCCAAAATCTCCGACAGTGCCTTGGGCTTATCTTGTATAGCAATTTTACTATTGATGCGTGTAAGTATTACAATACCTATTTATAATTATAATTTATCCTGTGATATAAGTAGGATTACGTATGTAAACTCTTTATTGTATTACAACGAAACAAATACCTACATAAACGGAAACAATATAAATGTCCAAAGGCGAACTTATCCCTGTAAGGGATCTCATCCAGTTAACCTTTGGACGATTGAGAGATTATGAAAAAAATATCGTAAGTAAGACAAAAATATGTATGAGTATATGTTAAAGGAATATAATGTAATTGAGTAATTTGTGATAGACGACAGCTGTGGATAGAGGGTTCTCCATTGTTTACCGCTTATAGTAAACTAGCTTCAGCCCGCGACTTCGTCCGCGTGGAACTCCTCCAGTCGTTTCGCCTTTTTCAGTCGGTTAAAAAGTAGCCTAAGCGTAACAGACAGACAGACTGACAGACAGAGTTACTTTCTCATTTATAATAATAATATTAGTAGGGATGAGATAGTAACTCTGTCTGCCGGTCTGTCTGTTACGCTTTCACACTAAAACTACTGGACCGATTTAAATGAAATTTGGTACAAAGAATGTCTGGAGCATGAGAAAGGCTACTTTTTAACCGACTGCAAAAAAGGAGGTGGAGCCACGCGGACGAGGTCGCGGGCAGAAGCTAGTTTATAATATTAGTAGGGATAATAATACTTAATTGAATTTAGTTTTTACAACACCTTATTTCACTAATAACCTCAATTGATTTGTATGTTCGTGATATCCTTAACGCGCTAATTTGTAATTAATTGCAATTATTACAACCGTATTGCATTACACTCTTATTAGAAACTTCAAATTGTTAATCGCATTATTTTAATGATATTTCCTATGATTTAACGCGGTAATTGGTATAATTGATTAATTGTTTCGTATAATCTGTTTCAACGAATATTTCAGTTATAATATAAACAAGTATTTTTTCTTGTTGAAGTACCTATGTTAAAAGTGACTTAGTAAACATAACATCAAATATAATAGGCTTAAGAGTCTCCTTTCAGGAGTCTCGCCACCCGTCCGGTTTTGCAGTAAAGGCCCATTAGCTGGCCAACTGCGCCTCAGTATTCAGTTCGAAAAAAAAAAAAAACAAATATAAAAACAACTATAAAAATATAAATTATATATAAAAAGGTTCGCTGACAACCTGTATGAAAATTTTATCAAGATTATGAAATAGGTCTTTCGAAAAAACGACTGACGATTATTAGTCAATCAATACAATAAATATTCAGTAGCAGGCGCGTGCAGTGGGTGGGGTAGGCACTCCATACATTTTTGCCTCGCCTGTATAGAATGCACGCTTGCTAATTGATCATTTGATTTAAATTATAATTGTAATATCTATTGTTTACAGAAAATGAAAGACTTAAATCTGTCTCAAGACCGCAAGGGTTTGAAGAAGACGCTCTGGCTGCTTTCTACGTCGAGGAACGCTATTGTAGTCATAATGTGTTCATTTATAGCTTTCTTATGCGAGTCGAATGGAAAATCGCCTTTCCAGCTCACGGGAACTGTGAGGTATGTTATTTGTGCTTTGAACAAGTCCTTACTTATAAAAAACTGCAGTTGCGTGCAGTGGCTTAAACCAGTGGGCATTGACTGAATTCGAGGCAGAATCGTAACTGCTAGTTCCAAACAATATTAGTAATTAGTATCTAGGTTATGGATAAAAGAAAGTTATATAGGTACTGTCACAAAATAGTATAATTTTGACATTGACATTAATTATAACGAATCCAATGACACCTAATTGACTGCCTACCTAATTAAGCATTGTTTAATTTTTGTAAACATCAAATAATTTATGTGTGCAAATAATCAATTTGTATCGCCTAATAATTTATTACGCATTGTTCAATCAAGGTCATAAAATATGTACCTACATCCTTACTAATATTATAAATGCGAAAGTAACTCTGTCTGTCTGTCTGTCTGTCTGTTACGCTTTCACGCTAAAAGTACTGGACCGATTTAAATGAAATTTGGTACAAAGAAAGTCTGGAGTCTGAGAAAGGACATAAGCTACTTTTTAACCGACTGCAAAATAGGAGGAGTTCTATAGAAGTCGCGAGCAGAAGCTAGTATTATTATATATTACAAGGTATCAAAAATATGTACCTACATGAACTTTGTTGACAAAGTAGTAGGTTTGTGTAGGTACATATTTTTATTTATGATCTAGACTGTACCTTATTTATCTTTATGTATTTATACTAGCTGTCCGCCCCGGCTTCGCACGGATCCCTTTTTTCATAGCCTATGTCACTCGGGTATAGTGTAGCTTCCCAACAGTGAAAGAATTTTTAAAATCGGTCCAGCCGTTCTGGAGCCTATTCAATCCAAACAGACAAACCTTTCCTCTTTATAATATTAGTATAGATAAAAATCAATTTATGGTCGTTAGTCTAACAAAAGCTCGAGCAGCTGGACCGATTTCGATAATTTTAGTTTTTAAATATTCGTAAAGTTCAGGAAAAAAATATAGCGTGAGAATCCCTACTAATATTATAAATGCGAAAGTAACTCTGTCTGTCTGTCTGTTACGCTTTCACGCTCAAACTACTGGACCGATTTTAATAAAATTTGGTACAAAGAAAGTCTGGAGCCTGAGAAAGAACATAGGCTACTTTTTAATCGACTGCAAAAAAGGAGGAGTTCCACGCGGACGAAGTCGCAGGCAGAAGCTAGTTTAAAATAAACTCAAAAAACGCGGTATGAAGTTCGATCGATTCGAATGTATGAAGTCAGTTTCTTATAAAATTATATTGTGTTGTGTAGCATTAGCCTTTTTTTTTCAATTATTGAGTTGCTTAAATGTAATAATTTTTTGTTCACATTTCATAATGAATTATCGTTTGATTCCAGAGAAGGTCTGCCGTCGTGGAACCTGCCACCGTTCGGTACATACTCTAAGGGGAACTACGTGTCTTTCATCCAAATGTGTTCTGATCTTGGCTCCTCTATAATACTGGTGCCGATCATTGGTGTTCTAGGAAATGTGGCCATCGCAAAAGCGTTTGGTATGTTATTATGCACTTTAAGGAGTTGGTTTAAGGTTCAATTTCAAAGGAAAGAGAATGAGTTTTTTTTAACAATGTATTTATTTACTCTTTATTGTACTAATAAAATAATGTCCAAAAGGTTTCGTGTGTACGGCATTCTCTACCAGTCAACCTTTAAAGCAAACAGAGCCTGTATAGGCGCAAATGAATAATATATATTATAATAGATACAATATTAAACAGGATGATATTAAGCTACCTAAATATAATAAAATAGGTATATTAGATACACAAGTATACATTATGCACTCTATTATGTTACTCTGAATGTCCAATTTTGATGGAATAGGAATGAGTTTTTTTTATTTTGTTTAGTGACATCTATTTTTTGAATTTATTATTTTATTGGAATCGTTAGATTAGATTAAACTAGCGACCCGCGCCGGCTTTCCTTTTAAAAAAATTAAATAGAATCAAAATCGGTCCATCCGTTCTTGAGGTATGATGCCACAGACAGACACGTCACACTTATTTACCAATATAGTTTTTCGAGTCGGGGGATGAAAAGTAAAGAAGCATCAAACACTCGAATAAAATTAAAAAAGAAAAAAGAATTAACTGTTGTCTCAATAAAAGGCCTATTATTTATTACTATTTAAATGAAACAACTATTAACAGATTTAACTAGCGTATTTTTATTTTATTTTATTTGCTGACGTTTCGAATTCATCAGCAAATAGTTGTTTCATTCCAATGTGTAATAACCGCGAAGGCATCAGAAATTATATTTTTTACTAAATTATTGTTTTACAGCTAGCGGTGAATCGGTGGACGCGACACAAGAACTGCTGACTCTTTCACTCTCGAACATATTGGGTTCGTTTGTGGGCGCGTTCCCTATAACTGGCTCTTTCTCGCGCAGCGCCGTCAACCACGCCAGCGGGGTCGCGACGCAATTCGGAAGTGTTTATACAGGTGAGTTGTAATTTAATCTAGAAATAATGTATTTAATAATTTCTGATGCCTTCGCGGTTATTATACATTGGAATGAAACAACTTAAGTTTAGCATTTATAAGACTATTGTCAGCTCAGTCGTGCTACGATTATGGAATCTGTAAAGGCTCCGAAACGTCAGCCAATAAAAATAAAATACGCGAGTTGAATCCGTTAAAGTTGTTTCATTCCAATAATGTTTTTGTTAATTTGTGAATTGTCACTCTTTCACGTACGTAATATTTTTTTAATTTATGATTATTTCGCGGTTATTCCACTTTGGAATAAAACAGCTAGAAGGGAATCAAATAGCGTACATATTATTTAAATATTTCATATTGAAAAATAAGGGTTGTAGTGTTAATTGTTACATGTAATGACGTCACGAGCCCCCACTTCTTACCTTTACCAGCGCTTATCTTTGTCATTTTTTGTTGTCCAATCATTAGGTATTTTTTTTTATTTCGAAATAGCTGTGCACGCGACTTTGTCCCCGTGGAATAGTAATTCTTCATAAGGCTTCATATTTCCCCGTTTTATACACATTTTCCACAGTTTCTTCGCTGCTATTGGTCGCAGCGTGATGTTATATAGCCTAAAGCCTTCCTCGATAAATGATCTATCCAACAAAAAAAGATTTGTTGAATTCGAACCAGCAGTTCCTGAGATTAGCACGTTCAAACAAACAAACTCTCCAGCTTTATAGTATTAGTATAGATTTTCAAATTTTCGTTTTTAGTAAGTTTCCAAATACTTAAAATTAAAGTCATCGTTTATACAATAATAATATAAGTTGTGTTGTATTAATATACTTATAACGCCAATTGTTTAAATAATGACTTAATATTATATATTCCAATGGAGATAAGTAAATATTCGATTTTTGTATGAAAGAAAAAGGAATTAGCATATGTTTTATACACTTCGGTTTTATCAAAAGAAAATGACTTTCATTTTCTTTTGATCAAAATGGAGCGAAGGTTAATTAACACCGTGACGCATTTACATTGTTATAATATTATGGCAGTAAGAAAAAAAACATAATAATAATGATTTTTCTGTCCTCCGGCCTGAAAGCGCCAACTTTCTGGCGGCTGCGCTAAATGAAATTGCTGCTTTCTGGCTTCGTCGAACAGAAAAATATTTCTTAACATTTTTGTCAACCTCGGCTTCGCCTCGGACGACAATTACATATGATCTGAGACATTTTTTATTTAACTGGCCTAGGTGCGTAATTTACTATTTAGGGTTCCTCTGTCACTCACAAATATCCTCTGTCACTCACAAATAGTGTAGTCACTCACAAGTAGTACTCAGTCGTTTTGGAGCCAGGGTGGGCACTTCATACATTAGTGGCATTTTGCCTATATGGAATGCACGCCTTTGCATACATCCATCCAGACATCCATCCTTACTATAATAAATCCATACATTTTTGTTTTATTTTATTTGCTGACGTTTCGGATTCTTTACAGTTTCCATAATCGCTATTAGGTTTTAATTGTACTGTATAATAGTTAAAAAAAAAATTGCGTGAAATGTAACTTTAGTATTTCATAATTCAGAATAGGGTAGTTTTTCAAAATTTGTAATTTAATATAAGGTAGTTTGCATAACTGTATAAATCACTTTAGCGTTAGACTATTGTCAGCTCAGTCGTGCTACGATTATGGAAACTGTAAAACAAATTCCATACATATTTACAAACTTTCGCGTTTATAAATAATATTAATTTATTCATTTCCAGGTACCCTGGTGCTTCTGGCGTTGAGTCTTCTCACTCCATACTTCTACTACATTCCCAAGGCGTCTCTCGCCGCAGTTGTGATTTGTGCTGTGATATTCATGATAGAATACGAAGTGAGTCAACATTTTCTTTTTTACTTATAAGAAATGATCTTTAACGCTTTCGCAATAATGTATATTTTTCCATCAATTACAGTATTGTTGCTGTTTTATAGATGTAATTTTGTATGCGTTAAAAATTGGTCGATATTTTTAAGGCTTCTTAAACGTTAAAACGTGACCCTACCCGTATATCTCATGAACCGTGATAATTATACAGTATAACGGATTTAACTCGCGTATTTTATTTGCTACCGTTTCGGAGCCTTTACGGATTCCATAATTCGTAGCACGACTGAGCTGACAATAGTCTTATGCTATGTAATTTTTTAAATATATTTTTGATATTAAAATTTATTTACTTATATATTACTTACAAAGTAGCTGTCCCCGTGGAATAGTAATTCTTCATAAGGCTGCATATTTTCCCCGTTTTTTACACATTTTTCACTGTTTCTTCGCTCCCATTGGTCGCAGCGTGATGTTATATAGCCTAAAGCCTTCCTCGATAAATGGTCTATCCAACAAAAAAAGAATTTTTGAATTCGAACCAGTAGTTCCTGAGATTAGCGCGTTCAAACAAACAAACAAACCAACAAACAAACAAACTCTTCAGTTTTATAATATTAGTAAGTAAAGATTATTCTATTACATTCTCAACCTTTTAAGTTGTACACATATTTTTGTCTTACCTACGATAATACTTTTCCTAATCTCTCAATCGCCCAAAGGTTAACTGGAAGAGATCCCTTAAAGGGATAAGTTCGCCTTTGCACATTTATTGTGTTTTCGTTTACGTATTATTGTTTTGTTGTTGTACAATAAATAGTTTACATACAAACATTTTTTTTTAATTGTTATATTTGCTAGGTAGTGAAGCCGATGTGGCGGTCCCGGCGCGCGGACCTGGTGCCGGCGCTGGCCACGTTCGTGGTGTGCCTCGCCGCGGGCGTGGAGCTGGGCATCCTGGCCGGCGTGCTCATCAACGTGGTGCTGCTGCTGTACCCGAGCGCCAGGCCCGCTATGGACGCTGAGATTGTTACGGTAATCTATCTTCTATCTATATAATCTTTTTTCTTATATCTTACCTTTTTTATTATATAAAAGAAAGTCGTGTTAGTTACTCCATTTATAACTCAAGAACGGCTGAACAGATTTGGCTGAAAATTGCTGGGGATGTAGCTCAGAACCAGGAGAAGGACATAGGATACTTTGTATCCCGTTCCAGAAGAAAAAAAACAGCTCAAATTTTAAAAACAGTTTAACAAAACAATGACAGCTGTCAAATCGATTCGATCGAGGGACGAAGTCTGCCGGGACCGCTAGTTAAAAATAAATATAATAATTTCTGATGCCTTCGAGTTTATTACACGTTGGATTTAACTTTAGACGGATTTAACTCGCGTATTTTATTTTATTGGCTGACGTTTCGGAATCTTTAAAGATTCCATAACCGTAGCACGACTGAGCTGACAATAGTTTATTGTATTATTAGCGTTTAGCGTTAGACTGTTGCCAGTTCAATCGTGCTACGATTATGGAAACTGTAAAGAATCCGAAACGTCAGTAAATAAATATTAGATACCTAGTTTATACTTTGACACTGTTTTATAAGCACATATTATACGTTTATCGCTTGTTTGTTTTGCATCCAATAATAATTAACACATTAATAATTTCAGAATGCGTCAGGCCTCAGTTATCTCCTAGTGACAGTTGGCAATAGCCTTTACTTTCCCGGCGTGGAGTATATAAGGCAGTACGTGGAGAGGGCCGCTAAGAAACAAGGCGGCTGCAGTATGCCCGTCGTGATAGACTGCAGATATGTTCTGGGTAAGTTTTGTGACAAAAAAATAACTTGAAATTAGGTTGAAAGCTTGGAATTATAAAATAGGCAAGTCTAGTTGTCACGTGACTTGTTTTAAATGAGTCTACTTGTTTTAAATTTTGAATGAGTCCAGTCACTTTAGGATGGGTAAATTAAATTTTGGAATAAAACAACTATTAACGGATTTAACTCGCGTATTTTTATTTTATTTTATTAGCTGACGTTTCGGATTCTTTACAGTTTCCATAATCGTAGCACGACTGAGCTGACAATAGGCTAACGCTAAAGTGATTTATACAGTTAAATCCGTTAATAGTTGTTTCATTCCAATGTGTAATAACCGCGAAGGCATCAGAAATTATTAAATTAAATTTATCAAAAAACCATTGTTTTGGGTTCCGTATCCAAAAGGTGATACGGGGCGCTATTACTGATACTCTTCTGCCGGTCCGTCCGCCTGTATCCCGGCTGTATCTCATGAACCGTGATAGTTATCCAATTGAAATTTTCACAGATTATGTATTTCTAGCGACAAAAACCAATGAATTACATTTTAAAGGGACCTCCTGTTGGCAGAATACCCATTCCCCGTTCGAAATTAAAAGAGGTTATATATATAAAAAATAAAATGTGTGTGGTGCAATGGAATGTGTACCTATTATGCCGCATACGGAAATAATACAAGTTTTAAATAGCAACAAAATTAAACACCTCCTATAAATGCGAAAGTAACTCTGTCTGTCTGTCTGTTACGCTTTCACGCTAAAACTACTGGACCGATTTAAATGAAATTTGGTACAAAGAAAGTCTGGAGCCTGAGATAGGACATAGGCTACTTTTTAACCGACTGCAAAAAAGGAGGAGTTGAACACGCGGACGAAGTCGCGGGCATAAGCTAGTAAAAAATAAATCAATTTATCTAATTTAATCCTTATTCCAGGTGCTGATTTTACAGCAGCTAAGGGCATATGCGCTCTATCCAGCTCCCTAGCGGCTCGCGGTCAGCCCCTAGTGCTTCTGTCTCCGAAGACGGACGTAGCGTCTGTGTTCAGCGGGGCTGGTTCCAGCGTAGTCCTGGTGCCTACTTCTGGAGACCTGGAATCTAGGTTACAAGGTAATTTCTGCCTAAAAGTATTTCAAAAAATGTATAGCGTCTTGTACAGCTTAAAATCGAAGTAGCGTCTGTGTACAGTGAGGCCGGTTTCAGCGTAGTCCTGGTGCCTACTTCTGGAGACCTGGAATCTAGGTTACAAGGTAATTTCTACCTAAAAGTATTTTAAAAAATGTATAGGGTCGTGTACAGCTTAAAATCGAAGTAGCGTCTGTGTACAGTGAGGCCGGTTTCAGCGTAGTCCTGGTGCCTACTTCTGGAGACCTGGAATCTAGGTTACAAGGTAATTTCTACCTAAAAGTATTTAAAAAAATGTATAGGGTCTTGTACAGCTTAAAATCGAAGTAGCGTCTGTGTTAAGTGAGGCCGGTTTCAGCGTAGTCCTGGTGCCTACTTCTGGAAACCTGGAAACTAGGTTACAGGGTAATATCTGCCTAAGAGCTAAAAGAGTATTTAAAAAAAATGTATAGGGTTTTGTACAGCTTAAAAAACGACGTAGCGTCTGTGTTAAGTGGAGCCAGTCCCAGCATAATTTAGGTGCCTATTTTTTGAGACCTGGAATGGAAGACCACGAAAATTGTATATGGCTTTGGTTAGCTTAAAAATTTGAAATCTACATAAAGTAAACGAAAAAAATATGTACACTTTTTTTTTCTTGAATATAGAATATGTTTCTTTCAGCTTCTTATTATTATTATTTCTAATTCCTCATTTTTTTATTTATTTCAGAATTAACCGGCCAAATAGCATTGCCGTTATTAAACGGCGAGAAGAAAGATACGGTCACCCCGCCGCCATCTTACAACTCATTACAACAACTAGATGATGACGTCACAGAGGTCGTCATATCAGAGGACAGAAATACCACTCCTCTATTGAAAATAGATAGAAGAAATTCACTAAAATCCACCACAAGTGAAGTGAACAACACGTGATATATGAAATAAGTGAATTTGACTGCATTTTGTTACAAACTGGGGCTTATGTGAGTTGTCTAAAATATTTGTTTTAGATCTTAGGTCTTGGTAATAAAGTTGTTAATAGCGTGAGAATCTGGTTTTAGTAAACTCGCATAGGTTCATTTAAGGTGTGACTGGACTGTTTTTGAGGCTTTTTGGTTAGTGTGTAATTTTTATGTATCTATTGATGTAAAGTATTATGTAAGTGTGTTTGTAAAGTATTAGTACAATTTTTTAAATAATTTCTTGGATATACATAAAGATGCAATTTTTCGAGTGACATAGAATAGTGTTGTAATATTATTATTATTAGTCCGTCAGTTAAATTATATAAAACAATTGAACACAGTGTTATTATAACGAAAACTGTCGAATATACCTAAAACACGTCAAAGTACCGGAGTGGGGGCTTGTGACGTCACTTCGTCGTAAAACGGACAACATCTTCATATTAGATTTTTTTTTATAATCTAACTACCGGACATTGTAATTTGTTTTCAGTACACAAGTTCATTAATCTAATTTTGAAAATCACGTATATAATTAACAGAATTTTTATAGCTGAATTAATCATTAATTTCCCTTACTTTAATAAACGGAATACAATGCACATTAATTTTTACAAGGCGTAAAATAAAAAAAATGTCGTTATCAATTATCGGGCTTCCGTTTTTAACTTAATAATATTTTACTACTAAACTAAGTATATGACTAGGGTTGTCAACTGAACTACTTATAATAATAATTATACTCTCAAACCCACGCCCTTGCCGCTAGTACCTAAAGGCCTTTGCCTTTGGGTTCGAGTCCCACTGAGAGTCTCAATTTTTCTACTCTTGTCTGTAGAAACTCGATTTTCCGGCCCTCAGTTATACGGATTTTCGATTATCCGGACTACCGACCCCGACTAATATATTAAATAACTACAAGTCATTTAATATATCCATTTGTTATTTTTAATTAACACATATCATTATGTACAACATATGCATAAAACCCGCTATTTTTCATACATTCGATTATCCGGATGCCTAACGACAACAATTAGTCCGGTTAATCGAGTTTCTACTGTACAAAATTATTATTGCTTCATTCTTCATCATAATTGATTAAACTCGTGTTTCACGTATTCCATATATAAATATGTATGTAACGAATTAACGCAGTTAAAAAAAATCAAACGGGGTCAAAAAAGGGAAAAATCTATTGTGTAATAAATAGTTGGCAACCCTATTCTTAATGTTTGAACAAATATGTCACTAACCAAAGTGATTTATCCAGTTACATATCCAGTGATAGTGCCTATAGTCCGTTTGCGTTAAGAAAATAGTCGCAACTGCAGGGTAAGGGTGTATTCACAGTGGAGTAAAAAAAATCGAATTTTAATAAATGTATTTAATTAAGTTTAATGGAAACAAATTGTCGCAAAATTACGTAAATCACCAGTCACTATCGCTAAGTCCCAGTTACATTTATTTTGAAAGAATTTTGTTATACGAGTTCCATGGCTTATTTTCTTTGCGTATCACGTGGTCGCAGTAGTTCTTCCAACGATTAACGCTTGCGTCGTGTAATATTTTTTTCTGTTCTCCGGCCGGAAAGCGCCAACTTGCTGGCCGCTGCGCTAAATGAAATTGCCGCATTCTGGCTTCGTCGAACAGAAAAATAGTATACTGACCTCGGCCAGTAAAATAAAAAAGCCTCAGATCACATTTTTGTCAACCTCGGCTTCGCCTCGGACGACAATTACATGAGATCTGAGACATTTTTCATTTTACTGGCCTTGGTACGTAATGTACTATTAACGTCACTCATTTTAAACATGGTGTTATTGGCACCAACATATTTTTTTAATTAGGCCTACACCAATTAGCAACCGTTTTTTTCGACCTGACTTCAACTGGTCATTGTGAACTCGACTTTATAATTTCTAGCATTGGCTGTCAACTATGACTCACTATTTTCTTAACGCGAATGGAATATAATGTTAAGCATAGATTGTAATATAAAATACGGCAGAATTGTCAAATGTCACTTGTCTAGGGTGACTTAATGAGGGCCACCGCATGTCAGAAATCCGCTAGATGCGCTAGTGTAGAATGAGGTCTAGCTGTCATGTTCCACCAATGAGAGGCAAGCTACTGGCCTGTGATTGGTGGTACATGACAGCTAGACCTCATTCTACACTAGCGCATCTAGCGGATTTCTGACACGCGGTAGCCCTCATTGCTCTCTAGTTGTCACTTTTGATGTTTGTACTTATATTGTGTTGTTTTAATTTATTTTATTCGTGTGTTTTTTTAGATTTTTAGTAGTAAGCTAGTATCAAATATGGCTGTAACGTGTTACTATGATTTGACAAATAAAATAATATTGCACAATCCAGTAAATTAGAAAATTTATTTGCCCCTTCTTTCATGTAATATTTAAATATATAATAATCATACTTCATACTATCATACTAATATTATAAAGAGGAAAGATTTATATATTTGTAGATAACGAATAAACTCAAAAACTGATTTTAATAATTCTTTCACTGTTGGAAAGCTACACTATTCCCGAGTGACAGGCTATAAAAAAAGGGATCCGGGCGAAGACGTAAAATAAATAAATATTGAGATTCAACATAACCAAGGGCACTGCAATTTCAATATGGAGCATTTGTCAATAGACTATAATAATATTTGAAAATGATTTTCGTACTTAGACAACCGTAAAAAAAAATGATACCCCAGAGGAACTATGTAGATGGGCTTCAAATGATAGCACGATGCATAAGGTATAGGCGTGGGTTCATGTCCCGCTGGGGTCTCGATTTGTTCTATTCTTATGACGGCCTGTTGGTCTAGTGGTCAGAGGCCCTGACTACGAAACCGGAGGTTGCGGGTTCGAATCCCGCTAGGGGCAGATGTCAATGTGATGAGCACTGGCATCTGTACCTGAGTCTTGGATGTCTTATATGTATTTATGTATATTTATCCGTTGTCTAGTACCCATAACACAAGCTTTGCTTAAAATGGGACTAGATAATTGGTGTGAATTGTCCAAAGATATTTATTTTATTTATTTATATTGGTACAAATATCATTATTATTTAGGTTATTAATGAAAAAGAAAACGTTAAATACAATAGGTATTTGATTCATAATTTTTACTTTTAAAATTATAGACAGCAAATATTTACCTGTCTTTTGTGAAATAGGGTCCCAGTTAAGAAAAAATACGTCAAAATATTTATTTTTTATTTACGAATAAATTAATTTAATTCTAGAATAATAACTTAGCACCTTTTTAATTATAATTAATAAATGCATTTTCTGACTATAAAAACCAGCTAATGAGTATCAATAAACCTTATCTTAAGCTCTTAACAGTCTTCTATTGTGTTTAAAATATTAAAAAATAATTAGAAATACAGCACAACGTAAAATAGACCTTATGTTAAAGTGTTAAGGTTTATTGTTTCGTCTCGTTGTGAAAGAACATAGGCTTGGAAACTGACAAGAGTTTTTCGGAAACTACGTGGGCGATTCTTGCACTGCGACGCCATACCAGTTCTCGGGTACGCTCGTGATTGCTGTCCACACGGACCTGGAAAAGTGAACCTTATGTATTAGCATTAAGGTTGAAATTAAATTGTAATTACTGTAATCAATTGAAAATCCTAAGAATTACTCGCTGAAAATTATTTATGAAAATATTTCAGTGTCCAAGTAACTAAGACTAAAACTTATATTGGTTAATTAGATAAATTATTTATGGGATAAATAAATACGCAATTAGTAAAACAAGTCCCCAAAAATGAAGCTATGCGAATGTCAACTTTAACTCTGTCATGTAAAGTCTTTTTTCGTTGTACACCATTGATGTAATCTTCATTGGCACCAACTAAATCTACCCCAAGTTGCAGACAACGCTATAATATAATACTTTTATAAAAACTAGCTTCAGCCCGCGACTTCGTCCGCGTGGAACTCCTCCTTTTTTGCAGTCGGTTAAAAAATAGCCTATGTTCTTTTTCAGGCTCCAGACTTTCTTTGCACCAAATTTCATTTAAATCGGCCCAGTAGTTTTAGCGTGAAAGCGTAACAGACAGACAGACAGAGTTACTTTCGCATTTATAATATAAGTAGGGAGTAGGGATTCTGATGCCTTCGCCGTTATTACATTAATAGTTTTATAAGTTTATGCTTACTTGTTTAGGCTGTAAAACCTTAATGGAGTGCAGCGTAGCAACCCCTTGGTTGTTCACTCTCAAACTGATTTTGCCGGTCATCTCAGCTGTGGTGGCTGTGGCGGATTTCAGCTCTTTCTTAGCTCCACGACCGACCTGAAAAAAAATGTATAATGGTATCTTTTGATACAACATAAATGATTCGTGAATTGATAATAACCTATAAGCACATCAAGCGATTTATCACTTTAGCGTCTGAACTGTAAAGTTTTTGTAACGTCAGCAAAAAAATTCGCGAGTTAAATCCATTATAGGTAACATTAAAATTCACCAAAAGCATCTCCGAAACTTAGTTTTTGACAAACCTGTTGATATTATAATTTCTGATGCCTACGCGGTTATTATACATTGGAATGAAACAACTTTAAACGGATTTTGCATAAGACTATTGTCAGCTCAGTCGTGCTACGATTATGAAATCTGTAAAGGCTCCGAAACGTCAGCCAATAAATAAAATACGCGAGTTGAATACGTTATAGTTGTTCAACTCCAATGGTATTACTTATATTAATCAGTAACAATAAAATTCAACAAAAGTATCTCCAAAATTTAGTTTTTTGGTAAACCTTTAGTACATACCTCTTTTTCAACTCTCAAAATCAACGGTCCAACAGCAAAGTTACTTTTCACCGTAGTATGATCAGACATGATGCTGACAGCGACATCACCAATTCTCCTCAAAGAAGACAAACCGTACAATGTTCCCTTTGCCCTTGGCTTACTCTTTGTAACTGTAGTCTTAACCTTGTTCTTAGTCGGTGCAGGTTTCTTGGTCACACTCGGTTTTGGGGTCGGTTTGGTTTTGGGTTTTGTGGTTTTGGTCGGTTTAGGTTTTGGAGTTGGCTTAGCCTTGGTAGTCTCGGATTTTGCTCTTCCTTCATTTTGGGTTGATTCTACTGCGTTCGGTTTGACTTCATTAACTGGATCTTCGATTTTGTCAACAGTCTCGTTGGATTCTATTTTGTCTTTGTTCTTTTCTGCGTTGCTACCGCGACCACTGTTCTTTTTCTTATGTGATGATTTCCTATAAATTACATAATTATGTTGAAAACTGCTAAATTAATGCGAAGACTTAGTCTTTGCATTCTAAATGGTCTAATAATGTAAATATAATTATAGATGTGGCATTAGATGCTACGTAATCAATTAATTTTCATTTTAAAACGGAAGTAAAATTATCTGATGCGTAATTTTAATTTATTAAATATTTCCTATTTCAACTACCTATTGTTCGATAATATTACTTATTTTTGCAGTTTTTTATACTAGCTGATCCCGCAGTTTCTAGCGCAGTTTAAAAATTAGCTGCTCTTTTGAAAAATCATGCGTCTCTAGAACTACCAAAATTCTTGCTCGTTAAAGAATTTATACCTAATATCACAAAGTGTTAAAAAGATATAACGTAACATCGGAATCATAATTAACTATAAGTAGCTAATAATAATATACCTACTTTCATAGGTGGCAGGTATGTAGGGTTTTTAATAATTTATGATGCTTTCTCAGTTATTACAATTTTTTTTTCATAAATCACTTTAACATAAGACTATTGTCAGTTCAGATTATGGAAACTGTAAAAGCTCCGAGACCACAGTCAATAAAATAAAGACGTTAGTCAAATCCGTTTTATAGTTGTTTCATTCCAATATGTAGGATTTTTGTCACGCGGGGTTTCTGTCACTACTCTTTGACTTATTTCAAATGTACCTACATGACAGGTGCTTTCTTAACCTTAGATACTAGCAGTAAGTACCAAAAAGTCCCAACTCACCTTTTATTCGACTTTGTCTTATTCTTCTTAGGCTTAGTGCTCTTCTTGCTTGCATCAATAGGCTGCAATTTCACACTGACAGGGTCGTAAGAGCGTCTCAGTATGTCGTTCATCTTTTCTAATATATTATCTATAAATCGATTATATTTGACGATGTACACGGCCGGTACAGTTGTTGGTTTCTTCGTAGTATCCTCTTCTAAAGCACCTGTCGATATCGAAATTTAGGATCATATCGTATTCACGTGAAAATATATATTACTAGCTTCTGCCCGCGACTTCGTCCGCGTGGAACTCTTTTTTTGAAGTTCTATGTCCTTTCTCAGGCCCCAGACATTATTTGTATCAAATTTCATTAAAATCGGTCCAGTAGTTTTAGCGTGAAAGCGTAACAGACAGTCAGACAGACAGAGTTACTTTCGCATTTATAATATTAGTAGGGATTAGTAGGGATTATATTCTTATGTATATTTGTACTAGCGACCCGCTCCGGCTTCACACGGGTGCTATAAACCTTCCTCTTATATCACTCTATCTATTAAAATAAACCGCATCAAAATCCGTTCCGCAGTTTTAAAGGGATATAGGGTCAGAAAAAGCGACTTTATTTTTTACTATGTAGTGATAAAGAGCAGGTTCTCTTGTTTTGTCAACAGAAAACGTTCTTAACACTTTGACTTATGGTCGATATTTCGATAGCATTATTATTCCCTATTGGGAAAAAAAATAAAACTACACGTAACCTGTGGTCATTGCTCCAATTTGTACCGTCAAAAAGAAAACATAAATTCATTCAAACCTCACGTGTACCAAAGTTGTTTAAAACAGGTCAAATACTCGGTCGTTCCTAGTTAGAACCTCTTTACAACGTTGTCGAATATATGATGGACTAACTATCAAACCGCTCGTTTGGTTAGATTTTGGATTTCAACCCCTTTTTTAACCCAATCAATCAATTTCCAAGGCATTTTAATATTTTTTTTATGTAGGTTCCTAAACCATTATAATAAAACAGTACAAACTTTCACCCCCTATTTCACCCCCTTAGGGGTTGAATTTTTCAAATTCTTGTCTCTAATTACATTTCTAAAATATTTATATCAACATAGTTTAAAATAAATTACCTAGTTAATTGATTAAAGCCTCATTCGTAATTATACCACCCGCTTTCTTAGGGGATCAATTTCAAAAATCGTCTTTTAAGAGCCCTATACAACATTTCAAGTGTTGGCTTTATATAGATTTCAATCAGTAAGTCAGTTTGGACTTATATTAATTATTTTAGATTAAAACGCGATACGCTTTCTCCTTGGCTAAATACCGCTATACGAACCACATAGCTCTGCGTGATTTATTAAATTTGCATAAATACGTACCTTATATAAAACTAACTGCTTCGGTGTGTTTGTTTACAAGATTTCACGCTCTAAAAAGCTTGAGTTGAATGACCTATAATTTTTAACGTGTTATGGCGCCCTAATTTTGTGTTATTACTTTTCTTACAATTACGTAATGCTTATACTTCCTTGAAGCTGTATCAAGTTTCTTTTCCGTTGATACTTTTATTGATCTTGTGTTAAATGATTGCAGTACTTATGTAGAAATTTATATCGATAAATCTTACGTATTATGTTACTTTCAGTTTTAAATGTGTACTTACTTAAATAACAATAGTAGTGTAGTTCGTAACGTCTTTAAAGACAGTTACGATATCCAAACATTTTCAGCGTTACCTAACCAGTACTGTACCTACCTAATGCCTCGCCCATACAAGCACAATGTTTGAAAAGAAATTGCTAATGAGCCGTTTATATGACACAATGCGTTCGCAAAACACGGGGAAACTTTGCCAAACAATTTCTCTTTCGACGGACGTGACATTCTTGTAATGCTCGTCATTTGTTTAAATACAAAATCATCACTTTTTCATTGCATCACGCGAGTACCTAAATTATTAATTATTCGGCTGCATAATTCATAGAATACACCTAATTCTGATCACGTAGCGCTGGCACGCGATCGCCTAACTGTACCGGCGTCCCGAGCCCGGCTGAATTCTAATGGCCAGTTACAATTAATACACGCAGTCAACGGTGGATTTTCTATTTTCCACACGTAAAAGAAACTGCGTGCCGAGACGTGTTGAAGAAATCTGGCCCGAGCTACCCACGGCATAGTTACGAACCGGCAGTCGATGTAGGCTCATGCTTCAATGCAATGTTAACTATGCGACCTTAAACTTAACGTATCTTCGTCTGTTTCTACTGCCGTATTATGTCAATGTAACTTTATTTCTCTACAGATTAACCGACTGAGCTAAAAATACAAATCGAACAATCTCGTAATGAAATCTTAAATTTCCTTTAAAAAGCGAGGCAGAGCAGGTATGTGTGCCGCCACTACCGGTAACAAACGAGTTCCATTCGGGTCGGATACTCCCCGCGACTCTCCCAGCATTTCACGACGGCAAACATTTTAAAATTTCTCTTCTCGCATCTCATTATCTCGTTTTCACTAAGCCGGACGCTCGGCACGCAAATTTTGCGATCACGTCATCCAGTGAGAGTAAACATCTAGTGCGATTTACTTTCTATAGTTTGCGCTGGAATGATGAGATTCGTCAAGGTCGCTCCTGAGCGCGGGCGGAGCAAGGTCAAAGAAAGTGTCAAGGCTGAAGAAGAAATCGAGCGGGTTCGATGAACGGGCCCGGTTGGGAAAGTACGCCGACCGACCCCTTGACACAAATCCAGTACAAACTAGTTCCTGCCCTGCGCTCGCGCCGACCGACCACGTCTCGAGATTTCTAGATCGCCCTTTAATTAATCTCTCCAAATTTCGTCGTTACTCTTCTACGTCTCATATGAAGGGAATCGGGAAAGGGATAATAGATTGGTTTGTGCGTTAGATTACATAGATAAATCGGTCAAAAGGCTAGTTAAATATATCTAAGCTTTAATCTCTAAATATACAATACTATTATGTACTACTATGTATTTAATACGGGATGTAAAAGATTTAGGTATGTATAATAGAAATATCACATACATCTATGAACATACTGTAGTTATGGATTAAGGTAAGAGGACCTATTTATAAATATCCGATGTTGACTAGTACACTTTGATTACTAACATATTAAATTAATAGCACTAGATAATGTCACTCTATCAGCTGACAAATTGCAATTTCCAACTAGTTTTCTGACCGATCTTTTGTTTATATGAATTATCTGCATCAGAAGCGAGAACGCACAAAACATTCTAAAGGTTCGACAAAAAATTTCACACAACAATTTAGAACAACAGATTTATTTCCAATAAATTGCCACGAGACCAGTGTGACATGATCTAGACATTAATTTAACTCTCTCGGTTCCATACTTACACTTTCACACATCAAACACACGCACTTAATAAATAAAATAAATTAAATAGAATAAATAAATAGTCAATAAATAGCTAAGCTAAAGGAGGGGACCGTGGAGGTCTCTCAGGTGGATATGGGACTCCGACGCGGCCTACTCACTATCTGAACTTTTTGTGTTCGGCGGGCGCTGCCGCGGCGGACGTCGCTTTGGTTTTCTTTACTTTGAGCAGGTAGTTCGCTTTTTTCCCTGACTTTTTCGAGTGTTTGGTGAGGCTGGCCTTCAGCTTTTTGGACTCACGTGCTTGTTTGCCGGCGACGTTCCTGCCGAGCGCGTCGGTGATGTCGTCTTCGTCGTCGTCATCGTCGTCCTCCTCGTCGTCGTCATCGTCGTCGTCATCTTCGGGGTCGAGCGCGTCGGCGATGTCGTCCTCCTCGTCGTCGTCGTCATCGGAGGCAGCGGCGGCTTCCTCGACCGCGGCGGGGGCTTCGGCTTCAGCGCTCGCGGGCTCCTTTTGACCTGCCTCGGGCTCATCGTCACCGGCGACCTCGGCCTCGCCTTCTGCGGCCTCTCCACCGGCGGCGGCGTCCTCTTCAGCGGAAGCGACAACAGGAGCCGCGGGGGCAGGCGCGGCCGGTGCGGCAGCGGCGGCATCAGCCTGGTCGACTACCGAGGATTCTTCATCATCGTCATCATCCTCATCACCTGTAGGACATAAAATATCGCGGTCATTTTAAGTCCCTTACCAAGGCTAAGCTCGGTTTTAATCAATCATTATTTTTATCTTACCTCCCAAGATGTCATCAAAGAAACGCTCCAAGTAGTCATCGTCGTCATCATCATCGTCGGCCTCGTCGTCATCATCGTCGTCGTCGTCATCATCGTCATCATCTATAGAAGAAAAATATTTTCGTTAGCGCGATCATATATCAGTTGAGATCCGTCAGATTCCGTTCAGCTGATAATTGGGTTGTAACGCGTACACGATTATTAGTGCGATTAACGACTACAAAACGCAAATGAACTGTTAAACAAACAGTTAATCACAGTCGCCGGCAGTGCGTGACGTCCTGAGCGAGACTTTCGTCGTTAGAAAGCAGGAGAGCATCAATTTCTCTGATTGAGTCTTCTGTTTGAATTAATTAGGTATTGAGCGCGGCTGTCACGCCGGCCGCCTCACATTCCGCATTGCCCCACCGCGTCCTGATTCTCAGGAATTTTTATCGAAGAAACGTAACACTTTCAACGATCGCACATCAAATATATCGATTTTAACGTTTCCGATTTTCTCGATCACAGACGTAGAAAGTTAACGTTTACCCACGGCTGTCTATTGATCGCTTCGATTTCTTTTTTTTTAACGATCGCTTTTAAATCGTGACGCTACGTTAATGGGTATCATGACTAAAACGCAAGATGAATAGGATGGTAAAAGCTAAAGCTATTTTAAAGTTAATCGTTGCTTATACGATTTAAGTATCTCATAACTATATGAATGGAGTCGTTCAATTTGTATTATCGCAGATCTATGATTCTTCATAATATAAGATGTGAATCACCCGTTTACGAGGCAATTACCCAGGTGTTCATGAGGCGCAATAAGCAACTTAATTTAAATACTAGAAGAATGTTGTACGCAGGAAGTAATTGCCAGTACTGAATGGCGCACAAATCTTGTGATATGTCGTACACCACCGTTATAGTTCGTGTTCATTTGAACGGTAAACCTCATCAACGGGTCATTTTACTCATGTCTAACAACTACACGCTAACAAGTTTAAACTGAACACGTTTGGAATTTACTGTGAGCGTTTACCGATACCGCAATTATTAGGAAGTGGACGATATCACGACGTTGACCTTAGTGTACCGCTAGTTTATTTACTCTAGAAACAAGATGATCGCAAGAAAACACAATATTATCAATGTTAGGACGAGATCTAATTATGACGGTGAGCTTACCTGTAAGGGCGTCATCTAGATCGACGTCATCATCATCATCGTCATCGTCATCGTCATCGTCATCAGCGTCCGCGGCGGGAGCAGCCGGCGCCGCCACAGCGGCCGCCTGCCTTCCCTCTACCTTCTCCTCATTCTTCTCCGACCTCGCTATGGGACTCCCACATGCCGACAACACTAAGCAGCACACCGCCGCCAACAAGAATAACGACCTCATCTCGTATCTGAAACAAACACAGCCTTTAATATACCAGCATCACCCCGCGATCGCGACAGTGCCCCGCACTCATCACCGCCACTGTTGCCATCACGTTATCACATCACTATCACGAGCACATCTGCACTGATCCTTGGCACTTCACCTGTTGAACTGTAAGTGGTCACTGTTGAGTCCGGTATTGGTCCGGCGGAAGAGGTTCCGCGCGCGTCCTGCTTTGCCGGTGGTTGGGACGCTATGGCCGAGCCTGCCGAACGGAAACGGTATAGCGGCGGCCTCTTCAACGCGCACGCTTTTATAGAGTTACGTCACACGCCGGGAAGGAAAGTAGTGATGGTAGCCGCCGCAGGCACAGATCAGCGACGCCCCAGACGCTATACTTCTTTCTTAACCGTTTATACCTCTTTCAACGATACATACACATCGTAAGCTTGTATCGGAACAAAATTAATCTTATATTTATTACGGGAGTTGAGTTGCAGTAATGATTGATGTTTGAAATGTCTCAAGAGTCGATGCTGTTTTTTTATTTCATGGATGCGAGTTTTTGATCTTTGCACCGAAGAGGGGTTGGCTAGGTTGAATCGATTAATTTATTCAACTTGTTTACCGACTGGTCGAGTCTCGGCGGAGAAAAGTGCGAGGGCCAAGTCGGAATCTTTAAACATTTTGAACATTAGTATGGTAGCCAGCCCCGTACTTTCACTCAAAGTTATGTATGTTAATGTGCTTCTTGTAATTGATAAAGTGACGTAAAATGTAGACTATCGATAATGGTATCGATTCATCTCGCTAGTTACACTTGCATTATGCAACGAAATATTTTCGATGTGAACTTGACGGATAGGTACAGATGTTTGACTTTGAAGGTTTATTTTCTTTGACCTAGAACTTGCAGCCGTGTTATGTTTCCATTTTAATCTATTAGCAGCAAGTTAGTTCACATTTAATCAGGTATGATTTCCGCATGATAACTTTCTACTTTTACGGCTATCTACTGCTAGTGATTGTTTAGAAAGCTTCAAAATTTATTAAAATTTGCAGTAAATTAGAAAATGTCGTTGGAGGTCGTGAGTTAATTTGGCAGCTCATTTTAATACCGTTGCGAAGACACGTCTTCATTAGTCATGAGATATTACGAGTGGCCAAATAATATTGTGGTTATCTCGTGTTAAAAGTATTTTTCTGTTCTTGCTGATTAATAAAAAAATAAATTGTCGTTAAGAAATCATTAATTGGCTCTAGGTATATATATATATTATTATATACTTAATATTAACGCAGTGATAATCGTATGAAATCCTATTAATATTATAAACGGGAAAGTTTATAATATTGTATGGTCTTAATTTTCTCAAAAACTAGGTACCTATTGAATGAAACTTTACAATAACATAGGTACCTTATATATCAAATAAACATTGTCATATAAGTACGTTATATTCTATGACGATATTGTGTAAAATTCTCATCGTGCGCAGGCGTAGTCGCAGGCAAAAGCTAGTGAAACAGGTCCTAAGTTTTTCTATTTTTATTGCAACACATCTAAATTATTGTAATTTTTGGTAATTATAAGTATGAAATACGTGTCAAAGCAACAATTTACAATGGAACAGTGATGTGAACAACTCATAAAAAAACTTTCAAATAGAACTTTTATTGTTCAAGAAGTCATATACCTAACTATAAAGCACTTTTGAACAAAATATTAAAAGATCAAGATTCGTTATCGATCAATAAAATTAATTATTATTTTATATCCTCTTAAAATATTATATGTCTTTAGCGAATAAATAAACTCGTTCCTTTGCATTCACTGTTTTATCACTTTGCTTTCCTTTTTGTCATAAAGTCGTATTTATATTATTTCACAACATCTCAAGAATACGTCATCACCAGGTAGATACCTACTTACTTTCTGCAATGTTGTTCCGGAATAAAAGACAATAGAATAAAATAAAAAGCCTTTATTTAATAATTCCTGATGCCTTCGCGGTTATTACACATTGGAATGAAACAACTATAAACGGATTTAAAATTTAGCGTTAGACTATCGTCAGATTAGTCGTGATACTATTATGGAAACTGTAAAAGTTCCGAAACGTCAGCCAATATAATGAAATACGCGAGTTAAGTAAATCCGTTTATCGTAGTTGGTTTATTCCAAAACAATTTCTGATGCCTTCGCGGTTATTACACATTGGAATGAAACAACTATTTACGGATTTAACTCTCGTATTTTTATTTTATTTTTTATTTTTTTTTTTTTAATTTGTAATTTAAATATAAGGTAGTTTGCACTTTAGCCTTAGACTATTGTCAGCTCAGTCGTGCTACGATTATGGAAACTGTGAAGAATCCGAAACGTCAGCAAATAAAATAAAATAAAAATACGCGAGTTAAATCCGTTAATAGTTGTTTCATTCCAATTATTCCAAAACGTTTATTTCTTACAGAATCTAGGTTTACCTACAAAGTAGTGATTTAATAACATAATATTTTAATGTTCCGTATTAGATCTATCAGTTTAGTCTTGGCAGATGATATTCTGGCTGCAAAATTAATTAAGGGTATTTCATACAATAACATAATTATTTATAAATAAACATTGATATAATTAACTTATATTATTGGCCGCTGGGACATCGTACTTATTCTTCTTCTTATATATAAAAATGAATCGCAAAATGTGTTGGTAAGCGCATAACTCGACAATGCCTGGACCAACTTGGCCAATTTTTTTTTTTTAATGTTCGTTGAAGTCCAAGGATGGTTCTTATGGCGAGAAAAAATCGAAAAATTGCCAGTAAAACCCTAAAAACAGCCCTTTTCTTTTCCCATACAAACGTTGTCTAACTAAAGTTACCTAATTCCAACCCAAAAGACTTAAGAGTCTCCTTTCAGGAGTCTCGCCACCCGTCCGGTTTTGCAGTAAAGGCCCATTAGCTGGCCAACTGCGCTTCAGTATTCAGTTAGAAAAAAAAAAAAAAAAATTACCTAATTTGAATTTCGAACGGGCAGGATGACGTCTGCCGGGACTGCTAGTTTTACATAAATTCTTTACATGCCTAATGTATAATTACATGCATAATTATATAAGCTATTGTACTCTCTATAGCAAAAAATAATAAAAAATCATACTTCAAAGATACCTACAGTATTCACCTATATACTTAACTAGCTTCTGCGCGCGACTTCGTCCGCATGAAACTCCTCCTTTTTTGCAGTCGGTTAAAAAGTAGCCTATGTCCTTTCTTAGGCTCCAGACTTTCTTTGTACCAAATTTTATTAAAATCGGTCCAGTAGTTTTAACGTGAAAGCGTAACAGACAGACAGACAGACAGAGTTACTTTCGCATTTATAACATTAGTAGGGATGATAGTCCAACAATGTAATTGACCTTATAATTGGCATGACCCCTTATAAAACACGTAAGTAACCTAAAAAGGAATAGGTACCCTGGAAGCCTATACCGAAGATCGATCCACCACCACGTTGGCAAGCGTTCGGTCCTGCATTTGATGTTGATTTCTTGAAACCGGGGCGTCGTGTAACGTTCTGAATAGACGTCCATTGTTATAACAAATCTTATCTCAGTCATAAAAAGCTTTTAGAATTGCTATCGGTTTGAGATTGTATACTTTCATCCCTACTAATATTATAAATGCGAAAGTAACTCTGTCTGTCTGTTACGCTTTCACGCTAAAACTACTGGACCGATTTAAATGAAATTTGGTACAAAGAAAGTCAGGAAAGGACATAGGCTACTTTTTAACCGACTGCAAAAAAGGAGGAGTTCCACGCGGACAGAGTCGCGGGCAGAAGCTAGTAATACATATAATCACTACATAGTATAAAACAAAGTCGCTGTTGCTGTCTGTCTGTCCCTCGTGTATCATCTTTGAAACTACTGTGGGTATGCTGAAATGTTTAGGTACAACTACGCAACGGATTTTGAAGTGATTTTTTTAAATAGATAAAGTGATATAAGAGGAAAGTTTTTAGCAACCGTGTGAAGACGGGGCGCAAGTAAGTATATTATATAAAACTAGCTTCTGCCCGCGACTTCGTCCGCATGGAACTCCTCCTTTTTTGCAGTCGGTTAAAAAGTAGCCTATGTCCTTTCTTAGGCTTTAGACTTTCTTTGTACCAAATTTCATTTAAATCGGTCCAGTAGTTTTAGCGTGAAAGCGTAACAGACAGACAGACAGAGTTACTTTAGCATTTATAATATTAGTAGGGAAGTAGGGATAGACATCAAAACTCAATGCAACAATTGTGAGCTAACACATGTCCTAGAAGCAAGTTAATAATTTGTATCACACCATATGTCCTACCTACTATCATTGCATGCTGCGTTTACTTCTAATTAGTTGTGCATTTAACTTAAAGCCTACTTATACCTAGTACGTTGTAAATGATCATTGTAACAACTGTTACTGAACCTTAATAAATAAATCCCTACTAATATTATAAATGCGAATGTAACTCTGTCTGTCTGTCTGTATGTTACGCTTTGACGCTAAAACTACTCGATTGAAATTTGGTACAAAGAAAGTCTGGAGCATGAGAAAGGACATACTTTTTAACCGACTGCAAAAAATTCCACGCGGACGAAGTCGCGGGCAGAAGCTAGTAATTAATAAATAACCTTAACGAGCGAGTGTTGTTAAATTAGTAAACTCCTCTTGGCTCGATATCGCGACTCCGAGAAAGGCCTAAACCCGTTTTTGGTATTGGAAGTGTCCACAAATATTTGTATTCTGGTTGTGAATGAGCGGGGACTTTCTCTCGGGCTGGGTCTCTAACATATGCGTGTTTGTTCATGTTGCTTGTAATGTGATCAATCGTTTAAAAAAAATATTGACTAGTTTTTTTTAAAAAAAAAAATTCGGACGACGTTATTACATATTGGAATAAAATTATTATAACTTATTTAACTGCTACGTAATGTATGTTTGTGTTATATATTTTTTTTAATTTGGCACCCATACTTGCGTAATCGAAATCACTTGTAAGTTTTATAATAAATAAACTTGTTTAAAATATTGATTGCTGAAATGATTTAGGTTAAGTAACTGTAATATCAAAATATATCTAGAAACGATGATAAGCGTTTACAAGTAAGTTTAACAAATAAGTCGTTACATTCAGATTTTGATTTTGATTATTTTCAAGTAATAATTGGAACAAATAATTTAACTACCCCTAAGTGACTGAAGTTGTATTTTCTCAGAAAAAAACATATTTAAGTGGTATTGATAGCAAAGCTAAGATTTCTCATATGTAACATTAAACTAGAAGTTGGTAAATTACCGCTCTTTAGATGTGAAGCTGCAACTCTTTAGTTCCATCATATTATTTACTAGCTGTCCGCAACAGATTATTATTATTGATCATCTTTTTTATAACCTGTCGAAACTTGGGAATAGTGTAGCTAATCCGACTCAACAGTGAAAGAATTTTAGACGATTAGTCCACCGTTCTGCAAATATCGTAATCCAAACAAACAAACAAACCTTTCCTCTTTATAATATTAGAATAGATTAACACCACAACAGATTACTATTATAAATTACTTTTTAAAAATTGTAATTTTAATATTCCGAATCAAAATGCCGACTGCCTTAAACGATTCAATTTCTCCCTTTAAAAAAAAAACAACAAAAAATCTGTACAAGTAACTAGACACTTCACAAACCAACATAAATTCATACTTTCTCAGCAACATAAACCACACAAGCACACACGCACTTGTCGCGGTCAACGTATTCGCAATGTGACATAGTTATCGAATATTTTGTCGCTCCAACTTCCTGAGGGGCTATATACGTATACCCTATATACCTCATTGAAACATATTTGTTATTCATTATAATTAATTATTGTATCAAGGTCGCTTAAGTATACTTTAATTTAAATAACTGTAGAGTAAGGTGAGAATCCTTACTTAATATTATAAGTGCGAAAGTAACTCTGTCTGTCTGTCTGTCTGTTACGCTTTCACGCTAAAACTACTGTACCGATTTAAATGAAATTTGATACAAAGAAAGTCTGGAGCCTGAGAAAGGACATAGGCTACTTTTTAACCGACTGCAAAAAAGGAGGAGTTCCACGCGGACGAAGTCGCGGGCAGAAGCCAGTATTTTATATTTTAAATCTAATTTATAAGTAAATAAACCAAAAATAGGATTCAAAGTGAAAGATAATTTCAAACACAACCCTTTATATTTAATGATTTCTGATGCCGTCGCGGTTATTATACACTAGCTTCTGCCCGCGACTTCGTCCGCGTGGAACTCCTCCTTTTTTGCAGTCGGTTAAAAAGTAGCCTATGTCCTTTCACAGGCGCCAGACTTTCTTTGTACCAAATTTAATTTCAATCGGTCCAGTAGTTTTAGCGTGAAAGAGTATCAGACAGACAGACATATTTACTTTCGCATTTGTAATATTATTAGTAGGGATATTAGTAAGGATTGGAATGAAACAACTTTAAACGGATTTAACTCGCGTATTTTATTTTATTGGCTGACGTTTCGGAGCCTTTACAGATTCCATAATTTACTTTAGCATAAAACTATTGTCAGCTTAGTTCATACTATGTAGTGATTATTATATGTATATAATATAATAATATCAATACTAATATCATATCTATCTATACTAATATTATAAAGCTGAAGAGTTTGTTTGTTTGTTTGAACGCGCTAATCTCAGGAACTACTGGTTCGAATTCAAAAATTCTTTTTTTGTTGGATAGACCATTTATCGAGGAAGGCTTTAGACTATATAACATCACGCTGCGACCAATAGGAGCGAAGGAACAGTGAAAAATGTGTAAAAAACGGGGAAAATATGAAGGCTTATGAAGAATTACTATTCCACGCGGACGAAGTCGCGGGCACAGCTAGTAATATAATAAAGAGGGGTTATAAGATGACTAACACTACATCACCGGATGTTGCATCATTTGTTTTCTCAGTGTAAAAAAAAGAAACCTTAAAACGGTGGAGTTATCTGTCAACATGACAGGCGAGGTGGCCTACTGTCGACCGGTCGGTACTTTCTTTCCACTTCCGCCGGCTATGTCGCGGTCAAGGATACAAGCTAGTTCCTGTTGGGTACTTTATATAAAACTAGCTGTCCGCCCCGGCTTCGCACGGATTCCTTTTTTTTATATGTCACTCGGTAATAGTGTAGCCTTCCAACAGTGAAAGAATTATTAAAATCGTTCCAGTACTTTTTGAGTTTATTCGTTACATACGAAAATAAAAATCTTTCCTCTTTATAAAGTACTAGCTGTGCCCGCGGCTTCGTCCCCGTGGAATAGTAATCCTTACTAATATTATAAATGCGAAAGTAACTCTGTCTGTCTGTCTGTCTGTCTGTCTGTTACGCTTTCACGCTAAAACTACTGGACCGATTTAAATGAAATTTGGTACAAAGAAAGTCTGGAGCCTGAGAAAGGACATAGGCTACTTTTTAACCGCCTGCAAAAAAGGAGGAGTTCCACGATGACGAAGTCGCGGGCAGAAGCTAGTTCTTTATATAGGCTTCATATTTTCCCCGTTTTTTACACATTTTCCACTGTTTATATAGCCTAAAGCCTTCCTCGATAAATGATCTATCCAACAAAAAAAGAATTTTTGAATTCGAACCAGTAGTTCCTGAGATTAGCGCGATCAAACAAACAATCAAACAAACAAATTCTTCAGCTTTATAATATTAGTATAGATTTAGCAAAAATGTTAATTTTAAATTCATCAAAATATTGTCTCATATAAAAGACATCAACGAGTCACGCACTTCAAATTTAAACGCCATGAATTATATTATATTTATATCATAGGTACGTTACGGTACAAATATGGACAATGTTGCGTTCATTAATATTAATATCTATATCTATATATTATTGTATAAAAATCAATTGCTGTTCGTTAGTCTCGCTAAAACTCGAGAACGGCAGAACCGATTTGGCTGATTTTAGTTTTAAAATGTTTGTAGAACTCCAGGGAAGGTTTAAAAGGTGAGAAAACTTGGAAAAAAAAAGAAAAAAAAAACTGCGTACCTACCTACGCGGTACGAAGTTCGCTGGGTCAGCTAGTTATGAATAAATAATAGTTTCATTATTTTAGCTTACTAATTACAAAAAAAAATAGTTACACAGTTTTACTTGTGTTGCAGGATCCCATAATTGAAATTATAAAAGATGAAATATTTTAAATTCTGGAATCCTATTTTGTTGAAAAAAGGTCGCAATAAAAAAAGAAAATACTACTGCATGTGCATTACTTACCTATACTCTTTTTTTATAAGAACCGTATGACGTAACCTTTTTTCACTCGTACACTGAAATATTTCGCAATTATTTAAAGTCCTAGGTTCCTCAATTCATATAAAAAAAAAACTAAATAAAATTGCTATTTATAAACAAACAAACACACTAAAAATATATAACTTCAATTTGTCCACTTCACTCCATCTAGCGGCAGACTTCGGAACTATTTCGTAAACTAAGTAACTTCAATGCGTAAGATTACCTACTTAAACTTATAACTTAACTGAGTGTTTTAAGTTGATATAATAATATACCAAACTCATAGATGGCGCTGGTATTCAAGCGGTAACTAAACTAAATCCCTACTAATCCCTACTAATCCCTACTAGTCCCTACTAGTCCCTACTAATATTATAAAAGCGAAAGTAACTCTGTCTGTCTGTCTGTCTGTCTGTTACGCTTTCACGCTAAAACTACTGAACCGATTTAAATGAAATTTGGTACAAAGATAGTCTGGAGCCTGAGAAAGGACATAGGCTACTTTTTAACCGACTGCAAAAAAGGAGGAGTTCCACGCGGACGAAGTCGCGGGCAAAAGCTAGTAATAAATAAATTAGAATAAAAGTAACTGTGTATACAATAATACATACCTTGAATTAAAATAACTAGGTATAACTGATTTAACTATCGTATTTTAGCGTTAGACTATCATCAACTCGCTCGTGCTACGAATATGGGAACTGTAAATTAAATCCGTTATAGATAGTTGTTTTATTCCAACGTGTAATAACCGCGAAAGCATCAGAAATTATTCTACATAATCTAATTGTATCAAATTTTTTACAATAAAATATATTAAGATAATTTCTAATGCCTCTGCGATTAGTTATAACACATTGGAAAGATCCGGAACTGTAAAGCTTTCGAAACGTCGGCAATTAAATAAAAATACGTGAGATAACTACTAACTCATGTACTTAAGTAAGTATATAATATTTTATATCAATAAGGAAAAAAAATGCTAAGCTTATAATAATCGTAAGTATATTACCTATAGCTTGAAGGAAGCTCCGGCAATCAGCGCGAAATGTCAAGGTTGCTGTCATAATCACATGACAAGTCATGTGATGCCTTTGTACATTTAAAAAAAATATGCGAATCATAATTAAAATAATGTGATCATTTCTGATGCCTTCGCGGTTATTATACACTAGCTGTGCCCGCGCCTTCGTCCGCGTGGAATAGTAATTCTTTATATAAGCTTCATATTTTCCCCGTTTTTTACACATTTTCCACTGTTTCTTCGCTCCTATTGGTCGCAGCGTGATGTTATATAGCCTAAAGCCTTCCTCGATAAATGGTCTATCCAACAAAAAATATTTTTTCAATTCGAACCAGTAGTTCCTGAGATTAGCGCGTTCAAACAAACAAACTCTTCAGCTTTATAATATTAGTATAGATTGGAATGAAACAACTTTAACGGATTTAACTCGCGAATTTTATTTTATTGGCTGACGTTTCGAATACTTTACAGTTCCAATATTCGTAGCCGATGGACTTTTGTGTTAAACTACATCAACACAGTAAGCTATAAATATAGAAACAGTAAAATAAAAAAAGTCAAAGTTAGAATAACTATACGCTAGGTAAATACGTGTTTTATTCCAAGGTATTGCAATATAAACTGATTATTCTAATAAACTTAGTAAGTAATAAACTGCATTGAAGGAATGCTTGTTGCATTTATTTATTAACTAGCGGTCCCGGCAGACGTCACCCTGCCCGTTCGAAATTCAAAATAGGTAACTTTAGTTAGACAACGTTTGTATGGGAAAAGAAAAGGGCTGTTTGTAGGGTTTTCCCGGCAATTATTCTATTTTTTCTCGCCGTAAGAACCATCCTTGGACTTTAACGAACATTTAAAATTGGCCAAATTGGTCCAGGCGTTGTCGAGTTATGCGCTTACCAACACATTTTGCGATTCATTTTTATATATAAAAAGAAGATAGTAACCTCGTTTAGATACGTTGTCTGTTTGCAAATATTAAAATGACCAACATATATATAAAAACAAAGTCGTGAGAGTGCATAGTATAAGTAAATAATCTTACATATAAAATTCTCGTGTCCGCGGTGTTTGTTGCCAAACTCCTCCGAAACGGCTAGACTGATTTTTGTGTAATTTTGTGTGTATATCAGATTGGTCTGAGATTCGGCCAAAATCTATTTTTCATAGGTACTTAAGTACCTCTAAACGTTAATCAAATCAAATAAAAAAAAAAACAAAATACAACCCTAAGTGAGCATAAACACATAAACACGAACTTTGCTAATTCAAGCTATCAAAGAATTTAAAAAATAATATTATTTTATCATTTAACCTTGCTTATTACTTAGATCAACGCAAATAAAATTCAACCCAATTACAGAACCTTTCACTTATTTAAATTTTATTTATCGTAACGGCATAATTACTCTGAAATTAACGTTTACCTTCTCGCATGCAAACGTTTTAATTATTTTGAGACAACTATGTCAATAGAAATACATGCCAAAAATATATAACAGTTTAGAACCATAGAATTACAATATTATTATAATATAGAGGTGTCCTTACCAAGTAATACCAAGAGATTAGTCATTTAATTTTTAATTCCCTAGAATACTACTACATATTAGTACCTATTACATATTATTATAAAAAAATGGGTTAGGTTAAAGTTATCCCTTAGTGACCCTTAGGATCACAGTAGGTACCCGAACTAAATTTTCAATGTTAATTAACTTGTTCTATAGACAGTCTAGGTGGTTTAGGACAAGAAGGAATTAACATTGTCACGTCAAGCTTCAATTTCTCGGAATATTTAGACACTAAGTTCGAAGTGGCCTTTAGTATTTTCGCGGTAGGGTCTTTATTTACCTTTCGATAAGTGTTTGTATCGGACAACAAAGTAGTGATTTTTTCATTGTAGCTTGACGCGTCCATAACCTAAAATACGCGAGTTAAATCCGTTAATAGTTGTTTCATTCCAATGTGTAATAACCGCGAAGGCATCAGAAATTATTAACCTATTTGGGTCAAAATAACCCGACCTGACGATAAGTCGTAATCACATTTTTTTTCATATTTAATTCGATTTTTTTATAATTTTACTAACCATTTCCCTATAAAGATTAGTATTTACGAAAACTCCAGGCATTCCATAATAAACACCTCAGGTAGTGATGGTAGCGATAACAAACATTATACTTCGTTTTTCTCTTTATCGTTGTTCTTTGTATCGTTTTTCTCTTTATCGTTTATCTCTCTATCGTTTTTCTCTCTATCGTTTATCTATCTAGCGTCATCGTGCGCTAAAAAAAGAGATGGAAGTATAATGTTTGTTAGCGCTATCCCACTCCCCGTTTTGAGAACGACCATATCTATTATAATTCTCAATCTGTGCACTATCGTAAGTACTGACGTATCTATATAATTCTAAATCCATGCTCGTAACACAAACGTAACGAATGTAGCACAGCTCAATAGTTTGGCAAAGTTTTCATTGCGCGCGGTAGAGGGGTGCCATTCTCTTAACAAGACAATGTACAAGGAAATTAAACCTTAAAGTCTACCACTTAAGGTTGATGAGTATAAGTGGTGGTGGTAGATAATTTTATTTGTGTATAGGTAAAGTTTTCGCAAGCATTGTTGCAGTCACATGACCGGCGGAGTCACATGCTCCAGCGATAATGCAATGGCGGAAGAACCAGCCGCTTTCTCCCGCCATTAGGCATATTTGCAAACCTCCCACCATTTTTTGTGACGCCGAGCAAAGGGCAAACATGCTCGTTTGATTCGAAAGAATCGATTGTGATTTGTTTTTTGTAAAATGATAAGCTATTAGGAGGTGGTAAGGTTCTTATTTTGAAATGAGGATTGATTGTGATTTGTTTTTGTAAAATGATAAGCTATTAGAAGCTGCTAAGGTTCTTATTTTGAAATAAGAATTGATTGTGATTTGTTTTTGTATAATGATAAGCTATTAGAAGCTGCTAAAGTTCTTATTTTGAAATAAGAATCGATTGTGTTTTGCTTTTGTAAAATGATAAGCTATTAGAAGCTGCTAAGGTTCTTATTTTGAAATAAGAATCGATTGTGATTTGTTTTTGTAAAATGATAAGCTATTAGAAGCTGCTAAGGTTCTTATTTTGAAATAAGAATTGATTGTGATTCGTTTATCTCGATGATAACACGCTCGTGGCGTTTTTTTTTTAGAGTTGATCATGACTTGTTTTTGTAAAAACGATAACTGAATAACTACTAAATTATTCATTTATATCTATATACATAATTATTATAAAAGGAGAAGCTGACTTAAAGACTGACATATCAACGCCAAATTATAAGGGTTATAACGTAGAGGGCACTAAGTAAAAATAACAAATAATTCAGCCCATAAGCATGTGCCGACGGAGTCACGGGCAGAAGTTAGTTTGGAAATAAACATTGAAAAATAAATGATAACCCGCTAGGTTTCTTATGTCGAAATAAAAGTTGAGCGTCATTTATTTTTCTAAAATGACAATAGCAGGTTTTTTATTTTGAGATAAGAATTAATGATTTGCTTTTGTACAAAGATAACACAATTTTTGTTAAATTATTCATTTTAATTTAAGAAACAATCGTGGTTTGTTTCCGCAATACTAAACTCGATGTCGCTAAGTGAATTCAAATTTAAAATATAACGACGGACAAACTTTAATAAAGTATTAGCATAACATTATTATTTGTCACTATATTATACTAAAAGAAGCATAATATAATTATTGGCACTATACTGCCTACTAGAAGAGCGTTTTCTTGGAACGATTTAAGATGAGTAATCTGAGATTCTTGTAACTTGCCCTCACGTGATTTGATTCACGTAGGCAGAATGTAGAACCTGTATACCACCATACCAGTATTTATTTTGTTTATTTTATGTATAAATATCTTTGCTTAATATTTCACAAAAGTTTCTTTGTAATTTAACTAGGTAGTTACACTTTCGTCTAGTGCTCAGGTTCCCTATTTTGACTAAGTTTAGGATATAATAAAATATATCTAGGGATTTTACATAATATTAGCTGACCCAAGTCCATACCGCGTTTTTTAAGATTTTTTACAGCGCCATCTGCTGGGCTGATTTTTGAATCTAAATCATCCAGGCCACCCCCCAAACTCATTAAAAAAAACATTCAAATCGGTCCAGCCGTTTAAAAAGAGTTCAGTAACATACTCACGAACAGTAGAATTTTAATTTATATTTATAACTAGCGACCCGCCCCGGCTTCACACGGGTGCTATAAACCTTCCTCTTGAATCACTCTATATATTAAAAAAAACCGCATCAAAATCCGTTGCGTAGTTTTAAAGATTTAAGCGTACATAGGGATATAGGGACAGAAAAAGCGACTTTGTTTTATACTATGTAGTGAAGATTGGTGGTGTAATCTTCTTCTTCTTTCTTCTTCTCTTATATATAAAAATGAATCGCAAAATGTGTTGGTAAGCGCATAACTCGACAACGCCTGGACCAATTTGGCCAATTTTTTTTTTAAATGTTCGTTGAAGTCCAAGGATGGTTCTTACGGCGAGAAAAAAATCGAATAATTGCCGGGAAAACCCTAAAAACAGCCCTTTTCTTTTCCCATACAAACGTTGTCTAACTAAAGTTACCTAATTTGAATTTCGAACGGGCAGGATGACGTCTGCCGGGACCGCTAGTATTAAAAATAGTTTTATTTCGTAAATTAATTATATCTTTGAAAATATACAAATTTCATGGAATAAATAATGCTACGTAAGAATCACGAGTTCTTGTACAACATGGATCGTGACCATGGATAATCTGAATATTGCATTGGATAAAGAAAAGGTATTGCTTCGCTTTTTCATTTAGGTCATTCCGTGGCAGTTTAAAGATTATATTTTTAGTAAAATTATCTTATTAAAAATTTATGATCTGAAATCATAAAAATACATAACGATGTCTCCAGTAAGATTTTGCATTATAACGCGTTAAATCCGTTATAATTAGTTGTGTAATAACCGCATTATTAATCTAATCTAATTGTGGCTAAGACCAATTATACAATAAAATATATGGTTATAATTTCTGATGCCTTTGCGGTTATAATGCAAAAAAATATGGGAATTGTAAAGTTTTATAAACGTCAGCCAGTAAAATAAAAAACGCGAGCTAAATCCGCAGTTGTGTCAGTCCAATAAATAAAATATACCTAGGTGTATTATAATGGTTAATAATTATATGATCTACTAGCTTCTGCCCGCGACTTCGTCCGCGTGGAACTCGTCCTTTTTTGCAGCCGGTTAAAAAGTAGCCTATGTCCTTTCTGAAGCTCCAGACTTTCTTTGTACCAAATTTCATTTAAATCGGTCCAGTAGTTTTAGCGTGAAAGCGTAACAGACAGACAGACAGAGTTACTTTCGCATTTATAATATATAGAGCAATAGAGCAAAAGTCCCAACCAAAACGACTAAAAATCACTAGCTCAATTTAGTTATCTGCCTACTGCCTACCCCCTAAGAACGATGGCGTGATTATTTATAGCCTATGTCCATTTCTAGGTTATCATCTATTACCATACCAAATTTCATCAAAATCCGTTCAGCCGTTTAGGCGTGAAAAAGCAACAGACATTCAGACAGACAGACAGAGTTACTAACGCATTTATAATATTAGTAGGGATGAATCGAAATTACCACCTAGGTGTCACGCGTAGAGGCATAAGTGTGGCTTCAATTCCCTCAGTTTTTTTTTTTTATTCTTGTCTTGGTATAAATATGATTTTAGGTATATTATAATATGATCTTTATCGAAACCCGCCTAAGATCAAATAATTTCCACCTCCCACGGCACCAAAAGATTCTCATTAGCATTTTCCCTACATTGCTAAATTGGCGAATTTTCCTAATATTTACCTTCTTCAGTGTAAAACTTGTTGCGTGGAGGATTGCGTAAGAAAAAGCAATTTTTATTGCTATCTAACCGGTTGGCTTCGTTTACGTGTCATAATGCGAATCACATGACGCCGGGCGTCATACATACAAACATACAGTGGGTAGTATGTATATTTTAAAGAACCTTAGAATCTTTCTGTTATATCTCTGCAAGTCTACTAGTATGATAATTTGTCACGTCGATTAGAATAAGGCATTCACTTTTGACGATCAATGTTATTATGTCGTCTTTAAATGTTAAAAGTGGACAGTAACCTAGTAGACATTTACTAGACCAAATAAGTTTTTCAATATGATTTGTAATGTTAATGTTCTTTGGCTCATTGATCGACGCGTGACAAAACAGTTCATCATAGTCTTGCTGGCAAATGAAGTGTTCTTGGTTTAATCATTTATGTGCTATCACCGTTATTACCTTTAGGTAATAACGGTCCTTTAGGACGGACGCCGAGCACAGCGAAAAACGAACGTTGACGCCTTTTTCTATTTGTCTCTGCTGTACGCTCGTGGTAATAATGCCCTCACTCTCGCACAGTAACCTTCAAGGGTAGGTACTGTGCGAGCGTGAGGAATAGAAAAAGGGCAACGTCCGTTTTTCGCTGTGCTTGGCGACCATGCTTTACACATTGTAATGAAACAACTATAAAGGATTTAACTCGCGATGTTATTTTTTTGCTGACGTATCATAAACAAAAAATTACATATTCATAGCACCAATGAGCTTTATGAAATGACCAACAGTTATACGTAATGTCAGTTCTTTTCAACCAGCTAGCCTATTATGAACTGTCGACAACACGTGACAAGCAAAAGGTTCGTCGTTACGATATTATTTTGTTATCGACATGTAGAAATAAGAGACGACATCGACATGACAAGATTTCTCGTTGTCGACAACGTTGATTTTTGACAGATTATAGCGAGAATAAGACGATATCGACATGACGAGATGTCGACTCGACAATTCATCATAGCCTCGCAGTTGACGTTGTCCTACTGTGTAGTCAAGTCCGCTATACAGATAGTATCTGCCCAGACGGTGACGTACGCGCAAACAAAAGCTCACGTTTGTTCATCATAGTAAATACCAAACGGAAGTGGGTATCTTCTTAATAATAATATGATGTTTTTCTTCATGTTTCCAATAAAGCCGTTGAGATCCTGGTTGAAGATTTCTCTTTGTTTGTTGTGTTGGTTTAATTATGTTGAAGTCATATATGTATATTGGAATGAAACAACTTTAAACGGATTTAACTTACGTATTTAATGCTAAAGTACTTTAGCATAAGACTATTGTCAGCTCAGTGTTACGATTATAGAATCTGTAAAGACTCCGAAACGTCATCCAATAAAATAAAATACGCGAGTTAAATCCATCTAAAGTTGTTTTATTCCAATGTATAATAACCGCGAAGGCATCAGAAATCAGAAATTATTATATTTGTATACTATTAACTTTTTACCAAACATAAGCTGTTAGGTACCTACGTACGGAGTTCGTCAGATGAGTTAGTATAGAGAAATATTTAAGATTTATATCACGAATAAAAATAACCTAAACACAAAATAAAAACACCTAACCCTCATATGAATTTCAACGTATATTTGTCAAAAGTTGAAGCAAGCATAAACATTCACAATAGGAATAGCGCTATTAATTTGTCAAATTTTGATTAATATAAAATAAGATAATCCGCAGTTGTAGCGACCGTACCGTGTCGTACCGAGCTATGTGAGGTCGAACACATCGTATCCGGGTCGACGAACTGGCTAAAGATCTAGTATAACCTTTATACCACCTTATCACTGTATAATACAATGAAAATACTCTTTTCTGATAACCAAATACAAAATATACAATATAGTGTACTGGCAACCCGCCCCGGCTTCACACGGGTGCTATAAACCTTCCTCTTGAATCACTCTATCTATTAAAAAATCCTCATCAAAATCCGTTGCGTAGGTTTAAAGATGTGAGCACATGAGGGACATAACGCGCAAAACTTCTGAACGACTGCACCAAATTGGATGTTTTTTTTTATGTGTATCTTATTGTCAAATTTAATCAGAATTATTTTAACAACCTCATACAAAATGTAATCATTTACGGTATACGGTATGTGACAGAAGATTTTAACCGATTTTTGACACAACAATCGAACGGGCAGGACGACGTCTGCCGGGTCTGCTAATATTGTGTACCTACTACGTCAGGGTATGCACTCCATACATTTATACCATTGTGCCTATATGGAATGCACGCCCTTGACTTCATAGTCAAGTACTCATGTACTTTACACAATATTGTTATAAATTATAGCCTATATGTTATCGATGTGAAAACTAAATTATTGTAAAGTTTCGTTAAATTGTGACAAACACCAGACATCCATCATTACAAACTTACTGACAAACTTTCGCGTTTATAATATTAGTGAGGATTATGTACCTACACTGACCTACAAGCACAGTGAACGGGAAAGATCGAAGTACCAAACGTCGAATAAACCATTTGTCAAAGTACCTAAAAATGCCTAATTAATTACCCCCCAGTACTTTAGTGATTAGATTCGTACAAACAAAACGTCTTTTCCCCGTTTTTTCAAGAGTACTTAGTAAAATATAATTCTTCAATAACCTTTTCGAGGAATCGTAAAAAACAACAGGAAAACAGCATCGTATACTCTTCACAAAACATCTAAGTTGAGACGTTAACTCGTACCTTAGTACTTAAGACATTTTGTTAACTTCTTAGAAGTTTTGAGAACACTCACCCGATATGTTCACAGTGCAAAATTCAAGTGTTCCTTATTCAAAGAATATCTTGATAATTTTAAATATAATAGAATACGTATCAGTGGACACGCACGACATATTATGTACTTAAACAAATATTATTTTTTATTAAACCATTCTAACTAAAGTATTTTCAGTTCTTTTTAGTCAAGGAATTATTTGAGTACGTCACTTCACTTTTTGTATGATTTGAAGTTAGTCTTAGGTTGGTACGAGGTATTTATTTTTGTGAATGTTTATTGTTAATAAAAAAATAACTCCTGCCGAAAATAAAATAATATGATACGATTTTACATGTTTATTTTCTGTTGAATGATAGACATGTTAGTCTGATGTTTTTATATAAGACTAAATTATGATAAATATGCAAGGCGATTTTTAGCTATCAGAGATGTAGTTTTTTCAAAACATTCAAGTTGAAATATTACCAAATTAAATAAACTACAACAAAGATGAAGTCACAGAACAGCCTTGCAATAAAATGTAGGAAACAATAATAGCAAAAAAATTGCAAAATTTCGCAACGTAAACGTTTTACAACATAATAGGCTAGCGCATCGGGTATCGATAAACTGCTGTTTTGAGGGTTACAATAATGACCGACTTTTAAATCTAAAAGATCGTATAATTTTCACAGAACTATCAACAAAAAGCAGCCTTATTGTTGTAACTACAGAGTTTATTTTGTGGGAAGAAGAAGAGTAACATGCGCCATTTTGATTTATCACGCCAAAATGGCCGCCGTCACGAGCAGCACGCGCTTGCGCATCCTTGGACCAACGATTGTCCCTTCTCCGTCAGGTCAGAGACCCTGACTGATTGATAACTACAATAGATGAGCTTAAATGTATAATGATGTTAACAATTTTAATAAATGTTAGAATTCATGGTCCACTGATGCTGTGATTATCTTAAGTGGACATGTGATATGTTTCGAGGATGACGTCGGAAGTCTTGTGTATATTGGAAAACTAGCGGCCCGCCCCGGCTTCGCTTGGATCCCTTTTTTTATACCCTATGTCACTAGGGAGTAATGTAGCTTTCCAGCAGTGAAAGATTTCCAGTCGTTTAGGAGCCAATTCAATCCAAACCAACAAACAAACAAACCTTTCCTCTTTATTATATTAGTATAGATCAAATCCGTCCGATCCGTCAGATAGATTAGGCATCTAAAACATGTGTTTTTTTTTGTTTTAAAACAAAATATAGGTAAGGGTGATGTCATACAATGCTATGATTTAAGTCCATACCATCAAAAGTAAGTCCCCAATCCCTTTGACTTATGCCCGTTATTTTTTTATTGATTGACTGAGAGTAGCTAAAATGTTGCCAACGCTAAAATGTTTCCAACACAATGTGATCAACGGACTAATTATAAAAAACTATTTTGTAAACATCTATCCATATGATAAATTCAAATGAGTTTTCAGGCACAAAGAACACCTGAAAGTGAGACCAACTCATTGTTTCCTTGGAAAGCTGAACGAATTGTCGAATGTGGCCAACGTATTAAGGCCTCGTTGAAAGTGAAATTTTGGACAATATTTGCCTTTAACGACCGGTTACGAAATAATACATAACATCTTGATCGTGTACATTGGATGTGGTGTGTGCTTATGATTTCATTTAAAGAATAGATTAAGGACTTATTTCACCATCTCTAAATATCCAGTAAGTAAGCTATTTTTACCTAAAATAATTCTAGTGTGTCCGCTTGCCCGTTGGAATACAACAACTATAGATTTAAGTACATTAACTTGTAAGGAATAGAGATAACGACTGGAAAACAAAATAACATTTTGTCCGTCGGTTTGATTATGATCTAGGTAATAAATATTGGACACTTTTTTCTTTTCTCAATCAAACAATAAACGCCAAAGATAATTGCTTCAAAAGTTCGAGAGTAGGGACTCGTAAGTTAACGTTATGGTATAAATTGTACCTTAACCTGAGGTCACGAGCTTTTTTTTCGATTGAGGAAAGAACAAATAGGTACCCACGTGACCATTAACTTTTGAACAAAGGGAAAATAACCGTCATGCCTATTATAAAGGGGTAGAAACCTACATCTTTGAAACCCGATGTGGAAAGCTAGTAGAAAAGAGATAAAAAATTAATCGCAGAAAAGAACAGATCTACGGGCAAATCAAAAGTTTCGGTTTCTTGGTGCTCGAGAAACCGGGGAGTATCATAAACAAAAACGAAAAGGTTTTATTCACTCCTTGTTTCATATTCATTGCTCTCTCTCGATCATTGTGATCTCATCCGGCAGTTTTGGGAGTTCCTTACAGTCACTTTCGCTCACATACTTTGTGACCCACTCTGTACGCACGCAAATCGAGTGGCTTTGATCAAAGAAGGGTTAAATTAACCCTTTGTTTTGACTATGTCGCGTTCACAGTTATTTTCGTGTTTTGTTATTTAATAATAGAATCTACACTGATACAGAAATATTCAAGTGAACAGTTAACGGGTTTTACTCGCGTATTTTATTTGCGAACGTTTCGGATTCTGTATAAATCACTTTAACGTTAGACTATTGTCAGCTCAGTCGTGCTACGATTACGGAAACTGTAAATAATCCGAAACATCAGCAAATAGAATAAAATAGGCGAGTTAAATCCGTTAATAGTTGTTGCATGTGATACAACGAATCCAACGTGTAATAACCGTGAAGGCAACAGAAATAATCTAAAATCCTCTTATTCCACGACGATTGGTAACGGACTTTAGCGTTGTGAAATAGGCCCTACCCGTGTCACGTGAATCACATAAACTAGAGCTGTCTTCTGTGGGAGCGGTATTGCCTCACCTAACAATATGCACCGGGTTTTTAATTGCTGATTGTTCCACATTTGTTACAAGGCTCGACTTCTGTAATACATGTCACAACTTCTGCTTTTGAGATGTGCATGGTAATCTGATGACGTATTTGTAAGTGTAGTATATTGTGATACCAGTGCGGTTTGGTGATAAATGCATAATAATATGATGCGGTATTATAAGCGAGCCAGGCTAGATAGTGCACAGATTTTCGACAAACAGCCAATGATGGTCATAATATGAAATAAAGCTATAACTCATGGTGAACTACTTATTTTTGTTATATTTTAATATCCCATACTTTCTTTGTACTTAAAAAAAATAGGATAGGGCCTTACATAGATCGGGTACCTTTAGTTCACAATTAAAATATACTTAGGTATTATTATGTAAAGTAGGTCAAATTATTATTTGAAAAAAATACATTTCGTATTGATATCATGAGATATGGTGAATTGTTATTAATTCATTAAAATTAAATATTTATTGGCATGAAACACTAAAACTTATTTAAATAGATGGAGCTGTAAACTTTTCAAAACGTCAGCAAATCAAATGAAATAAGTACCTACTTACGGAAAATAAAGTACTTACCTAGTTATAGTGTTTTATTCCAATGTGTAATAACTGCTAAAGTATCAAAAATTATTATTAAGTAAATATACATTTTAAAGATCGGGACGTATCTTAGTTAGGTAACGGATATAAGATGTGTCCCTATGATCCACTCATATATTTTTCTCTTAAATTATCTGTATTATAGTATACTCTCATACACTGTAGTAGCTTCATTCTCGCAAGTGGATCGTAAGTGTTGTCGGAAAGAGAAAGCCGCTATATGACCGCTCACATCCAGTAAATATTAACCCATTGCGTAAGCGATTGAATTATAACTCACTACGATAACGTAATAGTAAATCCTGAAGTTTGGAGATCCTTGACGAATCTGGATGGTAGTTTTTGTATGGTTAGTTCTGGGGTCATGTTAAAAAAGAGTACCTAGGATTGTTATAAGGAAGGAAGTGAAAATGATTTGAATATGTGTAGATTTTCTTTTAATAACAATCTTTTTTTTTATGTGCTGATTCTGATTCAGAATTATGTAAAACTAGCTTCTGCCCGCGACTTCGTCCGCGTGAAACTCCTCCTTTTTTTCAGTCGGTTAAAAAGTAGCCTATGTCCTTTCTCAGGCTCTAGGCTTTCTTTGTACCAAATTTCATTTAAATCGGTCCAGTAGTTTTAGCGTGAAAGCGTAACAGACAGACAGACAGAGTTACTTTCGCATTTATAATATTAGTAGGGATTGATTTAAATATGTAGAGTTTTTTTTTTAAGTACAATCTTTTTTTTTGTGCTGATTCTGATTTAGAATTATAAAATAGGTACCTATCTACACTAAATATAAAAATAATATCATATTTGTGATGTTGTCTATTTTTATGATGAGTCCTTAGATACTAAAAAATATTAGAAATTATTAAAAGATTTAAGATATAAATATATTAAAAGATATCAGAAATTAACAAACCTTTAGAAAATACTACTTTATCTCTTTACGAGCCAAAATCTAAATATTTATTAAATTAAGGCTTTTACAAACTCTTATGAAGGTTTGAAGATATCACCGTTTCCGAAAAATCTCATAATAAACTCAATGACGTATATTTTTTTCAAAATACGTATACTTAGATACGAGTCGACAAATTATTAATTATAACTATAATTTCCTTCAACAATAACACACAACTTTTGCGTAGATGTTATCATATGCTTTATGTAATTAGTATTAATTATTGACGTTGAACAATTGTGCGTGACCAACATCCGGACATACAGAACTGCCATTACCTCGTAATTAACATACTCCTTATGTAACCTTTACTGGAGAATGTGTAGGTGTGGCAGACTTAATGAAACTCATCTCTTTATTAAAAAAAAAAAAAATCTGTCAAAACAATCAATATGGCGGCTGGGCTACAGCTGACTATTATAGATTAGATTCTTAACCCAAAATAAAGTTGTCTATTTGTAATTGCACGCAGCAGTCTTAAAGGTTTGTACAAATTATTTGAATTAAGTACCCTTTGTCTTATTGAGTACAAACACCGCGTGTTTATGTTAAGAATGCTTTCGTTTTAAAAGTAGGACTGAGACGGTCAGCGTGTCACTAGCGCGTAAATTGTCGAACGCGAAAATTCAATTTTGTCACTGCGAATACGCAATCGGAGGATCGTCATCGGACGTAACCAAGTTATCAAACTTAACTTTCTCTCGTTGCAGCCAGATCCGAGACGCAGGCACAAGCCTCATTCAGCCAGTATCAGCGAGCTAGCGCGTTCGCGGCGACCGCGCTCGCCACCGGTTAAAGACGTGCAAATTAAAAAAAAAAAACGATTTCAGTGTTCCAAAATCAAACTTTTCGGTGTTTATATTTTGTGCTAATATTTTGATGTTCGAGACCTGTTGATTTTACACAAAATGGGAACTATGAAGGCGTAAGTACTATTTTAATGTAGATAACAAAGTTCTCGATATCTCGTTTGGACAAAAGAATTGCAAGCTGTCCTTGTTAAGCTAAGTTTCGACTGCAAATTCCTCTCGTCTAGAAAATGTAGGACAATGCCAGTCACGGCTTTAAAGTTTGCATGTTAACGATATAAAATTTTAGTACTTACTTGAATCGAGCAAAAACGTTGCCTTTTAACCTTTTGCTGCAATTAAAATTCAAAGGCAAGGCGACGTCGAAAAAACTTCCGTGTTTCAAAAAAGATTATTCAGATTTGTGATTACGTTTTAAATCATAGCTCAAACTGACTTAGCAAAAAATTCCATAGACATAAAATCAACATAGATAATTTAATACTTCGTTAAAAATATTACAAGTTTAATGATCTAAGTTAATCAATTTAAAAGTAAAAGAAGTCTACTTGTCTATTCTAGTCATAGAGTTATGATTTAAAACGCTTATTGTTACAATGTCTCACACTTTCTAAGTTCCAAAAAAGTTATTGTTCGCAACACGACAAGGTCATCTCGCCAACTGAGGTCACATTCAGTTCAAATGAGAACTAATTCAACAAATTAATTATCTCTATTAAAATAGCATGTTTAAAGACCTTTGATCATATAGGTACCTACCTGCATATTATTGTGACATTATATTATTATTATACTGAGATTAAACTATAAACTATTTCGTGGTTGAAGTTTCGGAAAATTGACGTGTTTTATACGTTTTCGTTTATTACAAAAGTAAAAAAAAATATGTATTCCTTCCTTAACAAATTTTAGTTACTTTCTTGGTACTAAACTCATACCAATTAACGCTCCGTCACCTAACATAAAGTCGATGTTACGCTTTTTTCGTCCACAAAAAGTTAATTGACTCGGTACCTTTAAAATCTTCACTTAATTAAAAGCTTATTAGGTTTTGAACTTTACGTCACTTAATTGAAGGTTTAAATTTAAAGGGATAAATCCGCATAGCAACCGCTTTATCATCTCTACAGCCATAAAATGACCAGAATACTAACAACTTTGTAAAATACAAAACATCTTATATAGGTAGGTACTAAGTCTCTATTTATATTTCTGCCTGTGACTTTGCGTACTATAAGCATCCCCCGTCTTACTCCCTTAAGGGGTGAATTTAAAAAAAATCTTTATTACGTTATAAAAGATGCCAATTTTTTGGTTTCTAACCTTGCTAAACGTAATGTTGTCTATTAGATAATTAAAAAGTATAAGAAAACTTTACAAACATAAATACCTACTACCTTAATGACGACAACTGTCAAATCGATTGATTATTGTAACACCGCTTTGTAGGGACCACTAGTATTTTGTAAAAGGATGAACCTAAATATCAAACACAAGTACTAGATAGTCTATCATTCATCTACCTTAGACACTTACAGCTCAGTTCCCATCCACGCAAACAAGTAAACAAGTTTTATAATTTTCCAGGAAAATTACAAAAAGTGATGCTTATATTTTTAAACGTATCTGCTTACATTACTTCACTTTTGTTCAAAAATATTTATTCAACTTAGACTTTTACAAGCGCTTATGAAGGTCAGAAGAAAAAGATGCCTTTTTCGAAAAAACCCAAAGAAATAAACAAGTTTCTAATATCATTTTCCAGGAAAATTAAAAAAAAACGATGCTTATATTTGTACCAGATCCGTGTTTAAGGATTAAACGTTCATTACTTCACTGTTGACATGTACGAGTCAAATTTGCATTGAAAATTATATAAGTAAATATTGAAGCTTGGCTGTAGGTGTGTCAAGGAGTAGTTGCGTAACGATAGTCAATAACCTACTTAAGAGATATAAATATATAAAACATTGTTTCTCGTGTTTTATGAAGATTATTCAAAAGGCAGGCAAACCGGATTGTTTTTTAATCGATTGGAATCTATCGATTTCAAATATTTATGATAATACGCCATTTTGAATTAATCTACCAAATGTGGTTTGGTATCTACAAATACTTTATTAGTACCAAAATAGACCTTAAAAAAGTACTTTTACTGTGTATGTAAGATGAGTCTATTGGCGCTTTGGAAAGACCTTCATTGTTGAGATGAAATGCCGCAAAAAACTCGGCATAAAGTATTTTTTTTTCTCAGATTTTAGTATCGGTTCATAAATTAACTATTAAATATTTACAAACAATAAAAACATAATACAAATAATGTAGGTATCGTAAGACATGTGATGTCTCCAGTCAGATTTTGTCGCGAAGCAAGAGTTTGTAATAATTTCTGATGCTTTCGCGGTTATTACACATTGGAATGAAACAACTTTAACGAATTTATTTAAGCTTAGTGGTGCTACTACTATGGAAAGTGGAGATAAGTTCGAAACGTTAGCAAATTAAATAAAAATACGCGAGTTAAGACGTTTTAGTTATTCTATTTCAAACCCCGTATTACTATAAATATAATAACACTTAAAATTCCTATACGGCCATCCTCACTGGTTCACAACCTCTACACAATACCTGTTTAACTAAATACTATCATAACCATAGATACTAATCACAAAGTACAATTAGCTATAAGTTTTTATAGAACCTAGACAATATGCTATCCTGTTCCTAATGAATATGAAATACAAAGCTATCTTAACGCTTGGCTGGATTGATTGCATCTTTATATGGATTCTTCCTAAGAATTGCTTGAATAATGTACTATTGCAAGAAACTCATTAAATAACCTGATATGAGTAGGCTTCCTTATTGTTGCATAAGGACGTAAGGAAACGATACCTAAATGTGATGTGTTCTAAAATGGGCATTCTACATAACAGAGAGTTCTCCGGAAAATATCATTGTGACAACTATATCTATCTGTTACCAAGCACCCGTATTACAAACTTTGCTTAGTTTGGGACTAGGTAAATTCATGAGTTATAATATGTACCTGTAAACTGGCGTTAAGTTGAAAGGAAAAGACTTTCCTAAAACAATTTGGTAATTATAAATTCTTAGGTCCTAACGAAAAGTGTATAAGCGTATGAAAAAGGATGATAACTATTTTACATGTATTCCTTTTTCGCTAAGAGCCTAGAATTCAAATTATAAACTTTTGAAAGCACTCAGTCGTGGTCCTAAAGATAGATGTAAGTCCATCACATACACATACCTTTATGCCCTTTTTTCACTAGGATCGTATGACGCTTATACCCTTTTTACTGGGACTAGAATACATGAGATAACATCACAGATGGGGATTCCCATTCTGTATTTGTAACCTTTCCTGACGGTTGGTTCAATTAGGTTTTCCCGAATACCAGTTAGGATTTAAATAAAGAAGATATTGTTTACTAAAACCCATTCGGAGCAAAAACTATAGTATTTTCCTGAGTAATGCTTACTAATTTTAGGAACAAACCAACAAGCATAATATACATTAACAAAAATTCATGCAAAAAAGTTTCTTGTACATCGATCTATTATCGAAATGGTAAAGTAGGTACAGGTTTTCTAAGCGGGTGATCCTAGGTCTATCATCGACCTAGAGGAAACGGATCTACACCCTATGTGACTTAAATATAAAATTAAACTTTTGTGTTGCATTGTTTCGTATTCCATTTCGCGATTGTTTTAAGCCTTCGATCAGTACCCTAGTTCATACATATCTTCATATATACACGTGGGCTATCAAAGTACTATGGAAGTAACCTAAATATCAAACAAAACTATCATTCACAAACATAATATTACGTAACATTACCCTGACTTATCGAAATGCGGGTCGTAATTGAAACATATATCACGCAGGTATTACGCGCGGGAGTTGCAAAATGTAGTAGCTTAGATAAAGTGCGTGAGTTGATTGAAAACTGACGGCTTACGTATGCGTGTGATTCTGCCATTATAATTTAGGATGACATTTATATTGCAATTTTGATGTTGAATTGAAAAATTTCCTATGCAATTTGCTACTTCAAATCTTTGGTACGTTACGTGGAATAAAAGTAAATTATAAACACTTAATAGACTTTAGAGAATAAACGAAAAACATATGAAAGCATGGTCATTATGAGAAAATGATTTTTAAAAAGGCAATTCTAAACTTAACTAACCTTTACAAACTCTTAACTTTTACATAGCTATTTGTTTAATTTGTGACTCGCTCAATGAGCGCTGTCGCGTATCAGGTCTAGCTGTCATGTTCCACCAATGAGAGACAAGCTACTGGCCTGTGATGAGAGACAAGTTACTGTCCTGTGATGAGAAACAAGCTACTGGCCTGTGATGAGCGAAGAGCTACTGGCTTGTGGTAAAAGACAAGCTACAGGCCTGTGATGAGAGACAAGTTACTGTCCTGTGATGAGAAACATGCTACTGGCCTGTGATGAGCGATGAGCTACTGGCTTGTGGTAAGAGACAAGCTACAGGCCTGTGATGAGAGACAAGTTACTGTCCTGTGATGAAAAACAAGCTACTGGCCTGTGATGAGCGATGAGCTACTGGCTTGTGGTAAGAGACAAGCTACAGGCCTGTGATGAGAGACAAGCTACTGGCCTGTGATGAGAGACAAGTTACTGTCCTGTGATGAGAAACAAGCTACTGGCCTGTGATGAGCGATGAGGTACTGGCTTGTGGTAAGAGACAAGCTACAGGCCTGTGATGAGAGACAAGCTACTACTAGCCTGTGATTAGTGGAAGATGACAGCTGGACCTCATTCTATAAGTACTGATCGATTTTTGACACACGGCAGCCCATTTGTGTAAACATTGAAACAAAAAGTTATTTGATTTACTTCGTGAAGATATTGTTAGGGACTCCTCTATTAATTTGTTTAAGTGTTTGAACGAACAATTTATTGTATACGATTTTTTTTAAAAGGTAAGTAAAATAATTATGATATTATGATCGGCATAAAGCCGGACGTAGCGGTCACGGTTCTTAATTTGATTAACTTAAAGGATATCGTAAAAAATACTCGAAAGGTACTAAAAGATGTCCGTAAAATTAATGACAATGTCATGTTCATTTAGGATTGAACATATTCTTTAAATCCAAAGAAGAAACGGCGCAGAAAAACTTTATAGTGTAATTTTTTTTTAATGATTTGCTCAAACATGGTACATACAGATGGTCCTAAATCTATATACAGAGCTACATGTTTCGCCATAGAGACATGCAAATATATTGGAACTGTGATTTTTAAAAATAATACCATTACGAGAAGAAACACAACGTATAGTTTTAATTTAAGACATAACCTCACTTTACTGACTCAACTTAAGCCACTTCTAGTTAAGGGGACCCGTCATTACATAAGAACACGTTTCGTTTTCGACCCACCAACAGATTCACTTTCATTATACTCACCGCGTCCACTTAAAGAATTCGCCAATACGTTCACTCAGAACTAAAGAGTCTTATGGATATTAGGAGGGCTGTGGACTTATAACATTGTAATACCGTAGGGTTGTTCTTAAATGAAACTTTATTAAAAAATGTGACGTCATACGTAAACCTATGAAATGTTCTAAAGAATTTTGGTATAGAGGGCGTGAAATGAAACAAATTATAAGTATAATAGCCCGCTCAAATGCCGCGTAACGTCACAATGTAACACTTTCCACCAATAACTAACGTAGGAAGAGAAGAATTTATTTATCGAACGCATTTTCATGTCCAGTTTTTTTATTCAAAACAAACGACGGAATAATCTGAACAATATTTTTTTTACTCTGGCCCAATTCAGTCTATCTCTTACAGAACTGCTTCTTCCTCATTCCTACTAAAAAGAGACATTGTGGTAGTACGTTTAAAATTGGCAACGTCTTTTGGTATATGTTATAACGCACTTTTCATTCATAAAACCAGCGTTACGTAAAGATAATGGCCACGTGTACGGTAATTTTAAAATTCCTCGGCTGTTTGTTTAGAAAATTTAAGTGGAATACGTGTATATTGTATTCTAAAAGGTTCCGGCATATTGGTAGATGTATTACATAATATGTCATTTATTTATGTCCGCGTAGTATTCATGCATTATCTAAGACAGCTGTTCAACGCCTTTAAAAGTTTTAGGGATTAGATTAGAGTTATTTATTTCTCAAAAATCATACAATATGATACATTATTAGGTACTTATGTCAAATTACATGTACTCGTATTGAGATCGTTAAAACAAAAATAAATAACAATAAGAATAAACAATAATTAACACCAAAATTACAATTTTATTATAATAAGAGTTTGTTATACATTAATGTCAAATATATTAACTATAGCAGGTTTTTCTCATTAGTCACGATTTTAGCCCTGACCGACCCGAGGGCCTCAAAGTGGGGTCTCGGACCGTCAGAAGGTGTATTTTATTTGTACATGATTAACGCATGGGGACAGAAGGTTCCTGCCGGGCGTGTGTGCGTGTCAGACCCCGCCGGCGGGGCCGCTGTAACTATAGAGTTTGCTAAGTGTGGGTGAGGCGCATGCCGCGCGGCAGCTGTCTGTCTGTTGATGTGATGTGTCCGTGTGGACGGTCACTGTGGCGTATGTGGTCCATTTAAAATGTGGACAGTGTCCACATTTGCCTATTGGCCAAACGATGTTATAGTCCAATGCTCTTGCGCATGTTATAACGCTTATTGCTTCCTTCCTCGCGCAATATGTTACCGCGTTATTACTTAACTTTTGTTTAACGGTATTCTGATACGATCTATTAATTTTATTTTTAATATTGATAATTAGCATAGGTTATAAATTTTGTTGGAATATTATTTTTACTGACACTGTTGCATAGTTTTGTAGTTTTAATGGTTTATTGCGGAAGGAAATACTTTAAATGTGTAAAATAATAATTACTTACTGATGTATTCGCGGTTATTATACATTGGAATAAAATAACTAGTATAATGACTTTGCTTGCGTAAGTATTTTATTTTATTTGCTAACATTTCGATGGATTAATTTTCGCGAATATTTATTTTACGGTTATCTTTCGAAAACTTAACAGTTTCGATATTCGTAGCTAACTAAACAGACGTTAGTTTTAACAATTAAGAAAACACACAAAATATACCATTTGAATTTAGTTATGAAATCCCAATTATTTTAATTAAACATCACTATTAAACCGTAACTAAAATTGACATGTAATTACTAAATTATCTATCACGAAAATAAATTTAAACTTTATCTTTGCCCTTCGGCCTTCTACATACATGAGTTATTAATAAAAATAATAGTCTATCTGTATTTATGTCAGTATCAATTGTACATCGACCCTTGGACCTAGGTTCAAAGGCTTTTGTAAGTGCCTAAGCGAAGGCTAACAGGATGATTAGCGTAAAAACCTAGGTTTCTTAATAGACTTTAATTTAGTACCTAGAATATGTATGTGAATAAATTATGATGTGCATTGTAAATTTTTATATGTCAGTAGTATATGCATATAATATAATGAAGTCAAAATTACTTTGTTAAAAATCTGATTGATACACATAGTTTCATCTGATAGAAACCAATAATTTACTATCCAAAGACATCTGATATAATAAAGAGAAAAAGTTTGTTTGTTTGGATTGAATAGGCTCCTAAATGACTGGACCGATTTAAAAATTCTTTCACTGTTGGAAAGCTACACTATCCCCGAGTGACACAGGCTATAAAAAAGGGATCCGGGCGAAGCCGGAGCGGGCCGCTAGTTTAATTATAAAATTACTGTAGATGCTAAACTTTAGATTCCAATTTGCTTTACAACACATTTCAGATCTAACCTAGAACTCAATATAAACTACCAATTTAACAATCAACGTGACTGTAAAAATCTTTACCGATTTGTTACGATCCTTAGAATAATCATAGTTATTATATAATAGTACTTAATTGTATTACGAACGGATGTACCAGATCGTGGACTTCAAAAGGTCAAGACTACAATTTAGGAAGCAATTTACAGTCAATCAACCCATCGAAAAATTAATTAAAAATGAAGGAAATAGAGATAACAATGGGACGGAAGTTTCATTAATGAAACTGTGAATGTAAGCTTTTTACGTGCCCGTAATGATATATATACGTTGTTAGTATGTAAGTGTGAGCTACAATGATTAGATTAGATCACATTAATTTATCTATACTCTATACTTCTATATTAATATAATAAAGAGGAAAAGTTTGTTTCTTTGAATTGAATACGCTCGTAAACTAATGGACCGATTTGAAAAATTCTTTCACTGTTGGAAAGCTACACTATTCCCGTGTGACATAAGCTATAAATCCGGGATCCGGGCGAAGCCAGGACGGACTGCTAGTATGTTTTATACGTATATATATTTCTTTTCATACATCAATTGATCTAGTCCCAAACTAAGCAAAGCTACATAAATAATGATAAACAGATGATGCTTGTGTTTATTTTCGATTTGAACCCACGACCTCCAGTTTCGTCATCAGGCAAATGGTCATGTATTTGAGTACAGTAGTAATCTATACTAATATTATAAAGAGGAAAGATTTGTACCTATTTTTGTATGTTTGTAATGAATAGGCTCAAAAACTACTGGACCAATTTTAATTCTTTCACTGTTGGGAGCTACGTTCACCATGAGTAACATAGGCTATAGAATATTTTGAAAAAAATAGGGATCTGTGCGAAACCGCTAGTATTTTAATATAATAGATATTGACATCTTCATGACTTAAATAATTACTGCTGACACTTCGTTTAGTTTCATAGCCGTTCGATAGATTAAGACAGCTGTCACACGGTCATTGTAACCGTGAGAAAGTATTTATACCGTAACAATGAATCTTGGATCGCTGTTATTAAATACTTAGTATTAACGTGAGGAATGTACTTTGTTTCCTGGAGTTGGTATTAATTGGCGGAGAAATTAAAAGTGGGTTTTAGACTGTCGTTTGTTTCTTTGTCATAGATAGTATTCGATAGTTATAAAGTAACTAATTGATACAGTGATTATTTTTTAAGATTTATTATAAAAAATAGAGGTTGATGGTAGAAGAGTGATAATTTAAGGTTGTACGTAACCTATCTTTCATGCTGAATCATGAAGAAATAAAAAACAAAATTTTTTGTCCAAAAATTAAAAAAAAATGCCTATAAGGGTAAAATAATGTATAAGGTACTGACTTATACTTATATCAACGCGGGGCCTAAACTATAAGGGTTAGAAAATTGAAATTTTGCAAACTTATACAACGTAGGGGAGCACTAAGAAAAGATTTTATAAAATTCAGCCTCTAAATCTAGAGAATGACTGCACCAATTTGGTTTTGAATCATTCGTGTAAGTCAAGTAGGTAACGTTTATACGATAAACAAATTTAGAAAAAAAAATGTCAAAAAAAGTATAAACTTCGCTGGGTCAGCTAGTCGTGTAAAAAGGTCCTTACGAGTTAACCGACGGCATTGTAAGAGGTTAGGTAACCGTTTACCCCACCGGTTACATTTCGCAACGGTTACAGACTTCATGTTAATTAGCGGTTCACGGGTGTTAATGATTCGACAGGGCAATGCACAATCGCCTTGTGACTAAATTTAGGGTGGTTGACTAATTTTGATAGTAAAATCTGGTGTTACGTTTGTGAGATGCTTGGTTATTTCATAATGAGCTGCTCGGTGAAAATGTATTTAAAAAAAAATGCTAATAAAAAAAAACTTACGAAAATAACCCCAAAATTAAAATTAACCGCTAACTCTTTAAAAAAAGGGATTCCATAGGGTCTCGATTTTTTCTACTTTTCCCTTACAAATATCATTATTTAAATTAATGGTATTAAACCAAACCTATAAAGATTTGTCAAGTCGACATTTTGTCGTGTCGATATCGTTTAATTATTGCCGTCGTCTGTCAAAAATCGGTAAAATAAAAGACAAGATACACATTTACTAGACAATATCACATAAAATATCATGGTGTAAAAGTTGTCACAGTTATCTTTATGGCTATATAACGTCGATCGACGCTTGACAAAAGAGTTCATTGCTCACAAATCGATCGAATTACGTTTGATACATCGCACATTTACTAGAAAAATAGGACAACTCGAAATATTTAGTTAGTCCAATTAAGACTCTAAGTTTGCATATTTAAATTTAAATTCATGTGGTGACACATTTCAAGTTGTCACATTTCTTTAGTCAAGGTCCGAAAATGCGAAAGTAACTCTGTCTGTCATCTGTCTGTTACGTTTCACGCTAAAACTACTAGACCGATTTATATGAAATTTGGTACAAAGAAAGTCTGGAGCCTGAGAAAGTACATTTATAAGCTACTTTTTAACCGACTGCAAAAAAGGAGAAGTTCCACTCGGATGAAGTCGCGGGCAGAAGCTAGTATTTAATAATAATTAGTACAGTTGCACCTTTACTGCCCTCCGCGAGCCTGCGCGGGCCCGCATGCCTTGCGTCACACGCGGAAGATGCCGCGCCGCGCGAACACTATGCACGAGCTATTATATATACAAACATACATGTTATGTAAAAAATATACAATTGAGAAGGTGGAATAGGAATTCATTAAGCCTTAGATCATGACATCATATTTTTTTCAAAAAAATATAAGTAAACTGACTGCAGGGAAAATGAAATGAAACCGGCCAAGTGTGTCTACAGTGGTTTTGTTGCCCTAGATATGAAAATGATTTTGGGTCTATTTATGAAAATATGTGTACATTAAGAACTTAAATATATTCATGTGCATTTTTATAAAAAACTGTATTATCTATAAAAACAACAAAAATCATGTCTATTGTATGAACCCCTTAAATATTTTTAAACAGTTTTCAACCGACGAAAAAAACAAAGGTTCTCAAGTCGACGTCTAGGCATATTTCTTTTTTTAATAACGGAATCAAAAACCTATTGTTAAAAAAGAACGCAGACGAAAACTTGGGCAAAAGTTAATGATAAAATTCGTCCAATATCGTCAGCATGCCGGTTGACAGTTAAGTGTTACCCAACATTGCTTGTTATGCTATGCCGGTACACTTACCTACATACTCGCCTTTTTGTTTCAAACCTTGCCAATAACTTATTACAAAATGCATTGAGTGTGAAGCCTTTTGTTAGTGTTGACAGCTGTTAAAAAAAGTTATGCAAAACATTCCAGGTAACTGTACTTAGTTATGAACATTTATATACTTTTTAAAATACGTATTGCACGACTTATATATATATACCTACTGTGGAGATTAGGTAGGTTCCAGTAAGGTTGCAGGCCGTCAAATATTTCAAAAGTGATGCTTCTAGAATATAAAGATTGTCACTAAGTGTAGACTTGAAATCGTACAACCGAAGAATAAAGTTATAACCTAATCTCAAAAAAAGTGTGTTTAAAATTTTAGACCAATCCCATTTTGTACAAAAAATATCATTATAATTAAAACTAACGGTATTGAACCAAGAATATCAATCGAGTTACGATTTATAGATCGTAGCTTGTTTAAATTGTAAACTCCTTATAGGAGACTTATAGTACAAAGCGTAGATACCTACTGGTTACTTGTAACTTACTTGCCCCGAATAGTAATCTCGCCCGGTACATCATTTACTTATAAATTGACCATTTTCTTCCGTTTGTTACACCATTAGACCAATATGTTTCCTTTTTTAACCCCTATTTAACTCTGTATATCTTCGTAACCCCTTACCCGATTATGTTCATGTTCGGATTCAAAAACTCTAACATACTCGTGAACTTATTTGTAAAATTTCATATAGATCGAATTAATGTTATTCAAGTTATTCTCGAACTAGCGATCCGCCCCGGGCTACGTACGGATTTCTAAATTTTTCAAAATTTTACATAGTCTATGTCACTCACGAATAATGTCGTCAGTCGTTTAGGAGCCCATTTAATCCAAACAAACAAACCTTTATTCTAGTCACATCTAAAACCTATTTTAAGACTATAATGTCTTGATGAATATCTGCGATAAGCTCTTATTGAACTAGCAAGATTGAACTTTCCGTTTTATGATGATCAAGATTGTAAAAATTTTTTTTTTATTGATTAATTGGCTGTTTCTATATTTTCATATATATATAACCGAAGCTTGTATTATTAGTTGAATCTCGCAACACGACTTAAGCAGGATGTTGTGTACCTATATAACTGTAATATTATAAATGCGGAAGGAACTCTGTCTGTCTGTTACACTTTCGCGCTAAAACTACTGGACCGATTTAAATGAAATTTGGTACAAAGAAAGTCTGAAGCCTGAGAAAGGACATAGGCGACTTTTTAACCGACTGCAAAAAAGGAGGAGTTCCAAGCGGACGAAGTCCCGGGCAGAAACTAGTATAGTGATAAATATAGTTTGTGTTTCATAGGAAATAGGAAATATATTATAAAACAGGTTCGAATCTTTGACCTGTAATTAGACTCAATACTTACTATTATGTCAGTTGAATTACATACAGTCGGCAAGATGGCGACACAGGTGATAGTGTGTGGGGATGAGACGGGAGAGGGAACTGCCCGAACTATATAACTAGCTTCTGCTCGCGACTTCTTCCGCGTGGAACTCCTCCTTTTTTGCAGTCGGTTAAAAAGTAGCCTATGTCCTTTCTCAGGCTCCAGACTTTCTCTGTACCAAATTTCATTTAAATCGGTCCAGTAGTTTTATCGTGAAAGCGTAACAGACAGACAAAGTTACTTTGGCATTCATAATAGTAGGGATTACAACGATTTGTTAGCAGTTCGGGACAACCCTTGGTATTTATTGTTAAGTTACGCCGTTTGGATATTTTTGAAATCAATGGTGGCATTATAATAATATCTAGATTTGCATTTAAAGTTAAATTTATGTTTATATTTTTAGTTCTTTTCTTAAGATATTTTTATTAAATAAAATATGCAAAAACACATCTAAAATGCAGAAACAAGTTTCAATAGGAATGGAGTGATACAATCTAAAGCTAGTATCATAAAAATATAATTTAAAAAAATACAAACACAAAACTAGTTTTATTAAGTTAAAAATAGCAATAATGTACGATTGCAATTAATAATTAAAAAAATGTACACGTTTATAGAAACACTAGCTTCTGCCCGCGACTTCGTCCGCGTGGAACTCCTCCTTTTTTGCAGTCGGTTAAAAAGTAGCCTATGTCCTTTTTCAGGTTCCAGACTTTCTTTGTACCAAATTTTATTTAAATCGGTCCAGTAGTTTTAGCGTGAAAGCGTAACAGACAGACAGACAGACAGACAGACAGAGTTACTTTCGCATTTATAATATTAGTAGGGATGTTTTTCTATTTACAGTTTATAATATAAGTAGTTATAATTGGATATAGATACTATAGCTCACTTGTGATACGAATATGGGAACAGTAAAGTTTTCGAAACGTTAACAAATAAAATAAAATACGCGAGTTAAATCCGTTATAGAGTTTTATTCCAATGTTTCACTTAAGTTCTATTCATTTATTTATTATATTCTTAAATAACTTGTCTAAGACGTTTTTAATTCTAAGATAATATAACCTCACATCCGAAGTGTAATACGAGTAGACTTATGTAGGTAATAATATAATAAAAAAAAATACACTCTTTTGTGCTCACACACTTATTTTTTTCACACATACACAAACACTTACACAAAAGCAAACACCTATGTGTTTACGTATATGTGTATTTTAAATACAATAAATTATTATTAAACGCTCGAAGATCCATGATAATGCATATGACATGGAGAAGCGTTCAGGATGTACGCTTAAAGGCCGACCAGGTCCGCTTCGTAAGGTCACATAACATTCGTTACCGATACACAACTATATTGTGAATAGTCATTATGTTTTTAGTCAAGTGTTCAATGCACTGAGATCAAAATAGTACATCTTCTTATTCTCTTATTACAGGTGACATTAAAAATTGAATCCTTAAGAACTAGCTGATCCAAAACTGTTTATATTCTGTGGACGAATATATTAAATATTATATAACTAAATTTGAATGTGACTAAAATCAAAATATACTTAACTAATTATAAATTAAGTACTGATTATAAATTAATTACCTACAACTTTTGCATGCTAGCTGGTGAAATGTTAGAAACTGTTTTTCAAATTATGTAATACATTGTATACCACCTTTTACGCGAAATAAAAAATATTATTATTATTATTATCACTTCTCTGTCTTTTTTTCGAACTGAACACTGAAGCGCTGTTGGCCAGCTAATGGGCCTTTATTGCAAAACCGAACGGATGGCGAGCCTTCTGAGAGGAGGCTTTCAAGCCTCTAGGTTGGGTATCTCTCTTCTTTGTCGATTGTGGTCACAATAAGGCATCTACATTAGTGTCGAAGGCGGACACAATTTTTGATACGATCTCCCGTCATTTCAAAAAACTCTTTTAAGTACATATGCGAGCACAAAAGAGTGTCAAATATAAGGTGTGTAAAAGCACAAGAGTCTCAAATATTATGTGTGTAGGAGCACAATAGTGTCAAATATTAGGTGTGTAAATGCACAAGAGTGTCAAATATTAGGTGTGTAGGAGTACAAGAGTGTCACATATTAGGTGTGTAAAAGCATTAAAGAGAGAATATTAGGTGTATAAGAGCACAAGAGTGTCAAATAATAATATTGACGATCTCACTATGAGTGCATATAATATGACATTATTACTGTGTAATTATAATGTATGTAATAATGAGAAATAAATAAATCTAATCTAATCTAATCTATTAGGCATGTAAGGGCACAAAAGTGTGTCAAATATTAGGAGTTTATATAAACTTCTGCACGCGACTTAGTCCGAGTGGAAAATATAAATTTTCATTTTTATGCAGTTCTATTTGTGTGTGTGTGTGTGTATTTTGTATGCAATGAAACTGAAGCATCGATTAAACTAAGAGAGTTTATATTGTAACACATCTTATATATAAAAATGAATTGTCTTCTTCTTCTTCTTATCTTCTTCTTCTTATATATAAAAATGAATTGTTGTTCGTTAGTCTGGCTAAAGCTCGAGAACGGCTGAACCGATTTGGCTGATTTTAGTCTTGAAATGTTCGTGGAACTCCAGGGAAGGTTTATACGGTGAACAAATTTGGAAAAAAGGAAAAAAAAAACGGTAAATGTGGTACGAAGTTCGCTGGGTCAGCTAGTATACTATATATATTTAATATATTAATCAGTTTTGTGTAGGAATGGAGATATAGTGTAGGTATTCATTCTCATAAATTACTATAATCATTGAGTAATGTAACCATTATAAAATTAAATGTAATTCATTACATAAATATTCATTATATTGATCAATTGATAGACGATGTTACATTATAATAAGCTGTAAACATCGACTAATATTAACATACTAATACCGTGTTATTATTAATAAAAAATATGCGTACATAAAAACCTGACAACACCAGAGTTATTTTAACAATAAAAAATATGAGTGAACAAAACACTGACCATACAATTGTGTGAACCAATTGCATTTGTTTGTTGAACAAAAAACTGAAAGTATAATATATAAGTACTAACTAAGAATCAGCTGTACCTATTTAATGTTTTTTTTCTTAGTAAAATATATGTGCAAACTAAATACATAAAATAAAGTTGCTATACCTAATATCTTGTTACTCTTACGTTAAATATATTCGTAAATAAAAAATAAAAAAATGTATTTATGGATACATTTAATGTGATTTTATTAAAATAATGTGCGTAAATCTGCATCAACAAAAAACTTACAAAAGCGCGTTGATATCTTTTGTTAATAACGTAAACTTTTTCTGTTTATTCAAATCATATTTGTATATATTTATGATATATAAATAATTGTATAGGTATATGAATATTGTTGGTCCCCATTGAGTTCTAATATTGAAATAATCAGTATATGAACTTGCGCTTATATTTATCCGTAGATTTTTTGACATAAACCCATAATAATTTCTGATGCCTTCGCGGTTATTACACATTGGAATGAAACAACTATTACTTTAGCGTTAGACTATTGTCAGCTCAGTCGTGCTACGATTATGGAAACTGAATCCGAATCGTCAGCAAATAAAATAAAATAAAAATACGCGAGTTAAATCCGTTAATAGTTGTTTCATTCCAATAAACCCATTAATTATACGTTACATATTCAACTAGAGAATTTGATATTTCCTATATTATCCTCCTGGGTGAATTTGTAGTATATTTACAACATAGAAAGAAAAATATCCTACACCGCCATCTAACAAAATATGCTTGCACTTTTACTTTTATTGGATAGTCTAAGTATCTATCTGCGATACTGAGTTGTGATTGGCCGCGGAAGTTTGCTCAGATTTTATAATTGTTCATTTTACGTGGACAATGGCTCCAGGACCGGGTCAGTGCGGTAAGGATGTTCACATTTTTGATGAAGTACTGTGGTTTTTGTCAAAAATTTAGTTACGGCTTGTTTATTTAGATTTATATTTATTCTAATTTCCCTACATTTATGAGTTTCAATGCAAAAGCACTGAGAAATCACGAATAAAAGTTTTATGTTGTACCAGTAATCCACGGGTTCTCAACGACGTGTGTGTGAACGAGGTGACCAGTGTAGTAACAGTACAACATAAGACATTTAAACTTGATTTACTTTATATTAATCGCATATATTTATTTTTTTTGTTCGGTTTGTGGTATAACAGACATCTAAGAATAATAAGAAACTGATTTAACAACTAAGAGAACCCATCACAAGGGGTTCACTCAACGCGAAATGATAGTATCAGTAACTCGGACCCTGGTTCTTCTAATTCTTCGGTCATAGAAGCTAGAATCCTTTCAAAATCTGAACATCCTTTTTGCTTATCTATTTCTGTTACTCACATGTAGTCGTAGTCGTGTCAAAATCAGAATTGGCCCCGTACCTACGGGTGGTTGTCGATATGCAGGTCGTGCAAGAACCAGAGGTGGTCGAGAACAAAGAACTATATCGGTACCATCATCGGCAACTACAGATAATACTTGGTCCGTTAATATTTCTCCCCTAAAGAAACCTATTCATCACCAAGATATACGTTACTGAAGATGAATTCAAGAAAACTATTACACAATTCTTGAACAGAAGCTTGACGATACAAATAGGACATACATAAAATCTTTTGAAAAAAGGATAGGAGACTAAAGTGCTGTTAAAAGGACTAAAAACATTTATAGGCATTTAACTAGTCATGAATGTATGCCATATTATTAATTTTTTCATCTATAAGTAGGTATGTATTGGTAGCGAAACAGGTAGGTAGGTATTGGTTATAATTCAACTGATACCGGCTAGTCACTCTCGCTACCACAAAGCAGAACATTTAGTTGCTCATTTTGATACACAGAAAAGATAAATCAATTTTATTTGTAACAATCATACTATTGAATGCTGTGCTAAATATAATATAATATATTTACGTACACTACAAAAAAAAGTTTCATAAAATTTCACAAACAACTTTTAATAAGTTATTGCTATTACAGCTATTTTATTTTAACTTTCTTTAAGCTATACTTATCTATTTTATATGGAAGTTATCATAATTGATTTAAGTAGGTACATTCAATTTTCTAGTTTTCGAAAATAATCAAGCAAATCTGCTGAATGCGATTTAATATACAAAAATGTAGGTACTACTTAAGCCAACTTGCTGACTGTGATTTGTAAGACTAGCTACTAACATATTAGTAAATAAATCTCGTTACTTAATTTTAAATTTGTTTTATATATACTGTGAATTAAATGTATAACCTTTAAATATAGCAAATGTAAATAAATAATAGCATCATTTGATATTTTTCTGCTTATGTCGTAAATATACTACATTTTTGATAGTAGGTGTACAGAACTCATGTTGTATATATACTACATTGAGAAAATCCAGATTTCCCATCGGAAAATTTTTTATGTATTTTTTGACAACATTTAGTCCAATATCGAATAGGTCCAGATAGTTTTTAATGATATTCCTCAAAAAAAAATCTCTGGTTCTCAGGAGGTTATTTCTTGTAATCTTCAAAAACACGACCTCAAAACATAATCTAAAAATGTCATCACTTCAAATTGTTCAATCAACCGGAGAAGAAACGTGACTGACGTTTTGACTTCCCAGTAAAAAACTAATCGGACTTAACATTGGCCCCATAATACAAATTAGCCTCCTGGGTGAATTTGTAGTATATTTACAACATAGAAAGAAAAATATCCTACACCGCCATCTAACAAAATATGCTTGCACTTTTACTTTTATTGGATAGTCTAAGTATCTATCTGCGATACTGAGTTGTGATTGGCCGCGGAAGTTTGCTCAGATTTTATAATTGTTCATTTTACGTGGACAATGGCTCCAGGACCGGGTCAGTGCGGTAAGGATGTTCACATTTTTGATGAAGTACTGTGGTTTTTGTCAAAAATTTAGTTACGGCTTGTTTATTTAGATTTATATTTATTCTAATTTCCCTACATTTATGAGTTTCAATGCAAAAGCACTGAGAAATCACGAATAAAAGTTTTATGTTGTACCAGTAATCCACGGGTTCTCAACGACGTGTGTGTGAACGAGGTGACCAGTGTAGTAACAGTACAACATAAGACATTTAAACTTGATTTACTTTATATTAATCGCATATATTTATTTTTTTTGTTCGGTTTGTGGTATAACAGACATCTAAGAATAATAAGAAACTGATTTAACAACTAAGAGAACCCATCACAAGGGGTTCACTCAACGCGAAATGATAGTATCAGTAACTCGGACCCTGGTTCTTCTAATTCTTCGGTCATAGAAGCTAGAATCCTTTCAAAATCTGAACATCCTTTTTGCTTATCTATTTCTGTTACTCACATGTAGTCGTAGTCGTGTCAAAATCAGAATTGGCCCCGTACCTACGGGTGGTTGTCGATATGCAGGTCGTGCAAGAACCAGAGGTGGTCGAGAACAAAGAACTATATCGGTACCATCATCGGCAACTACAGATAATACTTGGTCCGTTAATATTTCTCCCCTAAAGAAACCTATTCATCACCAAGATATACGTTACTGAAGATGAATTCAAGAAAACTATTACACAATTCTTGAACAGAAGCTTGACGATACAAATAGGACATACATAAAATCTTTTGAAAAAAGGATAGGAGACTAAAGTGCTGTTAAAAGGACTAAAAACATTTATAGGCATTTAACTAGTCATGAATGTATGCCATATTATTAATTTTTTTCATCTATAAGTAGGTATGTATTGGTAGCGAAACAGGTAGGTAGGTATTGGTTATAATTCAACTGATACCGGCTAGTCACTCTCGCTACCACAAAGCAGAACATTTAGTTGCTCATTTTGATACACAGAAAAGATAAATCAATTTTATTTGTAACAATCATACTATTGAATGCTGTGCTAAATATAATATAATATATTTACGTACACTACAAAAAAAAGTTTCATAAAATTTCACAAACAACTTTTAATAAGTTATTGCTATTACAGCTATTTTATTTTAACTTTCTTTAAGCTATACTTATCTATTTTATATGGAAGTTATCATAATTGATTTAAGTAGGTACATTCAATTTTCTAGTTTTCGAAAATAATCAAGCAAATCTGCTGAATGCGATTTAATATACAAAAATGTAGGTACTACTTAAGCCAACTTGCTGACTGTGATTTGTAAGACTAGCTACTAACATATTAGTAAATAAATCTCGTTACTTAATTTTAAATTTGTTTTATATATACTGTGAATTAAATGTATAACCTTTAAATATAGCAAATGTAAATAAATAATAGCATCATTTGATATTTTTCTGCTTATGTCGTAAATATACTACATTTTTGATAGTAGGTGTACAGAACTCATGTTGTATATATACTACATTGAGAAAATCCAGATTTCCCATCGGAAAATTTTTTATGTATTTTTTGACAACATTTAGTCCAATATCGAATAGGTCCAGATAGTTTTTAATGATATTCCTCAAAAAAAAATCTCTGGTTCTCAGGAGGTTAGTCATCGTTTTCGTTACTCATTTTATAAAGTATTTTGTAATCGTAACGCAGTGGTAACACAGTAGCTGTCTGCATACATATGTGTGACCTACTTTTAAGTGAGTATACATCTAATATATATAAATTCTCGTGTCTTGGTGTTTGTTGTCAAACGACTGGATCGATTTACATTATATGTATGACAAAATCTTATTGTAATGAAATAGTGATTTTGCTGTTAATTATTATTTAATCTTATTGTTCTTTGTTTTTGTTTTTTGACGATCTCAATATGAGTACATGTAATTTGACATACTAATGTAATTATATTGTATAAATTTTGGGAAATAAATGAATCTAATCTAATCTAATCTATTTTGTGTACGTATCGGCGTGTTGCGGTGTTTGTTGCTAAATTCCTCCAAAACAGCTGTGCCGATTTTCATGAAATTTTGTGCACATATCCCTCAATGTTACAGGCGGTCCAACTCAAAGTTCACGTTTTTATTGTTTTTATTTATTTATGATTTAGCATTAAAAAATACGTACATACAGTCAACCCCAAATTTTTACACTTCTAGCATCAACCTCTGTTTTAACGAAAATTCCCTGTTAACGCTGCCGTACATATTATTATTATACAATAATAACAAATACTATTTGTAATGACGTAAAAATATGTAAATATTTTAAATTATATAATCATATTCTTATAGGTGCTTGTAAATCCCTTAATGACTATTGACTATTAATGACAAAAAAATGCTTACCTATGTATTAAGCTGTGAAATATCGTTTAAGAGACAACTAGCATGTTTTACCGATTGTTAATTATTTCCATTCAAACTTCAATCATTCTTGTTTTATTACTACAACAATGTATTTAATAGACGGCAATGTTTACATTTTTTTTAACTTTATTAAATACCATTCACATGTACCTACTGTTTTCTAGTTATGACTACTTAGAATGTAAGGCTAGGTTATATATATATATGTTCCTACATAGAAAGGTTAGGAATTTCTCATGACGTCACATTATGGTACAATTTATACTATAACGTGACGTCACGCGCCCCCGCCCCCGAACTTTCAACTTTAGAAGCGCTTACCTATGCAACTTTTTGTTTATTTGAGAAATAAAAAGACATGTCCACTGTCCAATTATTTTTGGCAATCTATTTGATGCACAAGAAACCAGTCGTCAAGTGTATACTAAAAATATTTATATATATATATATAGCATAAAAAACAAACATAACAATATAAAATATGCATCATAAATAAGTCGGTATATATGTCTCCAGGCGATTTTTTTTCAAAGTGTGTAACTAGCTATTTAGCATATATAATTCCAACATTCCTATGTATTTCCGATATATATTGAATTAATAGCGTTTATTGATGAAAAACTGCTAAGGAATCCTCATGACGTAATAACGTTTATAAAAAGATGATCGAGTAGTATTCAAGGAAAATCCGCATAAAATGCAAACCATTCATTTATGTTCTTAGAACATTAATTAGATATGGTTTTATGTAAACACGGCGTGACAATATTTCTGGGGTCCTAGTGAAATTGGTATAAGTGTCATATGATCCCAGTAAATTTAGTATAAGTGTCATTTAAACTCAGTGAAATTGGTATGAGTGCCATGTGATCCCAGTAAATTTGGTATAGGTGTCATTTAAACTCAGTGAAATTGGTATGAGTGCCATGTGATCCCAGTAAATTTGGTATAGGTGTCATTTAAACTCAGTGAAATTGGTATAAGTGTCATATGACCCCAGTAAATTTGGTATAAGTGCCATTTAATCTCAGTGAAATTGGTATAAGTGTTTTATGATCCTAATGCAATGAGTATAAGTGTCATGTGATACCAGTGACATTGGTATAAGTGTCATAAGGTCCTAATGATATTGGTATGAGCGTCATGATATGATCCCAGTGAAATTGGTATAAGTGTCATATGATCCCCGTGAAATTAGTATAAGTGTCATGTGATCTCAGTGAAATGAGTATAAGCATCACACGGTCACATGAAGTAGTAGGTACACTTATTTTGGCATCAACTTATGTTTGTGTTTTATGGTGCAAAAAACAGAGGTCTGGCTTCGAATCCTTCTAGGAGCAGTGTGTCAGTGTGATAAGCAGATTTGTACTCGAGTAGATAGTCTTAAGATATTTATATTTTTTTTACTCAATAATAATTAATTATGTTATTGAACTATAAGCCCTAACCTTCGATTATTTAATCCGCTCCAAAAGCGTATTTAGTTTGGCGCAATATGGTTGCCTTATTCTTTGCAAACGAAGGCCTATTTGCGTAACCCTTTGTAAACAATGGATATTAGAATAATCTCGTATTATGACTGCCTGTTGGTCTAGTGGACAGAACTACGAAACCGGAGGTTGCGAGTTCGAATCCTGATAAGGGCAGATGTCAAAATGATGAGCATGAGCTGGATAGTAAACACAGCAGAAGATTATTTCTACGAAGAGTCGAAAATAATAGTTGAATAAGTGAGGATCAGTAATAAATTGATAATGATAATTTAAAAGTGTTTTTAACAAAAGTGTTTTCAATAAAATACGAAATGCATCTTCCATTAATTCTGTTGAAGAATATTTGTATAAGTTTTGAAAAAGATTGCATCAAGGAATCACACTGTCTCATACAAACTTTAAAGGGCACCTTTTTCATCTTCATAATATTTCGGAGCCTTTCTTATCAGATACCTATGTCATACAAAAACATTCTTCAAGTTTCAGGTCTCTACACAGCGGTTTAGACTGTGCGTGTATGCGTAGTTTAGGACAAAGCATTCTATGTGTATAACTAATGAAGGTACATCTAAAGTCGTTATAATTTTCCCTCTATTAAAACCTTTAAAAAATTGCCAAATCCGGTACCGTCTATTTATAATTCCACACACTTTAGTCACTGCTCGTTAAAGTTCTTAAACACTTTTTTTGTGAAATCATGTAATTGCCACGAGGCCCTTTGTTTTAACATAACTGCTGGCTTGAGTTTCGACACTGACCTTGTTTAATATTTAAGAGGTAATGATGACCAATTTGGACCTAGTAAACAAATGAGGAACCTGTAAAAGTCTGTGAAAGCCTAAAAATAGCCATTTTGGATTAAATGGTTACGAAATAATTTTGATGAAATGAAAATGCTATCGTGAAAACTAAGACGTAAGTAAAAGTTAGATTAAACTGAATTTATTGACATAGGACATTACAGAAACGTAACATGATAATTTCTGATGCTTTAGCGGTTATTACATATTGGAACAAAACGACCTCGCTGACGATAATCTGACACTAGCTATATAATAGTATAGGAAAGCTGTTAAAATTATTGAAACTTAAAATAAAATACGTTAAAATATATAAAGAAACTAGCTTCTGCCCGCGACTTCGTCCGCGTGGAACTCCTCCTTTTTTGCAGTCGGTTAAAAAGTAGCCTATGTCCTTTCTCAGACTCCAGACTTTGTTTGTTCCAAATTTCATTTAAATCGGTCCAGTAGTTTTAGCGTGAAACCGTAACAGACAGACAGACAGAATTACTTTCGCATTTATAATATTAGTAGGGATAGTAGGGATTATAAATGACTTTTAAGTAGGTATAGATCTGAAGAAAGGTACAAAAATCTTACCCATGAATTATGAAATAAATCCTAAAAGACAAATAATATATTAATGCTTATTTATTGCTTAAAATTCTCTATAAATAGGCTCCTTGAATGTTAATGCGTTCTCAATAGAACCTAACCCTGAGCTATGTTTATTTTAGTATGCGAACTTCGTAGTCACGTATTGTTGTGGAATGACACTTTCGCTCACTCCTATGTCAAAATGGTCGAAGGCTTTATAGTATTACGATAATTGACATTGACACTTCTTTGAGTGAATTTTTATTTTTTTGACACTAGTACAATGTTATTAATTAAATGAACAATGTGAACTTAAAAGTTGACCTCTATTACACACCCCAATAAATAAATACATATTTCAGAATTTATGTATTTTTAACATTACTACTAAAAATGAAACACGTTTTTCTTCTTCTCTCAAAAACTAAAGTGACAAAAGTCCTTCTAAAGTTCGGGATTGGTGACTAGTTAGGGACTAGTGACGTCACTATATGGTACAATTTATACTATAGCGTGACGTCACGAGCGCCAAAGCGTGAAATCGATTGAGAAAAGAAAAACTACGTGTCCAATAATGTTAAGAATAAATAGTAAAATAAGTATATATATCTATATAAGATATTTGTAAATTGAGACTCATTTATTTCACATTATCTTATAAATTGTTTAATTATTTGTATATGTTGGTCTAGTGGTCAGACTAGGCCCTAACTACGAAACCGGAGGTTGCGGGTTCGAATCCTGCTAGGGGCAGATGTCGATGAGATGAGCACTGGCATCTGTACCTGAGTCTTGGATGTCTTATATGTATGTTTATCCGTTGTCTAGTACGCATAGTACAAGCTTTGCTTAGTTTGGGACTAGTACAATATATATATATATATATATATATATGTGTGGTCTTATAGGGTATTCGTCATAAGTACGTACATATTTCGCAGTTAAAATTTGTTCATCAAATTTAACACAAAATTCACAGATTACTTCATTCAAAAAATGGAACGCGCTTGTATTGCAAAGTTTGTCGAAATCAATTTATTGGCTATAATAAATAAGCCCTTGAAATAATAAAGAACTTTCCGTATTATTAAATCGCTATTAATATTGCATGTTAATTAGTTACGATGTATAAAATATTCAATACAGTGACACTTACCTACTTTTAACGTCGATATACGTTGCGTAATATTAATCAATTAACCTTATTGCAAGTGAATAAAACAAATAATTAGCTATCCTACTACTATTATAAAGGCGAAAGTTTGTAAGTATGGATGTATGGATGTATGGATGTTTGTTACTCTTTCACGTAAAAACTACTGAATGGATTTGAATGAAACTTTACCACAATATAGCTTATACATCAGAATAACATATAGGCTATATTTTATAACGATATTGTGTGAAGTACTCATCGTGCGCAGACGAAGTCGCGGGCAGAAGCTATACCTAATAATACTGCTTTGTCACTATATTAAAACTTAATTTCGATATATGTAACTCAAAAATGCTGTCATTGGCTAAAAGACGCGCGTGCGACAGAGACAAATAGAAAAAGGGCGACGTCCGTTTTTCGCCGTGCTCTGCGACCGTTAGAAACTTAATGCTGTCATAATTATGAAAAGATAAAACATAAAAATATTGATGACATTTTATAAACTACTAGCGGTTCGCCCCGGTTTCGCACGGATCCCTATTTTTTTCAAAATATTCTGTAGCCTATGTTAGTCAGGGTGAACGTAGCTTCCCAACAGTGAAAGAATTATTGAAATCGGTCCAGTAGTTTTTGAGCCTATTCATTACAAACATACAAAAATAGGTACAAATCTTTCCTCTTTATAATATTAGTATAGATAATATCTCGAATACTTGCCTATGCATTTTGACTACGTTTTATTGATTTCTTACGTGTGAAAGTATTGTGCAATGACGATTGTTACTTGAATGATCGATGATGAATTACTCAACTAATAGCCAATACTATCCTATTTAAGGAGTAACATTATTTTTTTATTATCATTCATACATATGGATATCATTTAGATATTCATGAAGTCAAATACATTCTTGTAGGTTACATATTAATCAAATATTTAATAGTACATTACGCACCTAGGCCAGTAAAATAAAAAATGTTTCAGATCACATGTAATTGTCGTCCGAGGCAAAGCTGAGGTTGACAAAAATGTGATCTGAGGCTTTTTTTATTTTACTGGCCGAGGTCAGTATACTATTTTTCTGTTCGACCGAGCCAGAAAGCGGCAATTTGATTTAACGCAGCGGCCAGAAAGTTGACGCTTTATAGCCGGAGGACAGAAAAAGAAATATATACGCGGTTTCAAAATATTTTGTAAGTAAGAACATATTATTATTTAAATGCCTCATAATTGTTTGGCAAATTGTCTTTCCCTTTCTTTTTACTTTCTTTCGTATTTGAGAATAATAACTTCCAAACGATGTGTAATTTTGTTAAATTACCCATAAGTAGAGGTTGTTTGAATTTCCATAATTAAAATGAGTTTTTAAACAAAGCTTAATTATGGTGGGCGTAAACAACAACGCATTCTAGTTTTCATACACTAGCTTCTACCCATGACTTCTTACGCACATAATAAGCACCCTCGTTTTACCCCCTTTAGGGGATGATTGTTTCTTAGTGTTCCCCTGCGTTATAAAAGGAGCCCCTGTACAAGTTTCAGGTTTCTAACCCTTATAGTTTAGGCTCTGCGTTGATACGTCAATCATTAAGTCAGCTTCTCTTTTGTAGTAAGGTACCTATTCCACATTGGAATGAAACCGCTATAGCGGTTTTAACTCGCGCATATTATTTTATTTGCTGATGTTTCGAAAACTACAATATTTGTAGACGAGTTAGCTAACGATTGTCTAATACAAGAGTAGGTAAGTATCTATACTAGGTAATATTATAAAGCTGAAGAGTTTGTTTGTTTGTTTGTTTGAACGCGCTAATCTTAGGAACTACTGGTTCGAATTTGAAAAGTCTTTTTTTGTTGGATAGACCATTTATCGAGGAAGGCTTTAGGCTATATAATATCACGCTGAAGAAACAGTGCAAAATGTGTAAAAAACGGGGAAAATAACTATTCCACGCGGAAGAAGTCGCAGGCAGAAGCTGTTTTGTATAAAAGTTATAGGTAGTTGTTTCAGTCCACCATATTTTACCATTTAGGACAGAATCGTTAGATTAAAAAACTAATCAACAATAAAAAAACTTTCTAAACAAGCCAAAACAATTTTTATACAACCCTCGACGCTGAATAACATAGATCAAAGTCCAAATGAAATCACATCAATCATAATTAAAAACAAGTGAGCCTTTTTGTTACAATGTCAATGACATAAATAGAAAGTGTATATGTAACTCGTACTGGCTGTGATAAAATGAAAGCCATTCTAAACTTGTGGTCACCACACTATCTTGTGGTTTGTACTTCCTATGTCAATTTGGAGGAAGTATTTCTTCCGTATTCAAAAATATGTCCTTGTATTTTATTTTAGTCGAATTAGACTATCAGGAACTGGCTAATATGTATATTCATATTAGTTAAAACATGTCGCTTACTTTAGATTAACATTATTTTAATTAGCTTTGCAAAGATTGATTTATTTATTTATCAATAATTACATAATATAACTAGCAGACCTAGTATAAACAAGTACTTTATTCTGCCACTACCCTAATCACCTGGTGTGAAATATACTTAAAAACCTATTCCCATACCTACCAAATATACATGATAAAATTTTATGAAAATTGGTCTAGTCGTTTCTGAAGACTGACTACAAACACCGTGACACAAAAATGTTATACATTAAAATATTATATTATTATATCAAATTACATGCACTTGTACTGATATGGCCAAACAAAGAACAATAAGATTTAATTATTCAAATGAAATACATAAAAAGGTAATTGAATAATAATTAAATAATGAATTCATTCATTTATAAACAAACCAAACAACGTATACACGTACATAAATACTTATAAGATAATAAAGTATAATTATTTAAGACTCAGGTACGAATTTTCATCAAATACCAAAGACTTGGGTTAACCTTGCGAAGTCATTTTTAAGTTAATAACATAAATTACGCATTCAAATTCAAAACAAAGGTAAAAAACCTAGACCTAGAACTTGTTAGGTCTCCTTTAATATAATTGTGTTTTTTTTATGTGTCCGCTTGCCACCTGTGAAACGAGTTTGCGTTGCCATCCAAAAACTAGAATGAAACGGAGAAGACACGTAGTAATAACAATAAAAAACAAAACACTAATTCTAATTGAACTCAAGGTCAAGAAAATACTGATAAAAGCAAAGTCATCGTTATAATTGAAACCATTTTAGGTTATCTTATTAATATTACGTCACTTAGTAAAAGGTGCAATTAAATCACGCCGATTAGTACAGATAAGCGAAACGGAGATGGAACCAGTTTGCGTTCTTTATTTTTAAATTCAAAAGTTTACATGTTTGTTGCCTGCCAGTGCGCACTGTCACTTCCTGAATGAAACCTGTTGGTAATCGATCTTGTGACAAGTATACGAACTAAGAATGCGAACCTCTTTGGTCAATACGATACCAAAGAGGTGAACGTATAACTTTTTTTAAACACTCTATTGCTGTCGTCACTAGTAAGCAAGGGATGTAGTGAGGAAAGGTTGATAAATAATTTAAAATAAACAAAAAATAAGATAGGATCTGCCGTACAAAACCATTTATGTTTTGATTTTGACATTTGGTCTGTTATCGAGATATTGGTAGCGTACCGTGCATCGTTTATCTTTCTCCTGTCAAATATTGATAGCTATACTCAACTACCTCTATAGTTTATGGTTTGATTTATGGACAAAATTATTATGTATAGAAATGATTTGTTGATGTAATACATTATTGTGTCTAAACTAGTTGAATGTTTGAGACATTTTTTTAACTTTCGTATTTTCTTTATTTTTATGAACCTACTGAACTAATATTATATTGTCACAAATATAATTTAAAATAAAATACCTGTATACAATTTTTGTTTATAAAGATTATGTAAGCCTTCATAGATAAAAAATATGTAACTGGCCGCTTATGACGACACGCCATTTTTAATTTAATTCATATTATTCTATTCTGTCGTCAATTGTTTATTTTCTTTTCGAGATTCGGTCTTAGGTAGGTACATGTCTAAAACTGTTTTCAATTTTAAAATTTCGGTATTAGTATAATAATAGAAACATTTTTCCTTTTGGTTTTTACAACTATTTTATTTCTAATAGAATTTAATGAAGCTCATGTGTTCAAGCAGAAAAAGAGTTCAGCGTTTAAGATGATAATAGTAGGTACCCACAATTTACATACGAAATAAAAACTATAAATTAACGTTTGTATATCTGTTTGTTACAGGTTAAGCCGTATTGTGCTTTTATTGGCTGTGTCATGCGCATACGCACAGAGCAAATCAGATGACAGCTTACAAGCAGTGCCCAGCGACTTGAGACGAGCTGTCAGTGAAGCATTAGCGTCAGAGAGAAGATTTCTACTAGGTGCCAATGATGCGTAAGTATTTCAAATAAATATTTTTTTATAAGAAAGGAGTTGGTCCCTATACCGGCTCTTAGTAATACATACCTACTTATAATATAGCTTCTGCCCGCGACTTCGTCCACGTGCAACTCCTCCTTTTTTGTAGTCGGTTAAAAAGTAGCATAATATGTCCTTTCTCAGGCTCCAGATTTTCTTTGTACCAAATTTCATTTAAATCGGTCCAGTAGATTTAGCGTGAAAGCGTAACAGACAGACAGACAGACAGAGTTACTTTCGCATTTATAATATTAGTAGGGATAATTTTATTCTCACTGTGTAATAACTTTTAAATGGCTGAACCTATTATTATCAAGCAGCTAAGAATACTTCAGACTTATTCACCTTTAAAAAAAAAACAATCAATTTTGACTACCTGTACTCACGTAAGTACGTTCAGGAGCTAAGATACCGCAGACACACGTATCGTATCCTCCTAGCTACGTCAAATCACACACACACACAGAGATACGTCAAATTTTCACACACAAACTTCTTTATGCTTCGGGCATACAGGACCTAAGATTTATGTAAAATGTTTAGCTGTATTGTCCTTAATATGTACTTTATGGCAATTATTTAGGCATAACCTAATAGCTTCTAAAATTAAAAGCTAACTTAAGCTTAAGCCTACGATTTCGCGTCTGTCGTTTAGTTTGTTGTTTCTTAGCTCGATTGCCAAAAAAAATTAACCCTATCGACCATTCAATGTATCACTGCATGTAAGCAGTATTATTTTTATATTAAAAAAACCATTAGTGAAAGGTAGAACCTTTAAAAGTTTTTATCCTATAGTGCGTTGGCATTTAATTCATTTTTATGTTTTTATTCGCAAACCGAAGGAACGTTGACCTCAAAATCCTTGAAGTAAATATGATTTTAATTAAACAAAGAATTATGTTTTTTATAATAATGGCGTTGTTTATTAGGTACCTGTTTAATCGTTGTCTTCACACCGTCAAGTATTTTTTATTAAATTATTTGATAAAATTATTGCAAGCAGTGTTTTGTTTTTTATTCAAACTGTTTTGCATCTCTTACACTATTCATGAATCATTGTTTTTATTCAGTTTACTTATATTAAGTATTATTACTAGTCATAAAAAAATGTATTTATAAAATAGACTAATTGATTCGTGAACGATCTTTACTTCCTCATACATTTTGTATGGGTCATGATGGTATGATGCCTTGAGAATTTGGTACGAAGATTAAATTAGCTAGTTCATTTTAGGTAAGAAGGTACTATAAAAAACGGGACTTCAATAATTAAATTACTCTGACGTTTCGGATGCGACGTTGCGACCGTGCGTGGTGGAGAGGAGTATTTTCCGTGACTACGGTTGCAACGTCGCTTTCTAAACGTCGAAGGTAATTTAATTATTTATCTGTAAATAAAATACCGTTTTTATATAAATGTGGTAGGCAGAATACCTACATGGAACACATCCAATATTTCAGATCCAGGGGGGAGTCTTGGGGGTCATGACCTCTCCCAGCCCTGGGATATCAGTAGCCATGTTTCTAAACTTGATGTTATTCATTTAAGTCAAATTAGGTACTATCTTTGAATAAAATTTGACGTGACCTCTCCTGACTCAATGTATCCTTACTTTACTTTAAAAAAAACTTACTTTACTTAAACCTTCCTTATCATTTCAGTCAAAACTGCTCATCATCAGAGGACGAAGTCAGCAGAACGCCCTGTCCTCCAAGCAAGTACCGCAGCGCTAGTGGGGAGTGTAACAATGTGAGACACAGGCCGTGGGGTCGGAGAGGCGATGTGTTCTTAAGGCTTATGCCACCGAATTATGCTGATGGTAAGTGGAAATATTTCTATATCCTACAAGCGCGTGCTGTCAGGGTCGCGCATGTACCACGTCAGGGTACCATACCATTATGCCCAAGGGCGTGCATTCCATACAGGCATAATGTAATAAATGTATGGAATGCCTACCCTGGCGCGGTACATGTGCACCCCCCACTGCACGCGCCTGATTGTGCCTATATAGAATGCACACCCTTGATATCCCACCTATCTGCTTAATATTGTAAATGGGAAAGTAACTTTGTCTGTCTTTCTCGTTTTCATGCTACAGTACTTTTAGCGTTTTAAATAAATTCAGTGCACAGATCTTCGAATTTATGATCGAAGATACAGATACGAGGGGCGTTCAATAAGTTCTCGGTATCGGTATATTTAAAACCTTTTTAGTAAATTATTGAATACTCACCGATAAGTGTCATTCGTTAGCAATAAAAAAAAGTAAAATTCAAACCGCTACGTTCTTTTGTTTTTCTGCAACTGCGTAACAAACGTGACAACTGTGAGTGATTCTACGATGTTGAATAAATTAGAACACCAAGCCGTAATTAAAGTCTTGACTATAAAAGGAAAACATCAAAAAACGATTGAAGCTGAAATGGATTACGTTTACCTTGAGTCTGCTCCGTCATTATCCACAATTCAATAGTGGTCAAGCGAATTGAGGGGGGGGAGGGAGAGCAAAGAAGTCGTCCCTAGACCTGATCGGCCAGTTGAAGCCACAACAACAGAAAATATAAAAAAGTGGAGAAAATTATATTGAATCATGGCCGAGTGAAAGTGAAAACTATAGCTGAAAGAACCAACCTTTCCATTAGCACAATACACGAAATCATTCATGGCTATCTTAATATTTCAAAAGTGAGTGCGAGGTGGGTGCCGCGAATGCTGAGACCACTTCAGAAGCAAACACGCGTTGCCTGCTTCGCTGATTTTCTTGAGCTGTTTGGAGAAAAACCCTTCGAGATACTCCAACAAATTGTTACCAGTGATGAAACCTGGGTTCATCATTATGATCCTGAGAGCAAACAAGAGTCCATGCAGTATCACATTTAAGGAACACCTCATTCCAAGAAATTCAAGGTCGTGCCCTCAGCTGGGAAGGTCATAGCCACAATATTATGGGATTGTGAAGGAATCCTACGAATTGATTTCATAGAAAAGGGTATCAATGTGGCAGAGAGGTACTATGCTAACATTTTACGACAACTAAGGGAAGCTATTAAAGAGAAGAGAAGTGGAAAATTAGCCAAAGGTATTTTGCTTCTCCACGACAGCGCCCCAGTGCACACTGCTCATGTTGCCAAGGCCGCTGCTCAGAAATTTGGATTCGAATCAATTTTCCACCCACCGCATAGTCCAGACTTAACCCCTAGCGACAATTTTTTGTTTCCTTAACTCAAAGAGAATCCTCGATGAAATCGATTTTTTGATGATGAAGAGTTGAAGCCAACAGTGCAGGACCATTTTGACTCCAAAGACAAAAAATATTTTTACAAAGGGTTAAAAAAAATAATTGGCTGATCTCATAAGTGTATAAACATTGAGGGGGAGTAAATTGAAAAATAAACAAAAAAATAGTTATGATATTCGTTTGTTTTCATTGTCATACCGAGAATTTATTGAACACCCCTCGTAGTCTAGAGCTTTAAAAAGGACATAGGCTTCTTTTAATTGTGAACAAATTAGGCTGCCGTAATTAATAATTTCACGCGGACGGAGTCGCGGACAAAAGCTTGTAGGTAGGTAATCTATAAGTTAAGAAAGGCTAAATTTACAAAATATTTGATTTATCTTCCCGAATAGCAGAATAACCACTTAATTTAATATTATTTTAATAAACAAAAAATTTACCGTAGCGTTGCTTATAGGTACCTACCTAAAAATAAATATATAAATATAATATTTATGTTATTTAACTTGACGTCTTAATAATTAGGAAATCCGAAACCTTGGGTGTCTTACATGTAGGTACCTTAGCTTAGTTTTACTTAGTTTAGGGCTAGACTAATTTGTGTGAATTATCACTTTACATTTTTTTATTTATAAAAGAGTCAAGTTAGTACTTCATTACATTCATTTTACTTTCTTCATACTTCATTTTATAAAAATACGCATTTAATCGTGGTTTTCACATAAAGTGTATATCCTAGAAAACATAATACTTTGTCTAGTCTTTGACAAAGTACTATGATAATCATAGTTATTAGTACTGATGGTCAAGTTCACCGGTTACAAAACAATCATGAACAACTGTTTAATTAAAACAATTATATTGATTTCCGTTCGCTGATGTATTTGCGAAGGTCACCATATTGTAATCGTTAATATGGAGCTATCTTGAACTAGTTGACCTGGCGAACTTTGTACTGAGGTTGATCTAATAAGGGAAAATTTATACTAATATAATAAAGAGGAAAGGTTTGTTTGTTTGGATTGAATAGGCTCCAAAACGGCTGGACCTATTTGAAAAATTCTTTCACTGTTGAGAAGCTACACTATTCCCGAGCGACATAGTCTATAAATAAAGGGGTCGGTGCGTACAGCTACTTGTATATATTTTTCAATACTGAATCTTAAAATATAAAAAAAAAAAACCTAACGTTAAAAAAAAACTTTGATATAAACCACCCTTTACATTTCGAGGTATGAAAAGTAGATGTTGACCGATTCGCAGACCTACCCGACATGCACACAAAACTTCATAAAAAACGATCCAGCCGTTAAGGAAGAGTTTGGCAACAAACACCGCAATACGAGTATATTATTTATTAGATTCTGAACTTGAACAGAACTTAGATCTGGAGTAAGTAACGGAAACAATAATTTAAGTCCTTTTAAAATTAAGGGGATGAAAGTGTGTCTCGCTTAAACAAGGTTATCTGTAAGAAAACTTAGGTACAAATAATGTCCTTGTGTACTCGGAGATATTAAAGTTGTTAGTAGGTCAACTTCGACGTCTATCCTAATCTAGGCCCATCAATGTAGGCTAGAATGTATTTACGAAATCAAACGTCCATCAGATTGGACGAGACTACCTACTTAAGACTGTCTATTTAAATACCTGATACTTAAATAACTTTGCTTTTAACTTAATTTGAATCTACTGACAGTATAAGCAAGGTTACTTCTAGCTTTTATTTTAAATACATTCCAGATTTACATCTAAAGATTCAAATTTTTTTTTTTAAAAAGTAGATTAAAGGTAATTTAGGTAATATATCGCAAATATACAAAAAAAAATGTAGTAAGTAGACCTTTCTCAACTATATATATATACTAGCGGTCCCGGCAGACTTCGTCCCGCCCGGCAAAGAATTATTTTTTTTTTCACTTCGTCCGCGTAATTTTTAACCCCGTTATGGGGCGAACTTCATTAGAATACGGATATCTATATCTGAATCCCTAACGTTTTTTAACCTATTATTGCATTCCCTAACGTTTTATGTCATAATGATCATTGTAGCATTGAGCATTGTAGTTGTAAATGGTAAGAAAGTGCTAAACTTTCCATTAAAAAATAGTGAAAAATTAAACCCACTTCTGTCAACGAATGGATACTGATACTATGCACTATAAATCCAATGTAAAATCTGTAGAACACGCTACAAAAAAATTAAGTATAAAATTGTTGTGAGACAAGTTTTGCTACTACGCAAAATTTTAAAATAACCCTTATATCGGAACTTGGAGGTCTATAGGTGACCTACGATTTCGAATATCTTCATCGTACACTTATACTTATTCGATGTTCATAATTTGTTTTATACAATTCTGATTAAACATTTGACCAATCTGACCAAAACCATTTAATAGTTCTTGTTATTTTAATTTAATAATAATTTATAACCGGTTTAAATTCCTTTAGGTGCCTACTTATTTGACATGATGAAAACCATATTGATCCAATATTAGTGGTCGTACCTATCAATTATTATTATATGTAGGTAGTTATAATAGAAGCTTTATAGAAAAAGCAATATTTCAAATTTAGAGTTGAACTATCGTCAGCTCAGTCGTATTACGAATATGGGGACTGTAAAGTTTCTGTAACGTCAGCCAATAAAATAAAATACGCGAGTTAAATCCGTTTATGGTTGTTTCATTCCAACATTTAAAGTTTTTTTTTTAATAGGATGTTTAGTGGGCTTTAGCGTAAGACTATCGTCAGCTCAGTCGTTCTCTAAATAAATATAAGAAGTAAAGTTTTCGAAACGTCAGCAAACAAAATAAAATACGCGAGTTAAATCCGTTATAATTGTTTAATTCCAAGGTATCAAATTTAATATCTGCATATTAATACATGTCAGATTGTCAATGTGAAATAATTATGTTGATTACACTTGTACGTAACATTGTATGGCGTCAAAGTTCACGTTTATTCACGAATTCGTCGTATTGTCTTTTGTGATATTTCTCTGCTTGTAATATATACTTAAGCTAATGTAATACGTTGTCATGCGGATCATCAATCCATAACTATGTATATTTGACAGCCGCATCGTATAATCCGCCGTATAACATTGCGGCAAGTCGTTTTACCGTTACCGTTCCCACTTGTTTTTTGTTAAAATTAAAATATAAAATATAGCTGTCCGCCCGGCTTCGCACGGATCCCTTTCTTTTAAAGTTACTCGGGAATAGTGTTGCTTCTCAACAGTGAGAGAATTTTTCAAACCGGACCAGTCGTTTCGGAGCCTATTCAATCCAAACAAACAAACCTTTCCTCTCTATAATATTAGTATAGAAGTATAGATTGGTATAGATATCGATTACTTCCAAAATTCCTATGAGGCCTCATTGGATCGCAACCTCTACAGTGGTACCTATACTGTCACAGACCTAAGGAATCTAACAATTAATATGTTTTATGGTCCATTGTTCTTACTTCATCAACGACTAGTTGAAAGTTTATCTATACTAATAAAGTTCGACTCGTATCAAAATGTTCCGGTGTCAGTGGTGTGTGATTAAATTGCCTAGCTTGCACTCTTATCCAAAAACCACATATTTCAATAAAATTTCGTAACTTGTTAGATAACGTTACAAAGAAAAATACGTAGGTAACTATTATTGATAATAATCAAAACATTAATCAAATTTTTAACAAACACCGATAAAGCTTCGACGGTTTAATAGTAGGTTTTAACAGCTATCTGTAACATGCTATTAAGAATAACAAAAAGTGTTTGATTCATTTTTTGTCTGTCTGTTTTATTAAAGCTTCCGTGTTTCGTTACAATTGCTGATAAGTTATATACTTATAGGTACTTTTTCACATTGAAGGCACTTAAAGAAGATGATCGTTTTTAAAAAGATAACGTGAGAGTCATTTTTTCAGTTTTTTTGCTAACTAATTTGTATTGCTACAGCTATAAGCAACAGGTAACACATATAACCGTGAAATACAGAAAAAAAATGCTCCCAGAAACAAAACTCAGATAAAAAAATATATAAAAATATTTAGTCAGTATTATGAGACATTCCAGACTTAGACACAAATGCTCGTTTATCACATTAGTATTTGATTATCAAGATTATTTATTTAACCTTGAGAAAAAAAAACAGCAAATATAATACACTGCAAAACAAGTCGTCTCATAACCGTTCCATACGATTAAAAAACACTAAACAAATCTACACCCAATGCAAAGTATTTTAATGTTAAAGAGCGTGTATTGCATATAGGCACTATGGTATGGAGTGCCTACCCTGGCGTAGTACATACGCGACCCTCTCTGCACGCACCTGTTCATGATAGGTACCCATGTTACAAATGACTGTCGTATTGCTAGATACCCGTGTTACAAATGTAAATCGTCAAATAAACTGAGCTAACAATTTATTACTTGAATACATTATAATGATAGCCCGTGTACAAGTTACAGTATCACAGTGGACAGCTAAAGACTGATGTCGTAACAATTTCTATGCCTTATCGTGCTTTGTCGTACGTCTAAAGAAAGTTGTCGCTTAATCAGACCCATCTATCAAACTTTTACGATTACGTAGCAGCTGACAAGTGACAAACTACTCAACTCAACTAAATTTGATTGTTTTCGTGTTCTCAGTCGAGTGCGTAATAGTATACCTACTTTATTATAATAATATACTAGGGGCGGCTAGACAAGTGCCCAACGTTCAACGTTAACGTTAAACGTTAGCACCAAAATGTATGGGATTTGACATTTGTGACGTACGTGACAGTCGTTCGCGCATGTCAAATCCCATACATTTTCGTCCTAACGTTTAACGTTAACGTTGAACGTTGGGCACTTGTCTAGGGCCCAAAGTGGTACTATCTAATCTAACCTCTTTTATTTCAAAATTAAATGAGTAGTCGCTTTTTAACCGACGAAAACGGAGGTTCTCAAATATCTCCCATAAAAATATAAACACTGAAATAGGTACGAATAGGACCGACTAAGGTGATGGTTACTTTAGTAAAATACCTAGTTAACTATCGTATAAATATCAAATACTATAAAATATGGTAGTTCAATCCGTTAATAAAGTTATTTCATCTCAAGAGAAAGTCTGGATAATTTCTGACTTATATTGTTAGTAGATAATACAACTAATTAGTTTACTGTTGCTTAAATAATTATTTATTATTATTGCAAGAGCTTAAATAATAATTAATTATTATTAATAGCTAACTCAGATATTGTGAACATCCGTAACTGTATTTAATCTAAGTAGAGTTACATGTCACGCGTCAATAAAATTTAATCGCTAAACGTAATTATAGGAAAATGATTAAATAATGATCATTGGAATTATCCCAGTCAAGAGTTATTTGTTGTTCGCATAGCTATATTAAAACAGTGAAAAATTACTTCCAAGCATGAACTGTGATCAATGCACATTTGACATACCTATTACAAATTGCTTTTATACTTATTGTTCTATTAATTTCTGATGCCTTCACGGTTATCATACATTGGAATAAAATAACTTTAAACTTAACTTTAGCATAAGACTATTGTCAGCTCAGTCGTGCTACGATTATGGAATCTGTAAAAGCTCCGAAAAATCAGCCAATAAAAGTTACCTAAATCCGTTTAAAGTTGTTTCATTGCAATTTATTGTTCTATTTTTTTTAAGTTATCTATGCTTACTACTGCGTGTATAATTTTAAAAGCCTTTGAACAAACATAATCTATATATATAAAAAATACTCGCCGAAATATAGGTAAGTATGTACGCGCATTACTTCTGATCTAATTTTAATTTATAAATATTTATTGCACCAGCTTGTGCTTATATTATACCTAAATGGTATATTGTCATTAGAAATTTAAAAAAGATTGATTGTCAATTGGTTTCTTTGCTAAACGGTCCTGCTAGTAATTAATTAAGTATATCATAAAAGCCTTTTTAACTGTTGAGGATTAGCACAGTTTTTAGTTATGATAAAGCCTTTCAATTCGTATTCGTTTATTAATTAACTTTCTAGTTCATTTGAAATTTGTGTTAAGTACTTATATAATATCTTAAGAATGCAAAATAGTTTGAGTTTGGAGTCCAAAAAATACTTTACTTTTTATTAAATTGAATGATTGTTTTTTAATTTACAAAGTCCCTGACCAGGTATTTTTTAATATTTTTTTCTTATGTCAACGTCTAACGATAAGATAATAAAATCCAGACTATATAGTCTAAAGATAAGACGAAATAAAACGATAGTCTAACGCTAAGTACCTCCAATCGTCAGCCCAGTTCTACAAATATAGGGACTGTAAAGTTTTCGAAACGTCATCAAATTAAATAAAATACACTAGTTAAATCCGTTACAGTTGCTATGTTCTAATGTGTAATACCTAATCGTGAAGGCATCAAAAAATATTAAAAAAATAATAAGCTAAATCTAAGACTATAAAAAGTCGACCATGATTATAAATTTAAATAATCAGTACTTACAGGATTTGAACTCGTGAACTCATGATCACTAATCTGCCTAAGAACCACAGAGTTACCATATTACTCAAAAGTAACACAGTGTTAGTAGTTACCACGTCAGTCGAAAGTAAACAATAAATTACTTAATATTAATGCTTTAGTTTTACCTTCGATGCCCAGGAAGAGAAAGGCTTTATTATTTGTCCAATGACCTCTCGATCCATTAAATACCTTTCAACAGCGAAGGTAATTGGTCACATAGTGGAGTTCAGTATCTATTATACTAGTGAAAGAAAGTAACGCAGTGCGGTGACGCAATAGACAACTATTACCAAATAACAACGCAGGAGGGCTGGTAACTTAACTGCAATCTGCTATTAATTGCTATTTCTAAATTAAATTAATTGTGAAGAATACTTTCTGATGCTCCCGCGGTTAAATATTATACGTTGTAATTGAACATCTATAAATGATGTTATTCGCGTACTTATACTTTTTTTAGTATTAGACTATCGTCAGTTCAGTAGGAACGTTAGCTTTTAAAGTAATATGTATACGTGAGTTAAATTTGTTAAATTTCAAAATATGTTACTAATTTATCGTTTATACAAGTAGTATGTGGCTTCCTACAGTCATTTATATAATAGTTATATTTATAGCACATACCTACTTATAAATTAAAATAATAATATGTGTTTTTTTACATAGGTACAAATTACTGTTCAAATGAAAACCACTTCTACTAAGACTCGTAGAATTTATTACGCATACAACAGGGTTTCTTAACGTGGGGTCCATGGACCCCTTAGGGGTCCGTAGCTTGTATGTCAGGGGTCCGCAGAGGTCAGTCAGTCTAAGCATATTTATTAGTACAGAACATATCGTAACATATTTTTTTTTATTTCCAAAAATATTTATGGGTGGGGTCCGTGGTATAGTTTAAATTGTAAAAGTGGTCCGTGACTGCAAAAAGGTTAAGAAACCCTGGCATACAAGATCAGTAAGCAAATTGTGATTACATTTTTATTAACCGTCATAATGTTTTATACACCTACTTAGTAAATACTCGCGAATTCAATAGACCTTGCAAATAAGTATGTGCTAACTAACATCATCAGCATTTGACACTTCACAAATGTTGTGTCTTTAATTATTATCTACCTATATATTATCTCGCAGCTGGATCGTATAATCCGCCGTATTACATTACGGCTAGTCGTTTTGTAATACGGCGGTTCAATAATTAGTCGGATTGTTATCAAGCGTCACAATTCTAACCTAACCTACTATTCTTTTAGCAATTCGAACTTCACGGGAGTCGCAATCTTAACCTAACCCTCTTTTCTTCTGTTATTTTCTCAATAATTATTGAAGAACGTATCGCAATGACAATCCGGCTAATCTTAAACCGCCGTATTTCAAAACGGCCCTGTTTTGTGAGACGGTTAGCCGTAATGTAATGGGGCGGATTATGAGATCCGATTTTTAAATTTACAATTACCCAAATAGCAGAATAAATATTAAAATATCGGAGAAATTAAAAAATCTGACAGATACCTACATTTCGGGACAGTTATTTAATGTAACGCTGCTTTGCCGGGCAGGACATCTGCCGCCCTCGGATCGGTCAGGGCTAAAAACCCAACCTAAAAGCTTGAAAGCCTCCTCTCAGGAGGCTCGCCACCCGTCCGGTTTTGCAGTATAGGCCCATTAGCTGGCCAACTGCGCTTCAGTATTCAGTTCGGTTCGGAAAAAGGACGTCTGCCGGGACCGCTAGTTTAGTGTTATGTAGTAATTACCCTCCATGTAAGGATGAGACATATTTGTTAAGTTGTTATGAGATTAACTCTCTATCCAATTATGTGGACGTAACGCTGAATTTTACTATTAAATCATCGAGCATGACGGATGAATAATTTAATGAAAGTCGGAGAAGTAAATTTGCGAAATGTCGCGTATCTAAGTAGGTTTAGTTACTTATACTCGTTTGGGAAAGTTTTATGGTTATTATCTAAACTAAACTTTTAAAAGTCTGAAGCCGACGTTAGTGACTGATTATAGTTGTGTCTTCCCAATTTCCACCTAATATTATAAACGCAAAAATTTTTAGGAATGTACCTATCTATAAATGTATTTTATTGATGTAAATTTGTTACTCTTTCACGTAAAAAAATATGAAATGGATTTCGATGAAACTTAACAAGAATATAGCTTATCATCATACATGCATAGAATATAATAATATATTATGTCGCGGTCTGAATCTAGTTTGCAGCTAATAACCGCGAAAGCATCAAAAAATATTCCGTTGTAGGTACCCAGTCGTTTTATTGAAATAATAAACTTGATTTTCTAAGTACTATGAACCTAATCATTCTTCCTATCTCTCTGTAACATATATCTTATTTGTTCTCAGATGTATCGCAGCCTTTGTCTCCACCCAGACTGCCTGAGGTCTCTTTGGCGATCCAAGCGGCCTCACAGCTGACCGAGCCAGCTGACCACGACTATGTGACCAGCATGCTGGCGGCTTGGGGCCAGCTGTTGATGGATGACCTCATCGCCACTGCCAACGGAAACAAGGTAAAAAAAAATATTATTATATATTTGGGTGATTATTCGGGCGTTTAAATCGCCGTCAATACCTTGCCCTGATTATTGCAGGAATAAGCTGCGATAATATTTAAACTGGATTAATTCTGGCAACATGTATGAGTGTAATATTATGTCGTACTATCAAAATATTACGTTTTTTGTAGGTCATTTCTTCAATATTTAGAACTAGGGACTGACGGCGGTTGAAACTCCCGTGGACTGCCATTTTTATTTATTTATCATTTTGAACCTATCATTACAGGTCGCAGACGTAGCGATAGACTTAGTAACTACTAATACATACGTACAACAATTACTAACATACAAACGTGATACAAAAATAAATAAAATGTACAATACAATAACAATTTAATAAACGGTATGCAAAACAACGACCGAAACAAAAACTGTGTAAACAGTAACAAATAAAATAATACAAAATATAAAAATTAAGAAGATAAAAATAACATGAAAGCCTTTATGAATTCATTCATAGGTTTAGGTCAGAGGGTATACATATTATATACCCCTTGAATAAACTAAAATTAACCAACTGCTGGGCACACTGCGTAATGATTTTGAATCGAATAGAGGTCCTTTTATCGTGCACAGACAGAGTCGCGGGCGAAAGCTAGTATAATAAAATGGAATTTAAATACTTACTGATATTTTATACACAAAGTTAATTTAACAAATGGGTGATTCCACGGGCGTTTCAACCGCCGTTAGTCCCCTGCCCTGAATATTGAAGAAATGAGCCACATCAAGAATTACGTTTTAATGCGACGACATACTGCGCTCGTACTTGTGGTCAAAATTAATAGAGTTTAAATCTTATTGTAGATTAATTCTTCAATATTCAGGGCAGGGGACTGAAGGCGGTTGAAACGCCCGTGGAATCACCCAAATGTATAACTACAGCTTTCAAAGTTTTGTTGTAAATTTTCAATCATAAAATGTCGTACACAAATTAACTGACTTTATGTCCTATATAAATTCTACTTCTCACTAATATTATAAACGCGAATATTTTATGAATGTAGGGTTTTAATGAAACTTTAAAATTATATAGTTTACACCTACGTTAAAATAACGCATAGAAGCTATAAAGATGTTGAGTAAACTACTAATTCTGAACACGAATTCTAAATTACCTATAAACCAACATAAATTAAAAGCTATTTCATCATTAATACCAATTAGGAAAACATTCAGTAAAGATATATTGGTGCAAAGTAATATTTAAATGATCTATTGCTTTATGCATACCTTACCTTATAAATAGAATGCCATGGATTAAGAAATTAGGTATCATAATAATTTCTGATGCCTTCGCGGTTATTACACATTGTAAAAATTGTAGCACAACTTAGCTGACAATAGTCTAACGCTAAAGTTTAACGTTAATAAAATACGCAAGTTAAATCCGTTCATAGTTGTTTCATACAAATTAGGTTTCATTCAATTTTATACATTGAAATAGTCTTAATGCAGTTTATTAGCATGTTGTAGATTTAAATAGAATTCTAGTTTTCTATGCAATCGCTATGCAACTGGTTCTAGGTATTTTATGACATAGTCAGGTGACTAGGTCAGCAAAAGTAAGACATCAAAGTCTAGATTGCACGGCAAAGTTGCAACGATGACAATTTTTATAGTTAGAGATTTTGACACACCTATACTAATAATAATATTATGTTAGTTAGATTAATACAAGTATAACTACGTATATGTCGGATAAGAACGGATTTTCCGAAATTCCAACCCTAAAGGGGGTGAAAGTACGCTAAATTTGTATGGAACAAATTCATTCCTTTGTCCAATCAAACACTAACAGAATTGTTGTAAAGTGTGTATCATATTTTACAGAATTTTACCTCTTAACGGGGTTACAAAGACGCGGGCAAAAGCTAGTAAGCAATATAAACTTTTGAAATTGATTTCTTCATTTCTTCTAACATTTATTTTAATGATGTTTTTATGTCCCGCTAGGTATCTATTTAGTAAGTGTCTCTTCTGTCCACGTATCGCTCAGAATTTGCTAACAACTTTTCAATCTGTTTATAATGATTGGAATTAAAGAACTTTAAGGGATTTAATTTCGGAGCCTTTACAGATTCCATAATCGTAGCACGACTGAGCTGACAATAGTCTTATGCTAAAGTAAAGTGTAATGGCTCCGAAATGTCAGTCAATAAATAAAAATAGCGAGTTAAATCCGTTAAAGTTGTTTCATTCCAATGTATAATAACCGCTAAGGCATCAGAAATTATTCAGTTTATAATGAGTTCTTCATAAAACAAACAAGCTCACAACCATTTAGGATAAGGCTCGATTAGGGTTATCTCAGTTCATGTTCCGATGCAGCGAAGGTCAGCGGATGTCATCAGACAGCGGATGATGTCGCAACAATCATCAGATCTAATGATGCGTACACCACTTAGTTTTTTTATCTTGAACTTGACCGGTACTCGTCAAATCTTAAGTGTATGACGTTACGTATTATTTTGTAATTAGCGGGCAGTTTGCTGAATCATTGCGGATTGATGGTGTTAACTTTTAGGTTTATTTTGTTAATGAAAAATTTTATAGCGTGTAGGTGTCTGATTTTGATTAAATAGTAATAGGACTTATTTGAAAGAAAGAAAAGAAAGAAAGAAAGAAAATATTTATTTACCACACATTATAAAATTACAGAAATAACAAAAAATAAAAATACTTAATCTACAATAAATGTGGTAAAAGGGTCTCCAGCTCAGCATTTTGCTGCGACACGACAGTGCATGCCACAACGCTGATCTTCCGCTGGAGCCCGGCCGAGGGTGACGTGGTATTCGACCAATACAGTTAAACAAACACACACATAATAATATCATACACAACAATTTTGGACATAAATACAATGGTAAAAAATATTTTTATATAAGTACTCATCATCATCTATCGTTACAGGCTAGCAGGCTTTCGAGTTATGCGGCGAAGTGTTTTTTGTATTTATTAGATATGCTTTTAACCTGTTACCAAAACATTTTACAGTCTTAGACGATCTAATTGGAGGAGGTATATTGTTCCAACACTTGGTGGCCGCATAACGAAAACTTCCCCTAAATGCTGTCAATTTATGCCTAGGACAAACAAGCACAATATTTGATGTTTTTTGTTACAATAGAATAAAACAACTGCAACGGATTAAAATCGCGTACCTTTTCGAAAACTCAGCACTTCCCGTATTCGTAGCTGACGATAGTAAATAAAATACGCGAGTTACATCTGTTATCTAAGAACCTACTTATAATTATTTCATTTCAATTTGTAATAACCGCGAAAGCATCAGAAATTAAAGTCACGTGTTTTGTTCATATGAGTTATGTACGTACTCATATGAACAAAACACTTGTATAAAATTAAACTAAGCATATATATAGGTAATGTTCCGTAATAGACCACGAGGTCACGCAAAGTAGTAAAATGTCAGTGAAAGTAATGAATAAGTCGTAATGATAGAACAGGAAATAGACGCTTTGTATGAATATAAACGAACTAGCTGGCTTCGCACAGATCAACTTTTTTTTAATTTTTTTTTTATTATAACCTATATCACTCGGGAATAGTGTAGCTTCCCAACAGTGAAATATTTTTTTAAAGCCGTCCAGTCGTTTTGGAGCCTATTCAAACCAAACAAACAAACAAAACTTTCCTCTTTATTATAATATTATAGTATAGATGAATCAAGATGGTGCCCTTTTAAATTTCACTCATAAAAATTACTTAACTTAGAAAGTGGTATTGCGAAATTATTTACATATTCGCACTTCAAACCCATCCCATTCTTCTTGATCGTTCAATAAAGCACGCACGAACAAACGCAAATTAACATTACACAATGTTTACTTATGTGGTTATGTAAAATCTTCCGGATATGAATTTTCACAATGTAACTCTTAAATATGCCACCATTGTTTGGGCCCTTATGGGTTCTTATTGGCAATGCAGACGCTTTCGTATTTCTTTAAACTATTGTTACGTAAATATTCGGTTATATGTCATGGTAGCGAAATGTTCATGGAAAGAGTAATAGTTACATGGGTTCAGAATAAAAATAAGAAACGTTAATTTAGTACTATAAAACAAACATAGGTACATCTTTCAATTTACATACAAAGAAAAGACGTAGATACTGTCGACATTGTAAGAGATGTGTATAGGACAGCACCAAAAGGGCGACCAGCTCAGCATAATGCTGCAATTTATAGTCACAGCGCTGTTTTTCAGCTGGACCCGAAAGTTACAACATATCTTGCACTTGATTGGATGGTTGATGTTAAATCTGGCATAGATCAGTTTGTCACTTTTACAACTCTGTTAGCATATTTTCTCTGAAACTTAATCAGTCTAGACTATAAACTGTTAAAGTAAAACGGGGGTTTTACTTTAACAGTTTATAGTCTAGACTGCGTTGAAGTCTGCTATTAAGTCAGATTCTCCTTTATATAATTATATGATAGTTTGATGAATGTTAACTTTTACTACTTACTGTTTTGGTAGATATTTAGGCAGGGACAAATTCAACAATGACTTATCTATTTAAACAACATTAGGTTATTTTATACATTTTATGCTAAAGTTGTCACAAAAACTCATAGACGCTGCATTTATAGGTACCTAATATAACACAGATTTTAAACATGTATTTTGCTAAAATACTTAGCATTAATCTAAGTTTATGTCAATTTGAAGACATAAAGTTAGATTATAATTAAGATAAAACTGATAGACGAGGTCAGTTGTAGGTAAATTATGGATTTAATTAATTTTCGTTCATTTATTTGTTTTAGAATTGCACCGGAGGTCGTTGCGAGTATGTAAGGTCCGCCCCGACGAGAAATCTTGACACTTGTGGATTTCGTAAGTTTATTTTTGCTTATATACCTATTTATTTTGTTAATGTGTCACCTTGTCCTGTGAATTAAATAAGAACTTCTTTTTTTTGTTAATATACGTAGGGTACCTACTTATAATATATAATTATTCAAAGTGATCTTATATTGACCCAAGTTACATAAAAGTTATATATCGACCATTATACTTTAGACTCACAGGACGTAAACGCCATTTTAGCCAAAATGACTTTTTGATGCAGTTTTATTCAGTTTTTTTTCTCTATCGATCTCTGTAATTATAACTCGCAAATTCGCAAAACTAACGCAAATACGACCCACTTTGTTTTAGAGATTTTTTAGAGTTGGACGTCGATCGATATAAAGACTGTATAAAGTCTGTGTAAAGGGTTTATACAGCCTTTCTAGGACTTATAAACTTGCCTGGGAAAGTATCATAAAATTGTCCTAGCATAGTCCTTTGTAAATTTCACTTGTCATCTGTTGTATTTTCTTCTGGGGCAATATTTTTCTAATTAAAAAGATGTGTGTCAAAATATAGTAATTGCTAATATAGGTACTAAAATCTATTAATCGAAATTCGATCGATATCTAAATTTAATTTTGACAAGAGACGCGTATAGTATTATAATTGGAACGATACCTCACATTAAGGTGTTCATGTTCCACTTTAGTCTCGATTTTTTCTACCTTGTCTTGGTACAAATATCAATAAATTATTATTTTTCCAGAAGCGAGAGACCAAATGAACATGGCAACGGCGTTCCTGGACGGGTCAGCTCTGTACGGCAGCTCTGAAAAGGAGCTCCGGTCCCTCAGACTGTACGACGTTGGCAAACTCGACCTCGCCTCTTGCAGAAAGTACGTATAAATATAATATACTAGCGTCCCGCCCTGGCTCCACATAGATTCTATTTTTTTTTTCAAAATATTCTATGCTAACGGTGAATATAGCTTTTCAATGGTGAAATAATTTTTGAAATCACAAAAAGGTTAAGACTACGACCCACGTGAAATTACAATTACCTACTGCCAGACAAGTAGGTTAGGTTAAAACTGCGACAATTCGGGTAATAAAACGGCCTTGTTTTGTAAAGCGGCGGATTACACGATCTTGCTTTGACATATTTTATTTTATTATAAATTTATCCCAATTCCCGTGGTCACGGCATTGCGCTGAAATGGCTCGACTGATTGCACATGCTTGTTATGATCAGGAGAATGTTCTTGTATACTTAATCCAAGAAAATTTTACGAAAATTAACTGTCAAATTGATTTATTAATTTAGCGCTGATTTGCCAAATGCCATGACGGGGCCGGGACAACAAAAATTTATTTTAACTTATTAGAAAGGTAGCACATTTAAAGTAATTTAATTTATTTCAACAAAATTAAGTTAACACGAACAAAACTCGGATTAACTCGTGTAGAACCGATTGCGTATAAATCAATGAATCGGTAAAGTTCAACGAACGGATCGGAAGTTTACAATTAGTGGGTTATGACCATTCATTACGTGTTAACAGTAAGATTACTGCATTTGTTACGTACTGTTATACAATACTACTGTACTTTGATGAGCTAGTGTTTTAATAGAAGCTGTTGGGTCTAAACTTGGCCGACTAACTAATATTCGGCGACGCTGTCGGCCGAAGCGCCGAATATTCGTCACAAATGTTTTTTCGTTTGTCGAACTCGTAAATAAGTATAAGACAACTTTTATTACGAGTACGTATTGTAATTTGTGATGATACCTATTATAACCTTGAAATATATAACGACATTATATTA